>OX579635.1:2997938-3597938 GCA_951230915.1 Antitrichia curtipendula
AGGGAAACAAACATCGAAAGAGATTACATGTACTTCGAAACCCTCGCAAACTTGCATTCAGGGGCTGGAATGAAGTGCCTGACCCGTGGAGTTTCGAGACTTGCGCCAATTACATCGAATGGTGCCACATCGATAAGGCCTTCCCGGAAGAGCGGCACAACTACCACCGCCGATTCCATAAAGCGAACTTGAAATACTGCATCGATGAGGCCTTCAAACAACGATGCATTGAAGTATATCAGGTGTTGTACGACGTATCCACCGTAAAAAGGAATGAAGTTCACCTTTTCATTGCTCGAGGTGTACATGCGGAGGTCAGATTGAACAAGCGGGTGGATTGGTCGACCTTGAAGGGCACGCCATCTGGTATCAAAATACCGACACCAATGAATGGAATAATTGCAAGGGGGGCTATAAGGTTTCCCGAAGGAGGGCTGGGCAGGATCAACACACGTATTGAGCCACCCGATACGTATGAGACACCAGCCTCTTCTACGGACGATGACTCTGATGGGGCTCATACAGTAGTGGAGTTAACCAATAGATGACAACAACGTGCACAAAAGCGGAAGGCTGAGCGTGCACTTTTTGGAGAACTTCCGGAGCAAGATGCTGATGCGCAGTTCCATGGCCCTCAGGAACCAATGCTTGGAGTTGCTGAGGCGCAGTTCCAAGCACCTGATGAACCAACTATTGGAGTTGTTGATGCCATGGCTGCTGCAAACACCATACAAAGCTTGAGGGTGCAATTTACAAGATAGAGGTGATGAAATGCATGCTCTGTATGAAGATGTGGGCAAATTTAGGGAAGAAATCACGCGCAAGGACGAAGTAATTGCTCAGCAAGCACGTGACATAGAGGAGCTTCGGCGAGCTCTGCAAGCAGCACAAATGATGAACGAAGGTCAGGATCCACGAGGACAAGTGCAAGGACCTACTCGCGATTCTGAAATTCCGGTGCAAGATGTGCACGGTGGTACTGCCATGTTTACAGAACATGATTCATTGTCTTTCAGCGAATTCATTGCCACCGCCAACGTACCAATGGAAACTGAAGTTCAGGGCATGGTTAGGGACAACAGCTCTGAGCTGAACGACTTGCGAGCCGAGAACGAAAAATTACAAAGTCGTTTGCATGCCTTGGTGGAGCAGTACTACCAATGGAAGTTGGCATGCGTGTTCACCGTCAACAAAATCCGACAACTGGTAGCAGAGTTCAAGAAAATGGACCACTGCTACAGTAAACACAATCAAGAAAGAGTGTTTGGCTTGACTTCCTAGGCCCTTGTGGATGATCTTTTCAATACCGACATGGCAACCATCAAGCTTGGTGGTGGAAAAACAATCATTGATTGGTCCCAACACAATTGGGATTACAAAAATCAGCTTGGATCGAAGATCGACTACAAAGGAAAATCGTTGTTGGAGTGGCCAAATCCTTCCAGTTTTGTGCACGACGGGACTATGTGCCCGATTTGTATGAATCCATTCGGCCCTGAAGGTGGAATTCACTTGGGCACCTGCAACCACTTGTACCACCCATTTTGCCTCATCAGTTTCATGATTGTCCGTCGTCGGTGCGCAGTGTGCAAGGCTCCTTTCCACGAGCGCTTGTACGAGTTGTTTGGCTTGGTCCCATATATGCCACCACATTGGGAATTCAATGCCACGAATGCCCCCGATCAATCTAATATGTGGGGAAAAGACTTGGTGTGGAGCTGGAAATTGAAAATGACGTCGTTGGACAAGATACAGGTAGCTGCTGAATGTGGTTGGGAGACTGACCCAGATCAAATTGTCCAAGTCTGCCACCACTTGATTCAGATGAAAGACAAGCATAGCCAAGGACAACGGAATTTTTTCTTCCAATGCTTCAATGGACATTGGGACGAGGTCGGAAAGAAGTTTCAATTTGGACCTCACCCCAGGCAATGGTTGTGGGGCGTTGATGGAGTCCGTGTCACCGATGACAACGGGGTTCGTATTGGGGAGGACCCTGACATGCCCAACCCCGCGGAGCTTGTTCAATTATCGGAATCTGAGTGGAGGGAAACTTTCAGAAACGAAGGGCTGGATTTCCTGCTTGAACATCATAGCCCGGATACACGTCGAGCTCTGGAGAGCCTCAAGCAATCGCAAATTATGAGGGCCATTTTGGAAGAAGACGGACCGGCGAGGAGAACTCGGTCTACGGTTCGTAGACTTCAACTAGAATCCGGCGAAGATTTTCCGATGCAGCACGGCACACACGACAACAAGGCTGGACCCAGAGGCACTGCAAATAGTCCAATGAACATCGATTGAGTGCATTTCCTAGTGTGGTAATTACTAATTAGTAAAGCATATTTTGTGTAGACTTAGACACTTATCATTACCGATGCTTATAGAATTGCTAGTTTGCTACTTCGGTAGTTCGGTACTACAAACAGTATTAGAGAAAGACTTGTGGATATGCAAATTTTATCATGGAAAATGCGCTATAGACTTTTCCAATTTTGTACTACATGATGCATATGAAATACATATATTCATTATTCACTTGTTGAATTCCTTTGCATGATGCATGTATAATTCCTTAACTAAAAAGTTATTCAGTAATAAGTTTACAAACTATTATACAATTTGATTGTGAAGATTTCAATGTGAAAAGTATTTTAATTTTTTTTTTTGAAATGTAGTGTAATAGAAAAATGGGAGCAATTAAAAACACAAAAATAACTGGACTGATTCCAAATTTGATGGAATCCCAGGAAAGATTAGCAAAATATTCCAAACATTGTGTATTCTTAAAAATTAAAAATAATGCATTTGCCTCAAATTCCAAAATAATTTTTTCCCTAGTGGGGAAAGCACTATTCATCTTCTTATCATTTTTCTTCTCCAGAAGCTGCATTTTCTAATTTTTACCTACACAATTGATCATCCAAAATTGTTATAATTAAAAAATCCAACGGTCAATATTTTATAATTAATTCCACACATCATACTACCCTAGACATAGCAATCTTCTTTTTTGTACGCTTGTATTATAAATTTCAAATACATTCCAATATCCCATACACAAAAAAATTTCAAAGTGGGAAGATTCATTGGAAAATTTCATTGTCAAAACATTGACACATTGTTAGGTCTTTTTTTTTTTTTTGATAACAAATGGAAACCATTGTATTAAGAGAAAAAAAGTAACTGCCAAGCCAAAGGCTGGACAAATGAAGAGAATAAGAGCAAATGAAGAGAAGATGAGCAGAAAAGAAAGCAAGAAACTAAGTGAACGTACAAAAAGGGGGACCCTCTTTGGTCCACCTAATAGAGTAACCATTGTTAGGTCTTCACTCTTCAGGGGTTGAAGATAACTATCTTGCAATCTATTTGCTCAAATTTTCAGGAATTTCGTCCAAACATTTTTATACTAGTCAAAATGTCTAATACAGTATCCTACAGCTAAATATGGAAAAAAAACATTCAATTACGTACAATATCTAAGAAAAATTTAAAAATTATTTATCATCCTGTTTGAAATTTTAGATTAGAAAATAGAAACTAGAAAGAGGAGCTCATTATATATATATGAGGTGGTAGGACGTACAACAACCCACATGAGATATATTAATTACAATTAGTGCTTAGGAGTTCCATTGCTCATGGTGAGCTCAAATTAAAGTACGATTCTAGAGTTTGAAAACTTGATGTACTCATGTACTAATATACTATCCTATTACCAAACCCTAAACCGTTGAACTTTTTTTAAAGCAAAAAAACCATTGTATTTTACTTCAATTCCAAACATAAGTAGATGTCTAGATTACAATTATCAAAGGAACCATTTAACTTAAATAGTTGAATCCAAAAATAAAACAAATTGTATTAGTTTTTTTCCCAAAACAATTCTAGTATCCATTTTTGGATTTTTTTAAAAACAACCTAAACCCAAAAATAAAAGAAGAGGTATTTCATATTTTTATTTCAATTCTTAAATCCAAATATAATTAGACTCTTGTTACTGAAATGAAGCAATGAACGTTTGAACTGAAATCCAAAAAAAAAAAACTTCAAATTGGATGGTTCCCTAAACCTTTGCAATAGTTTTATCCTCCAATTAAGTAGAATTAATCTTGTAATTGCTAATTACACAAATTGACCCTTTGACTAGAACTGAAGATTTTCCATTCCATATTTAAATTGAATACCCAGCCTTTGTAGCCTTTGATGACAGAAATAGCCCTTGCAAGGTTGCAACTTGAATCCCCAACAACTATATCATGTATTTCATAGGAATTCCAAAATCTGGTAGCCTCTACGTAGTACTTACAGAAGTTAACCCTTTAATCCTAACCAAGTATAAAAGAACTTGTATCTGATTTGAATTCCCAATCCTTGTATCTTCCAATCTTCCATTAACACAAATGAACCTTTGAAGTAGAACCCAAAAATGTTTACTTGTATTTGAAGGAATTTCCAAACCCTTATAACTCCTACTTTAACTTGAAGCCCTTGAAGTACAAGCACATAACATTTAACTTGTATTTGATTTGAATTTTAAACACTTGGAAGAACAATTTACCAACACCATAAAGGCTTCAACTATAACAAAACAAAACATAACTTCTATTTCATTTGAAATCAAAACCCTTCAACCTTGTAGCATCTAGTAACAAGACTAGAGCCTTCAACTTCCTTCGAAACCAATAGATCTTTCATTTTGTTTCCTTTCCAAATCCTTATAGCCTCTAATTTTAAAAATAAAATCCTTGAACTACATTGTAATATGTTATTGATGTGAATTCCCAATTTCCAAACCCTTATACCCTCCATTACCAAAAACTAACCAATTCAATTAGAAGTCTAAAAAATATAAGACGTGTTTGAATTTTTTTTAACTGTAAACCCTTTTAGTTTATATTTGGGAAATTTGAAAATGCATCCTTCCACTTGAATTTTAAAAAATGTATACCTTGTCTTTCGTTATAAATCCAAAATCTTGTAGCATGTAATTTCAAATTTTTTTTTATTGAAGCGTGCAATAAAATTTTCATTTTCAGAAATCTCCTATTTTCCTTGGGTGGTTCCTAATTCTCAAGTGCTTGGTGAAGGCAAGAAGGAGAAGTTTGGCACCAAGAAGGGAGCCACATGCTCCATGGTCTTTGAATTTAAAAAGTAGTTGGACCTCTTAATGGAGCCATTGACTTGAAGATATTCCCGAACCGAAATGAAGAGCTGGATGCATTAATGGGTTCCCCCTCTCCATGGGAAGGAAGAATCCCATGGCCAAGTTCAAAATAAACTTCACTTCCCCCCCACACTATGGCGGAGGATTGGGACGTTCGCGCCCCTTCAAGTCCCCGCCCTGCCTTCAAGTCCCCGCCCTGCCTTCAAGTCCCCGCCCTAACGTCCGCGCCTCGACCTGAAGTCCCCGCCCTGACGTCCGCGCCCCGACCTGAAGTCCGCGGCCTGACCTGAAGTATGTGTGGAAATTTATCCAAGCTCCCAGACCTGAAGTCCCTCCAAGCCAAATTTGAACTCCCTTTATGACAAAGTTGAACACGCGAATTCACAAACTTGAATTCACAAATAGCTGAACCCCTAAATGCCCAAGGCACCAAACTTGGGTGTTGACCCTAATTTGAGTTTGAAATCAAAACCCTAACGAATTTGCTCAATGTAGAAGTTTATATTTTTGAAATATTGTTTTGGAAGGCTTGAATTCAAAACAAGTTGGATACTATTTCATTTAAAATTTTCAATCCCAACCCATATTTATATATTCCCATTACAATAAAATACCGTTCCACTTGAATTAGAAAATAAGGGAACTAGTATTTCATTTCAATCCCAAACCCTCTAGTAGCCCCTTACAAAAAGAACCCGTTGAAGGTGAATTCCCAAAAAATCTTAACAAGTATTTCACCTCAATTCCAAAGCCTTCTCGGATCCCATTACCAAAATGTACCATTGAACTTGAATTAAAAAATAGCTTAAGTAGTATTTGATTTCAATGCCACCCCCTTTTGGGATCCCATTACACAAATACAATTTTTCCAGTAGAATGATTGAATTGAGAAATAACATCACTAGTATTTCATTTCAATCCCAAACCGCTTTCGTATCCCCCTTACCAAAATGTAGCGTTGAACTTGAATTAAAAAATAGCTTAAGTAGTATTTGATTTCAATACCAACCCCTTTTGGGATCCCCATTAGAAGAATATACCGTTGAAGTCTTCAAGATCCAAACCCTTGTAGTTTCTTCTTCCGAAAACAAATCCTTCAAGTATATTTTCAATGCATTATAATGTGTATTAGATTTCAATCCAAACCCTTGTAGCCATTTATTTTAAAAATAAAGCCTTGAACAAAAAGCCAAAAAAGTATAAGTTGGTTATGATTTGATTTGTAAAATCCAAATCCTTAATTCAAAATAGGTTCTATTTAGAAGAAATAAATAAAAATTCTTGAACTCGAATTTAACCCCTAAAGTCTCATTGTCCCCTCGAGGGACAATATGGATTTCGGGCAGGCTACTACGGCCTCAATATTCATCATTATTTTTTGAAACTATTTGTGAAGATAGATAAATACATTAGCTTTATGGATATATAATTTTTATTTCAATCGGTGCCCGGGAGCAAAAGTTATGGCACAAAAGGTCCATTTTTTCAATGCGGCGGGCAGAAATCTTCTCACACAATTTTTTCTCTTAAAATTTTTAAAAATTATTTTCTCATAGATGGTACATTTATCTATATGGGAAGCTTTGATTCATTCCATTTGGATTTGTTATATGAAAGTTATGGACAATCTTATTTTTCGGGCAGTTAGAGCATCTTCTTGAAAAAAGAATTTATAGGATTCATTTCGGAATGCAATTTTCACAATTTTTCAAAAATAACTATTTGACGAGGGTAAATTTGCTTGCTAAAACAATTTCAACATTTGGATTATAGTATTTTAATTCCATCTTAGAGTTGTTGACGATTTAGTTTTTTTTCTCAATCTTGGACCTACTTCTACTTAACAATTTTTCAAAGAATGAAAACCAAGTGAATCTTTTTTGAAATTTTTATCCTAGATTCTCAATTCAAGTGTTCAACATAAAAAAAACCAAATTCAAATTTGTAGTGCAATTTTTTTTTTAAATGGTGGTCCCAGTCATCTGAAATTGCAAACCAATGTTCAAAAAGACAAGTTCTTCCAACTTTGAATGCTGACATCTTGTAATTGGTACGGTCAAATTTTATGAAATTTTTACCACATGATCTGAGATAAATTAAGTACAAGATCCTACGATTAGATTCTTAAGAAAGTGTTTTTTCTCTTTTCTTCGATGAATGCAATAGATCTAACAGCTTTGAGTAGTTTTTGATAGAAAAATGGCCTTGGGACTTTAGGGGTTAAACAAATACGTACCTTGTCTTTCATTAGGACTCTAAATCCTTTGAGATTCTACTCACACAAATTTTGTCCTTCTTGTTTGGAAGTTCAATTTCATTTTCTAAATTTTTTTTGTTTTGGGTGGTTCCTAATTCTCAAGTGCTTGGTGAAGGCAAGAAGGAGAAGTTTGGCACCAAGAAGGGAGCCACATGCTCCCATACATGATCTTTGAATTGAAAAAGTGGTTGGACCTCTTAATAGAGCCATTGACTTGAAGATATTTCCCGAAGTCAAATGAAGGGCTGCCTGCATTAATGGGTTCCCCCTCTCCATGGGAAAGAAGAATCCCAGGACCAAGTTCAAGACCCCCCCCACTATGGCTGAGGAGTGGGACGTCCGCGCCCCTGCGTCCGCGCCCCGACGGGAAGTCCGCGCTTGCACATGACGTCCGGGCCCCATAGAAAAACTGCCCTCCTCTGACGTCCCCGCCCCTGCAGAATAGGTCCCCGCCCCTGCACTCCAAGGGTATAAAGGCAACCCTGTTGCACTCTGCTTCCCTACATTTGTCATTTTGGCCTCATAATCTTGGACTTCAATTCAGTTTGAGCTCCTTGTGAGTCTACTTGGGTGGCAGATGGCCCTGGTTTACTGTTGAGGTGATGTAAAAATCAATTCAAACAGTGGATTGGCGCTAACTATTATTTTGTCCTTTTCAATTGGTGTGATAGCCTCTTCTACTTCCTACAAGAACACGTTTGCATTCGTTGTGAATGCAATGGGAAGTCAACGAAAGCAAACAAAAGAATGGGAACCGTGGTATAATTTCTCTGAGAATGGGAGTAAAGTCAGCTGTGTTTTCTGCAATGCGACATTCAGCTATAAACGCGAGAGTGCTTTTGCTCACTTTGGGTATGGCGCAGAGTCCGAGAGGTCAATTTGTCATAGTGCGCCACGACCTGTACGCCACCGATTTGCAAATTGTGCAAACTTTGTCCCGCAACGATTGAGCCCCGAGGACATGTACGAAGGAGAATCAATTCCCAGTGGTCCATCAAGAGCAACTCCAGTCGCAAGTTCAAGCCAATCCGCTCAGAATGAAGTGACGGGAGGAGGCCCCGGTAGGAACCAGGCTGAAGGGGCTACTCTCCATGAAGGGAATGATCCAATAGAGAGGTCTCAAAGTCTCGCTGCATCAAATTCCACGAGATCTGGGATATTACTTCAGCAACGCATGCAGGATGCTTTTAACATTGCAAAGAGGAAAGAGTTAGATGACAAGTGGGCATCGTTTTTTTATGAGGCAAACGTGCCATTTAATGTGGCAAGAAATCCAGCCTTCATTGAGGCTGTGAGGGCAACCTCAGTGGCAAGGTTTGAATACAGTCCACCTTCTTATCATCAATTCAGGACTAAGTTTATTGAACCCAAGAGGTTGCAGATCGAGAAGCAAATCGAAACCAAAGTTGGTTTTGCAGTGAAGCATTACGGGGTGACAATATGCACTGATGGATGGGATGACGTGAACCGGAGGCCCCTAATGAATGTGATGATGTCGTGCCCTTCTGGTGATGTATTTTTGGGGGCCATTGACACTACCGGACAAAGGAAGTCCATGCGCTACATATCAGACGAGATGAAAGTATTCATTGAGAAAGTGGGTCCGAAACACGTCACGCAAGTTTGTACGGATAATGCAGCAAACATGCTTGGGGCAGTGGACGATATCATTCACACGTACCCGCACATTTTCAAACAAGGTTGCATGGCACATGCCTTGGATCTCATGTTGGAAGATTGGACCAAAATAAAAGAATTCCAAGATTTAATTGCTCGGGCAAAAAGATTGTGCCAGTACATTCGGAACCATCACACGACCATGTCTGTTTTCCGGGAGTTGAGTCCAAACCTTCAGTTCGTAGTGCCAAATGAAACCCGCTTTGCTTGTAATTTCCTCATGATGCACCGACTGGAGAAACTTCGAGGAGTAATCGTGCGGTTAAAAGACCATCCACGCGTTCAAAATTACTTTGCTGGTCTGCGAAACAGACAAAATGGGGAGCAAGCAGCTACGGCTATAGGTAATGTGGTGTCAACTATCACAGATGTGGGCTTTTGGCAACGATGTGTGAATTACTTGCACATGACTGAAGACATGTTGAGGGCATTGCGCATATTTGATGGCCGAGAACCAACTATGGGTCGGGCGTGGCTCGTAATGCATAATTTGAGAGCCCATGTGTTTTCTTTAAGAGAGCCACCCTTCAACCTACGAGATGACATAGCCACCATCATGGAGGAGTCTTTCGAAACAAGGTGGAACATGGTCTTTTCGGATGTTCACTACGCCGGGGCCCTTCTAAATCCGTATCTCTTGGATAACGTGGCGCTTAGGGCTGATGGAATTGCCCTCCGTGCATTATATCATGTCATCCGCAAAATGGAAAATGTAGTGGGTGTACAGTTCAACGTCGTGATGGCGGAATTAACAGAATTCGAGGAGGGCACAGGGCCATATAGTGCTGCTGAGACACCCGACATCCGAGCAACAAATATGCTTCCCCACCAATGGTGGCACAGAGTTGGAGATCGAGCACTATCAAAGATTGCTGTGCGTATTCTATCATTGACATGTTCAGCATGCTCATGTGAAAGGAATTGGAGTATGTATTCCTTTGTCCACAACAAGGTCCGGAATCGGTTAGCCCCCGAGAAGGCTGAGTCATTGGTATATATCTATACCAATAGCCGTGTACTTCAGCAGAGACCAGGGGCCGATCCGGTTTGTTGGTACGATGCTAATATCTTATTGGAGGATTCTGATCCGGATGCCCTTGGCCCCGTTCCGGTGGGTGAACGCAATCGTGAATTTGACGTGCTGGCATTTGAAGAAGAGGAAGACGCTGATGTGGAAGCAAACCAAGCACCTGGAGAGTACCAACCAAATCCAGACTTGTGGAGGGCAGGGGCCGATCACCTCGAGGAAGCTAGAAATTACTACAGAGATGATGATGAAGTGGAAGAGGAAGTTCTCCCTAGTCGTTGGGGCCCTTGGGCCCTCCCCCCCCTGTCCCTCAAAATCCAGTCGTTCCGGAAGTGCAGCCTTTGTCATCGTCTTCGGAGAGTGATGGCGCGGACGCAGTGGACGTTAATGATGATAATGTTCCCTCCGACAACAACGACGACCTCCCTCCGGAAAACGAAGGAGGAAATGGAAATGGCGGTGGGAATTTGAGGAACAATGCAACTCAGAGTACTGAAGGATCTATTAGCGATCGTGATGGCAGTAGGGGGCCCGGAGGAGTGGGTGGCCGCGACAGCAATAGAGTTGTCGAAGGACGCCATGGCCAGAACATTGGAAATACGGGAATGGCACAATCAATTGCAAGAAATGTCACAAGGATTTCTGTAGCGGGAGCAAGGCGTTTTGACCCTGAACGTTTAGATCCCAGTGATGTTTTTGCGTTTACAGATCCACTTGAAGACGAAGCCCGTGTACCCCCACCGGTTGCTATGCGTACTGTCTTCCTAACCGGAATACACCGGTGCAGGGTTCCCTTAACCCTTCTTCTTCTGCAACTTCGAGTGCTCACCGTCGACCTTCCCAACAAGGGCTAGGCTCAGTGGGAAATGTTGAATTCACGCCTCAAAGCATTATAAATGTGACAACGGGTGGTAGACCCCCTACCGCCCCTCGACCCATAGAAAACTACGCCATGGGTGAATATCGACAAGGACGTGGAAGGACTGCCATCCGTGGAGGAGCAAGGGGTCGGGCGGGGACCGAAGATCGTGTAGGGATTGGAGGCCGTGGTATTAGAGGTG
This sequence comes from Antitrichia curtipendula, assembly GCA_951230915.1. NCBI lineage: Eukaryota > Viridiplantae > Streptophyta > Bryopsida > Hypnales > Leucodontaceae > Antitrichia > Antitrichia curtipendula. The sequence continues at coordinate 3,009,128 of OX579635.1, forward strand.
GACGAAACAACAACGAAGCGTCATCATCTAGGCCTGCTAAACGCCCTCTCAGAGGAATTGGGGTTCCCCACCCAAACGTGGTGATAGTGCCATTCTTGAATACGTATGTTCCAGGACCAACTTTGTCCACTCCAGCGTATGTTGTTCCTCCACTTCCTCGAGTACAAGGAGGCCCCACTATAAATTCTGACGCGGAGGACCCTAGAGCTCAACAATACAAGAGGTTTAAACGCCATCGTAGGCAGGGTGAAATAGCTGTAGAGCTTCGAAATGATAACTCGGAAGTGGAGGGCCACTGGACAGACGGTGACGATGGAGGAGATGAACGTGGAACTAGTGAAGGTGGTGATGATGAAGACGACCATGATTGTGATGAGGCACCAGCAGATGGTGATGTGGTAATTCGAAATACTGCATTACCGGATCCGGGTACACAAGAAGTCCACAGATCAAGTCGTTTCAACAATTGAGGGGCACCCGACACCATTAGTAGATTTTCAATCATCATGAGTTCAAGACAGTTGCACCAATTGAAACATGAAATAATGAAGATCTACAAGAACAAAAAGGAGGGTAGGAGATAACCAATGGAAGAGGAGGCATATCTTGAAAGTATAGATTCATTGTGTTGTGAACTTCTTATTGTATTGAACAATGCTTGAAATTTATAATTGTTGTTGGTTATCTGAAATAATGAAGTCTCCAATTGTGTTTGCAAAACTATCGCATTTGCCATGCATGTAGATGACATTTGTGAGTGCAGTTATGTTGAATAGTAGAAGATGTTGTCCACAAAATTTTCAAGTGCGAGTACAACAATGGTCAATAAAGTCAATGACGTCAAACCCTATACCCTTCGCCCTAAACCAAGCAAAAGAAATTGAATGATTTTTTTTTGGAAATAGGCGCTACATTGCTAGTATGTTAGAAGGATTTTGATTTAAATCTAATCCAGTTAGATGGACAACAAATATCACAAGCATTTGATGTTGATTCCAAACCGTTTGAGCTTCTATTTACAAAAATGAAAACTTCAAGTACAACCCCAAAAAACGTACCTGAATTTCAAATCCAAACCATTCTAATATCCACTATCCAGCAACGAAAACGAACTCATTGAACTTGAAACCAAAATTGACATAACTTGTATATGATTTGAAATCCAAACCCTTGTACAGTTGTATCCTCAAATTCGTAAACCAACCCTTTTCAAGATGACTACAAAGATGTCTCTTTGTATTGGATATGAATTTGAGACACTTGTAGCCACTATTTTTCAAAATAAAGCCTTCAACATGATCCTGGAAAAAGTAAAACTTCTACTTCATTCAAATTAAACTGTAGCGTCCCCGCCCTCCCTAACACGTCCGCGCTCCAATGAATCCGTCCGCGCCCCAACGAATCCGTCCACGCCTCGACGAATCCGTCCGCGCCCTGCACTCAGGTCCCCGCCCTGACTTTCACGTCCGCGCCTTGATTCCAGCGTGGACCGCCAGCGTGGACAATTGGAATTTTTCAAAAATGAAAGGCATCTGGCTTGTCCGGACCGGCCGGCCGTCCGGTCCGGTTTGCCCGTCCGTCCGTCCCGTCCGATCACCCTGACCCGCCCGATATGACAACCTTGTTTCGCAGCGCTGGCATCCCGATTACGCGAAGCAGGTTTACGTGAAGGTCGGTGGCGTGAGGCTGAGCATGTAGGTGTCGCGAAGCTCGTAGCGTGAGTCTGAGCGTGAATCGGGCGCAAAACTGGTGGCGTGAAGGTGGCTTTTAGCTGAGCGTGTTCATCGCGGAGAAGGGTCTCAGGTTCGCGTGAAGGTCTGAGGTTCACGGCCTGTTCAACAAATTGGTGGTTTAGGGGGCCGAAGCTCCGTCACTCCGTGGCGTGAAGCTCCGTGGCGTGTCTGAGCTTCATCGCGAAGCTGCTGTCGCGAAGCTTGTGGTTCATCCCTGGTTCATCGTCGGTGGTGATCGGTGGTAGAGCTCGGTGGAGAAGCTTGGTGGCGTGAAGCTTCTCACCTCGGAGAAGCTGTCGTTTCTTCTGCCTAGGCTGTGAGTCAGTGCTCCATTGTTTCCTTGCTTGTGCTTGTGCTTGTTTTGCAACCTTGTTTCGCAGCGCTGGCATCCCGATTACGCGAAGCAGGTTTACGTGAAGGTCGGTGGCGTGAGGCTGAGCATGTAGGTGTCGCGAAGCTCGTAGCGTGAGTCTGAGCGTGAATCGGGCGCAAAACTGGTGGCGTGAAGGTGGCTTTTAGCTGAGCGTGTTCATCGCGGAGAAGGGTCTCAGGTTCGCGTGAAGGTCTGAGGTTCACGGCCTGTTCAACAAATTGGTGGTTTAGGGGGCCGAAGCTCCGTCACTCCGTGGCGTGAAGCTCCGTGGCGTGTCTGAGCTTCATCGCGAAGCTGCTGTCGCGAAGCTTGTGGTTCATCCCTGGTTCATCGTCGGTGGTGATCGGTGGTAGAGCTCGGTGGAGAAGCTTGGTGGCGTGAAGCTTCTCACCTCGGAGAAGCTGTCGTTTCTTCTGCCTAGGCTGTGAGTCAGTGCTCCATTGTTTCCTTGCTTGTGCTTGTGCTTGTTTTGCTTGTGCTTGTTTGTGTTAACCGTGTAGAAAGTACTTGAGAAGAGATTTAGGAGTTTTGTTTATTCAGGTTGTGAATTCTGAAAGGTTCATGCTAGAATTCAGCTTGTTGCTACGGTTCTTCGATTCTATTGCTACGGTTTAGTTGTTTCTCCGACTTCAAAATTTTTCCTTTTCTAGAATTTAAGATTCATCACTATGTCGATTTTTTCAATTTCTGGTTTAGTATTCACTAGTTTTTGGTACATGTTTCATGAATACATGCAGTGTTTGTCCAAGTTTAGATGAACTGTGACTTCGTTTCTAACCCAGTTGCAAGTTCTTCAAGTGTGCAGATTTTATACTCCAAAAGAATTGAGCTGCCACTTTTTATTCTCCAGAAGAAGTAGTGGAAGGTAAGGAATTTCAGGTTACAAGCTCTTTCATGCAATCTTTTCTGTGTTTGGTTCTTTAGTTCTTGCATTTGGTTTTGATTAAACATGAATGTGTGGTTAGAAATCCAGTTGTATGTTGCTCTGCTTGGGCTACACGACTAGAAAGTATCCAGAAGAATGCAGAACTCAGATAATAATCGTATAAATTAGGGTTTTCAACACTATATCCGTTTTCAAAGATTAAGAACTGTCTCAAAGGATGACGGACCTTAATAAATTTATCCTCGGGCCGAGGATAAATTTATTAAGGTCCAGTAAGTTTACACTTGGCGCGAGGATAAACATCTACGAGCCCAGTAAGTTTATCCTCGGGGCGAGGATAAACCTCTACGAGTACACTAAGAGTATCTACAAGCAAAGTAGGTTTATCCTTGGCTCAAGGATAAACATCTACAAGCAAAGTAAGTTTATCCTCGGCTCGAGGATAAACATACTGAAGAATAACAAAACGAGTCATGATTTAGACTAACTACAATGGATTCGGAGATAATTATCTTCTGACCAAGGATAATTATGCTCGGCCCGAAGATAATCATCTCCAGATTCCCTGCAAATGAAATCTGAGAATTTATAAATCTACAATAAATAAATTCTAGACACAAATTGAACCAAAAACTCTAAATACATACCACTCCATGAACATTATCCTCGAGACGAGGATACAAAGAACTAAATAGTACAACACATACTAAACTAGGCGACATCGAACCGAGGAAAATAAAGTAAACATCTTCGGGCCGAGGATAACTAATCAAGGACCAAAGACAAGAGCCAAAGCGACAGAAAGAAAGGACAGAATTCACGAAATCAAAATCAGTTCAAACAATCATGGACAGAGAACTATTCATAATTTAGGAGCCGATAAACACGTAGGGGACTGATTATCCTCGGCACGAAGATACTCCAAAGCAAAGGAGGCTCCGGGGTCTTAATCTAATCTTCACAGCAACGGCAAACAGATGCATTGTCGCTGCTACAATTATCTTCGGACCGATGATAATCCCAAAACGATTACTAACGAGATTTCTCTCTCTCTGTAGGAACTCCTCAAAATGGCAGAGGTGATGAAATACGACTACTCAGCCACTTCTCCATTTCTCGAGCCATTCACCAAATGGACGGCAGAGGAGCCATTCATATTTGACATGCCGGAGGTCTATGGGGATCTCTGGCAGTTCAAGCCCATAGTCGACTCTTGGACCTTCGGAATAAACCGTTTGAAGGACTACGTACTCCTACGCCACAGGGTGAAGGATTCAGGAATCTACGTGAACTGGAACCTGGACGAGAAGGTCGCCCTCGTAGAGCACCATCAGGAGAAATTCATTGTTCTGACACTATATGCGTGCGACCAATTCGGAAAGGATACAAAACACACCCACTCCATTGTCCTGCATGAAGAAGACAATGTGGGAGCCTTTGATTTGGATAACCTCATCAGGGATTTACACGAGGGAAACCACGACGAACTGGCGGATGAGTTCCAGCAGAGATTCCATCCATGGATACGTAAGAACGCCATCTTCATGGCGAGAAGGATTGGGTACATGTTCAGCAAACTAAAGGAGTATGCCAAAGATCATGTAGACAAACAATCCCGTCACAGCCTGGGCCGTGGCCAAGGGAGACGCGAAGCTGATGCCGAAATAAAGTCAGTCTCAGGGGCGCGTGCCCGAACTAGAAGTAGAGGGAGTGGAAGGGGGACTACGCGAGCTCAGCTCCCTAAACAGAAGAACCCGGATACGGAGATCACTGTAGCCATTGAGAAGCGCCGAAAACCTGTAACAGACAGTCGGGCAGGAACTGTTGGAAGCTCAGGCTCCGCGCTTACCAAGGTTCATAACGGGAAGACGGGCGAATATGAGCCAATCCAGAAATTTGAATTGGTAGGCGCATACCAGAAAGATTTATGGGAGAAGCACGCGTCTTGCTTCATTTTTGATCCCATGACGTTCAAGGTCAACATCTCCAAATGCCATCTGGCCCCCCCAAGATACATTATCCGAAAACTGGAGATGAAGATAGAGGAGGAAATGAAAGAGACCCTTGTCCATCTTGGGTCAATCCAACAAAGACAACTAGTATGCCTGACTCCGATTGATGCCAACAAAAGGCTCTTGAAGGAACGTCCGTCTAAGTGGGATGATATTAAGGACGGAAATTTCTACATTATTAATGGCCAACATAGCATCACTGCATCCAAGATGCTGCAAAGTGGCGGATGTTGTGAGTCCCGAAAGGTGGAGTTGCAGTCGTGGGATGCAACGATCGTCTACTTGCTTGACGCGAGGAAGCTGACCGAAATATCGAAGTGGTACAACTCTTCCAATCACCTGGTTCACAGTCAGCCAACATGGGGGAACCAGATTTCAACTTGCAGGCAGGTGTGGAAGGAACTTAAGTGGCCAACGAATGTTGAACGTGAAGGTCTTGCAAGACTGAACAAGGCCATCTTCAATCCAGCTGTTTACAAGGTATGCGATGTCTGTTCATTTATCTTCGAGGCGAAGATAAATTGTGTGTAGTAGTGGTAGGTAATGAGATGGTACATTGCTTCTGTCTTGTAATGTGTTCGTAAAAAGACATGACCAAGTTTATCCTCGGGTTGAGGATAACTTGCTCTCCCTCTTGATCCCCTATAGCCTAAGAACTGACGATTGTTTCAATGACAATATTGCCCTGCAAGAATTCGTAGACTCTGTTTTGATACGGTATTGCAGCATCAACCCGGACAAAGAAGGCGCCAAAATGAAACTCGCGTCGGATGTCAAGAATGAAATTAGAATCATTACACTGGCAGACGAGACGTACCAGTTGTGGGAGGAGTTTCTCCAAAAACACACTGACGGAAAATTGGTGGATCCGGTGACGTGCACTAAGTATAACAAGTCCACAAAGAACTTCAACCCCAAGAACTATTCGCTAAAGAGAGAGTTCTTCAAGCACATGGGGCATTTCACGGACAAGGACCTCAAAGAACATGTCCTCCATCTGCTTGGAAGAACTGACGGGCGGACCCGCAATTGCCCGAAAGTCTGCGTGGCTGCTACAAGGATCTTGTACGTAGACAACTACAAGGCAAAGCACTAGGTGGAGCGTAGGAAACGCAAGAAAATCGTCATGGAGGAGTTCATGGCCATCGACAAGTCCTTGAAGTTCAGGGATTCACAGGGAGAAGTGATCGATGACGTCTGGAGAAAATGGAAGCGCACGAACAAGTTCACTTCCGCATCCTGGGATTTTCTCCTGACTGCCCCGCCCAATTCTTTTTTTGTGAAGCGTCTAACAAACGAAGCAAAAAAGAAGACGGACGTAGATTTTAAAGACCACCCCAAACTGTCCGTGGTCTATCCCATCTTCAAGATATTCTTGAAGTTGAAGAGGGAAATCGTGGAGACGGGTGGCAATGTACACATTCGAGGCCACCAGTGCTACCCGCAGGCTTTTGTGACCAGCCACCAGTGGCCCTACGCAAATAGAATACTACGGCTAGCCGTCATAGACTTTCGAATCCTGCCCCAACCGAATCCTGGATCCAATGATGGACCTCCGTGTTCTCTACTACTCAATTACTTGGCTGCTCATTTGAAGCCCGGAATTACTACCCCTGACACCTGGATGTGGATTGTGGGAAGTCAATACGACTTGGAGGCGACCAAGAAATTTGCAGCTTCGCGGCTGAAAGACTATGAGATTAAGGTATCCACGTACCAGCCGAGCAAAGCTGAGAGGTTGGACAACACCACGACACGAGCCACGCCTTCCGTGGTGAAGCTTGTATTCGTGTTGAAGAAAGGGACCGACGGCGAGCCCAAGAATGTGGATGCTGTGAAGAAGGTTTACTCCACGGACAAAATCCCTTACTACAAGGAATTCCAGAAGAATACAGAGGCCAAGTATAGGATCCACCCCAGCGAGCTAAGGATGGAGTTCTACATTGACATCCTTCAGAGCTTCTGTGTGAAGGGAGAGAACACTATCGACATCTACACAGGATCGAAGTTTATGATTGCTGCGAAGGTAAAATTCTAACTCTTGCTATCCATTATCCTCAATCCAATGATAACACTCAGAGTTCGATGGTTATCTTCGGCTCGAGGATAACCATCCTAGATCAACAGCTAGCATTGGTTCTAGAATAGGATTTTAATATCAATCTGGGCCTCCTAGTCGATTTCGTACATCAAGTCTTGTTCATAGACTTCTGAACATTATCCTCGACTCGAAGATAGCTGTTCTGGAGTTTGTATCTGCAATTCAAATTGTAAATTGGGTACTAACTTGTCCTTGTGGTCCTGCAGATGTATGGCCTCTATTACTATGGGATTACCGAGCGACATCTATCCGAGAAGCATCGGGAGATGGCAAAGTACGGCAGTTCCTTGGACATCAAGGACTTCTGCCATGAGAATTTGCCATACCTTCCCGGTTATGAACGTCCGAGCAACCTGTCAACTCCGAAACTAGATTCTGTGTCCACGCCGTCCTTAGCGGATCCCATCGAAATTGCAGAGAGGGAAGCCGACTTAGGTGGTCACAGTGGTGCCTTGGAACTCGAGATAAATGAGTTCGGGACGAACACCAATATGGTCGGCGGCGACGACCTGGAGGTTATTATAACCAGTGTCCAGGTGATGAATCGGTTGCCCGAATCGCCCCCGCCAGGAGGTGAGGAAGAGGCAGGGGGCTCAGAGCAGGTGGAGGTGATTGCAGTGGCAGGGAAGAAGAATAGAACGAAGGGCAAGATGCCCATTGAGTGGACAGTGGCCATACACAATCTGAGTGAACTCGAGGAGTCCTACTCGGATCTGAATGACATTGACTATGGGGATGCGGACGTTGACGAAGGGGGGCCATCGAGTGCCAACAACGAAGTGGAATCAGCTTTGGAGCTGCGGCCTAAGCCTGCTGCGGAGTCTGTTGTGCATCCAGTTCAGGATCAAGCAGTTCTTCTTCCCGTGAAACAAGAGAACAAAGACTTTTGGAAGGAACATGCGGAGAGGAAGGCCCTGAAGCGGGCAGAAGAAGAAGCCAGATGGACAGAGCAGCAGTTGGAGAAGGACATGCTGAAGGCGGAACTAGAGAAACCCAGGAAAGAGAATGACTCTCTAAAGACAATGACGCAGGATCCGTCAGTCTCTCAATCTATTCAACAGATGAGTTCTGGATCTCCACAGGGCTCCGTTCAGAAGTCTACTTCTGCCAACACCCAGCATTATCCTCGAGGCGAAGATAATGCGGCTTCACCTCGGGACCATGTTCAGAGAACAACCTCGGCTGATACCCCGAAGGATCTTTGTGGTGAAGATAACATTGTTTCTCATCCTACCTTGGATGAAGACAGTACTAAACCCACGCCTACTGAGCCGGCACTACCAGATGTTGGACAGCAGGAACAGGGGCTGGACAAGATCCCGTCCTCTACAACTGGACCAGCAATACGTGAAGCTGAATCGGGTTATCCTCGGTGCAAGGATAACTTAAGTCGGCTCGTTGATGTCGGACTCCAAGGGAAGTCAGTGCCGGAGACGCAAGAGGAAGGTGAGATTCCAGCGGATCCGGTACTGCTTGCAGTTGCCTCCCCGGACCACAAAATGGTGGTGGAATTCGAGAACCCGCCTGATGAAGAGGAGAGCTTGGACTACGGGGATTACATGGACGAAGAAACGGCCAACGTCGATGTCGGTCAGGTACAGTCTCCCGCATCTTCAGATCCCTACGATTATTCATGAGTCTGTCCATTGGGATGTAATGGATGTTTGTGTTGTGAGTTTTTCATGAGGGATCTCTTATGTCGATTCATTCTGATTGACAGGAGGGAATGGGCAGTCTCTGATAGTTTGGCATCGACAAACTGCTCTCTGTGACTTCGTCTTGTAGAATAGTGTACATACTCGAGCGAGGTGTGGTGAATAATGTAACCAAATTGGATAATAACTCATCAAAACCGGTAGACCGAAGGTATCTTAATTACTTGAGAAATATATATACGGGGCACTCTTCTTTCGGTGAATTTCGTGTCTAATGGATTCATTTTGACCATGCTTGTGCTCAGCGCGAAAAAAATATGAGTGTGCTTCGACCGTTGCCACTCAAACTACCTTTTATTGGAGGGGTTCTGCAGTCACTTAGTGGGGTTAAGTACTGTTCGCCGTTTTATGAGTCACCTGATTCCGCATTTCAACAGGTAACTACATATCTTTTCTGTTTTGTTTGATCAGGAAGTAGCAAGAAAGCGGAGAGAGAGAGTGCCGCGGAGTGTGTCCACGCTAGTTCCCCAACCGCGGCAGAAGTGGTTGAACCTCGTATTTGATTTGAACGGAGTACTGTGTGAGTGCTTGTTTCAAAAGTCATTTTTGAAACAACAGCATCACACAATGCACGAGAATATATTTTCCGGCCGAATCCCCACTATCATTGAGCCCAAGGCCGTCTTCGTTCGTCCCAACATGAGGAAATTCTTAGACGAGCTTTCTAGGATCACGAATCGCATTGTTGTTTGGAGCTCCATGTTGAAGAAGACTGTGGAACCTGTTGCTGATTTCATGTTCCAAAACAACAAGGCGCCCTTCGATATCCTAGGCCAAGAACAGTGCAAGACGATAGAAGTATCCAAGGGGCAATACCTTAAACAGATTGGGAGCCCTTGGAAGTACTTGCTTCTCAAAGTGCTTGAAGAACAATTGTTCCTAGACCCGAATGATCCAATGTCCTTTAACAAGGACAACACTCTTCTCATTGATGACTCTCCGCAAAAGAGCATCCTCAATGAGAACGGGAATGCGATATTCCTTGAGAGTTGGAATCATGAGAGGCGTGGTGACAATGTATTGTTGGGCAATTTGGTTCCGTAGTTGAGGCGACTTCATGAGGAATGTCCACTTGGTTGCTTGCGCGAGTTCGTTGATGCGAACCGCATTGGCATGCCCCCCTTGTCTCCTGAGTCCCATCTTGCGTTCGGAGTGGTAAACGGCATGAAGGAGTCCGCCAATAATTTTGGGTCCCGTTTCGTCTTACCGGGAATGAAACTAGTGATTGAGCCGGAGAGACGTAGGAAGAAATAGTACTTCTGCATATAGTCGTTGATCGTAGAAAGCGTTGTACATAGTGTGAATACAAATTTTTATGTAAATTTCTTTCATGGGTATTAGTAAAATTTTGAAGTTTCATTTTGATTCTATGTTGTGTCTATGTTGAGTTATATTTGGGTCATGGATAAAATCTGGTCTTTGAGATTTTGTTCTTTGTGGTTGAAGAATAATTGTGGAGGCTTTGTCTTTTCAATGAATTGAAGATATTAAATATGCAAGTAGTTTGTTATCTTTGGACCGAGGATAAATTGTGTAAGGGTTATGTACTCTCCGTTTTCTTCAGGTCGGAGGGTCCGTATTGCACCTGTTGCAACAGAGACAACCGCTCACCACTAGGAGCTTGTTGTCTGGATCGGATGCACCCATGTCTAGGAAATCCGAGTCGGCTGGAGGGAGCTTCTTGCCGTTCTCTTATCCTAGGCCTTCTCTTCTGGGCTCTTCAACCGACGCGGCTTCCGCAGCCATCGACTTCTCAAAGGGGAATGTGGAGGAAGGCGTGGTCGACAGCCCACCCAGTAGAGGATCATTGAGGACCCCGATTTGCTCGCCTTCACTTGTGAAGAAGAGTGACTTCATTCCTAGTTGATTGCGCTCGCAATCGCCAACGCTACGGACTTCAAACACCCCGCACAGGAAACTATATATAGATGAAGAACACCAGGCAGTGGATCCTTGCCTTGAGGATGGACAAAAGTCACCTGCAGCAGTTGCATATCACCCTCTACAGGGTGATGATTACAATACAGATTCCACAGGAGGAGGTTGCAAGAGGAAGGTCCCATCCGATGCATGCAACACAAGTCAGGTCCCGCGCATCGCTGAGATTATTGACTCCATTCCTTCCAAATCCGTGGGAGGTGGATCTTCGCCTTCTGGAGTACCTATATCCCACCGAACAACTCTTCGAAACTTTCGAGGGTCAAATTACACACGATCAACAACAACTGTTGATCCATACATAAGTACTACCAATAGACCATTTCCAAGGTCGCCGCGTTGAAGTTGCAGATCTCTTTCTAATGATGGCACAGCCGGAAGTGAACGCAAGCGACGGAGAGAAGTGAAGGAACTAATGCTGATGGGCATGTTTGGCCGTGTCCTTTCTGCGAGTGAAGATCCAAGGCCTTCTCAACGCGAGGATATCCTTAGAGGGTTGAGCAAGTTGAAAGCAGCAGAGACAGCCAATGAAGCAGCAAGAAGTTGTTCTTCCACCAAGAATGATGGCTAGTGGATTAGTTCCTTTTTGGAATGCAATGGATTTTGTATAGCATCCATTACTATTAATAGAATATTCATTCACATACATTTTTTAGAAAAGGCAAATCTATCATGTGTACATGACCTTCATATTTTTACACTATCACATTCAATCATTAGAGTTACGGGAATGAATTCATTTCCTAGGCATTACGGTATATATAAACGAGATAAATTGGTTCATATGTAGATGGGATCTCAAGTAGATTCTTGTTCTTCGACGTAAATTGACCACTTGAGTTGTTATAAATGTTACATATTTTTTGACCATCCATGTGGAATTCCATTTTTCATTGTTTGAATTTGTGATTGCTCTAAGCTTTGACAAAATGTCACAAAAAATTTATCTTCGTGGCCATTTTAAAATAGCAATCTCTTGATTAACTGTTGGTAACGATGTCCATATTTATCTTTGCCTCCAACAATTTATCTTTGAAAAGAAGGGACTTAGGTTCTCATACTGACCATTTTGTCTCATTTTAATGAATATGGCCTTAAGGGTCGAATCCTGTTCAATCATGCTCCTTCAATTGAACGGTGCAAAGTGAAAGATTCTTTAACTTTGATGGAAACCATTTTACAAATATTGGAAGAAATCATGCATCAAATATTGAAAGCGGTTTATATCCTATATTGCTGATAGACATCAGGTTGACGAATAAATAATTTAAAAAAAAAGGCCAATTTTTTGGAGGAAATTGTTTCCAAATATAAATTCTTTTGTTATATAGAAAAAAGAATTTTTATTAGCTAATTTTATTTAAAGCATATGGCAAACCTTTTTTTTGTTTATGAAAAAATTATTTGGTAAGGATGTGCCAACATTGCTATCTACCTATAATAATCTTTATTTATTTGTTTATTTTTATGGTGTCCTTTTTAGCCCTAGGCCTTGATTGAGCATATTTGAATAAGATCCATTTGTTATGGAGAACATGAAAGTGGAGGTTTGTTCCAAAATCAACATCCCTTTGTATTCCACAACTTTGCATGTTGTTTCTTACAATGGGATTCTAGTTTCAACTTATCAAATCATTAATACTAGAAAAGAACAATTGTAATCCTATAAAGATGCTTAGGCAAAAAAAATTAATAATGGATGACTTTCCAAATTAGAATATAGAATGAAGAATGCACTTATTGGTACAAGAATCAACTCATTTTTGACAAAGTACCTTGGTGATAGGTCTTGTCTTTTTAAGGTTAAGAGATGTAAGTCATATAACCTCTTCATACATTTCTACCTCTGTAGAAATGGACTCCATTGACAAAGATAATGCAAGGCAAAACATAAGATAGACAAACCTATTACCACCTTGATTTGCAATCTAAATATCCTTGGGCCAACTCTGCGAGGGGCACATATTTTTCAAAAGTGTGTGCTTGTTTCATGAATCAAATCCAAGTGGAATTTTAATTTCTTGATTAAAATTGTAATTTCTATGAATTTCTAAAGTGGTATGCCATGAAATTGCAAAACCGCCCATAGAGTGGAGTCATAAACGTCCCATAAACAACCCATAAACCACCTTAAATACTCACCAATAAAAGATTGGCACATCACCCTTTCAAAACATTAATTCACCAATTTTGTCAACAAAATGAAATGATTTGGATGTTTTTGAACAGAATTGGGGACAAAAGTAGGGGATAGAATTGGCTAGGTCTTTCTTAGATTAATTGCCCAGGATGTGAGGCCTTTATCCAGCTCAGATAAATCAAATTACTTGTTTCCTCTTGGTGAAATGCAAGGAGCCATTTATGCTCGTCCATTATGCACAATTTTGCATACAACGTCCTCACTCATGCCGACCTTAATTATTTTGCGGTTTCTGTCATTCCAACTGGTTGACATTTTCTACACACATCAATATTATGGTAGTTCCCAATCATACCAAGTGAGGCCTTCCTTTACAGTGTGAACTTGATGAGTTTTGAGTATCCATCCTAAACCCAGTGAGAACTTGATGAATTTTGTTCCTTTTAAATCGCTCACAAATATTTACAATATTAAAACAAAATAAAATGAGAGAGTGTTGAACTAGACTCATGCTTGAGAAACAATTAAGTAACAGCTAACATTATATACATCTCTTAGATCAATACGTATCTATTGTTCAAGAAACAATTTAAGAAAATCTATCAAAAAAACTTTGGTGCCTCGCAAGTTTTGTATATAGTATCCAAATGATGCATTCTTTTGGTGCATTGAAATTTCCTTTTCTTTGTCAACTAGAAAGAAAGAAAGAAGTCCAACCACTCTATGTAGTTGACGTCTTTGGAGAGAGTCTGTTCATTTAGAGTCCCACATTATGCTTTGAAAAATCATTCTAAGTCATTCTAAGTCACTCTTGGGCAATGATATGATATGGGTATCCAAAAGGACTCTCTAACTAAAACACTATCATTATAAAACTCATTTAATATGTCCTAGAAAGTACATTTTTTTACTTTAGATTAATTTAATGACAAATTCATGAGAAAATTATAGTACTCCATCCAAATTACTATTAAACAAGAAAATTTGAACAATTTAGATATTCCTTTTTATTACTTTGTTCTTCATAAGGAATATTATCCCAAGTCCACATTTAAGACAAAAAGAACAATCTGGAATACCAATTTATAGCAAAGTAGTTCATAAAAATGAAATCTAGCTAAAGTAATTTTTGAAATATATCTATATTTAATTTTAATTCTTAATTTGATAAATTGATATATTTACTTATTTATGAGAACCTTGAAAGATCACATGTTTTTACAAAATTTAAAAGGACTATGAATTCACAACATCTTCATCCTAAAAACATATGATATACATAAATATTAGTTAATTGAATAAGGTGATCAACTATTTTTTTGAATTAAAAACCTTAAATGCATAGTAATTTCATTGCTCTAATGTGACCAAGTGCTAAATATGATAAATTAGAAAAAAATTCAATTTTTGAATTTGACTTGTATAACATATAATTGGTGTATTCTAACATAATGTTTATAATACCATGTAGTTTTTGTAATTTTCCAATATTTTTTTTTCATTTTTGGAAGGACATTTTTCTAAAGTCCAGAGAGTCTAGGAAGGAATACCTTAATCAGACCATTGCTCTTTTATATTGCGAGACAACTATAATATATATATTTTTTAAACCAATGTAATAATAAAAATTGTGGACATTAAAAAAAGTGGTGCTTTTAGGTATGCCTATGTTAATACTATGTGAATGTGCTCTTAATGTAGCATTTAACAAAGTTGAGCAAATTAACATTTAAAGCCCATTACAAACTATGTTTACATTAGTGAGCTAAAAAGTATTGACCACTTGGTCAAACCTCCTAAACTAGAAATGCTGAATTTTTAAAGTTTAAACTCTACTTTGGGCTTAAACTCCAGACCTCAAAACTAGATTACTAGGTTATTGATATTGACTAGCCTACATTGTACAAAAGTGCATGCTCAATTTAAAATGACAAATCATGCCAAAATCAAAACTTACCATCAAAAATTACAAATGGATATATTTGTAACTTTTCCATCTCATCTAAATTTATCCATCATTTTCTACCATTTGATATATCTATATCAATTTTTGCTTTGAAGAATTTGTTTCAATTTTGAGGTTCCATTTTGTCAATGATTGGATGGAATTTTGAATTTTTCATCTAAAATTTCATCCGTCTAAAACTTCTACAATTTTTATCCTATTTAAAAAAAATTGCGGTTTGGGAATTCAATCTTTAAGATCTATATGAGTTTTAAATTAAGTTTGGGCTTCATCCTACTTATTGATTTATCATTCAAATTTCAATCCAAGTCTATCATCGCTCTAGAAACATCAACAATACTTTACAAAACAAATTCCAAAATCTCATGAAATCAAAAAGAACAAACAAAACAATTATAGTGGTTTCAAATTAGTGATTTAATTAGTTCATGAAGAAACCACTAGAACGAATCACAAATCAATTCCTAAGTAGCAGCATAAGTAACTAGTATTTGATGGAATCTATTAAAATAAAACAAATGCAAGTATCTAAAGGATTTATTGAACTAAGCAAATATGTAACAACTTTCAAAACCAAGGTATTTTGAGATTTTTATCATCTATAACTTAAATCAGGTGGTTTGTTTGTTTTGTTAGATATGTTGAGATTTATTTATAAATGTGAGTCCTCCGGTTGCATTCTTGATACTTGTTCGAAGCTCTCCGTGAGAAAGGATGCAAAGACTTTGTTTTGTGACATTTGGACCTCTAGTATAAAAGTTATTGAATTTTCAAATTTTTATGAATTAAAAAATTGAATTAAATTATCTTTCATTTTATAAAAACCATAACTTTCACATAGCATGTCCCAACTCCCAACACCGTGAAACAAAGTCTTTGCACTTTTTTGTGCATAGAGTTTCCTATTATAATCAAGAACGCAACCTCTCACACCACATCAAAGTCCTTGCAATCCTTTGTACATAAAAATATTGAATTTCAAAGTTTTTCAAATTAAAAAATTAAAAAATTACTTTACTTTTATTTTGGTTGTGGCAATGGTACACTAGTAAGAATGCAAATGCGTCAAAAGTTTGAACTCTAAGTCTGATAACCCAAACATCGAGAAGACTTTTAAGTGAATCTAGTGTCAAAGTTATTGTATCATTTACAAAAGTAGAACTTTGGAAGTTCAAAGATTCAATAAAAGCAAGATCCACAAATGTCCAAATTTAGGAGTGCAAACACTCAATGAAACCACATCCACGGAAGTCCAACTCTATGAGTTCAAAGACTTAACAAAATAACATTTCAAAAGTCAAACTCTAAAAGCTCAAAGTTTCAATCAATGCTAACAAAGACTATTGCATGAAGTAAAGATGAAAGTGTAATTGGGACACATAGAGAGACTCCTTATATACTACTAATCCAAAAACTTTTCAAGATTCTTTCAATACTAATTTTATCTTCTAAGAGACCTCCTTCAACATCAAGAGGTTGCCAAACTTACAGTAAAAAAAATCCAAAGTCAACACCTACACTAGACCAAACTCTACATTATGAGAAAAAACTCCAAAATCCAAATGGATTTTGTTGTTGTTTTCAAAATAAAAAAATTAGATTTAGAAACCTCCACTCTTTTTCTATTAGTTATTTAGGCTCATAAAATGTATACTCAAAAAATACAAGCTTTTAGAAAATTGATCAAGGTAGAATCTTTTTACTTTAAGGAATATGACCTTCTCGAGGTGTCCAAAAAAGTTGAATTTAAAAAAAAAAAATAGATTCTTTTTGCTCTCAAATTAGACTTCTGAAGCCTGTAGAATGTCAATGACCAAAACCATTGGGTCTTATGTAAAATAAAATAGACATCATGGATTCTTGGTTAAGGTAACTACTACTATTTGAAATTTCTCAAAATTAGTGGGGCTTCTAGAAACAGACTAAAAATTAAACTTATTTTATCATAATTTGACCACTACTTGATAAATTCCCAAAAATTTATAGTTATAGATTGCATGAGTTGACTTTCAAAAAATCCATCTTTTGCAACTCTAAAAAATCTTAAATCTTTGAAGGCTAACTTTCTATTAGTCCTCAACATCCTAGCTGCAAATACATGTTCATTATTCTTAAATTATATCTTTAGGTGAAGATTTTTGTTAGTCACTTTTAAAAGTGATAGTTAAAAAAAACTTCTTTTGATTGAAGATAAATCTTTGGAACTCATTGTATCATTAGAATTTTGGAATGTTTTTAGGTATGAATCACATTCTTCTCGCTATCAGATGATCATTTGTTGTTTTGCTTAAGTTTTAAGTTTTTTTAGGATAATTTCTTTGAAATGTTTAGTAAGTCCAACTAAATCCAATTAGAAGAAGGGGTTTCTAACATTTGAGCTTAGGATCTTGATCCTAGGCACCATGTTATAGGCAACTTCTATGATAATATATGTTTTTTTCTCCTATTATCTTGGATTATACTTATACTTCACCAAAAACATCTATTGTTCTTCAAATTATTAAATTCAAACACTTTTAGACACTCAAAATTTAGACACTTAAAGATAAAACTCAAGATTAGTACCATTATAATGTATTAAGATTAATAGGTGCATTCTATTTATAGATGACTTTTTTATAGACTTTTTTTATTATAAAGCTCATAAATGTTTGCTAATCAATATAAAAAGAAACTTTGAGTTCTGAAGTGACAACTTAGAAACTCATACTTTGTCACAAGTATAAGCCACCAATTTCAAAGCTCAAATTTAGAGATCCCTTGCTCTTTGGTCACTTTGTCTATTGTACGTTTTGGATCTATTAAATGATTATACATCATCATTGAAACTTGCATCCTTACCTACACATAGTGTTGATATGTAAGTAGACTCAGTCATAAAGGGTGGATGCATTGTTGGGTGTCTCAATATTGGCACACACTGATTGGAGATATATACACTTGTGGTTGTATGGAAAACATGTCCACTTAGAACTTCAAATATATTATGCAAGAAAAAAAACATTTAAATTAAACTCTTAAGACAATGACTTTCAAAGGTTGGACCTAATTTTCACTTTATGAAAGTCCATAACTACATTAAATGCAATAATGTTGGCACAAAAGAATTTGTTTTTAGATTAAAAATATATTTTCATTTACTCTCACATTAGTTACTATAAGCCATTTTTTTGTATTTATGTTTTAAAAGAAGTCTACATGTATTAAAATGAATTGTTGTGATAGTCCATACATTTATCTTTAAGAGTCTATAAATCAATGTTGATAGACATTGATTGTCAAAAATCAATGTGAACATACATGTTTTTTTAATCAAGTTTTTATGTTTTTAATCCAAAAATAGCATAAAGAACTATAATACTTTATGTGATATTCATTGTGGAATACATACGCCTCTCTAAAATCAATCTTGTAACATGGTTATTGAGCCCCCCAACCATGCATCCACCTTAAAATATATGATAATAGGAGATATGGTAGTTAGAGATGTTGAATACGTATATTTTATTAAATATTCAAGGCTGAATTGTCAGTGTTCCAAGCTGAGTCATCCGTGTGAGCTGGATTGGTTGTCTTTTCTTCCTTTGTCTTTTAACTCACACCCTTCTTTCCAACAGTTTTATTTTATCAATTATTACATGGATTGGCAAACACGCTTAAGATTGTGAAATAGACATAAAAATTTCTTCATCTGTAGGACATGTACAGTGACTCACAAAAGTACTTGGCCATTTGGACTAGTAAGAAATAGTGAGCAAGATTCATCATAGATATTACACATGCTATCAAGAACATGTTATGAAAAATTTGTGAAAAGAAAGTTGAAATGGTAAAAATAATTTAAAAGAAGTATGCAAAAAGCATGGCCAAGAACATATGTTGATTAAGTAGGAAATCGTGATAACACAAAGAAAACTCAAAATGAAAAGCTCAAAAGTAGCAAATGCTACATATGTACAACAACTACAAGTCTACCAACGTGTATATTCCCCTTTAGCTGCAAGAAGATCAGCTATCCTAGCTGACATTGTACAAATGAGCTTTTGTACAAATTCTACTTCAATGCTTTGCCAAACAACTTGGATCTTCTCCCACAAGTCATCTCTACATCTAGGTGAATCACCAAACAACCTTAAACATCTATCTAGTTCATTCCACAAGTATTCAACAGGATTTA
This sequence comes from Antitrichia curtipendula, assembly GCA_951230915.1. NCBI lineage: Eukaryota > Viridiplantae > Streptophyta > Bryopsida > Hypnales > Leucodontaceae > Antitrichia > Antitrichia curtipendula. The sequence continues at coordinate 3,028,169 of OX579635.1, forward strand.
GGTTGGGAGATTGCAGTAGCCACTCTATCACAGAGAAATTCCTAGAGAAATTTTGCCGACCTAGCCATTGTTGTGAAGACCAGATGTATACTTTGAATCATTATCATGCTGGAAAATGACTTCTACCTCATCAAGACCTTGTCTCTCAATAGTACCCAATAACTACAAATCTAAAATGCCAAGATAAACTTGCAAATTCATAATGCCATCAATGCGATACCGGTTTCCTACACCTGCTCAATTCATGCATCTCCATATCATAATGCTACCACCACCATGTTTAACCATATATTGCACATGGCAATCACAAAGAGGCTCTATAGGATTTTTCTAACACCATTGACGACCATCTGAACCAAAAACATTGAACTTGGACTCATCTGACCAAATGACATGACTCCAATTTTCTACATCACAATCTTGTGAAGTCTTTGCCCACTGTAAATGCTTTTGCCTATGCCTCTTTGTCAACAATGGTTTCTTTCTCTTTACTCTAGCCCCAAGCCCTCGCCTCTGAAAACTTCAACGAATAGTCTCATCACACAGACAAAGACCCTAAGCTCTCAAACTACGCCCTACAGCTGCCGCAATGCCTAATTTCGGTTGATTGAGAGTTCTTACAACAAGCTTCTCATCTTGAATGCTCAGAAGACGTGGTCTCCTTGATCTAAATACTTCCCTATCTTCTGTAAACCGAGCTAAAATGTAACCAATTGTGCTACAAGGAATGCTAAGATGGTTAGCTGTGAAATGTTGTGAAAATCCTTGCTCACTCAATGCTTTGACTTGGTAACGCTCATGAAAATTTGTTTTTTTCATTGTGACCACTAGAAATGTGAAGAGTCTCAACTTAAGACTTCTAGAAGCTCTCAAAGATCTTTACTAACAATGGAAATACGAGTAGAAGAATAAATCATTATAACAGTATTAGAAAACAGGCAATTATGTGACGTCAAGAAAAACGCGTCTTGACATCATCAACAACAAGAAATTGATCAACATTGATGTCACCTAAAATCCATCATGATTGACATGCAAAAAACGTCATAAAAATTGGAAAAATAGTGCAAAAATGAACTCGTTTTCTTTTGACATCACATTTGACACAAACTAAGGAGTTGCTTAAAATGTGACACGTGGAGGACAAGTCACCTCCATGTCAGCGCCACGTGACCAGGCAGTGCCACACATGATTTTTTCATCGGGTTCATTGTTGATGTGGCATTGGACATGGTGGTGAAAAAAGCGACATGGCATGCCTAGTCAGATCACTTTTATATTGTTTAAGAATTAAATTTTTTTTTTTAAATGTCAACTTAGACGTCTATACGTTTTTTGAGACATCAATTGGAGCATACCATACCTGTAGGGCAAGGTCAACAAAAAATAATTAGTCAACATAAAATATAATAAAAAGAACAAAAAAAATTGTTGAATTCAACAAAAATTAAAGAAAACTTATCATCTACCATCAATAGAATTTTAGATGGCTGAATGAAGGAATTACTTCATTTAAAGTTAGTGAAAATGAAGTGTAAAGAGGATGTATTTATACATAAATCTATTGTTGGGTCATGGTAAAACAAAAGATATGGGATAATTTAAACATGGAAGTTTGATTGCTAGACAAGTGGACGTTGTCTTGAACGTTGTTTCAGACATTTGGATGTTGTTTCAGACATTTTACATTGAACAAAAAATTTACTTTACATAACCCATATAGATTGTCAATCTTCCTACCACCCACTTGTATAAGGAGCTTCATTCTTCATCCATGGTGCACATCCATCCATTTCCATTTAAAAGAAAAGTATATCATGTGGTTGCCCTTCTTCTAAATTTTTTACATTGGATAGTATTTTATTATAGACTACAATGATTTTTTTGAGTTCACCTACTAAAAATATTATATACAAGTACTAACGTGGACTTCCCCTAAACCACTACGTTTTCAGAAAACATGCCCATGTTCTTCTTGATGTCACTTGCAACATCTCTGTCTATGTTGACATCATGTCATCATCTGCAAAAGAAGAACATGCCTTTAGCAACGGCACTCACAATTTAGACTCTCTTTGGCATTGACCGTCTAACGTTGCCTATTTTTGAAAACATGCGACGTTTTGTGGAAACAACTCCAAAAACATCGATTTCTTATAGTGTAATCAACATATGTAGTTGGCTACCTCTGAGATAAATTGAACCACTCCCACAAAATGTACCAATCATTTGGATTACCTAAAAGAAGCCACCTAATACTGCATTAAATGATGTTGATTAACCCTAATTAATTTGGGACATTAAACTCTCTCCACAATTTCATGCCAAATGGATTCACAGACAACGGTCAAGTACTTTTGTAAGTCACTATATAAGTTAACTCAAAAATAAATGAAATCTATAATCAATAGTGAGCACTATCTCATCTGTGACCACATGGCTTGGTTAAATGAATTTGTGAGAAGAAATCTTGAGCTTGTACTTAACATTCAAGAGCCTTCAGAGAGGCTGCCTTTGCCTCTCTTGAGTCTTCATCCACAAAATGCATCCACATGTTATTAATGTATGCTTCAGGACCGAGACAATGGCAGTACATTTATGGTGCGATCTATTTTTTTGGCTAATTCTAGGACAACATATAAAAACAAATAATTTTAAAGATAGATGGTTTGTCAAAACCCAAAGATTTTATTGAGTATTATACCAATGAAACCTGACCATTTGCAGTCGATAATTAATTTTGATTTTCTTTGTAGAGAAGAGAAGCTCTTTATGTACACTTGGTGTGGTAGGAGATAGAACAACCCATGTGGGATATGTAATTTAGAGTTTGTAATTTCTCAACCGCTCATAGTTGAGTCTAAAGTAGGAATTGTATAATTTCAGACCTCATTTAGGCATAGTGTAATACCTTTTCTCAAAAAAATTTGAACTAAAAAAAGTTGGGGATTCAAGCTAAGTTTCATCTCCAAAAATCCGTTTTAGATTTAGATCTTCCACTCAAAAGTTATGGACAAATTTCAGAGAGGATGTATGGAAATGTCAAAAAAAAATCCTTTTAAACCCCTCTATGAAATTTGTCTATAACTTTTGAGTGGAAGATTAAAATCTAAAACGGATTTTTGGAGATGAAATTTAACTTGATTCTCCAACTTATTTTAGTTCAAAGTATTTTGAAAAAAGTTATTCTACTATGCCTAAATGAGGTCTGAAATTATAATTTTAACACAATTCCTACTTTAGACTATGAGCGGTTGAGAAATTACAAACTCTAAATTACATATCCCACATGGGTTGTTCTACCTCCTACCACCCCATATGTACATAAAGAATTGTCTTCTAATTCCTAATCACATGACGTGAATGGCTTACAATGCAATGTGAGGGAATTCAAACATTGAAATTTATTACCTCACTGAATTGTTTGTCATTTTTTTAAATTTGTGTTCAATTTCCCAGTTAGTGTTCAATCTCCCAGTAACCCAACTGTGCAGTCATCACCTTGGCATTGAGCAGAAGTCTGAACTTATTGACGCGTGGCTTATTAGCTAATGTTGGGTGTGGAATATTCCACACCATTTCATCCTTTGGATGAACTGATGTGGAATAATCCACATCAGAGGGAAGGCATCTGCTCTCACAGCTCTTGAATGTTATGTAACTTGTAGGAGTTGCATGACTAAGCTCCCAATCCAGAGAAGAATGCCCCCAAATTGCAGCTGTCACAAATATAAGAAAATCACATATAACAGGAACACACAAACTTGTATACACCCTAAATAACTTAATTAACCTTTCTTAACTCCTAAAGGACCACTATCCCTTCGGAGGACAAATGAGATTTCAGGCCAGTACCTATGGCTGAATTTTTGTCCTGTTTTTTTGAAACTTTTTTTTGAAACTAGAAAAATTGATTAGTTTTATGGAAATATAATATTTTTTTTCAATCAATGCCTAGAAACAAAAGCTATGCCCAAATAAGCTCAAAACAGGGGAGAGTGGGCAACAAAAAAAAATTGCAAAAGTTTAAATTCATTGTTTTTCTTCCCTCATAGATTATATTTTGTAAGCTTTTATTCATTTCATTTGGATTTGTTATGAGAAAGTTATAGACAATCTTGTTTTTTGGGTGATTAGAGCATCTTTTTGAAAAAAATTACTTATAGGATTCATTTCTAAACGCATTTTTTACAATTTTTCAAAAACAAAAGTTCTACATGGTTTAGTTTGCTTGCTAAAACAATTTCAGCATTGGGATTAGTGCATTTTAATTCCATCTAAAAGATATTATTATTTTAGATTTTCCTTCTATCTCTTACCTACTTCTATTTAACAATTTCTTGAAGAATGAAAATTAAGTTTTTTTGAATTAAGTTTTTTCCTAGATTCTCAAATCAATTCTCCATTGTAAAGATTTAAAGCTCAAAACTCCATAGTGCAAAAAATTTAAGTTAAAAATGTTCAAAGTCAAAAAATCTAGTTCCGCAATGTGCTGAAAAACTTGGTTTTTTTCACTTTAAACACAGATATCTTGCAATCTGTGCGGTCAAAAATTCTGAAATTTTTTCCACACATTCTCATACTAGTTAGGTGTAAGATCCTATGGTTATATGTGTTTAAAAAAACAATTTTCAATTTTTTTACTCTTGTGCTATAGAAATGACAGTTTTGAGTGTTTTTGGCAGAAAAAGGGCTTGATTCTTTAGGGTTTAAATGTGTACTTGAGTAAACTTGTCAATCACCGCACCATCGCATAGACAACATTCAAATTCTTCTCCACATAAATATAGAGACTGGCATGATTATTAAATGTCATGTTAAGATTTCACGTTTGAAAAATAAAAATAGTAAAAAAGATTTGCCTCCAATTTTCTTGCAATTTAAAGGCAATAAAATTTAAATCTAGTTAAAAATTCCTTGCAACCCTTTGTTGCATAGTGTGCAATCATGGGAGGTTCGTAAGCTAGTGTGCTCTAAAAGCGCCCATCTTTTTCAAACCGCCCCTATTTTTAGGTGGAGAATGGAGATGGGGTGATCCTTAAATGAACCAATTTAGCAATTGAATGCATGAAGGAGAAATTATTTTTCTATTGCAAGAGCCAATCATTGTCTTTGATTTCTGCTCATCTCTTTACAAATTGCAAGTGGACGGATTTTGGAAGACCTATGGTCGCAAATAGGTGCCTATGCCCCAAATCTTTGAAAATTTACAAGTAATTCAAAAATGCTTGAAAAAATACAAAACCACTTGTGTTAGGTTCCATCTCTATATTTTTTTCTCTGAAAAATGATCTAAAAATATATCTGTTCACGGAAGTCTATAAAAAAAAAGGCAAACCAACCCTTAAATGATCGCTTTAAGAGCATGTTACATAATTTTGTTCCCATCACATTTGAATTGGTACTTGAATTATGCAGTTATTGTTCATGTAATTGGAATGGTTGTTGTCCAGTTTTTGGATCTTTGCAGTAAATGACAGGTTTAGTGTGATCCGTTGCAATTGATGACTGCTTCCAACATGGTGAGAGCCTGAGACTGAGGGCATGCTTGAGGCATTTTCAGTTCCTTTTCAAATGCTTGTCTTGGTTCACTTTCATAGTTGGAAGAGACTAGGTCACGTTGACTTGCAGGAGCTTCATGGACTCAGTCATGTGGACTAGCTAAGGATGGACTTGGGCAATGGGCTAAAAGCTTCAGTTGGTGGAATTCGGGGAGCCGGGGCGTGCGGCAAGCTTTGGGCAGTGCACAAGCAAGGGCGGGGTGCTTGCAAGAGGAAGTGGTCAGTCTTGTGGGTCAGTTTTTATGGACACTCAGTCTGCAGAACATTCCTTCACCAAATAATGCCAAGTTCAGAGAAGCCAATTTCTGGTCTAAGGTAACAGGTCCAAACATTGCCCACCTAAGAGCTGAAACTGAATTTTGGGATGGCGAAACTTCTTGGAATAGTTTTCAGTTAATTTTCCTTGAAAGACAAGTGGAATTGACATCGATCCCAAGTCATTTCATATTTTTTTGGAGTTTTGTGAAATTAGTTATAAAATTTTGAAATTGAAATGACATAGGGCTTGAAAATCGCCCACTTCCTTAAATGTACATTGTTTGTACATTGCTGAAGGCTAAAAAAAAGCAACACAATGTACATTTGAGGATGTGCGACGGTTTTAGAGCCTCTGTGGTTTCAGAGCCTGTTACCTTATCATGGCTTCAATGCTATTCCCTCACCACTCTCTGTCATAACTAATTGATTGAAGTCCAAGGCTAGCGACATAGCCTGGTCCAATAGTGGAATCGGCCCAAATTTCCTCTTTGGTCCTGCAAAGAGCCAAGGCAGGACAATTGTTGTTTGGCAGGCTCCTTTGGGGCATTGGAATACATACAAACTAAGGTTTCTTTTTGTTGCAACTGAGTTCTGCGCCGCACGGTACTTCCCTGACTCTCTTTCAATGGAGGATTGCATTTGTGATGATTTTTGGCTTTCCAAAAAGTATGAAAAATGGAAAACTGAAAAGGAACTAACTTACAAATATGGTATCAAGTATCAGTTGGTGGGCTGGGCAAAGGCCATTGCCAACAGACAGGGACAGAAGGCCAGGTGTCAGCTCATGTATACGTGTTCTAATATCTGAGACCATATGGAATCCTACTGTAAGCTGAATTGCTCTGCCCCAATGCTAGCGGAATAAATGATCAAATTTTGTCCCACTTTGTGTATCCTTCTTGGTGGTTGGGATGGCAATTTTGTCCCATTTTGTGAATCCTTTTGCAGTCTAAAAGGTAATGGTCACAGGCTCTCAAGAATGTGAAAAACATGGATGAGTAAACTCCATGGATACCATAATACCTGTGTATTCAGGAATTTCCATTCAAAAAGTGCATAGCATAGTACATACATATGTGTGTACTAACTTACATACGGAAGTGCTCTGGAATTCAGTCTAGTAAGTCAATCTTCTCCAACTTGTTTCCCACCGGATTCTTTGCTGACAGAGTTATGTCTCCCTAGGTCTTATGACATGAGATTTTGGAAGTTAGTAGCCAATATGCACTGCAGGCGGTGACTAGATTTGGTGTACTTCTCATCTCACTGGTGGAATTATAGATCTGGTAACCACCATGGCAACTTTAAAAAAAATAAAAAATGAGAATAGAAACTGCAAACTGGTGATTGATTCCAGGTCCCTAGAAGGCCCAACGTGGCATGAATTCATCATCACTAAGGGCCACTTCACACTAAGGTGGGTACACCCAAAAGCGCCACAAATTGGGCTATGAGTAATTTGAAGGCTACGTAGATAATAGTAAATACAGGATTGTGAAGAGATGTGTAGAAAAGGAAGAAATGCACAAAAAAATTCAGATTTTGACAAATATGAGACCACAGTAGGGATACAAAGTTTTGGAAGTAGAGTATTCAAAAGCGCTCATAGGCTACATTGAAAATCAGCAGTCACATGCACAAAGTTCCCCTCCCAAGGTGTTAGAATGAAAAAGAAATGGAGTTGCAATTGTGTTTAAAACAATGAAAAAAAAACACCAAATTAGTAACCAACAAGCAGTAGAAAAGCTTGTCAGTAATCAATGGGAATTGTCCATGTGTTTCAAAGAAGAGAAAAGAATGATTACCTTGTCAGAGAAACAAATTAACATGTGATGTGAGCTTACAAGCATGTCACCAATACCCAAAATGGCCAATGGTTCTTTGATGAACTACCATATTCATTCACTGACAATTTTCAATAGAGAATTACACCATTTAAGGGCTTAATCTAAGGTGCGCTTTAAGGCACTGCGCCATAATGGGTGTACCCACCTTATGGCCGTCCGAGTTGAGAGGCCGTGGGATTGAGTGACCAAATTTTGTTGAGAGTCCAAAGAAATGAGAAATAAACATACAATAAAATATATGAATTGGAGCCTTTGGCAAGGCCATAGTGTAAAGCCTCCAAAGGCCAAACTCTTTGCAATGAACTCCCTCTTACCAATCAAATTGTTGAGATCTTGTCATAAATCAACGACTTGTGAGCCATAGTTTGAATCTCCATTTCTAGCCGCCTAAACTTTCTTTGAGAGTTTGTTGCTATGTAGGTAGTTGGAGGGCGATGGCCTTTGGACTTGTGCCTTCTAGTGTGAAGTGGCCCTAAGTAAAATCTTCTTGAATTTTTTGAAATGTTAATTTTCTATTCATGGCTATGGGGATTTAAAGGGAAAAAAATTCAATTTTCAATCAAGGTAAGCTTGAGTGAGGGAAATTTTGAAAGTAGAAGAGTTTAGTAAGGTATCCGCACATAAAACAAACACTTTTTTCCAAACTATAAATTATGAACATAATTTGGAAAAATAGCATATTATAATGTTAGCAAATGAAAGTAAAAGTGAAAGCAATTGGTTTGAGAATTTTTAGAGTCTCTATGTATATATTAGAAATTTTCATAGTCGAGGTCCATGGAAACTCTATTATTGACAACAAGCTAGCTACCCTTAATCAAACATACTTGAAGTACAAAATGCTTCTACTTTCATTGGTTGCTTCAAATAACTCTTCAAATTCCATTTATTTGGTTTCTTTTGAAAACTAATGTTCACTTTGAGCAAACACTTCATTATATTTGGTGCAATTTGGACTAAATTGTACATTGATAACTATGATTTGCCAACATTTTTATAGTTTTTGTCTTTCATCTAGATTTTGAAAGAGTTTATTTTCATTGTCAAATGTCTAAGCTTGAATTTTTGTACCTATTCAAAGTACTTTGGTATGTGCATCCAATGATAAAAATTTCAAATTGTAATTGTAAACCAATGAAAAGTTAGAAGTTTATTTGAAGGGCTAAATTCCACAATGTGGAATGAGGATGCTTTTAGAATGGTCCTACCAGCATTGATTACATATGGCCATGCAAATCCATATTCACTAGCTAGTCCATCACCTCAACAAATATAGTCACTTCTTTGGAACTAATAGAGGTCATTATCAATTAAGGCCAATTCTAATTTATATATTGTGTTTTTATCTTTGAACTTGTATAAGTACAAGTTCTTTTCATAATTGATGGAACTCTTGCCACTATTCTAAATAAATTGATTTACTACAAATTTTGGAACAATTACCAATTTACATTCTATAGGTATAATATAAGAGATGCAAAGGTTGGACATAGATCATGAGATCATCCAATTTTGAAATTTGTATGAGAAACAAAACAAAACATATCCCATTAGATTACTTGCAACCTATATAAATGAGGTTTGCAATAATGTTCAAAGTCCTCCTAGAAAATTAGAATCTTTTCCGATCTGCATTTGGTAATCAAATAAAAAGATTGAATAAAATAGATAGCAAAAATCTCAACACTTAAATCAAATAAAGACATCAAGTTGAATTTCAGCACGTTACATTGTCTAATTCTAAGAGCATCTCCACTAGTCCACACAAAAAGGGATGCACCACATGGTGAATGGTGTGGGTCAAGTGAGATGAAGGGGACACTGCTTCCATTCCCCCATTAAGTTAGTCCCCTCCAGAAATGGTTGAATATATTAAGAACTCATGAGCCAAATGAACCGCTGAACCAATACCAAAAGAGACAAAAGTTTCAAGTTCGAGGCAATGGCATTTGAAAAGCAGAAAAGACTGCAATTGGTGAAAACACTCTAAGCTTCCGGATGCTCCAAACCATTTGTCGAGGCAATATAGTGTGCCCCAATGGAGATGCTTAGAATCTCACCAATTCAAAATTCCAGCTTCATTTTTTGCAAACTTATCCATCAACTACAAAATAAATAAACCACTGAACATCAATCTGTTTATTGAAGATTGAACCCAAGAATAGTTAGCATATAACCGCCCATCACCAACCATAGGCCCATCAACAATCAATAGAGTGTCTAAAATTCGTGCGAGTCCAGGACTAATTTTCAAACACGAGTTCTTGATTTCTGACCATCAATTCCTCGGGGCCATGCCAACTTTTGCCTTCTAAAATCTGTAGTAATTTTAGTTCAAGCCATAAAATTAACAAATTTTGACAATCCCCATCATTTTCTATCTGTGCACCTCTGGAAATATTTGCTTCACCTTGCACTAAGGTAAACCAGCCTATGACAGGCAGATTGCCTGGTTTGCCTTGTTGACATATTTGAAATTTTGAATTTTTTTTTTCATATAAAGGCAAACATGAAAAATTGGTAGAACAATTGAAATTTTATTTTTTTGACAAAGTATGAATTTGTTACAGATTTTTGAAGTGAATTGGCCAGATGGCTCAAAACAGTTTGTAGACTATCCCACAACCATCAAAAACTATACCCATGGTGGTCATCAAACCACCCAATGCAGTTACAATATTTCCTAACATGGTTGAAATATTTTCTAACATGGTTGAAATATTTTCTAACATGGACATGACATAAAGGAATAAAAAAAGTTAGTTCATGCAATGAATTACACTAGAAAGGGACGAGTTCCTAAAACAGTCTCTAACATCTCCATCACCATCATACAAAACATTGATTTCAGCCATCAACCTACCTAATAAAGTTTTGCTTACATTAATTGGAAAAAACCTGGCACAGATTGATGGAAAACTGTAATGGGTCATCTTATAGATGTTTGTATTAGGCACTTGGCCTGTCATAGGCTGGTTTACCTTATAGGAGAAGGCTCGAAAACAGTTCGGGCATTAAGAACTGCCCCTGTAGGAGTGTCCAAAACAGTGCACATGGGATGTAGAAATAGAAATTACTTCATGTGGTGAGAAACTGCAAACCCATGTGTGATTTTAGGCTATTGAACAGGTGACATGGTTCATCATTATGTGTGATTTTACTCATAATAAAGACTTGAATTTGGTGAGTTATGCAGAATGACTTTGAAATGTCAAAAAATAGTAAGAAAAATTGCAAAAACACATTTGAGGCTGAACCTCCTTCTATTAAAATGCTTCTCAGTCAATCATAACTTCTTGGATTGATGTGAAATTTTAACCACACAAACTAGACTAGTATGCGCAACTTTTCCAAAAAATTTAATTAAAAACGGACATTGTATGAAGAAGAAACAAGCCGCCGAAGTTCACTGTAATCCAAAAATGTCGGGATTTTAAACTTCGAATTGCTCCCAAACATTCAAAACATTTTGGATTGACATGAAAATCTTACTACAACAACTAGACCTCAAGGGAAACATAGCACAACAAATTTTATTGAAAAATAACATTCGATGAAGAAGATACAAGCCCCCAAAGTTTCAGCCATCAAATGCAGTTTTGTAGACTCAAATTGAACCTGTGAGCTTTGATTGGCTTCCAAAAAATCAGTACATCTTGTATTGATCTAAAAATTTTAACACAAAAACTAGAGGAGAGAACGCAAATTTTCCAATAATTTTTATTGAATTCGGACATCATATGCAAAAGTTACAACACTCTGAATTAGATTTGAAACTATGTGAAGAAACCCTGGGGTGTTTAGCAATTACAATAAATTTTGATTTACAATCGGGAGTGAATTGAATGAAAACGTACAGTGGATCATTCTTTGGAATCATTGTTTTCATTTAAAGGCATAGTTAGGATCATTCTTAAACTCACTGGCTCCATTCAATGGCATGTTTTGATTGATTACAGCTGCACCTATGAACATTAATAGGGACCTATGCACCTCTGACTTTGAAAAATCAAATCTTATTCATTTCAAGTCAGAAAATTAAAATTAAAATTTTTACAGTTGTTATTTCTCTTTCTCCCACAAAAATTAAGAAAAACTTTGGGTCCACCCATTTTTGTACAGAGGTCTTTTTTTCCCTTAGATGAGCGCTTTCTGAGCCTTCTACCTTACTTGAGATCATGTCCACAGTTGTTTATTTGGTTGGCTCCACTATACTAACTTAACTGTGCTCCTAGCAAAGACCCAAGATAGACTGTCTACAATCGTTTTCTTTCCTTGTATAGATCCGTCATTGTTGGGAACAGATTTAATGATAACTCGACGGCTACAGCCAGGTTGTGTACCTGCTTGTTATATCTGAGCAGTCATGAAAACCCAATAATTTGTCAAAAGGAGAAAAAATGATCCGCCGGGGATACTTTCCTCTGGTTGCTGTGTACTGTTTCCTCTATCAATGAAAATTGTCCATGTGTTTCAAGAAAATAAATAAATAAATAAATAATTTGAACAACACTGCCTCCAATTCATTCAAGGTAAGGTATCCTCTGTCTGTCTGTCTGACTGTTCCCAGGGTGGAGTTGGGGAAGCCTGTGCCTGTGAAGCCTCGCTAACTTCGTATTGCTCCCCTTTTTCCAAATTATTCAGGATTGCAAGTGGCAGCTGAACGTGAAAAAATCCAAACAACAGAACAAACTGGAGCTGAATCAGTAACCCCAATTTGATGAACACATCATGACTCCCAAGTGACAGCTGCAAGCCTGCTGCACTGGGCAACCAAATCATGTTCTGTTTTACGGTTATGTGGTGCAGAAGTTGACACCTTCTTGGCAAACAGCTTGAGAGTGCGGCCCTGCATTTGGCAGGGCCGGGAAACAAAAGAATAAGAGGAGGAGGAGGAGGGGGGACGGTGTTTTGTTTTTCGGCGGTGATTTTGGAGGCGGGCGGGCCTGCCTAACTTACACTCAACAAACCGAAGCGAGCATACATGATGTCTGTCTGTCGCCGTGCTGACAGGGTCCACTCAGTGTCAATTGTCAGCTGATTCCATGGCTTTGGTGCTTCAATTCGTGGTTGCAAGTACAACTCGATGGTCTGCTCAAGGTAGAAATAATGTCTTCCACAACTCACTGCCGTGAGTTAAGTTAGAGAGACTCTGTCCATGGCATGTCTCACTGAAGAGCATTACTTGATTAAGTAAACTGATGAGTCTCCAGTAACCTCGAGTCTCTGGCAGGTGTTGTCCCTTCTATTTGGGTGTTACGTCTTGTATTTTCGGAATGTTTGAACATGGGGCTATGATACCTGCCAGGACACTCAGGCTTTTTCTTAGGCGGAAAAAACTCCCTGAGGATCTGCTCACACCAAAATTTGAAAAAAAGAAGAGCTCAAATAATCCAAACGACCTCATGAATACCTCCCATTGGTTGAGAGTGGAAGATGGAATGGTTTGCTATTTGCACTACCTTATACACAAGTATATGAGCCTGCAGTCCTTGCAATTTTTGTGAGTAACAAGGTTCACTTGAAATTCTAAATGGAAAATGTAGATACACTTTGCTTACAGGGTGGTTTGGGGAAGTCTGAGCTGTGTTGGATAGGTACAATGCATGTGAGACAATGCTGATGTGCAGGATAGAGCTTGACATTCTCTTGAATGTCCATCTTCTCCATTGCAATTCTTGTGAATTAGAAGCACATTTGACATGCTGCATCCGACATGGGATCATAATCCCAACTTCAGAAACTTCATTACAATAGGGATTTGGCATTATGATAGTGGCCTTCATATGCCAGTTTGGATTAGTTTATGCATTTTTTTTTGAAGAAACACAAAAGTTGGAAAATTGCCATAGAGGTTAAAATGGCAAAATTTCAAGAAGCTGAAACTTTATAATTTTGCCATCTAGAACCCAAGTGCCCAATCAAATACTAGTCCTACTTTTTAGAACTTTGCACATTTCAAATAGTTAAACATCAATTTTGTTAAGTGTGCAGAACTTCATGAACTTTGCTACTTTTCAGATGCTCAGAACTTGAATCAGAAAATCAATCAACCCTAGGTTGTAGATCTTGGAATAATTAGATGAATCCTTCACAATTTTGGGCGCCCAGAATAGGGTCAATTTCACAATATTGCAACGTGCAAATATGCTTGCTTAGATTTTGAGCTCATTTTTCCTTGTACATTGATCATGGACATCAAGAAGATAAGTTCATGTGCGATTTGGGGATTCCAAATGAGTAAAGTGTGGTGCCTCATGTCATTGTGTGGCTGAACTTTGCACCACAAGGTATGACATTAAAGTGCAAAATTTAGGGCTACAACTGATATATGGCAGAGAAACATGCCACAAAGCACACAACTAAGGTTGAGGTACCAATTGTCAACCACGCCCAACCAGTATCCAACCTATAGGGTGTGTTATTTCCGACCTTAGGTTGGATCTCAAGCTTGGAATGGATTTTTTTAGCCTTGTCAAGGTTGGAACTAATAAGGTTAGGACACATGTTCTGAGGTAGTGAGCAAGAAAGTAGGAAGTAGTGAACGAGAAAGTAGTTCTTGAATGATTGGAATTGAAAAACTCTAGACCTTGGCTACTAGACAAGTGCACTTTTGGGCTCCCAAAATTTACAGTAATTTCAATTTTGGTAATAAAATTCTGAAATGTTTTCTATCCCCATATTTTATATCTTCCTACATAAGAAAAAATTTCACCACCTCGTACTCTTCACCATCTGCCCCAAAATCGCTTACATGATTGACTATTGGTGCTTCTACCTTACATAACACTAAAGTGCAAAGTTCACTTTGCTCTGTGGGATGAATGCAAGAAAGACCGTCCACTTTGCGTAGCGTTTTCCACAGTACTCATGTTTTTTTGGGGAGTACTATATAATTAGAATTTCTTTTTTTTTTAAATCTGAAAAATATGTTCAATGTATACACCTTTAAGAAGAAGTTACCCTAGGAAGGAAAAGCATAGAAAAATTCTCTAAGTAGGAGAACTGAAAAAGTGCAAAATCTCATGAAAATAGGTACTTTCACATTTTAATTTGTAAAAATAGGAAAAACAATTTTTAAGGAAACTAAAAATTGGCCATTTGTGAGGACTTTATAGGAAAGACATTTCACCAAAAAAATGATCTTGAAACAATTTTGAATGTTCAGAACTGCACGCGCAAGGGAGCCCTGTTTGCACGTATGTGGAGGGCATAAAATAAAATATTTTTAAATTTCCTTTGGTAGATACGTGACTTCCTACTATGGGAATAGACCATAGAAATTTCAGATCTAGATCATTAAGTTTGGATTCTCCCCAGTACTAAAAACCCCTAAACTGCAAAGTGTGACAAATTAGCTAAATTGAAATTTAAATATAAAATGATTTTTAAATATTTTTGAAAAATAAGGGATCTAAACAAGATCAGGTTAGCCATCTCCAAAAAAAATTTGAAGTTAATTGGATTCATTCTTCAAAAGTTATAGCCAATAACAAGTCCGACACGTCAAGTGTGACAAAAAATAGTACTAGTCTTTCTTGCATTCACCCTGTGGCATGTTTCTCTGCCATGTGATGTTGTAGCCCTAAATTTTCTTTTAACCCCTAAATGCCCAAGCCTTTTGAAGTGTATTTTTCCTATGAAAAAAGAACATGGACTTATAACTATCTCCAATGAAGTAAAAAAAAAATCTTCAAAATCTAACCATATAGATGTTTAAAGAGCTTCACTAGGAGAAACCTATATTTTTTTTTGACATCCAATTTTTGGACGTCAGAAAAAACATGGGTTTCTTCTAGTGCTTGCTTATTAGTATGCATACCAAATTTGAGTGTGAATTTGCATAGGAGTTGTGAGATTATAACAAGAGAAATATATATTTCCTATTTTTAGTATGTTGCCTCTCTCCACAATGTTTCAGAAATTTGCAAATGAAAGTTTTTTGGGATTGGAGGTGACATGAACAACTACAAATAGTGTTAGTACAATAAAATGCACTTTCAAAAAACTTAATTTTACATGAAAAGCTACCAAATTCATTACACAATCCACGTTGCAATTGTTGTAATGCAATTTTTTTTATAAATAGAGATTACAACTAACTCCAAATTAACACTTGCATGTTTAAATTTTCAATAGTGAAAATCATGAAAGCACTTTACTCTTTCTACTAGGACTAATTTAAAAGCAAATGGATATGTATAACTTTTTAGATCTCAAATCAAGTGAAATTGGGAAACTTTGCTCAAAGCTAGGAAATGAAATAAAACTTGCAAACTTTACTCTTTACTAATGGTACATATATGCCTTTGAGGACCTCTCAAAAATCAAATATTCAACTTTTTCAGTGAAGAATGAAAGATTCCAATAGTTAACCCTCAAAACTACTTGTAAATTTTTTTGAAACGGTCGAAGGAATTTAACTGCTTACACCAAAGGTTATATATGATTGAGCCTGAAATTTCAAAATCAATCATATATGGTTGGTTGGGCATTTAGGGGTTAAAAGAACAATTATATTATGTTTTCAGAACTTTTGCATATACTACAAATGATGTATAATATGTGTTGTGTTATTTTTTCAAATATTTAATGTACATTGATTTTGTCTTGGTATTGCATTTTGATTTGGTAGGACAACAACAAACACCATTTTACTTCGATTGCATCAAAAAAACTAAAGAGAAAACTATATGGGTCCTTTAACTCAACGCTAAGATTTGTTTTAAAAGTAAAAAGTTATTGTTAAATAGCCTCAAAGTTGTTAACTATATATTTTAAGGACCCGTTAAATTTTCCACATCAAAATTAATAATTTAACCCCTTAACCCCTGAACGCCACAAGGGATGAAAAACATCCTCACAGCCTAAAGGTCAAAGTCAAAAGGTTGTAACTTTTGCATATAATGTCCAAATTCAATAAAACTTGTTGGAGAAGTTTTTCATACTAGTCTAGTTTGTGTGATAAAATTTTCAGATCAATCCAAGATGTATAATAGTTTTGGGAGCCAATCGGAGTTCATAGGTTCAATTTGAGCTCACCAAACTGCATTTGATGGCTGCAACTTTGGGGGCTTGTATCTTTGTAATCTAATGTTTTTTTTCAATAAATTTTTTGGATTTTGTTTCCACTGAAGTCTAATTGTTGTGGTAAAGTTTTCATGTCAATCCGACTTGTTTCAAATGATTGGGAGCAATTCAAAGTTCAAAATCTAGACATTGGTGGATTGCAGTAAAACTTGGTGGCCTATAACTTCTTCATACAATGTCCAAATCTAATAATACTTGTTTCTAAAGTTTTGCATACTAGTCTTGTTTGTGTGGTTAAAATTTCATAGCAATCCAAGTAGTTATGAGTGATTGAGAAGCATTTTAGTAGAAGGAGGTTGAGTCATAGATGTGATTTTTTGTTACTTTTTCCACTGTTTTCTGACATTTCAAATCCGTTTTGCAGACACAATGATTCATTTGAATGATATTTTTTTTCCACCAAAGTGTATATATTCTGTTTTTGAATCACTTTGTACCTTAAAGTTTTTTCATTTGAGTAGGTTTAGAAATCAAATTTCACCTCCAAATGTGTTTTTAAGAAAATTTCAGCACCTTTTTTCAACACTAAAACATTATAATCTTTTAATCTATACGGTCAAATGATCCCAAATTTGTTCCACACCATCTACAATATTGCACACTACAATATTGTACGGTTGAGATCTTTATGCCTTATTCTAATTTTGACTTTTCAGACTTGCAAAGGTAGGCAGTTTTTAAGCCTGGTTGAACCTCTGACGTTTAGGGGTTAAGTATCCTTTCCTAGTAGGAAGGGGATGAGTGCTTTAATACCCACCCTTGGTATTAAACGAGCACAACTAGGATCTTAGTGTTAAATAGAAACTTCTCCTTATTGGGTGCTTAGGTGTGGTCCATTTGTGCCTTATGAGCAATGGATCTTATCTAATTGCTTATTGAATATGAGTTCCAAGTTAAACCAACTAACAACTCAAAATAAATTGAATTTTGGCCAAATAGATTAACTAAATAAGGCTACTGTGATTTTTGGATCAAAAGTTTATAGTCATAAATTATCAATTCTAAATTAAAGATCAGATCATGCCATTTTTAAGAATATAAAGTTCATTTCAATCTAAGCTTTTTAGCGGAAGTTATAATTGGATGAAGTTTGGCCTTTTGAAGCTAGTTTAAACTTCATCCATACTTTTCTAATGATTCTTAAATTTAATTTGACCTCATATTTTGTCTAGGAACTTAGGGCGAAATTTGTTGTTCAATTTATAAACTTTGCCTTGAATGGATAAACATTTCCTAAGTTCATCCAACTTCCATTCTAAACTTCATCTTCCATTATCTTATGGATTTTAGGTGATTCTCAAAGTGTAAATTAGTTCTAGACTTCCCTAATCTTTTTCTATGAGATTCTAAAATTAAACTCCTACTTGATTTTCTTCAAAAGCTTCTATCTTAACATCTATCTTCATCTAAAGCCGTTGGATTTGTTCTATTAATTACTATTTTTAAATTTTTATTAAATTTTTTCCTTACAAAGCTTGAATTCACCTATCCAAAATGATAAGATATTTGAAGATTGAGCTTTCCTAATGAAAGTTATGAATGGATGAAGTTTGATTGCTCATTAGTACTTTAGACTTCATCCGCTAATTACTTTTACTCTAAAAGTTGAAATTGACTTTTAATTTCACTTTCAAGCTCTGAATTTTTACTTTTCTTTAAATTCCCATTTTGTTCTTTTGGGATGAATTTGACTAATTTTCATCAAATTTAGCTTACAAACTTCATCTACTCATATCAAACTCTTTTAAGTCTATTTTCTACATGTCTCACATTTTCAGAAAGCTCTAGACCTCTTCTATATGTTTTAAAAACTAAACTTGAAATGAAATCTAGCTCTACTGGTATGAATTTACTTGTATTTTGGCTATAGTTTAAAGTTTATAATTTAAAATTTTCAAATAAAGATAGAGTATGACACTTACCTTGGATTGAACCTCATTTATGTGGTGGTTGAAAACGCTTTCAAAGCCTTTTTTATTCGCCATCTTCTCCCTTCTTGGTTAGTCCTTACTGCTTTTATACAAGTTGTAAATCTTAATTCCAAATCTACTTCCTACTTCATTCTAAGTTTTTTTGTTTTTTTGTTTTTTTGTTTTTGTTTTTTCTTTCCTATTCCTTCTTTCTTTTTCTACTTGAATTCTATTCAATTACTGATAATACTAGTTGACTTTGGAAGAACAATTATTCAAATTCCAAACTAAAAACTAAAAATGTCATTTGTCCCCCTATCCAAAATCAACAGTTGTCTTATCTAAAACTCTAATGGCTAAATGGAATTCTTTTGGATCTTTTCCTAATCCTCTTCTATTGCTAGACTTCCCAACAACCAAACTACTTTTTCATTCCTTGTTAGAATTCTACAATTGCAATTTTACAACCTTCTAATTCCTCTCCTCTTCCCTACTTCTCCTTGTGCTCATTGTGGGTAGGTATGGCAGTAAGAGACTCCATACCTACCCACAGACTAAAACTCCTCATAACTTTTGACTCATTGATCCAAAAGGAATGATTCAAAGCTTCTTGCGTACATATAAATCTAAAGGATCAATTTCAAATTTTTATTTTAAAAGAAAGTGATTTTTAAAGAAATTTTTTCAGCTGCCCGGGCTGCCCATCGACCAATGAAAATTACATGTCATGCAATAATTTTTTAACCATGTAGTCAAAAGTTATGAAAATTGTTGGGCCTTAAAGCTACTCCTTGGGCACATCTTGTGTGAAAATTTCAAAGAAAAAAAATGAAAACTTTGTTCGTGGTGAACTGCCCAAAATTGCTATGTTGTCAAAAAATGTAGATTCATTGGGTGTTTAGGGGTTAAAATTCGATTTTGAATTATAAATTGCACATAATTAGTAGATGAAGTTTGAAGTACCAATTAGCAATTAAACTTCATCCATCCATAACTTTCACTAGGAAAGCTCAATCTTCAAGTAATTGAGTACTTTGGATAGATAAAATAAAAATCTTCAAGAAACAAGTCTTAAAAGTCTAAAATAATAAACTAATAAAAATAATTCAACATCTTTAGGAAGAAATAGAGGTCGAGCTAAAATCTTTTGAAGATAATCAAAGAAGGAATTTGGATTTAGAATCTCATAGAAAAAGACTAGGAGAATTCAAAACTAACTCAAACTCTGAAAACCACTTAAAAAATATAAAACAATGAAGGGTGAAATTTAGAATGAAGAATGGATGAAGCAAAAGGTTTTATCCATCCAATTTCAAATTAGTATTTAGATAGTAGAGTTTAACCTAAGATTGTAGCTAAAATCTCAAATCAAATAAAGTTTAGGAGTTGGTAGAGAAAGATGGATGAATTTTAAATTGCCAATCCAAAGGCTAAACTTCATCTGGTCATAACTTCCTCTATGAGTATTGGATTTTAAATTAAATTTATGTTTTTAGAAATGGCATGACTTGATCTTTAATTTAGATCTAATAGATTGTGATTGTAAACTTTTTCCCTAAAAAACACAGTATCCTTAATTAGTTCGGCCATTTGGACAAAAATTGTGTTTTCATGTTAAGTTTTGTTGGTTTACCTTGCAAATTCACATCTAATAAGCCATAGGAAAGATACATTGCTTGAAAGGCACAATGGACCATGCCTAGGCACCCAATTAGGATAATTTTCTACACAAAGACTAGAACCTGATTGTACTCATTTAAATACCAATAATGGATATATTTGATGAGATTTAAGCCTTTGGAAGGGTCGTTTTTAGGATTGTTTCCCTTGATGTGAACTAGTGCATTGCTATCAAAATATTCAATAATTAAAATTAAATTAAATTAAATATTGTTATATGACATGGCCATCTCCCAACCACATGAGATTATTGATGTGGTGAAGTTCCCAAGTTCCCCATAGTCCAAGAACTTGTAGTCTTGTTGAAGACCTCAATTTTATCTAATGTTGAAACACTCACTCAAATATGAGGCCTACATAAATGCATCAACTTCCACTTTTGTTATAAGCAAAGGCCACACTAAAACGTCATGAGTCTAAAAGTGCCACTTGATCAAATATTCTCATTACATACATCTACTAATCAATATGTATCAATCATTGAAGAAACAATTTTAGAATATCTACCAAAGAAACTTCAATTCCTCATAACTTTTGTACTCGGTATCCAAATGATGCATTCTTTGGTGCATTGAAATCTCCTTTTATTTTTCAATTGAATTTTATATTTTAATTAGTCTAGTAATAGAAACTATGCATCTTAGAAAGACTGACAATTAGAATGAAAAGATAGAGGAGATTAAGAGACTAAGATAGGAAGTCTGTAAAGTGACCAAGTTTTAAAAGCATTATCTAACACATATTGCTTTCTTCAATGTTCCAATACTAAACATGTAAGGGGGTGGACACTTCTAAAGTCTTAAGTGATTCCAACTTCAAAATTCATAACTAATTCCATGAAGGCTCAAAAAATATAAAACAACTTGGGTTAGATGCCAATTCTATTTTTCTTTGAGAAAATTTCTAAAAAATATTTCAAGAAGTCACACTCCCCATTATTGTGAATTAACCTGTAAATGGTTGGCTTTTTAGACCGTCTATTTGAGAAGAGGTTTGGATTTATAACATTGATTGAATGATCTTGCTTGTACATAAATAAACACAATATGCTGAGGGACTTTGCCATTTTGGAAACATGCCGTAAACACAAGTGAAAAACAAGAATCACAAAGTTTGAAAATTGTATGTAAAAATTATCAAGAGCCAAAGTTCAATGGATAGGTTTTCTGAAATTCATGTCCTAATTCAATTGCACTCAAGTTACTTCAACATTGTGCAGTAAGCAGGTACTTGTTATCTATTAATTAGATTGAACATGCTTCTGAGAATACGAACGCAGCACTACCTTAATAAAATTGACATTTTATTTTTGCTTGTGTTTGAAAGAGCTTCCATGATTCTGATGGTGAGCATACAGCTGAAGCAACTACTGTAGCATCAACCAAACAACAGACATGGCCTGATGAACTGCCGCCTCTCGAGTCTTGACTGTAACCATAATCATTGCTTGTCAAACTCGTAGAGCCACCCACTAAAATGGGTCACCGAAGTCTCCATTGGACCTCAACAATTTGACTTTCCAACACCCATCATGTATTGGTGGTAACTTGATTAATTAGATGTGATGCAATGCAAAACTTGGGGTGTTTAAGTTAAGATTGGCCCTGCAGTCCATCGAATTCTATGGGACGTCATTGTCACGTGGGAGGCACAAGGCATGTGAGCCAGACATGTGAGAAGAGTGGCCGGTCCAAATCATTACAGAAATGGGGTTGGGAGTCTTTCAGGATTGCTGGGCACCTTCTCAAACAGTCATGCCGCTGATCTTCTGATGTTGATCAAATTATCTCTTCCAACTACTGTAGGGAGACGTAATATACGTACCCAGAATCAAGACACCATGCAGTTGTTAACAAAACCAAATAGCACTGCTGGAGGGAGACGACAATAATATGGTAGCAGATAGAACAGTACCTGTAAACCTTACAAATTGAACCTCGAAAGTTGCAAAAAAAAAAACAAGTTCACAGAAGTTTTCATTAAATTTTTAATTTCAAAGCTCCAGGTGATTTTGCCAAATTTTAGAATACAGTGTCTCACCATAGTCACCTTAGTTTCTTTGAATCCATGAAGCTCCATGTGAGTGCTTCACATATATATATGCTAGTGTTTTTCAGCAATGGAATGAGTGATTGTAATCAAATTGTCATTCAATTAGGATCAAGAGTTGTTCAGTTCTGAGTTGCCCTCCAATGGCTAATAACAACAAATCCTTTGTACCTCCAGGGTTGTCCATCTCCAAAGAGTAAACTTTAAGAAAATCATCTCATGGCCCTTGCAAGTGCAAGCAAACACCCAAACTTAATCCAAATTAAAAACTATTGACATTGACATCTCTAAGATAGAATGTTGCCTAAGTATGAGCAATAATTCTGTGTTTGATGTTATCCTCTGCAAGACCTAGTGCACAATTGGGAGATGGTCCACTCCCTTGAAATTGGCTGATTCTGTGAGTAAATTGTCGTTCATGCCAAGCAAGAGATCGGATTCCCCACCTGGGTTGCAGCAGGTGAGTGAGAGAATTGTCCCATTCAACTAAGTTTTAAGTACAAGCTCATGTGAGCATCATGGTTCCCACCTGCATTGCCGATTTCTGAATCAGTGCATTCCCACGCAGGAACATGGATTGGGGTCTGACAGTCCTCAACTCAACAACAACAACTTCCACCACCACCACCATGGCCAAGTTCTTTGATGGGAAGACTTCCCGCAAGTCCCACTTTTGTTAACTTTGTCTGTGTGGCCACAATCCCACATAACCAGTGCTGCCTCAAGTGGTACTTCCATGACAAACAGCTGCTCAGAGGAACTGGAAACTCATCATAATCACCATGTTGGGCACCACTCTGTGCTGTACTGTGTACTGTACGGTACTGTACATTTGTGAAGCACTCTTGAAATTTGTTGGATGTCCACTGGAAATCACGAATTGGAAAAAAGGCTGGCTAGTAATCAGCAGAACATGAGCGGTGACAAAGCTGTATGGAGTGCAAAATCACATTGCATTATGTTTACTACGTGGGAAACAAGTCCACAGATTGTCGCCGGGGACAAAATCATTTCCAAGGTCATTTATTTGGCTGAAATAGCATTTTTGACCAGTGGAGTGTTTAGACATGGGCTAGGGTTTGTCCACTTCTTCAACCCACAAGGTCACCAACCACTGTAGCCAACTCAACAGACAAGGTGGAGAAGTTTTGGGGCTTGCCTTGGTGGGTGTCTGGTGGAGGAGTGTTCCTACTTTGTCTAACGAGTCTGCAGCCGTGTCCGATGAACTAGGTGGCACACACAATAGCCTGATGACGTGGAAGTACTTTGAGAGGATGAAAGACTAGCCAAGGTGTCATTGTTCACATTGTTTCTAGTGGCTTGTCTAATCCAAGCCTTGTACACAAAGACTTAGGAATCATGTTAACCAAATTATGAGTTGCTTTGTATAACACTAATATATTGATCCATTAGAGTTTTCTACAATATCAAGAGATGACTAAGCAAGTGACTAAGTCAAATAGGCTTGCCCAGATTGGAAGAACAAGGCACACACAATTGACAAGGGTGATCACTATTTATCCAAATTGGGAGAATATTAAGCTTGTACATAATCAATTTTCCACCAATCGTATGTTAGGCTTTGTGCAAAGTTTGGTGCAATGATTTAAATCTCATGCCCTCCTCAAACAACATTTGAATTGCTTTTTGAGAATATCTCTCTTATATCAACTATGTTTTTTTCACTTGTGCTAGAATGCTCAAAAATTTAGTTGAAGTTTTCAAGTCCAATAAAATTTCCATAATATTTTTTATATTTTGTAGGGATTAGTTTCAACAAATTATCCTTGATGTCTTGCTAAATAATTGTATTTACTTCTTTAAGATTATCAAAGGGGTTATAGCTAAACCCAAGATTTCATTGAAACTAATGATACTTAGACAAAAAAAAAAAAAAAAAGTTTGGTTGCAATGAGGTAAACTTCTTAAGGCAACAACAAGCTCCATAGGATATTTTTTTAGAACAAAGCTAATTGTATATAGTGTGCACTTTTGTGCATTTTAGATCATATTCAAAAATAAATAAATTTCAAACCATTTTTATGTGTAGGGTGTAATTATTAAAAAACTAAGAAGTCTAGACTAACCCTTTTTTAAATTTATGTACATGAAAATTAGAGGTTTAAAAATTGTGATTTGACAAAATAAATTGTCTTGAAGATTTTAAATTTTGAAATCTTTCATTAAATGATAATTTGATAAAATAATCACAATAATTTTATGGAAAATAAGGTGAACTTTAGATTTGATTTTTGGATTTCCATCATTAAATTGCACTAGAGTATTCTATCAAATTGGAGATTCAATTAATCTAAAGAAAATCAAATATATATATATATATAAAATAAAAATAAAAATATGTGATGAGCTTATATTACCTATTTATTTATAAAAATTTAAGCTCAAAGTTTCAAACACACTTTATTTTCAATATAAGAACCCCATGTTTTAAGTGACGTTTTCATGATTTTAGGAGACGAACTTTAGTGGACGTTCAATAAAACAACTTGTGTTTTTATGTCAATAATTACTAATTATATATAACTTATTGATGCCTCATACAAGGCGGTTGCTCTTGAGGTCAAGGTTCAACTATAGGATTTGGTAACTAACTAGCTGCCAACGTAATGATATTGTAGCTCGGCAACAAGTCTTCTAGTTGGCCCTTTGCCTCAAGAGCAACCGCCTTGTATGTGGCATCATTGAGCTGTAGATGGTGACTGGAGTTGATGTTGGTGATCATCCAAAGGATGCCATAGATGTTGATGAATTATATATACATGCTCATAAACTTGTGGCACATGACATAGTCTAGTGAGTACCTATGTACCTTGTAGCCCTACCTCTGCAGTTCAGTGTTGTACAACACCTTGAATGTTGCATCTAAGAGTTAGAAAATGAAACATTTTCACTTTTCATCAAATCTCACTCATCTCTTTGGAAAAGCAATAGTTCCTTTCTTTAGTGCAGTGTGCTATTATTGTGAGATAGAGCTATGATACAAAAAATAATTGGTCAACTCATTTGTTTAACATTGAATCCGCTATGTTGTGGCAAATGGTGTGGTCTTATTTCTCCTTTGCAAAAGGACATCATTTGAACATGAAAAAAGTGCATTCTTTAATGTGGCCCCACACCTCTTCTATATATCTGTGTCAGATTGCTTGTTATATTCTCCCTTAGCAACTTTGAGGCTTTGTTTGAATGGTTAGAGGGCATCGCTGCATGGGATCGAAATTTGTCATGTATTCTATGCAGTCTTTTCTTGAAAACGCAACACTTTATATCTTAATACATGATGTTCCAAAGGATGACAAGGCCAATGATGGACTAGAACTACAAGAGGGTGACATAGATTTTGTGCATGCAGAGGGTTGTACGTTTGGACCTACGTTGTAGACAGTGAGGCAACAAGGCTAGAAACTAAGGAAATTGAAACTTCTTGACCACGCCATTGACGGTGACAAAGAAAAGGTACATATTTTTGGTGAACATGCCCTTCATCTCCTTGTAGAGCTTAAAAAAGAAGAGCAAGTAATAGCTCTTTGGGAGGGATTGTTGGACAAGTAGTTGGGTGTCCGACCTTAGGGTTTGTTTGTTATATAAGTCAAGCGCAATGATAATTAAGTATATGTGGCTAATATTCTTGAGTTTCTACTCAATGCCATGGTAATTGATCATGGTCAGCCGTCAGTTCCAACAGTTTGTAGCACAATGTACGTTGCATTGTTCCACGGAAGTTGTAGCACATTTCGATGCAGGCAAGACATAAAGTGCATGCTAATGAGGCCAAAGTCTTCTAGAAAGAATTTATACTTGCAATTTTTTTGGTAGAAACTTATTATACTACAAATCCTTTACTTGCTTCATTTGCTTCGTAAGGATGATGGTTTGAGGTGTGCATAATTTTCCCGAATATTCTTCCAAATGTTATATTTGCATCCTTTGGGTGAACAAAGACAACATCTAAATGTTGCAAGAATATAATATGATGTCACTAACATGAGGAAATTGCATGCAGTTGCCCATAAAAAAAAAGATATCATACATAGCAAGCAAAGCCTCTCACCACAAGCAATGAGAAGAGTTGGCCAATGGTAGAACAAATGTAGAACAAATTTGAAAGTAAAGGGGATGAGGGGAGACTTAAACTAGAAATTGAAGATCTTGAGTCAAGTGTTAAAAATGGCTAGTGAACAAAATGCTTACATTGAAATCTTTCTAAAATCTTACATTCAAATCTTCCAAATTGTCAAGAAATCCTAATTGCAAAGGAAAAAAAACTCTCTTCTTAAAAATTTATTACATTTTATTTATAAATTGATATTTTAATCTTTCTATATAATAAGACAAAATTTATGAAGGTTCAAAACATTGTAGACAGAACAACATTAATCATATATATAAGACAATAAAAAAATTTCATAAATTTCATAAAGTGAAAAAAATCTTAAATAAAAAAACACATTAGACATAAATTTTCCTTACTGAACATTCTTATCATTGGATATAAATTTTTGTTTATTTGTTTGGTATTAGAAGTTCTTTTACCATAGTAGTAGAAGTATCTAGAAGATTTTGTATTTTGAATAAATATTGTATATATTTTTTAAACTCTTCATCAATTCTTTTATTATATATTTATAAAATAATGCAATTGTAGATAAACAAACATGAAAAATATGGTACAAAAAGTTGTATTTTATATGAAAGGCCAAACAAAATAAATTGATGCAATAGTCATAGCTTTAGTTGTCATGGCTTTACTCGCCATCTTTTTTTTTTGTCGTGACTTTCTTTCCATGACTTTGGTTGTGGATTTAGTCATTGATACACTTTGGGGGCTTCATTTCATGACTTTGAACAAATCTATTCACACCTAGTGCACCCCATAGTCATCAATACAAGAATATAAATATTAAAATTTAAAATATCCCTTAAACCACTTTCAGCTTGAAGGTTGTCAATAAAATTTAAAGCAAGAAATTCACTTTAAATAGTGCTAGGGGACAACATTGAGTGCACAATGCATAACCATGATAGCTACCATCTCCTCTCAATTCCGCCCTCATGTACGGAAGGGAAACATTTCAGAGCGAAATTGTACGCTGCAGGTACATGAGGGCAGCATTGCAATATTGGGTGTTAATAGGCTGCATGACCCATTACCACTCTCCTCTCAATTCCGCCCTGATGTACGGAATGGATACATTTCAGAACTTAATTGTACGCTGCAGGTACGTGAGGGCGGCATTGCAACATTGTGTGGCAATAGGCTGGTTCACCTTACATGCATTGATTAGATTCCTTCTCTATGCATTTTCTGGAGAGAACTGTATTCAGCACTCACAGCGGCATGCGCATGATATTTCTGTAGCAGTTGAACGTGTTCTTGGCACAACCATTATCACATGCATTTCATACAGTGGGTTGGCGCAGCAGACGTTTTCTGACTTCGCAGATGTTGTTGAACGAAGTCGCTGCAATATCAGCATAATAGCAACACTAGCTGGGTTCAGTGGTTCGTGAGCATTCAGCCTGTACTAAACATCAAGTATGCGTCGCATTGAGGGTTCAAGTCTCTGTTCACTTGCAGACTGCTTCAGCGTGTACCTGTCTGGTTGATTGTTACTACCTAGCTAATCGGAAAACAAGACGCCAGCTAGCAAGTCGAACAGAACAATCAACAATCGGACGCATCGAGATGAGGCCCGCGGTTTGAGAAGCAAACCAGTGAGAGCACTTGTGCACTGCACTGCACCTCTCACTTTTTTTTTATTAGTAGATATGCGGGTGGATAACAGAAGCCTATATATCTCACCTCTGCACAATTCTTTTCGGAGTGACCAGCGGCATTCACATGCATGGAATGTTCGTGCATCGGATAGTATCTAGCTAGATGGTGCTCAAGGAAAAATCCTACGCCTAGACAGCCTACTATGATGTGTAAAATACAGGTGGGAGCGGGTGGTGCAAATCAGTAACGCACACACCTCAGCAACCAGAGCTTCTTCATTCTCGTCACACGTACGTTTTGGCTGATCGGAAACAATGAAAGCTGGACGACTAAGCTCCTGACCCACTAATCTGCTCCTGATTCTTAATAAGAGAAACTGGGGTGGAGGAGCTAATACGCTATAGTAAGAATAACACCAGACAGGCAGCGGGCGAGATTGATCATACCGGCCTCTGCTAGCTACAAGGTCAAAATGCATCACAAAAAATTTATGATCTGTAAAATTGAAGGTCTATGGTCGCCATGCATGAGGATTGGCCACCACTCGGAGTCAGGGTCAGAAGTTGACGCCTTCGAAAGTCTGGCCGAACTGCCAGTTGCCCGGCGCAGCGTCGTTGGATATGGCCTCGGATCCGTCGCTGGTGACGGCCTTGAACGAGAGTGGTTGGCCCTTCATGTTACTGTTGCCGGTGAACTGCCACATGGATCCCCAGTTGCGCCTCATAGACTCCCAGGGGGTGTTGCTGCCCTTGATGTACAACTGCTGCACGTCGCCCGCGCCGCCCACGTTCGTCACCAGCACCAACACGAACCAAGGGTTGCCATTCACGGTGAACCGCATTCCTCCGGCTTTCAAACATGGAACCCTGAATACAATAAACGGGACCATTTCAAAGTCAGTAACCATGAACTACAATCTGCCGAAACTTGCATAATAGACACAATACTTTGGGGGCACATGGACTAACTAATATGAAAATACTCGGCAAACATTGGCGACTTAGTGACATTAAGTGCACGAGATTAAAGAATAACGGGCATGAAGTACGAGTTGTTCACGTACCGTCTGTACTTGATGGGGATGACTCCTCCTGCCTCTCTCGCGAGGTTCACGAACATTGGGTGCGCGAGGTCGAAATGCTGCTTGGGGGGGTCGCACCATCCACCGGAGGACCCATGAGGGCAGAAGTTGGTCGCTGTCACTGTGATCGTCCTGCCGCCGGGAAGACAGTACACGGAGCCATTGGGATCACAAGCGAGCTCGTAACAGGAACCACAGCTGAGGCCCGTGTTGAACAATGCCGCACTCAGTGCCGCGGTGTTGGTTCCGTATCCAGTATTGTAAAGGTTCCCAAACCCACACGCCCCGCCTGCAGCATTCACAGGACCACACCAAGAAACGCAAACATCAGCATTCACGTATTTGAGACCTCAAAAATAACGCACCAAAAAATCGCATACACTCCCAAAATACTCATCTCCTCAAGCGGTCAATCCTAACTATACTACACAAATGTCCCCCTAAACAAAACAAAGTGCAGAACTCGAGACAACAAAGCTAAGAAACCTCTGGACACAACTTCAAAGGGGTAACAAGAGACAAGTGAACGTTCTCCAATGACCACCATCGCAACCCCCATTTCAAACAATGAAGAAGTCTCTCACGAAAACAAAACGAAACGAAACGAAACGAAATAAAAAACTTTGAAAAAACGTAATGGCCGTCGTCTCATGGAAATATTAAAATGCCACGACTCTCGACCGTTCCAAGAACCAGTGCAGAGTTTGTTACAAATGTGACCTCCGCCATCACCCACCCACCTTGAGTTCCAGAAGCATCAGCGCCACCATAATAAGTAGCATGCGCGTATCCCCAACCCCCCACCGAGCCTTGTGCAGGAGGGCCGTGAGACTCTTCGTGATGATGGCCTCCCCTCGCATGATGGCCTCCCCCATAGCCACGCCCATGGTTCCGAGCTTCGACTCGGAGCACAAACAGCACCAGCAACACCAACAGAGTCCTCCTCACCATCGCCATAGCTTTGAGCTTCTTCCACAGCAACCTAAAGCTACGGATCGAAGCGCCTCTCTATCTCGCAATGCCGGGAAGTCCTGGCGGTGGGAGTGTTGGTGATGCGGCTAATGATATGAGGCTGGGCTGCTGTTGCGGCTGCTGCAACTAAGTTAGCTGCTGCTGAGGAGAAGCTGAACTGGAGGGAGGCTGGAGAGGGCAGCCTAAGTAGTGAAGGACGAACTGAAAGCCTGAGGGCAGGGGCCTCAAAGGTTTGTAACTTAAGGGAGGGAGGGAGGGCGGGCCTGATCAGGGAGCTCTGTAGCAGCAGCCGCCTGTCTGACCACAATGGGAACTGTGGCTGCTGCTAACTTACTGCAACTGCGCTCGGGAGCAGAGAGGCGCAGACTGGAAAAGGTTCTGGGTTTGAATTGTGCATCAACGTTGGCTTTTGACGTTTATTGATGGCAAAGGGGAACTCCGTCACTCGACTCATTTACGTTTGGAATTATTGGCATGCTCGTATGGAACTTGAGTTATCTAAGGAAAAAGAAAGAGAAAAACGAAAAAGAAAAAGAAAAGAAAATTCAGACTTGGACATGTTCACTGGTCAGCCATACGACAGGGTCCGTCTTAAGGTAACTACACCTCAAATCACATAGATAAGTAATTCAGCATGGTTGCCATTATTATATTGAAAAAACTTTTGGGTGGGATCTTGTTCAAAGCCAAAAGGTAATTTTAGACACTGTATGAATAAACCACAAATTTTCAAAGTGCTAAAAAATAGGATTTAGGGTAACCAACCATAGACTCTCATGAATAGTGAAAGTACAATTCAAGCAAGAATCTAGCATGTTCATTTTTAGAAAGCGTGCAATTTATCTCAACTGAAAGTAAAATCATGTAATCTAAGGTAATGTAAGTGAATCCATTGCAAGTCAATGGGGGCAAGCCCATTGCAAGCAAAATTACATTATTAGTATACATCCAAATTTTGAAATGTACACCAATAATATAATTTTGCTTGCAATGAACTTGCTCCCATTGATCCACAATGGACTCACCTACATTGACTTACCTAGAAGAGAATGAAGTGAGATGAAGTGGTCTATATATTGTAGCTCATAGAAAGGATTATTTTTTTTTAGCCTTTATTTTTGAGACATCTATAGAGGGGGAAGGGGCAGAGTCTAATATTTTATGCATGATCTTTTGTTTTAGAATGTAAACTTATGGATTGTTTTGTAGATTATATTTAGATGATTGCTAACATGCATTTAAAGCATATCTATCTTCAAGAAAATATGCCATAGAGCAACACATTTTGAAAATAAAGTGTAGTGCACACATGTGTAATTTTGTTTGCAACTTGTAATAATAGGATCTTGTACCCAATTTCTACACTTGTTTTCAAAACCCTATTTTCTTAGCATCTTCAAGGGCACGATGATCAAAACATCCAACATTTACCAAAAAAATAATTTGGAGATTTGTTAGTAAACTTCCTGGGAAAAAATCTAGTATTCTTAACCTCGTTGATTAGAATGGGATGCATATAAGTTTTTCTAAATTTATTCTACAAGAGAATTAAATTTTAAATTTAAAAAAATAAAATTTAAGTTGACCAAAAAAATTGAGTTTTTATTCATCCAAGCAAAATACATTTGCCAATATATCTATAACAAAGTAAAAACAACATGCAAATCAAATCTTCTGTAAAATAATATTATTATAATAAGTCAATGAGTGTGTCTTTTTGTTGAGTAGAAAAACTAAGACAAAAGTAGAACAAGTTAGGCTCTTTTTTATATTTTATTTTATCAATTTGCTCTATAGAAATCATTTTAGATGGATGTATTATACAGAAGTTCTAGATAGATGCACGAACTATCTAATGGCATCTAGTGTTTTCTTGAAGGAAGGAAATAGCTTTGTTCCAAATATGGGGCTTAATTGAATCAATGACTTTGGAAGTGTAATAAAAATACAATAGATAGTGTATCTACAATCTCAAGAATGAATATGGAACTAAAGTATACGCACATACAATCACCACTATCCGAAACGAGCCATCTGCAATTGAATCATACCTACATCTAGATCAAAAAGCAAAATTAAAACCTAAATATGTAGGGCACAAAATGTACAAAATCAAAATATGAGAGACTATAAGAGCCTATGAGAGACTAAAGTCATGTTTTAGTACACCTACACTCTACACTTTTAATTCTTATAGCTTTTTTGTAGGATGTTTGGATAATGCATGAATTCTAATGTGTATTGAAATCCTAATTCATTTTTTAATAAAATATAATAAAAATAATTTATATTTTATAACAACTAGTATGCCTAATTGCTATTAGTGTCAATTACAAGTGTACTAACTTTAAAAAGTGCTAGAATCAATTTTCTTGTGATTTGAATCTATTTATAATTCTACTTCCGAACTTGGTTGTTAGGATTGTCATTCCTTACCAAATAATTAATTAAAGTTGCAAAATGTGATTCAATATGTGACTAAAAATATAAGCATTTATTTTTTTCTCCAAAAATTTACTTTTTGAAAAAAAAAGGTCCTAAAATATTCTGACATTTATTTTTTGAAGTATTTTCTGATGCCATAACATACTTAGTTATATATCCCATATACGGTGTTTAGTGCCAGAATATTTACTTAGTCATGATAAACTACTGTTGCAAATATCCAGTATGGCCATTACTATGATAACTTCCACATTGTGGGATGATGCATTGAAGCTTTGAACTAATTGAATGCAATTCAATTAAGAAAAGCCCATTGTAATTGTGCTACTCTTGTTTAAACCCGGTTCATGATTAACATTAACTTACTGATTTGAGCACTAACTTAACTTACATCAGAAATTGAATCTGTTTGCCAAATTAAGATCTGTCTTCAAGTCACCAAGTTGACCTCTTGCCATGAACAAATGTTGGTAGGTACCTATTTGGTAAGTTAATGCAGAAGTTCACAACTAAATGAACCAATGGTGTCTCTCTAACTCAATGCACATATTGTGAAATCAATTCAATTTTCGGCAAATTGCAGTTTAAACTGCAAGGTGGAAGGTGAGACAATCCATCATAACAGGTAAAAGGTCAATTTGGTGATTTTTTGTGTATTTTTTCTGACATAAAATGTGTATGAATTGACATATACATCACTAACAAACCTTTGTATTCTTTGTATTCATGTTGAGACAGATTCAATGAGACACAACATTTTCAATTTAGATCATCATTGCACCTCCTACATGTCTCAAAAAGTTGCAAAATGGTCAAGTATTGTACATGCATGGTGTCGTATTTGAATGTGATGTGGTTCACACATTTAAATGACCTCCAAATGAGAGATGTTAGTGTATGTCTTGCCATATTTTAGTACATACTTTATATTTCAAGAGTAAAATATGAGTTTGTATATACGATCCCCACCAGATGTTTAAGGGATAAGGTATAGTAGGACCACCCATTTCCAACCAGGGACCAATTCCCAACCGGTAGCGCCCCTATTTCCAATCAAGGCTTGTAATGTGTTTTTTACTCTTTTTTAACTTTGGAACTAGTAAGATCATGACATATGTCCTAAAGTATGCAAAAAATAACAAGAAAATAGATAGTAGGAAGCTAGTTCTTGAATGATCGGAATTGGAAGACTCTAGTGATTGGGAATTGGTTCGGAACACTTTTAGGCTCCCAAAATTCACAGAAATTTCAGTTTTGCAAAAAAAAATCTGAAAATTTCGCAATCTTAGTATTTTTTATCTTCCTACACGAGAAGTCACATTCAATTGCTCACCATCTGCGTCACAAGAGCTTAAGTGATTAGGTGTAGGTGGTCTTACCATATAGCAATTTGGGTCCTCATAAAAGGTAGAGACTCAATGTGCCACTTGACGAGATGCTCACATTGATCACATCTTCTAAATCAATGTGTAACTATTCTAACTTGAAGAAATTATATTAGAACATCTACCAAAAAAACCTTTGATTCTTCATAACTTTTGCATACAATATTAAAGTGATATATTCTTTGATACATTGAAATCTCCTATCACTTATCAATTAGAAAATATTAAATTTTAAGTAATCTAATAATTGAAACAACCTTCAATAGAAAAAATGGTGGTTTGAGGTGTCCCAACTTTATGACACATTTATGCATAATGAAAATGTTTGTAGTTTTAAAATTGCTTTAGTTATGTAGCCCCGATCCACCAGTGAGGGATTCTATTCTATTTTCTTGTACAATGGAATTCACTACTTGCTTTAAAATAGCAATAAATTTAATTAATTAATTAATTAGATGATAATGTCACTTAATATTACAACATTTAGGAATACTCTATTTGTCATTTCTTAAAGGTCATGAATGCAATGGAACAAAATGTGAACAATTAGAAAACATGCATGTGCATTATAAGAATTGGGGTGCAAATTCTAATTTCTTTTTGTTTAAGCTTCAAATAATTCTCCATTGTATAATAGACAATCCCAAAGTATTTGATGTTTTTACAAAATGGAGTTTAAGAAAACATTATCCATCTTATACAAAGAATTTTGATCACCTTTTTGGTACTTAATTTATAATTAATTGAGTTTATAGTCTAGTTGTTTGAGACATTTCATATGATACTTTCATTTCAATGAACTTCCTACAAATAATTCACAAAAGTTATAAATATTTAATATTAGAATTAACCCCTAAAATCCTAAATTGCATTTTTTTCTGCAACATATTGATTTGGGTAGCTCACTACGATTGGAATTTTTCTTTTTTTTATTTGAAATTTTCACACAACATGTGCCCAAGGAGTAGCTTTGAGGCCCAATCATTTTCATAATTTTTGACTACATGGTTAAAAAGTTATTGTATACTATGTAGTTTTTAGTGAAGTACTTACAAACCAAGCAGCCCAAAAAACTTCTTTAAAAATCATTTTCTTAAGAATTAAAAATTTGAAATTGGTTCTGTAGATTTATTTATACGTGGAAAGTTTTGAATCATTCCGTTTTGATTAATGAGATGAAAGTTACAAGGAATTATAGTTTGTGGGTAGTTTGCATGTAGTTACGGAATCTCTACTTTAAGATAAACTTTGAAGTCCTTTATTTAACTCAATTTTCAATATTTTTGAAAAAAATAAAAACATTAGATGTAGATTGTTTATCTCAACATTAAAACCATTGGAATTGACATTTTTCAATTCCATAAATAAATTGCTACCAATTTAGGGTCGCTTCACACTATGGTTGACCAAGTCGAGAGGCTGTGGGATTGAGTGGCCAAACTTTTTTGAGAATCCAAAGAAATGAGAAATAAATAGGCAATAAAATATAGGACTTTGGCCGGCAATAGTGTAAAGCCTCCAAAGGCCAAGTTCAAAGTCCAAACTCTTGGCAATTAACTTCCATGACCTCTCAAATTTATAATGCACAATATATTTTGGTCTTAGCTCTAAATCTTAAAAGATAAATGAATGAATTTTTGATGTGTCTCATAAGAGTTAATCCCTTAGTGCATGATTAAAGAAACAATAATTATACTTCAGAAGTTCAAAGCCAATTATAATAGCTTCTAACATTTTACCATTCAAAAATGTTGAACTTGAAAATTTCTTTTGTATAGTGCATGTTATAATCCTTGAAGTGTCATCAATGATTCATTTCAATTCTTACAAGTATGAAATAAACTACTTTCGATCATTGGGGCATATTAGGATTATGAAAGTTCTTAGATGCTATTGTACTAGCAACATGTCATGTTGAACTTAGAAGTATAATAATATATTAGTTTGAACTAATGTATCAATATTTTAATATAAAATAATATAATTTTAAATTTTTACATAAAAATGGACATGTCAAGTTGTCACCCAAAAATGATGTTTGAGTTGTTATATGATATTTAAACATTTAAAGGTAATTTAAAAAAATTATAGAAACAAAATTCATTTATATAATAGATACATTGATTTTATAACTTAGAAATTGAATCTTATTTTTTCTCAAGTGATCTCTCATTACTAAGCTTTTTTCCTAAAACAATCCTCACTTAGCATTCTTAACCTCTAAAGTTCTAAGGCCTCATTTCCATCAAAAACCATTTAAAATTGCCATTCATTTATATAGCAAAGTCGAAAAAAAAAGTTTTATTTTGCATATCTATCCATAGGATGTTGTATTAGACTAGTATAAGAACGTGTGGAAGAATTTTTACAAGCTTTGACCATGTGGATTGCAAGATATTTGCATTTTAAAGTGAAGGAAACAAGTTTTTTTGGTACCTTGCTCAACTACATTTTGGGGCTTCGAACCTTCATAACTTATCATTTTTGCTCTAATAATTTTGAATTCCTAATTTTATATGATAAAGAATTGAATTGAGAGTCTAGAAAAAAACCCTCAAAAAACACACAGTTAGTTTTCATTCATTAAAAACTTATTAAGTAGAAGTAGGTTTAAGATTGAAATAAAATCGAAATTGTTAGTAGCTCTAAGATGGAATTGAAATACACTAATTTCAACAATGAGATTGTTTTGGCAAGAAATCTTAACCTTGTGAAACCTTTTGGGGGGGCAAGATAGTAAAAATTGAGGTTAGAAATCAATCCTACAAGTTATTTTTTTAAGAAGATGTTGTGATTGCCTAAAAAACAAGATTATCCATAACTTTCACATACCAAATTCGAATGGAACAAAACAAAGCTTCCCAAGTACATGAAAATATAATCTATACAAAAAAAAAATTACTTTAAGTTTTTTTGAAGGATATTTTTTTGCTTGCCTTACTAAAAGAAAAGGCTTTTTGTGCCATAACTTTTGCTCCTAGGCTTCAATTGAAATAAGAATTATATTTTTGGAAAGCCAATGGGTTTTTTTTATCTCCCCCCCCCCCCCCCCCCCCCAAATCAAGAAATATTGGCAAATATTGAGACCATAGGAGCCTATCTAAAATCCATTTTGTCTCCGAAGGAGACAATGGGACTTTAGGGATTAACACTGCCCAAAATGAAGCAATAAGTTTGGACCAAAAATAATCACTAGAATCTAGATATTGTTTACATAAGATGTACACAATCAAAACATGATAGTATATGAGATCCTAGTCTTGATTTTTGGTATATTTTGATTCTACATGGAAGTCATTCTTTGGAGCCTTACGATAAAATTTTCCGTTGAGCAGGCAACGGAGAATGCTAGTATTTGAACCTAGAATTTGTAAGCCCATGAGTTCGAGAGTCTATAGTGTAGATGCCTTCAATAGTCATGGATGTCTATGTTATAGGTACCAATATTATAAATTATTTTCATGATATATTATAACTATGCTATAAATAAATATATTATGAACACCTTCAAATGGTTGTAGGTACATATCCATGAGTAGGTTTGAGGTTCATAGGCTCATGTCTCTTGCGCTCATGCATTGGCATTGTTGAATGGGTAGCCTTGTGGGCATGTAAACAACCCTTCCGACCATCTATTTGGAGAATGGATGTGGATGCTCTACAACACATTGGAATCTTCTTTCCCCTTGCCAACAAGATCCAATATAAAACATTTTATTTTTGTTTTTCTAGTACGGTAGTAACAACTCTTATGGTAACTTGCCCCATCCTAGACCAAATAGGAGCAAGCACACCGTGGGCAAAATCATGTTAGTGGTATACGTTCAAATTTTGAAATGTAAACCACTAACATAACTTTTGCCCACAATGGACTTGCCTCCCATTTACCTTATTTGTTGTAATTCGCTTCTGTGTGTGCCGCTTTTCCCTCATGAGCAACAGAGACTCCAGTTATGAAGCATTATTTCTGCAAGGGACAAAATGATTTGTACTTGCAAATACAAAAATTCAAGGACAAAAAGCCATGGAATCAGCTGACAACACTTGCATTGCTGCAAACTGAGAGGAGTGCGAATGATGAACATCGCAGGCCTTCCCCCCGCCTCCAATCTCCCCGCCCCCATCGTCGTAACCTAATCTCCTACTCGATTTCCCTGACCTGGATTTGGCAGCAGCTCTGCAATTGTTGGCCGAGGCCGAGGTGTCCACTTCTGCACAAAAAGACATTGTCTTAACTTACGTTACGCTTAACTAAACAGAACATGATTTCGTTTTTGTTTCTTGTTGCAGTTGTCACCAGCCGGGGGTCATGATGTAAAATTATCGAATGAATTGGGATTAAGCTTCCTTTGCTCCGTTTTGTTCCATTGTGTGGAGTCATGTTCAGTTGTCACGTGCAACCTTGAATAATTGGAAAAAGGGAGCAATGGACCTCACATGCGTAGTCTTTACCGACTCCACCCTGGAGTCAGGGATAGATCATGAATGAATGAATTCGGGGCTAAGTAATGGATATTGTGTTTTCCTTTAGTTGAAAAAACTTAAGCTTTTTTTTTTTTTTGTCACAAGTGGAAAGAGTTGTAATGTATTCCAACGTGGCAATGCGGATTTCCTTTATTTGGGTTACGAGAGGAACAATTTGGTAACCCAAAAACGATTGTTTGCCAAAGTATGCAGATAATTGTTGGCAGCTTTGCTGTACTGTAATTATCATTGTGTGTTCCTAAACCATGATCCTTACAAAGAAAGTGTACCGCAGTAAGTGATCTTAGAATTGTTGCTGATCTACCATATTTTCTGATCCCATCCTCCATGATGGGTGAGTTATTGGCCATACTTTTCTTTGGGTTATATTGTTGAAGGACATGACATTCATAACTAAGTAAGTAGCAATATTCTACACCTTCTGTAACATTTTCCTAAGTTTTACGAAGGTTTATCAATTTAAAATGACATTTTGTTTATTTTAATATTTAATTTTTGAGTCTTTCTAGCCCCTGGAGTCCAAAGGACCTTTCTTCATCAAATAACATTCAAAATTGCCATATCTATTGCAAAGAGCCAAATACTTGATAATTTTTTTTTTTTTTCATATTTAACTACAAGATCTTGCACTGGGTAGTATAAGAATGTGGGGGAGAAGTTTCAAAAACTTTCATCACATAGGTTGCAATTCCAAAGTGAAGAAAAACGGGTGATTGAACACATTACGTGGCTAAATTAGATGACTTTGAATCTTCTTAATTTAAATTATTTGCACTAAAGATATTGACTAAAAATATTTATATCATAAAGATTTGAGTTGAGAGTCTAGGAAAAAAAAAATGACTTTCATTCTTTGAAAAAGTCTAAACTAGAAGTTGATACTAGATTGAAGGACAAACTAAGTTGTTAGTAGCTCTAAGGGGCACTTCACACTATGGCCAAAGGTCAAGAAGTCGTGGGTTTCCATCAATCACATTTCAAGAAACCAAGAGTTTGGCTTCTCGACCCTTTACATTAGAAGGCAAGGTCATTACCCTCCAACTACCTACATGGCAACAAATTGCTTGCATGGCTACAAACTTTTAAAGGAAGTTTGGATTGGCTAGAAATGGAGCCCTCAATTATGGTGAAGACCTTATTAAATTATTTCATATAAATAAAAAATTGACAAGATCTCAAATGTTTGATTAGTATGGTTTGGACTTTGGGCTTGGCCTTTGGAGACTTCATACTACGGCCATCCAAATTGAGAGTGTGTGAGTTCATTGCCATGGCTTTGGCCTTTGGGTCTAACCTTGGAAGGCTTCACACAATGTCCGGCTAAAGGCTCCAATTCTTGTATTTTATTACCTATTTATTGCTCATTTTAAAAAACTCTCAAACAAAGTTTGTCCACTCAATTCTATGGCCTTTCAACTTGGACGACTATAATGTGAAGTACCGATGTGAATGGAAACAGACTAATCCCAACATCAGGATTGTTCTAGCAAACATAATAAACCACATGGATGCTCATTATTTTGAAATCTGTAAAAATTGACTTTAAAAACAAATCCAATTTATTATTTTTTCAAGAAGATGCTATAATTTCTTGCAAAACAAGAAGCCTATAATTTTCACATCACTAGTCCAAATGGAATGAATCAAATTTTACATGTAGACAAAAAATTAATCTATAAAAAGAAAATTTAAAGAACTATTTCAATTTTTTGTTGCTCGATCATTTGAAGTTATTGTGGCCTATTTTTTTTCTCCCGGGCACCAAATGAAATAAAAAAAAATATATATTCTTAGGAAGTTAATGAACCTCTAAATCTCAAAAAAAAATTCAAAAAATCAAGACACAAATTGAAACCATACAAGCCTTCCCAAATCCATTTTGTTCCATTTCTTTGGAATTAATATTACTTTCAATTTAAGAAAAATTCTAAAGTAAGAAATCAAGGCTTCAGGTTTTGTACAAAGATTACGTATTGGCAAAGAGTCTTTTTAAACCCCTAAATGCCAAAGGTCTCATGAGAGGTTCTTGGAGTTTTTTCTAAACAAAACACAAAGTTTAAATTTCGATTTATTTTATTAATGTTTTAAAATAATAACCAAATGAATTCAAACTAGATGTATTATAGATTACATAGGAAAAGAAAACACAATAACATCACTTGTGGATTGAAATATTATAATGTTTGATTGAGAGTGTGTTAAGTCTATAAAGTGATTAGAAGTATTTAAATACACTTTTAACATGTCAGGTATAACCTTAAGGACATTAAAAAATATGAGGCTAAAAGACATAAGATGCATTAATGTAATCAATTTACGACTTTTCAAAATCTACTCTACAGTTTTTTTAACCCCTAAAGGACCAAGGCCTTTTTTCTGCGAAAAAACACTCAAAACTGTCATTTCTATAGCAAAGAGTAAACAAATTTGAAAAATGTTTTTTATGAGCATCTAACCATAGGATCTTACATCTAACTAGTATAAGAATGTGCATTATTTTTTTTAGAATTTTTGACCGCACAGATTGCAAGATATCTGCATTTAAAGTGAAAAAAAGAAGTTTTTCAGCATATTGCGGGACTAGAATTCTTGACTTTAAACATTTTTAACTTCAATTTTTTGCACTACAGCGTTTTGAGCTTTAAATCTTTATAGTAAAGAATTGAGTTGAGAGTCTAGGAAAAAAAAAAAATTCAAAAAAACTTAATTATCATTCTTAAGAAAATTGTTAAGTAGAAGTAGGTATAAGATAGAAGGAAAATCTAAAAAATTCATATATTTTAGATGGAATTAAAATGCACTAATCCCAATGGTGAGATTTTTCTAGCAAGTAAACTAAACCATGCAAGAAAAAAAATTTGAAAAATTTGAAAAATTCCATTCAGAAATGAATCCTACAAATTATTTTTTTCAAGAAGATGCTCTAAATGCCCGAAAAACAAGAATGTCCATAACTTTCTCATAACAAATCCAAATTAAATGAATAAAAGCTTTCCAGATAGACAAAAATATATTCTGTGAGAAAAAAAATATTAAGAAAAAAAAATTCAAACTTTTGCAATTTTTTTTTTGCTGCCCAGATTGCCCCCCGTCCCCTGTTTTGAGCTTATTTGGTCATAACTGTTGTTCCCGGGCACCAATTGTGAAAAAATTATATTTCCACAAAGCTTATCAGTTTTTCTATCTTCAAAAAAAGTTTCAAAAAATCACGACAAAAATTCAGACCATAGGTACCTGCCCAAAATCCCATTTGTCCTCTGAAGGGACAATGGTCTTTTAGGGGTTAAATAAATGTTCAATGTGATTTTTTCCTATAGATCTAATGTATTTGAGGCTCATCTTCATATGCCTTTAGCACTACAAACTTAAAATTTGCAATTGACACCCAAGTACAAAATCTCCTATAGAAAAATCATAAATAATTATTTTTTAAATCCAATTTTTGATGCTTAAAATAGACTTCAAAAGATATTCAACTAAAAAATTATCAAAAGAGTGTTTTGGTGAGGTTTCATTTAACTTCAAAGTTTAATCAACACCCAACTATTGTGCCTTGGGCATTTAGGGATTCACCACTAAACAACCAACATGTTTAAACTGCTTCAAAATACTCATCCCCATAGCAAGGTCAAAATCTTCATCAATATATATTTTTTAACAAATTCAACTACATGATCCTTTGTTTAATTTGTTCAAGTAAATTATTCCAAAATTTTAGAATGAATATCCCCAATGATTGCAAGTTCAATGTGCTTAAACTTCAAAATATAGACTTTTCTAGCCCTTTCAAGATGTAAAGTTTTGTCTTTCAACATTTTTAGAGAAAAACAAGTATGTCCTATAACTTGTGTATTTAATAAATATATCGTAAAATGGGTTGAAAATGTACATAAAAAATTTGAACTAGAGAAAATTTCATATTCATATTTAAAAAATTATAAAGTGGAAGGTGGTACCAAATGAAAGAAAAAACTAATTTTGTAATAACTTTTACAAGAAATTGGAAATTGTTAATCCCATTGGTGAGAATGTTCAAGCAAACATTTAATCTCTTATATTTATATTTTTATTTGAGAATTTTCAACAATTGAGGGTAAAAAATGACTTCATATGTTTTTTCTACCTTCATTGTGTGCAAAATAGAACTCTTCATAACTTTTACCTCATTATTTGAAATTGAATGGTTCAAATGTTTTAGAGTAGGTGCCAATCTACACAATTCCCCCCAAAATAATTAATGTTTTTTTAGAATACGTTTTTTTTTTGCCCGTTTTGACATTGAAGTGCAAAAAAATTAATTGTTGCAATATTTATCAGAATGACATGAAACAAAGTTTTACATGCAGATTATGATGAGTAGCATCCATTATACATTTTTATGAAAAACTTCCAAATTATGAATTCAATGGGGGCTGCCCAAGTTCTCAAGAAGACCAAAGTTGGCATTTAGGGGTTAAATATAGAGTAGTAATTTCTTCTACCCCTTGTGTACTGAAACGTGTACTGAAAGTTGGCTTCCTTTCTCACATCACGTGGATCTTAGAAATTAGTATCTAGGAGCTACTTTGAATTGGAAGAGATGTGTAATATTTTTTTATTTTTTTCTGTGAATTCTCCTCACTTCTTTCAAAATGAAAATATGGATAAGGTAGGAGGCTCTGAAATCGCTCGGGCATTAAGAACCGCCCCTATAAATGGCTCTTGAATGGAACGAGGTGATCTTTAAATGGACCGAAGTGATCCTTAAATTGACTGCTATAGTGCTAGGAATGAATTAGAAAAAAAGGGGTCACAACCAATCATCGGTTTTGCTTTTTCCCATCTTGCAAGTGAGCAGTTTATGGAAGACCTAGGGTCACAAATAGGGACCTACGATACATCTCCTTTCAAAATTCATAACTAATTCAATATTGCTCAAAAAAATATGAAACCACTTGTGTTAGATTCCTTGTCTATTTTTCTATCTCTGAAAAATGAATTAAAAATACTACCGACCAAGGAAACGTATGAAAAAGGCAGATCAGCCCTTAGATGGGCGATTCAAGAGCCTCCTACCTTACACTTTTCTCAGTCTGGAGAAATCTCGCCAACTGTAAATTAAAATAGAAGGTACATATTACTCAATTTGATTCATGACTGTTGCACATTCAATGAACTTGAATCCTACTGAAAATAACTTAAGGTAAACCAGCCCATTGTGGTTAGAATTTCGAGTCTGCCCTCATGCCATTGTTGAAAAATTTCAATTTTTTTCTCACTCAAAGATAAGTGTGAGAAATAGTGAGAGCAATTGAAAGTTTATTTTTCAGACAAAGTGTGAATTAGTTATGTATTTTTGAAGTGATCTTCCCAACACGGTCTACAGGCTGCCCCATAACCAACAAAAAGTGTATCCAATATGCTCATCTTAATCACCTATAGTGGTCGCAATAATTTCTAATGTGGAATGCCATGAAAAATCACTTCCTACAATGATTTGCACTGAAAAATTGGGTGTTCCTAATGAGGTCACTAATCACTCCATAGGTTCAGGTTAGATATTGATTGTGGTCTAAAAAACCATCATGGGGTCATAAGATGTCCACTATGGGTCATTTGACCGTAATGGGTTGGTTTATCTTAGATGGACACAATTTTCCAAAACGATTAGAAGTCGTAACAACTTACTTGTGATTGTTCTAAGCTACTAAGGGCCACTTCACACTAGGCAGCACAGTTTGCGGGTTTCCACCAATCAGATTGCAGAGAACCAAGAATTTGGACTCTCGACCCTTCACACTAGGACGGCACAATCCAAAGTCCATTACCCTCGTAGCACCCTACATAGTAGCAAATGCCTACATGGCAATGGCCCTCGCGACAGACTCTCAACCATAGTTTGGATCGGCCAAAAATTGACACACGGGTGAGGTTAGGACTTTGAGCTTGGCCTTTGGAGGCTTCACACTATGGCTGGTCAAAGGCTCCAATTCCTAAATTTTAGGGCCTATTTATTGGCCATTTCTTTGGAATCTCACCAAAGTTTGGACTCTCACTTCCACAGCCTCTTGACTTAGTCGGCTATAGTGTGAAGCGGCCCAAGGTAGTGTGCTCTTAAAGCAACCATTTAACGCCTTTTTCATTGGTTTTTATGGATAGAAACATTTTTATATCATTTCTTTGAGAAAGAAAAATAGATGTGGAACTTAACATGAGTGGTT
Source organism: Antitrichia curtipendula (assembly GCA_951230915.1). NCBI lineage: Eukaryota > Viridiplantae > Streptophyta > Bryopsida > Hypnales > Leucodontaceae > Antitrichia > Antitrichia curtipendula. Next base: position 3,072,869 of record OX579635.1, read on the forward strand.
TTATTTATTTTCCTTGCATTTTTATTTATTTATACATTTCCAAAGATTTGGGAAACATACACCTATTTGTGACCATAGCTCTCCTAAAATTTGTCCACTTGCAACTTGTAAAGGGATGTGAGGAAATCAAAGACAATGATTGGCTCTTGCAATAAAAAAACTACTTAAATTTTTTTAATTCAATGGATAAATTGGTCCATTTAAAGATCACCTCATTTCCATTCTCCAACTAGTAATAGGGATGATTTAAAGGAGACAAACGGTTTTAGAGCAAACTACCTTACCGTATTGTATCCCCTTGAACAATTACTGAGCCATCAATTAAAAATTGTTTAACAATTTTCAAAAAAAATTAATTTTGGACACATACATAGTAATAATTCCAATGATAAGTATTGGATTGACTATGCATTGACTTTCACTTCTAGGGCTAATTTTTTTTTGGAGACAACATATATTCTATCAAGAATTTTGTTGTTGAACAACCAATCACATGCAAAATAAAGTTGGCACCAATCCTTACCATCTAGGTAAGTCCAAGGGGTTGATCGGTTTCAAAGAACCTTCATGAAAACTTTTCTAATACTAAGCTATATGATAACTTCTTGATATCATTCTCTTTGTCTTCACAAGATGCATCTATCAATCTAAGTCTTGGATTTTAAATCACAATTTGAACTTGTAGTTTCTACATTGAAAAGTTTGATAAATATTTTGAATAGTAGCTTTGAGGTTGCCCATGGCCTTGAGGAAAGCGGAAGCTTGTTATTGTCTGGTCATTTGAACAAGCTACATGATGCCCATGTAAGAAAGATTCTAAAATTTAAGTTTGGGCAGCCCTTCCAAGACTTCAAATATCCTTCAAGGGTTAAATTATTACAAACCCTTATTACACGTTCAAAAAACACTTATATTGATTTTGCAAATAAGACATAAACATACACAATATATAATCCAAATATAACTACTAAAATAGATGAATTAAAAATATATTTCTATGAATAAATCTAATTAGTTTGTAATTAGTATAAAGTCTCCCTCCTAATGGAAGTATGTAGTCTTGGAGTAACACATCCTATCTCTAGAGATATTACACTAAATAGTGAAATTAGATTGCCTTAACAATTAGGTTGCCCTATCCTACAAAAGTTATTGTGCAAGCCATCAAAGTCAACACATATTTCTACAAATATTTCTATTTGCACGTGTGGAGGTTCATACGTCGCAATTACAAAAATAATATAATTCAGAAGTAGTACATTCATATATCATTCTTAGTATTAACAATAAATATTTATATAATGTCCCAATGTCCAAAATTAGTATGGGACAACCTAATTTCACTATTTAGTGTACATGGGAAATGAGATGAATAAACTCTTAAGATAGCCCAATGCCAAAGAAGGATTGTTGTTGTTTTTCTTCTTAGAAAAATCATTTTAATATTTCCTATGGTTGGCACTATACAATTTAACAGTTAATATGATTTCTAAACTTTTTGTTTGGTACTTCGTATTCTAGTATCAAAAAATTCCCTTGTTTACTCCTAAAGTCCCAAGATCTCTTTTCCATCAAAAACACTTAAAACTACCATTTCTATGGCAAAGAACAAAAAAAATTGAATGTTTTTTGAGCATATCTAACCATAGGATCTTGTACTAGAATAGTACAAAAATGTGGAAGAAATATCACAAACTTTGATTGTGTAGATTGCAAGATACTTACATTTAAAGTGAAGGAAACAAGTTTTTTGGCACCTTGTTCAACTACATTTTTTTGGCTTTGAACCTTCGTAATTTATCATATTTGATCTATTGATTTTGAATTTTGAATTTTATATATGATACAAAATTGAGAATAGAGTCTAGGGAAAAATATTCAAAAAACACACGCTTAGTTTTCACTCAATTAAAAAATTATTAAGTAGAAGCACATTTAAGATTGAAAGAAAATCTAAATTGTCAATAGCTCTAAGATGGAATTGAATTACACTAAATTCAATGGTGAGATTGTTATAGAGGGAGATTTTAACCTTGTTAAACTTCTTTCTTTGGAAAACTGTGAAAATTGAGGTCATAAATGAATCCTACAAGTTATTTTTTCAAGAACATATTGTGATTGCCCCAAAACAAGATTGTCCATAACTTTCACATACCAAATCCAAATGGAACAAATCAAAACTTCCAATGTACATAAAGATATAATATATACCAAAAATAAATAAATAAATAAATAAATAAATAAATTTAAAAAAATAAAAAAAATATATATATATATATATAAAGGTTTTTTGAAGGTTTTTTTATGCCCGCCAAACTAAAAAAAGGTCTTCTTGTGCCATAACTTTTGCTTCTAAATTCCGATTGAAATAAAAATTGTATTTTTGGAAAGCTAATATTGAGACCATAATAGCCTGCCCGAAATCCATTTTGTCCCCGGAGGGGACACTGGGACTTTAGGGATTATGGTGACAGACTCTAAACCTTGTAATTCCATTACCTAGAGTCAATCATATTAATCTCCCCAATGAATGAAGTTCATTACGGTAGATGCAGCCAGAGGGTTGGCAGGCAATTGTCATCCTTTAGTCACTGACGCCTATCCGTACGCCTTTGACTGCATTATAATAATGTTTTTGCCATTGAATGTTAACCTTTTATTTATTTTTAAATTTTAGATTTATTTTTTAAACAAATGAGACGGGATTTCATGTCAATCAATAAATTGGGTTAAGTTATTCCACCTTACAACTGAACTCAATGCCACAGAGCAGAGTGAGGTGATGGACGCAACTGAACATGTCCCCCGGTGGTGATGGTTACTCAGTAATCTGTCAGCATAAGCACTGAGTGGGGGCATTTTCTTAGGTATAGACTCCTTGCCAAGCTGGCAACAACTGACCTCCACCTGGTTCAAAAAATAAAAAAACTGCAACCGTGTAAGGTCAACCAGACTATGACAGGCAGAATGACTGGTCTGCCCTGTTGGAAATTGTTGAAACATTTTACATTTTTTTATATTTTCCTACATAAAGACAAATGTGAGAAATGGAGAAAGCAATTGAAATCTTATTTTATTTTGACAAAGTATGGATTTGTTATTTGAAAAGTGCTACTCAATAGGTCCAAAAGAGTCTCTAGACAACCCCAAAACCAATAAAAAAGTGTATCCATAATGATCATCGTATTCATCTAAAGCAATCACAATATTTCCAAACATGATCACAACGTGAAGAAACATTCAATATTATTTTCAGTGGTACTTTTCACTATTTGTGTTTTTTAGTTTACTATAACAAATTTTTTTTTGGCAACTTCCAAGTCCTCACTTGGATGGATTATAAGAAATACAATTTGAAAGGTCCCAAATTTCCTGCACTAACTCTTGTTGCAAAGGCTTAATGGAAGTTGTCTTTTTGCAATAGATCACATTATATTCAAAATTTGGTGTAGAAATTAGTTCCAAAAAAAGTGATTGCATTTGATGAAACACCTAGCTTATTACAACTCTCATCTCAATGCAATTACAATCTACATTAAACATTTCAACAATCCTATCACTATAAGAATCCAATGTTTTATGCGACGTTTTATAATTTTTTGTGACAGATTTTAGGTGACATCTAATAGAACAAACTTATATTTTTTTGCCAATAATAATGCCCAATATAACATCAAAAATGTCTTCAAAAATACTTTAGAAGGTTTTGAGGATCTTGGAGGTACATGAAGGTGGTAATAGGGTGGGTACTTTATAGCTTGATGCTCCAAGACCCTCATGTCTTCTTCATTCATTTATCTAATTCGTAAGTGCGACGTTGATTTATCAAAGGTAAGATTGTTCTAATGAAGTCTAAATTTAGTATAGGTTGAAACACTGATGTATAAAATTATATCAAAGTATTAAATCTGTGAAATTTTAAAAAGTATTGAACAAGTAGATTGTATGATTATAGCATTTGAAATTAGAAGAAAAATATTTTTTGACCCTGTCCAATAAGTTAGCAAATGTTAACATCAACTAGAATAATATTTTTTACACCAAACACAATTCATTCTTCGATAATTGCATACCTTTGTAACTTGTAAGTGTAGAATAGGATTGGCACCTTTCTGCCAAATATTTCATAAAATAAAATTTAAAAAATACTTCAAATAATTTATTTTTTGTCAATATTATTTTTTCAGAATGCAAAAAAATTGAAATAAAAATTCATAAAACTATGTCATCTATTTTTAAAATGATCTTCTGCCAAGTCTATCCTACAACTATAAAATATCATGTTGCTCACATATATGATGGGGTTAAATGTGAGAACTTTTCATTTGGATTGGCGTAAACACAATAAGTTACAAATAGACATTTGTAGTTGTTGTGTGCACATATGATGTACAAGGGCATAGTTACTTTTTAGCTAGGAATGTCACCTTATATCTTGGAAGAGTCAAATTTATGACTCAGTGTTGTTAATACTTGATTGAGTGGAATGGGGGTTATAAATTTGTTACATTTGTAATTGAGGTAAATTTTGATTGATTTCAGTTTGTACTCCTTTTCAATATAAATGGTTGAAGTACAAACTTATACTTATACATTCCAAATAGCTACAACAAGGATCATGACCTTTGTTTGAAAACCATCCTTGAGTTGTTTTTGTTATCATTGAGCTAGTCTACCAAACCTATGTTTCTACGAAGGTAGGAGGTTCTAAAAGCGCATAGGCTCTAAAAGTGCATAGGCTCTAAAACCGCCCGCCTCTTCAAATGTGCACTATTTTGTACATGTTGCTTTTTTGTAGCCTTCAGCAATGTATAAGGAGTGTACATTAAAGGGGGGGGAGGGGGGGAGCAATTTTAGAGCCCCATGCCATTTCAACTTCAAAATTTCATAACTAATTCCATAAAGTTCCAAAAAATATGAAACTACTTGGGTTAGATGTCATTTCCACTTGTCTTTTAAGGAAAAATGACTGAGAAATGTTAAAATGTTCCCCGAAAGTCAGTTTCAGCCCTTAGGTGGTCGGTTCATGGACCTCCTACCTTAATGTTATTTGCTCGGCCTTTCCAAGGTTAAAAAAATAATAGGAGTGTGTTCTTTGAATGCATAGAGTCATGTCCAGAGAAGTATCCGAACTCCTTGAAACCATTCCAGAGGATTTTGTGTAGCTTAGATGTTGTGCAGTACAGTACTTGGAAATATAAGTTTTGTGCTTAAGCCATGCTATCTTTCTTCAGACCCAGAATCGCCCCATGAATCTGTTTCTTCTCTCGACGGTATTCTCGGCCATTAATTCATTCATTCGTCGCAGTAAGTGGTTTCCTGTTTCCATATGATGATTTTCAGTCCACATAAGTTACATGATCCAAAATCTAAGTTAACCCCACGGCACCTGCTGCCCTGCCGATGTCTAATTTCAACTTCTCATGTCCCAGGACCTCACGAGACAGAATTGTGTCAGCACAGAATCTGGTTGGAATATGGAAAAAGATTGAGTCGGAGATGAGGTACTTGGCACCGGTATGCAGCAGTGAGGCCGGGATGTACAATACACATACATATATAAATGTTTTGGGAGGAGTATTGATATACAGTGGCTCTCAAAATGTTACATTACAAAAAATCATTGGCATAGCTATGGTAGAACCACCCATTGTCGACCACTTAAGCAATTGCACATTATGTTTTGGAGAAGTAGAAGGCAATATGAATTTCCAGTCCTATAAGAAGATAGAAATGATAGGCATTGCCAAGTTTTCATGATTTTTTTCCTTAAAATGAATTTACTATGAATTTTGGAAGCCAAAAGTTGGCCTCAACCCATATCCATGATATTGAGTCTTCCAATTTCGACCATACCATAACTACTTTCCCATTCACTGCTTCCTGTTTTCTTACTCGCTAAATCAGGATATGTGTCATGACTTTATAGTGCCAACCTTGCAAAAGAGAAAAAATCACATTTCAAACTATGGTCGGAATCTGTACTAGCTTTGGTTGGAAATAACTGCACCCTATAGGTTGGTTATTGATGACCGGTTGATAATGGGTGCTTCTACCATAATTGAGGAATTAAAGATTTCAAATGAAATTTGGACATGTTGTGGTAAAAGTAACACACCTGCATAAAAACAAATTTTTGAAATTTTTGAAAACAATTTTTGACCTTTTAACAATTTAATCAAATTTATTAGTGAAAAAAAAAACACTTTCATTCCAAGTAATTTTTTTTTTTAAATTGTTAAGTACGTGGAATGAGAATTGTTTAGTTAGAAATATTTCACACAATAAAATTTTGAATGTTGTGAAACTCTTACTAGAAAATTCAAAAAGAAAATTTTCATTCTCTTCACTAAAGAATATTGGAAAACGTTTCCTTGTACTCAAATTTTTTCACTACTAAATATGATTAATTTCTTGAAAAATGATTTTATACTACTTAATGTGTTACATGCACTTGATCATGTCCACAATTTGTTGAAAAACAATCTAATTTCTCAATTTGTTATGACAATTCTTGACGTATATGAACACTTCGGAGAGCCGGCCTCTGTCGGTCAGTGTGTCTACCGTATTCCCGAATGAATTTCTGGGGAAACTGAAGTTGATCGATCGATCATTTCCGATTTATAACCTACATCCGCTTAATTTCCTGCCCCAAAACATGAACGGATTGGAACCGGATCCTTCCCTCGAAGTTCGCTAGCTTCGATCTCGCCCTCCGTCTCTCCCATTTAGCGGAATTTCAATTCCTCAATCCCTGTAACTTACTTACTTACGTACCCTGGTATCGATCCAGCAGTCCATCGATCTCGCATTCGCATTCGTATTCGTATTCTCGTGGACCTAGCTCCGCAATTTGTTTTTTCAGGTGACTGGTCCCAAGTCCTTTAGTTGCCAACAGACAGAAAGGATTCCTACAGCCGGACAAGCCAAGTCTGATGATGAACTGAAGCAGTGGGTGATTTGCCTTGGGGCCTCCAATCCCCCGATCCGTCTCCTCTCCTCCAACTTCGGATCCCCGAGCATGTCAGCTGGTGGAACATGTGTGCGCTGACACGGTCTGGCCACCCTCTGCTGGGCAGGTCTGGCTGTCTCGGTCGGTTGGTACTGGCAGGCTGGCCTGGCTGGCTGGGCTGGCTGGCTTTCGCCCATCCTCGCCTCAGTCTTTTCTTCAGTTCCATCCAACTGGAGTTCCGTCTTCCGTTTCTTTTCCTTTTCCTTTCACTTGAGGGAAAGCAGCGCAGCAAGGGCAGTTATTTGGCAAGCACAGTTGGAGGTGTCAGGGAAGAAGGAGGACCAGCACGCTTCAGGCACTTACTCCTGAGCACTGCACTCTGCAGTATATTGAGCAGGGGCGGGGGCAGGGGCAGGGGCAACTGGACAGGAGAGAGTGGAGGGAGGGAGTTGGGCTTGTTGCCCTGACAAGCAAGCTGGGCACTTCCGGCCGCCTGGCCGGGAGGATGATCATTCACAAAAAAAAAATAGGTCTGGAGTCATTTGTCCGGAGACGGCATGCTTGCAATAATGCCGTCTCACTCCTTGGAATTGAAGAGAGAAAGAAATCCAACCTACTTTGATGCATTGGCAAAAGGAAAAGTCCTTTCGTCTTGGGCCTCACGTAAATTCCCCAAGGGGGCGAGAGTGATCTTCTGGGAAGATTTAACTCACTTCCTGAGTTCCTGCATTGTGCAACTCAAAGATGCGACATAAGCTGACTCATCACTTGAGGTAGACAAAACCAATTTTGCCCAAGGTCAACTAGCCCAATTCTGTCCGTTGTCCAATTTTCTTCCCTACTTTGGGTCCCTATTTTGTCCGTTCAAACATCCAAATCTCTCCATAAAAATGTACAACATGTCATCCTTGATTGGTGGGAACTTTAGTACCAATAGATACTTGGAAAGACACTTATAGGGTGTTTATGACTCTACTCTATAATTGGTTTTATAATTCTAAAACTGACCACTTCAAAAATTCACATAAATTACAATTTTACTCATAAAATTATAATTCCTTTTAGGTTTGATCCGTGAAACCTTTGGTAGGAAAACAAAGTGCCTTTCTTGGAATTAGCCCCAAGTTATTCAAATTCCAAATTAGGGTGGTAATAAGCTTGTCTACCTCAATATTGCATTGGCAAAAATACTCCAATTTCATCCTTCTTCATGTCTTTTTCCGTCAGAGTGAGAATAAAAGGATCTTAATAGGATTGATCAAAGGGGATCCTTTGGACACCAATGAATAGTGCTAATATGGGTCTTGGGCATTATACTCTAGTACTATTCATTGGTACCCCAAGACCATCCTTTCTACTATTGTAGGGATTGTTGGCTGGCTAGTACAGCCACTTTTCAGTGCATTGTGACAAACTGTGTCACAATGCACTGAAACACATACCCTCCCCCCTTTGTAATTAGATTAATAATTTTTTTTATACCCTCCCCCCTCCTTTGTATTAAAATTAATAAATTTATTTTAAATTAAATTAAAATAAAAATTATTCAAGAACCCTCTCCCCGCTTTGTAGTTTCCAGGTGTGGTGGGATGACAATTGATATGGACATATCGTGTATTTTGTATTTTGTATTTTAATCGTATCTTATGTCCTGTATAGTATATTGAAGTTGTATCTTGTATCCATATCCATTCCGTATTTATACTATATCCATATTCAGTATTGTATTTTGGATTCATATTTGGACGGCTTGGATTGAATCTCATAAAGATCAAGGGCTTGTGATTTTTTGAGAAATCAACATCATCTTGGAGGGGAAACATTTTTCTGTTTTTTTAAATCAACGGTCTATGATTTTTTTGAGAAAGGGGGGGAGGAACTAATGCACTGAAAAGAGGTGACAACCTCTTTTCAGTGCATTGTGTAAAAGGCTTAGATTCTAAAACAGTTAGTTAACCCCTAAAAGTCCAAGGCCTTTTGGGATTCAAAAACATCATAGCTTTTGAAGTGTTATAGATCTAAATGTCACTAAGATATATAAATTTCAACTGTACAATCTTGTGGTGTACATGTTGTAGATGACGTGAATCAAATTTGGAGTAATTATTTTGGCCACATAGATTGCAAGATTATAATGCTTTAGTGTTGAAAAAGGATGCTAGAATTTTCCTAGCAACACATTTGGAAGTGAAATTCAATTTTTAAACCTACTCAAATGAAAAAAAATTAAACTATAAAGCAATTCAAAACTAGCATATAAACACATTGGTGGAAGAAAATATCCTTCAATTGACTCATTGTGTTTGCAAGATGGATTTGAAATGTTCCAAAATAGCAAAAAAAGTTGCAAAAAATAAATTATTGGAAACAAACAATGTATGAAGAAGAAAAAAGTCGCCAAAGTTCATTGTAATCCAAAAATGTTAGGATTTGAACTTTGAATTGCTCCCAATTATTCAAAACAACTTGGATTGACATGAAGATTTTATCGCAATAACTAGAATGCAAGGGGAACATAACACAACAATTTTTTTTGAAAACTAACATTGAATGAAAGAAATATAAGCCCCCAAAGTTGTAGCCATCAAATGAAGTTTAGTGAACTCAAATTGAATCTCTGAACTATGATTGGCTTCCAAAGATTAATCATCTTGGATTGATCTGAAAATTTTACCACACAAATTAGAAAAGATAATTCAAATTTTACAATAAGTTTTACTGAATTTGGACATTGGATGCAAAAATTACAATACTTTGAATTGGACTTGAAACTATGTGATGACACTCCTGGTTCTATGGGGAGTTTAGGGGTTAACCTCTAAGAGTCCCTAGCATTTGGAGATTTAAAAACATAATCGCATTTGAAGTGTTGTAGGTCTAAATGTCACTATGGTATTGAGATCTCAATTGTACAATGTTGTAGGATATGTGTTGTAGATGACTTGAACCAAATTTGGAGTCATTTGGCCACGTAGATTTCATGATTGTAGTGTTTTAGTGGAGAAAAAGGATGCTCAAATTTTCCTAGCAACACAATAAATTTTGATTTCTAAACCTATTCGAATAATATAACTTTAAACTATAAGGTGCTTCAAAACAAGCATATAAACACATTGGTGAAAGAAATTATCATTCAAATGGCTAGAAGTCTGCGAAATGGCTATGAAATGTCAAAAAATATCAAAATGAATTGCAAAAAAGTCCATCTTCTTCTATTGAAATGTTTCTTAAACACTTGTAACTTTTTGGATTGATATGAAATTTTAACCATACAAGTTAGACTTGTATGCGCAACTTCAAAAAAGAATTTATATATTGAAAACGGACATTATATGAAGAAAAAATATGCTACCATAGTTCATTGTAATTCAAAAATGTCACGATTTGGAACTTTGAATGACTTTCAAACATTTAGAAAAACTTGGATTGACATGAGAATTTTACTACAATAATTAGACTTCAAGGGGAATCTAATCCAACAAATTTGATTGAAAACTAACACTCAGTGAATGAAGGGGATACATGCCCTTGTAGTTGGAGCCATAAAAATGCAATTTGGTGAATACAAATCGAACCTAGAAACTTCAATTGTCTCCTAAAACATCAGTTCATCTTGGGTTGATCTGAAAATTTTACCACACAAACTAGAAGAGAAAACAAAGACATTTCCAACAAGTTTTATTTCATTCAAAAATTGCATGCAAAAGTTACAACACTTCAAATTGGACTTCCAAACTATGTGGAAACATTTTTGGAAAATTCGGGCGCTTAGGGGTTATACCATAGGATCTTGTATCTAACTTGAATGCCTACTTTTCTACCAATTTTTAGAGACTATATTTAGCATCTTCAACATCGTTGCTGGCTTGTGAGTCTAGGATTTTGAGCCTATAAGCTTGCAAGCCAGGGCTATTATATTATAGGTACCTATGTCATAAGCACCTTTCATGGTTGCGGGATATTTTTTATTTATTATAAATGTCTATGTTATATAATTGTTTTTACTATAGGTACCTACGTTATAAGCACCTTCTATAATTGTAGGATATTTATATTATAGGTGCCTATTATATAGTTGTCTGTATTATAGGTACCTATGTTATAAGCACCTTCCGTTGTTTATTTCATGATATTTATGTTATAGATATATATGTTATAGGCACCTTCAATAGTTGTAGAATACATATTTACACCTAGGGTCACATACTAGCATTGTTGGCATTTTCAAGATTGTGATGTTTAATCCTTAAAGGCCCAAGTGACCATTCAACACACGCGCAAGAGATTTTGCGTAGTTATATACAAAGTCAATTTGGATAGGATGTTCATGGACTTTTGACATAAGGTGTGAACATGTACCTCCTTAGTGGGAACATGAATTTTTTTTATCAGGTGCCTAGATCAAATGTTATGTTGCCCTTAATTTTTTGAGCAAATCGGGTAGCTTTAGGCTACATGTGCAAAAATCCTCTTTTAACTTAAAGTTTGCTAACCCTAATAGACATGGTCAAAAAAATACTTTTTCTTCTAACTTTAAACACTATAGCCTTTCAATCCATGCGGTCAAAGTTTTTGAATTTTTTTCTTCACATTTCTACAATAGTCTATTACAAGTTTGTATAGTTGAATGGAGGAAGAAAAAAGAATCATTTTTTTCTCATTGCCCTTAAAAATAGCATTTTTTTACAATTTTTGCCCAAAATGTGCTTCAATCCAATAGGAATTAACTTCTAAAGTCTGAAGGCCCTTTTTCAATAAAAATAGACTGAAAATTGCCATTCCAATTGGAAAGTCCAAAAACTTTACAAATTTCATTTTTTGCATATCTAACTTGTAAGATCTTGCACTAGAATCTAGACTAGTATCAAAATCTAGAGAATTAACCCCTAAAGGACCAAACACCGTTTTTTGACAACATAGCGAATTTGGGCAGCTCACTATGACCGGAATTTTTCTTTTTTTTCTTTGAAATTTTCACATAAGATGTGCCCGAGGAGTAGCTTTAAGGTCCAACAATTTTCGTAACTTTTGACTACATGGTTAAAAAGTTATTGCATGATATGTCATTTTCATTGTTCGGCGGGCAGCCGGGGCAGCAAAAAAAAAATCTTTAAAAATCACTTTTTAAAAAAACTAAAATTTGAAATTGGTTCTTTAGATTTATATGTACGTGGGAGGCTTTGAATCATTCCATTCCGATCAATGAGTCAAAAGTTACGAGGATTCTTAGTTTGAGGGTAGTTATGGAATCTCTACTCTAAAATAAACTTTGGAGTCCATTATTTAACTCGATTTTCAATATTTTTGAAAAAAACCAGAAACATTGGGTGCATATTGTTTATTACAACATTACGATCGTTGGGATTGGCATTTTTCAATTTCATAAATAAATTCTTGACAATTTAGTGCTTTGAATCATTCTCTACCTCTTCCTACTTATTATTTTTTTCCTATATGTTGTACAATTTCAAATGATCTGAAATTTTTCAAGCATGTAGACAACTTGCCTTGAAGAATAAATCCAAAGAGTAACCATCATTTTGGACATTTTTTCATACAAATGTGACCTTGTGAAGGGCAGCTGCCCGTTTTTTTGCAGGGACAAAAAAAGGATTTTTGTCAATTCAAATGCTATTATCTTGCAATCCACTTGGTGGAAAATTCTGAATTTTTTTTCACATCTTCTTAAACAAGTTTACTACAAGATCCTATGGCTACAAGTGTCCAAAAATGTTTTTTTTCTAAAATTTGGCACTAGTATTAGAAATGGCAGTTCTGGAGCGGTTTTGGTGAAAACATAGTCAAAAACCTTTAGGGGTTAATAAAAAAAAACTTTCTCCATGCAAACTACAATATATTTGCATTTAAAAGTGAAGAAAGCGGATTTTTGAGTATCTTCTTTGAATCTTCTTAACTTAAAATTTTGCATTGAAAATTTTGATTTTAAATATTTTTATGTTGAAGATTTTGAGTTGAAAATCTAGGAAAAAGATCCAAAAAAAAAATGATTTTCATTCTTTAAAAAGATGTGAATTAGAAGTTAGTGCAAGGATGGAAGAAAAACTAAATCATTAATAGCTCTAAGTTGGAATTGAAACACACTAATTTCAACAATGAGATTGTTCTAGCAAGCACACTTTACCTTATGGAAGTTTTTTTCTGAAAATTGTGAAAATTGAGTGTAAAAATGAATCTAGTATGTTATTTATCCAAGAAATTTTTATGATTATTTGCAAAACAAGAAGCTCCATAACTTTTACATCACTAATCCAAATGGAATGGATCAAAACTTTCCATACAAACAACAATATAATCTATGAGAATTTTATTTTAATTTTCTTTCAAGATTTTGTGAAGTTTTTTGCTACATGTTTTTCCTTATTTTGAGCTTATTGTGACATAATTTTGCTCCCAGGCACCGATTAAGATTTAAAAAATACTCCCATAAAGCTAATATGATTTTCTATCTGAATTTTTTGTCAAAAAATCAAGTCAAAAGATGAGATTACTCAAGCCTACCCAAAATTAATTTTGTCCCTTGTGGGGACACTGGGACTTTAGGGGGTAATTAAAGTAGTGAATATTGTAAATGTTTGGAGCATTTGTTGACTACTTCTTCAGAACAAGTCATCATGTTTTCTTACTTTATTAATTGAAATGGAATGAATAGAAATTTTCCTTGTAAATATGAATTTCATCCTACAAAAGAGATACTTTGTTTAGTAATTTTCTTAAAATACTTTAGTAAGCCATTGAAAGTTTTATTAGGAACTTGACCAAAAAGGGGAAAAACTCATTATAGCACTCCAATGTCCAATTTTTTTCATTTGAATAGGTTTAGAAATCAAATTTCACCTCCAACTGCTTTAACCCATTAAGGATTGTCGTTGATTTGGGGGGCGGGCAAGATGTTTTTTGGTTTTAAGCTAAAAAAAAAAAATACCAAATTGCGATGCATTCCAGAGATTTGACCTACCTAATGGATTTTGCATAAATTATTGGGACTTTGCAATAAAAGAATGACAAATTTTGCATTGTTTTTTGTATTTTCAGCTAATATTTTGTTAGTTTTTTTAACCCCAAATTGCATACTAGCACAAATTATCATAACTCTTATTCCATTGCATTTGGTTTGTAATTCCCCACACCCATCTTCTTTTGTCCATATCCAAATTCATTGTAAAACTTTGGCTACCAATGAAAAAGTGTCAATTTCAACCAGAAAGTGGTTGACCGGTCCTTAATGGGTTAATAGAAAAAATTGACCATCCTTTTTCAACACTAAATGATTACAATCTTGCAATCCATGTGGTCAAATGACTCCAAATTTGATTTACATCATCAACAACACGTACACTACTAGATTATATGATTGAGATTTCTATACCTTGGTGACATTTAGATCTATAACACTTCAAAAGCTACGATGTTTTTGAACCCCAAAAGGCCTTGGGCTTTTAGAGGTTAATCATTGAGCGCTCCAACATCCAATTTTTGGATGATGAATAGATTCATATTCTTGTTTCTTCCTCATTATTGCTTTGATGAAAGTCATCCTAATTTATGGAGATACTTTATCAAGTTCTTGTCCTATCTATCAGTTGGACTTGGTGTTACTAGGGTATATATTTTTCTAAAATTACAAATGTGGAAGTATGTTAACCCCTAAAAGACCAACATGCATTTTTTGGCAATATAAATTTTTTGGGTAGGTACCTATAACTAGAGATTTGCATGTGTTTGGCTGAAAGTTTAATAGAAGGTGGGGACGAGGAATATCTTTCATATGCACTAAATTTCATAACATTTGGAAATACAAATCAAAAGTTATGGTCTAATATGCCAATTTTTTTTCCAAGTGGCAATCTTGGCAGATAAGAAAAAATCACTTTTTTCAGAAACAAAAATTTTAAATTGGTTTTCTAGAGTTTTGTGTATGTGGAAAGCTTTTAATCATTCCATTTTGACCAATTACTCAAAAGTTGTGAGAAATTTGAGTTCGCGGGTAATTATAGATTCTATATTCTAAAATACTTTGAAGACCTTTAGCTTACTTGATTTTCAAAAAGAATTGAAAAAAATAAAAATATAGGATGTAGATTGTTTATTATAACATTGGAATCCTTCGGATTGGCATTTTTCACTTCCGTCATTAAATTCTTAACAATTTTGTATTTTGAATCATTCTCTACTTCTTTCTACTTACTATTTTTTCATGTATATTGTACAATTTCAAATGATGTAAAAATTTTCAAGCATGTAGCCAAATTGTCTAGGAGAACAAATCCAAAGAAGCACCACCATTTTGGACATTTTTGTACAGAAAAAGTAAGCTTGTGAAGTGCAGCTGCCTTGTTATTTGCAGGGCCAAAAAATGATTCTAGTGAATTTGAATGCTTATATCTTGCAATCCACGTGGTGGAAATTTCTGAAATTTTTACCACATGTTCTAAAGTCAGAACACTACAAGATCCTATGGTTATATGTTTCAAAAAAAGTTTTTTTTCAAAAAATTGTACTTGTACTAGAAATGGCATTTTTGGAGCATTTTTGGTGAAAACTTAGTCAAGGAACTTAAGGGGTTAAGTAGGTGACCAAGACAAAATTGCATTGACTCTAGTTCAAAACTAGATTTGCAAAACTGAGGTCATAGATGTAAAGAACATAAAAATTTCAAAAAATGACTATGTCAAGAGAACCTCGTTTCAAATCTATTCCAACAAGTTTTATTCCAAAAATAATAATATTTTGCTGTAATTGAATTTTGAAGGAATTTTAAAATTTCCCTTTCAATATTCATAAACAAAAACTGATGATAGCATAGGTAAATCTATTAATCTACCCGTATGGATGAAAACTATAATTCTAAATCTACAACTTTCATTTGTATATCAATTCCAAAATTATATTTAAAACTATATTTTATAATGTTTTTTTCCAAATTGTCAATTTTGGAGAAGATTTTGGAGGTGTAGAGATTAAGTTGTACTTTACATTGTTTTGACTAAAATTATCTATTTTAATGAAAATTAGTTTTGAACATGTCATTTGTGGAAGTCATGCATGGGGACATGAAGGCAGAATTGAGAAGGGTGGTGGTAGTTTTCAATTTATTCCAAGGTTTGTTACCAATTATCCATCAAAATCTTTCATTGAGGAAGAGTGTGAAGAATTTGACATACAAAGACATAAGGTAGGTACACTCAAATGTGCCACTAGCCTTAAACCGCCATCTATACTATGTGTACATCTCCAAAATAAGTTCTGTACCTATGTGGAAGAAACGCTTTTAGAACCAAACTTTGTTCCTTAATAACTTTTGTATACAGTATCCAAATGCCATGTTCTTTGGTGCGTTGGAATCTCCTTTCACTTGCCTACAAGAACATATGAAAATTTGACCAGTCTAATAATAGTAACTAGGCTTAGCAGCAAAAAGTGGCGGTTTTGGGTGTACCTACCTTACATCACTCACATTTGCATTGAGTAATATTTAAATATATATATTTAACAGTTTAAAATATAATTTTGACCTTTTAGGGTTGAAGAATTATTTGGGGTCCAAGGTTATTTATTTATATTTATAGAATTTATTTGTATTGTATTATATTGTTGTCAATGTATTGTATTATACTATTGTATTGTATTGAACGGCAATTTCGTTAAAATGGCGGTATTTCGTATGCCATTTTCAGAGCGGCCACTTTGAACTGCGAAAGTGACATCTACGAGCGGTATAGATTACATAAATCTTTGTCTTTTATAGATTTCAGAAATCTAGCACTAATGTACATTTCAAATCATGCGGTCTGAACTTTGAAAGCAACATCTATGAATATTGTAGATTTCAAACATCTATAAATAATTTAGATTTTAGATATCTAGGAAAGTTAAACATTTGAGAGCGGCTGCTCTGAACTGTGAAAACTGCCAAAGTTACGGAATTTCGCCATTTTAACGAAATTGCCCTTATTGTTGGTAATAATGTTTTATTTGTTAGGATTTATGTGAATTAACTAAATGCACATGAGAACATTTTTCATTTTAAAACCATAAACCCTCGCCATGTGGAACCTTCTCCTTGCTTGCCTCCCATCTTGAATTGTGTTAGGGTAAAATTTATGCCCAAGTGAAAGAAGATTCCAATATACTTCATTTGGACACCATATGAACAAGTTATTGAAATTTTTAAAGTATGGGCTTTAGGAATGCTAAAAACCAACACAGCAACACTAGATTCTCAATTTCTCATTGACTTCCATGTTGAGATTGTGTACATCTTATCATATCAATACTTAGGAAAAAATTACGCTTTTTGGTCCAAATGTAGCAAATGTAGGTGTCGCATTTGGGGGCAGTGTTTCAGTACAATGGGTGTCCTCACCGTCCTTAGGTAATCTTGGACTTCCATCACTTACTTATGACAGCTGAGAAGAGCGCACCCAAGTCCTTCAGTTGGAGACCCTTTCAATCGGCTTCTAAGAACCGAGCATCCGAAGAAATTCCATGGTCCGTCATTTGGTCTCTGCAGCTCTTGTTCGTTTCCTGTAAGTTCTCTAAGCTTAGCGTAAGTTATTGCATGCTGCACCTCCTCTGGACTCTGGAGAGGTTTGATTTTGCATGGTGGCAGACGATTGTACTGGGTTAACTTATGTGCTATGTGACACAAAATACCTGGCTGGCACCGACTTAGAATCTTGATTACCGTGTGCCTGTTTCACACTTTGACGTATGTATTGTCAACAACTCGGGAACTGAATCTGCAAAGCTTTCTGCTACTGGAGCTTTTCCCATCTTTGATACCTCGGTGGGTACATTCTTTCGCCCAGCCTTTGGCAGCTTCGGGCTTTGTTACAAGTTTAATTTGTACGGAAATGATCTCAAATTGTAACATCCTAGCTTACTATGGGTGAGGTGAAGTTAAGCTCACTACCTGGCTTAGCTTCAATTCCCCTCTCTTCTCCCTAGCTCCCTCCTGACTCCTTCATTTGGTGTGGCTCAGCTGGCTGTCCGAAATGTGCAATCCATAGTTATCTTCTGCACAAACTGCAGTGCCTGGTTGGGTAAGTTTTAGCTCAGGCTTTGTAGAACAACACGGATCAACCCCAGCGCGCAATAAGTTCCTTGTGCTGAACGACAGATAGACTTGGATCGGAGTTTCCAATGTTTCCGCTGCATGCTAGCGAGCTAGCTAGGCATGCCACACAGGTTTTGACTAACTAATAAGTTCCAACGACTGAACTGATCAGGGACTGCAAGTGAAGGGACTTATCCCTGCCGGCAGGGTTTACAGTCTTGAAATCAGATTTTTACTTACAGTCTTGAAATTAGTTAAAGCACTGCGAAGACCACCGACTTGCAGGCCCTCCTCCACTCTCCCCAGCACCTGACTGTGAGTGAACTGAAAGGGGGCTACCCTGAACTGCGCGGGCAGTTGTTTTTTCCTTGGTGGCGATTTCTAGTCACTCTGACAAACTCTTTCCCTCCAGAATTGCGCCAGTGCTGTGAAGGCCTGTGGCAGTTTATTACTGTTCAAACCCGCGAAACCCCGCGCTGACTCCTGTGGGCTTCTGGCAATTCAGGTTCATCCATGAAGTCCTGGTAATGGATGACGAAGTGGTAAAGCCCAACTGAAGTCATAAGTGAGTGAGAGGCTTCACACAATTGGAGGCCAGTGAAGAGACAACATGTTCGTGTTAGGGATACTTGAATGATGGCAGTTTCTGAAGCTAAAGCTAACTGATCATATATTAAAACAAATGGGAGAAGTTAAGTGAACACAGGCAAAAGCCAAAAGTGTGGCATTTGGACACGTGTGGAATTTAGCAAAAGTTATGCAGATGATCTTCATTTGGACACGTGTAATGCTAGTTCAAAAACAACACTTGAGGTCAAAAAGTTCCCACAATAGAAAACTTGCAAGCAAAACATTCTCCTCTGTTTTCTGAATAATACCACAAAAGGAAACACTGGTTAGAATAATTTAGGAATACGGGGAGGTTAATCCCTAGAGTCTCAAAGCCATTTTTTTTTGTCAAAAAACACTTAAAATTGCCACTTTTTGTGCGTTTTCCCAAGACAATAGATAATTTTTTTTCTTAAAATCTAACCATAGGATCTTGCACTTGACTTGTCTCAAATCATCTGGTAAAAAATTTCATGAAATTTGACTATATAGATTGGAAGATTTTAGCATTCAAAGTTTAAAAAGATTTTTTTTAAAATTTGTCTTGCAATTTCAAATGACTTTGACTTTGGTGGCTCAATAGTGGATATCTTTTGCACTATGGACTTTGAATTTAAGAAAATTTATATTGAAGAATTGAGTTAAAAGTCTAGGAACTTAAAAATAATAAAAAAATAAAAAACTTGATTTTCATTCTTTAGAAAATTATTGAGTAGAAGTAGGTTCAAGATCGAGGGAAAAAATAAATCATTAATAGCTCTAAGATGAAATTAAGATACAAGAATCCCAATGGTGAGATTGTTCTAGCAAGCAAATACAACCCTATCTAACAAATTTTTTGGTAAAATTATAAAAACTGCATTCAAAAATGAATCATGTAAGTTATTTTTTCAATATGATACTTAAATTGCCCAAAAAACTAAGATTGTCCATAACTTTCTTATCACAAGTCCAAATAGAATGAACGAAAGCTTCAAATGTAGACAAAAATATATAGTTTTAGGGGGAAAAAAAATTAAAAATTATTTTGATTTTTTGAGATTATTTTTGTGTTGCCCGCCGACCTTTGTTTCAGCTAATCGTGCCATAACTTTTGCTCCCAAGCAAATAAATATTGTATTTCCATGAAGCTTATGTGTTTTTTTAGCTCCACAAAAATTTCAATGAATATTGAAACCATATGAACCAACATGAAGTCTCATTTTGGTCCCTGTAGGACCAATGGGACTTTAGGGGTTAATCCAAAGACAATACGATATATATGACAATTTCAAAATTCACACAAGAATATGAGATTGATAATTAGGGATTTGAAGGTAGGCATGTCCAAATTTTTCCTTTCTCAATTGTTTCACCTCATTTTTCCAAGATTTTTATACTAACATTTGATGCATTTGTAAATATACTTGAAAAGGGGGCAATTCTAGGTAAGCATACCTTGAAGTGAGTCATGTGTTCAAATTTCATGTCCATGATAAGCTCTATGCTGTCGTAGACATGAAACATGAAATAACAAATAATTTATTCACTCTGGCATATGGTGACAACTACTTATGAAGAATGTAAGTGATTGTGTAATGCAATTAATCCCAAAAGGACCCTGAGGATAGAATGTGTCCTTGACCAATTTTTGAAGTTAAATAAAACCTTATCAAACTACTATTTTTTGTAATTTATATTTTTGACAAATTATTTTTGAAGTTTAATTTTAGCTTAAAAAATCTGATTTTGAAAATGATTGATTATGATTTTTGTATTCAAGATTTTGTGCACGGGTGTCCATTGCAATCTTGACTTTTGTAGTGTTGAGGGCTCTTGGGAATGAGCCTCAAATACACTAGATCTTTGAGAAAAAATCACATTAGAAATTCATCCAAAAAAATTGTAGAGTAGATTTTGAGAAGTCATAAATTGATTGGGGTTATGCATGTTAGGCCCTTCAACCTCATATTTTTTTGGTGACCAACTTTTTAGATTTGACATGTGAAAAGAGGATTGAAAGACTTCAAATCACTTTCACAGTTTTAACACCCTCATGATCAAACATTATAATCTTTCAATCCGTAAGAGATATTGTTGTCTTTTCTTTTCTAATGTGATGTCTAACATGTCTAGTTTGATTTTATACGGTTACAATTCAATAAAAATTGATACAACTTATCAAAATGTTGGTTTTAATTCAATTTAGAACAAATTCCTAGAAGCTCAGGAATTTCCAAGGTCATTTTGGGGTTAATGCATCTTTTGATAAGCTCTATGCTATTGTGGGCATGAAATATAATATAACAAATAATTTATTCACTTTTGCATATGTTGACAACTATTTATGAAAAATGTAAGTGATTGTGTAATGTAGTTACTGCACCTTTTGAGTACATTGTCATCCAATCACCTAATCATCATGTCACCTACTCAATCAACTCTCCCTCTTTGTATTTTTGGTCGGTAGTTTTGCCACTATTCAATATGGGTTATTTCATTTGTAAATCTTCATATTCATATCCGCAGTTTGTATTTCATATATATATATATATATATATATATATATATATATATATATATATATATATATATATATATATATATATATATAAAGTCTGTCTATATATCTTGTATTCTATATCCATATTTGTAGTCCATATATGTATATGTATTTGACGGGCCAATATTGTTTCCAATCAACAATGGATGTTTTTCTGAAGATCAACATGATCGGAGAAGGGGGGGAAAATAGACTTTTGTGTTTTTTTGGTACATTGTGACTATGCAAATTTTGTGGATACAAAATTTAGTTATAAAGTTTTGAAGGTGAAGATTCTAATAATTGTAACATAGATAATTCTTAAATTCATGTATATATATATATATATATATATATATCAAGGACATTGTAAATCGTATAGGCATTTAGAAAGTCAAAACGTGAATTTTCACATTGTTCTTCATTTTAAATTATTTTAAGCTTAACCTCTAATGTTCTTTGACTATGTTTCATCAAGAAAACACTCAAAATGGGCCCTTTTATTTCTGCCTTCTTTTAATAAAGTTGGCCACATGTTTAAAAAATTCATAACATTTCAAATTAGAAAACATGTACCAAAAAATTCCAATAGGAAACTAACTTCAATTTTTTTTTTCCATACAAAGCCTTTTTTCAACAGTTTATGGTTTGCACATACATAATTTCTTCAAAATGTGAATGATGGGGTTATACATTTCAACTAGCTCAAGAAGAGGAAAAAATAAAAATAAAAATCATCCAAACTATCAAACTTTGGCAAGCTTGATCAATCTATGTCCAAACTGGAAGGCAGTTGAATATAGTGAACATGACACAGGAGGAGGTTGATTCAGAATTAGCGAAATCCAGATGATCACGAATCACTAAAACTAGATCAAGTTCTCTTTTATTTTAAACTAAGATGTTCTCCTTTCCTTCAATTTTGAAGATGTTTCTTGCTCTGTCAATTGTCATTTTAGAATATTCAATATTCAATTCAAAATTTCATTAATCCCTAAAGGCCCGTTTGTCCCCTCGGGCGACAATTTGGGTCCGGGTAGGTTCCTGTGACCTCAATTTGTAGAGAATTTTTTTGGGATTTTTTGACGTTGTGCGGTTTTGCGAGAGCTTTGTGGATATATAATTTTTATTTCAATTGGTGCCCGAGAGAAAAAGTTATGCCAAAAATAGAGTTTGGCGGGCAGCACAAAAAATTCACAGAAAGTCGAAATAAATTTCTTAAATATTTTTTTCAAAATCTATGTCTTTTTGTCTAAATTTGAAGCTTTGATTCATTCTATTTGGACTAATAATGAAAAAGTTATGGACAATCTTAGTTTTTCGGGCAATCTAAGCATCTTCTTGAAAAAATAACTTTTAGGATTCATTTTTTAATGCAATTTTTACAATTTTCAGAAACAAATTGTTAGACAAGGTTGAATTTGCTTGCTAGAACAATCTCACCGTTGAGATTATGGTATTTCAATTTTGTCTTAGAGCTATTAACGATTTAGTTATTCCATTAATCTTGAACCTACTTCTACGTAACAGTTTTTTAATGAGCAAAAATTTAGTGTTTTTTTCTTGAATTTTTTTTCCTAGATTCTCAACTGAAGTATTCAACATATAAGCTTAGAAAGTCAAAGTCAACAATACAAAAAATTTAAGTTAAATAAGTTCAAAGCCCAAAAATCTAGTCAAGCAAGGTGCAAAAAAACTTGTTTTCCTCACTTTGAATGCAAATATCTTGCAATCTATTTGGTCAAAGTTTCTGAAATTTCTTGCACACATTCTCATACTAGTCTAGTATAAGATCCTATGGTTAGATATGCAAAAAAAACCAATTTTTATATTTTTTTGCTCTTTGCAATAGAAGTGGCAATTTTGAGTGTGTTTTGATGGAGAAAAGACCTCGGGGCTTTAGGGGTTAATATAATAATATAGGGCAACAATCTCCCATAGCTTGTAAAGCCACAAACATTGTGTTTTAAGATGAATAGAGAAGATCTTTATACAAGTCAGGTGGTAGGAGGTAAAACAATTCATGTGGAATATATAAGGTAGAATTACTAGAAGCGCAACCAATCATAGTCAAGTGAAAAGTAAGAATAATGATTGTATTAAAATCTGAATTTGAGGCCTTATTTGGCATTATAAAATAACTTTTCCAAAAACTTTGGAACTAAGAATAGTTAGGAATTCAAGCTAAATTATCAAACGAAATCATCTCCAAAAATCCGTTAGAAATTTCGAGTCTCCAAACAAAAATTATGGACAAATTTCAAAAAGTAGGTGGAAAATGCATTTTCATTGAAATTTCAAACATTCTCTTTGAATTTTGTCCATTATTTTCTTTTGAGGCTCAAAATCACAAATGGGTTTTGGGATATGAAAGTTAACTTGATTTTTCTACTTTGTTTAGTTCAAAGTTTTAGAACAAGTCATTCTAATATGCCAAAATGAGGTCTAAAATTCTATTTTGAATATAATTCTCGATGCTTTGACAATGAGTGGTCAAGGTCTCATGTTCAAATTATCCCATATCCTTTGAGGATTCATGGCAAACAATGGATTTGATTATAAAAACAAACTCTCACCTTCTATTCCTACAAATGTCAAAGAAGCAATTGTTTCATCTTACCATCAAATTTATTTTTGGATGGTAGTTTGTCAAATGACAAATTGATAATTAAATTGATGGATTCTTTAGGCATTTTTTTTAATGTAACAACTAAAAGTAACTTACTCATTAGGCCAAAAAAAGCCACATAACAATTGCCTCCCTACCCCCACCTCCTTGGACATTGTATCAAACTGATTAGTCTAGAAAAATGTCAGAAAAGTATCCCGATTTGAACTTGGGGTGAGAGGTTGCCTAAAACCCTGCCCAAGCTCTTTCAAGCATAGCAATGCAAATTTTGTTGTAGTGTAAATTACCCTGCTTATGTTGCCCCCTCACCCCTATCTATAAAAAATGATATTTTCTTCTATAATTCCTCATAGATATTTCAGATTGTAAGAAAATTTGGTGAAGCGGCAAGGTACTCCTCGTCCTCACATTCAAATAAAATTTCAAAAAATATAGTGAATTTTTGTATTTGTAACTGTAAGCTGTCCAAAATCACTATGTTGCCAAAAAATGCAGCTTGGCCCTTCAAGGGTTAACTAAGAATATGTAGTTCCACTAATCTATTTTTAATTTTATTTAATTTTATTTCCAATATTATTAGAATTATAATCTTTGTGATATTTTGAAGATAACATAGTGAAAATTTAAATATACCACTTTTTGAACTTTTTCTTTCAAAATTTTCTTGGTGCGAGCTCATGAAGTACACCAATTATACCATAATAATTACCACTATTATTTCTAATTTAGAAAAAAAAATTATATTATTTAAAGCATTTCTATAATTATTATAGTTTTTACAAAGATTTTTAGAAAAAAATTCATATAAATTTTAATTTGATATTTTTAATTATAAGAAAAATAAAATAAATTCTAAATTCTAAAAATATATATTAATATATGTTACAAAATACCAAATTCTGGAAATATGCGTTTTAATGTAGAAATCTTATGAACTTTGACCAAGTCTAGATATGAAATGTCTTTTGTGGGGTGATGCAAGAAATGGCCATGAAGTCTACATTTTTGTCATCCTTCTACTAGAATTTTACCATTTGAAATATTTCTTCTTTGTTTTCTATCCAAAAGTAGTGCCAACGTTCTACAAGGAACAATATAAGGTACAAGTACTTTATATTATACTTTGATAGAAACATCTAATTTAGGAATAAGTCAAATTTATTAATTTTAAATTTTAAAACCATAACATCTTTGATACCACTTGTTCAACCTACCAAAATAAAATTTGAAAATCTATAATTTGAAAATTTAGTTCAACATATATTTCAAAAAATTAAAAATTAAAAATTAATAATTGATTTGAAAAGCTTTTGAAGCAATCTACAGAATCAACAACAAAATGTCTTTAACAATTGTAGACAATGTACAATTTGCACTTCCAATTTTTTAAATTTCAATATTTATGTCATATTAAACAATCGTTATGAACAAATCCAACCCACATTCTAGCAATTGGTTGATTTCTTTATTTCAGATTTTTAGACTACAGATACATCAGAATAAAATCTCATTTATTTGTTAAATTCATTAAATTTCTTTCATTTAATATACTTATTTCCACCACTAATTTGTATTCATTTATCTATAAAATATTCAAAGAAATAGAATTTACAAAAATAAGAGTTTTTAATCTATAGAATAAAAGAGTTAGGTTAACATAAATATCTATAGTAGGCCTTATTTCTAATAGAAGTAAAATTTGAAGAATTGTACTTCTATAAAATTGTCATAGTTATATGAGTCAAAAATTTGAATATCAATCCAATTTTAAACCCAATAGAAGTTAATGAATTTAATAAGTAAGAGAGATTATTGTCCAAAATGTATTATATTATTGTATTATATTATTATTATATTATTGTACAAATATATTATTATTTTTTAAATTACTATACTTATATGGATATTTTTTTTTCTAGACATTATTTATCATAAATAAGATCTTCAAAACTATACAAATCAACAATAACAATATATATATTTTAACCCCTTAAGTTCCTTGACTATGTTTTCACCAAAAACGTTCCAAAACTGCCTTTTCTAGTACAAGTACCAAATTTTTGAAAAAAAAACATTTTTTGACACATGTAACTTTAAGATCTTGTAGTATGCTGACTTGAAAACATATGGTAAAAATTTCAGAAATTTTCCCCGTGTGAATTGCAAGATTTAAGCATTCAAATTCAATGAAATCATTGTTTTGGCCCTGCAAAATCAGGGCAGCTGCACTTCACAAGCTCACTTTTCTATGAAAAAATGTCCAAATGGTGGTGCTTCTTCGGATATTTTTTCCTATAAAAGTTGCCTACATGTTAAGAAAATTTCACATCATTTGGAATTGTACAACATATAGAATAAAAATAATAAGTAGAAAAAAGTAGAGAATTATTCAAAATACAAAATTGTTAAGAATTTAGTTATGGAATTGAAAAAGGCCAATCCCAATGGTTGCAATGTTGTAATAAACAATCTACATCCTATGATTTTATTTTATTTTCAAAAAATATTGAAAATTGAGTAAGATAAAGGATTTTAAAGTTTATTTTAGAGTAAAAAATCCATAACTGCCCGCAAACTAAAATTCTTCATAACTTTTGACTCATTGATCAAAATGAAATGATTAAAAGCTTTCCATGTATATATAACTCTAGAAAACTAATTTCAAGTTTTTCTTTTGAAAAAAGTCATTTTTTCTAATCTGCCCAGACTGTCCGGCTGGGGGGAAAAGTAACATATTAGGCCATAACTTTTGATTCACATTTCCAAATGTCATAAAATTTAGTTTTAATGAAAGGTATTCCTCGTCCCCACCTATTAAAATTTCACACAAAAACATGCAATTCTCTAGTCACATGTACCTGCCCAATATTTCTATACAGCCAAAAACTGCATGCTAGTCCTTTAGGGGTTAAACTGCAAAAATTGATCAAATCCTATGTAGTCATTTTCACCTGAATCCTTCAAATGCTTGTCAATCCAATAATCTAAATATTTTAAATATAGTTTAAATGTTTATATTATATCTCACATATTTTTAAATATACTTAAAGTATTTGAAATATTCTTAAAATATTTTCAAATCAATGTTTAACCAACTTTGATTGAGTTGGCTCTTATTTAGTATTAAAAGGACATTTTTGGATTTTTGAGAGATTAACCAAAATTAGGTGTCAAAAACTTTATAATATGGGCCTCGTGAAGCTTATTCAAAGGCCAATCTTTGATGAATTTTTGTTCTCATAAAAGTAATGGGTAACCGTGAGTGTTTGAATGCCCATCCTTGGTATTTAAATGGAACAGAAACAAGTTCTTGATTTTATGTGAAAATTTATACTACATGGGTGCCAAAGCACTATCCATTGTGCTTTCCAAACAATGGATCTTTTCTATGTTATTAGATAACATAAACTTGCAAAATAATGAACAAAACCTAACTTCAAACACAATTTTAAATTAAATAGCCGAACCAACTAAGGCCACTGTGTTTTTTAGGAAAAAAATTCAAAATCAAAATTCCATCAATTTCAAGATAAAAATCAGTTCACGCCATTTTTAAAAACATAAAATTCATAAAAATACGACACTGATAGCAAAAGCTATAACCGGATGAAGTTATAACCTTTAGACAACAACTCATATTTCATCCATTATTTTTTATTGACTCCTCAATTCAATCTGACTTCAATTTTTTTCTAAAATCTTAGGTTAATACCTACTATTTAAATCCTAAGTTTAGTCTTGGATGGGTAAATTCTACTTAATTTCATCCATTTATATTCCAAATTTAATTCTTTAATATCTCCTAGGTTTTTAAGTATTTTTCAAGTTTTAATTGAGTTTTGGACTCTCTTGATCTTTTTCGATGAACCTCCAAATCTAAATTCCTTCCTTGATTATTTCATAAGTTTTAGCTTAATATTTATCTTTTCCTAAGGCATTGAACTACTTTTATTAAGTTACCTTTTATTTGTACTTTGAGTCTCAAAGATCTTGATTTCACCTAATTTAGTTTCTTTGGATGAGATTAACCCCTAAAAGACCGGTTTACGTTTCTTGGCAACATAAAAATTTTAGGCAAGTATGTGTGATTGAAGCTTTGCATATTTTAAGCTAAAATTTTAGTAGATAGTGGGAACAAGGAATATTCTTCATATGCACTAAGTTTGATGACATTTGGAAGTATGAGTCAAAAGTTATGGCCTAATATGTTACTTTTTGTAAATGGGTAGTCCAGTTAGAAACAAAAATTTGAAATTGGTTTTCTAGGGTTTTATTTACCTTGAATGCTTTTAATTATTCTATTTTGATTGATGAGTCAAAAGTTATGAGGACTTTTAGTTTGCGGGGTAGTAAGTCATGGATTCTCTACTCTAAAATAAACTTTAAAAGTCCTTTATTTTACTCAATTTTCAATATTTGTTGAGAAAAATAAAATTATAGGATGTAGAATGTTTATTACAACAATTCAACCATTGGAATTGGCATTTTTCAATTCCGGAACTAGATTCTCTACAATTTTGTATTTTGAACCATTCTCTACTTTTTTCTACATACTACTTTTTTACCTATATGTTATACAATTCCAAATGATTTGAAACTTTTCAAGCATGTAGCCAACTTGCTTTGAAGAATGAACCCAAATAAGCACCACCATTTTGGACATTTTTCATATGACTGTGATCTTGCAAAGTGCAATTGTTTGGTTTTTTGAAGGGCCAAGGAAAGAGGTTTTGTCACTTTAAACGCTAATATCTTGCAATCTACATGGGAATTTTTTTTGTTATTTTTTCCGCATCTTTCTCAAACCAGTGTACTACAAGATCCTATAGTTGCATACTTGCATGTGTCAAAAAGATGTTTAAGAAAAATAAAATGTGGTTTTTGTATTAGAAATGGCAGTTTTGGAGCATTCTTGATGAAAACATAGTCAAGCAAATTAAGGGGTCAAAAATTAGGTTGCCGTACCCAAAAAAATTACTTCATGACTCACCACTTTGTCCATATGAAGGTGCATGCAACTCTTTCAGTTTGCTCTTGATATTATTGCATCTACTCACCCATTACTACTACGGAGGGACGACATTCTTTTCGGAGTAAAACAAATATTTATATTGTGTAAAATTTCAAGAAGTTAGTGAAGGGGCAACCTAATTTCACTATTTTGGGAGGTGTAAAGAGGCCCTGGGTAAGCCAAACCAGGAGTGATGTAACTTACCATGATAATTATTTCCAACTTTTGCTTCAGGACAACATGTGAGTGTCAGTAATCTTCTTCACCACTTTCTGATTGACACGTATCAAGAGTTCCCAAGACACATGTCGAAAGCTCCAGACTTTCCGGGGGAGTCACATGGTCCATAATTCTTCACACACAAACTGAACATTTCCACTGATTTGATATTGATGTTGTACATTTCTTTAATTCTGTAAATGTTCACATGCTACTTGTTTGCATCCCGGAAAATGGGGCAGCAGTAATAGTGAGGGTGCTCCCAAAGCGACCTCTAAAAGCGACCCTGCTCTAAAAGCGACCACTTATTCAGAGGTACAATTTGCTTCTCCAATGTACCAGCAATGTACATTTCAGGAGGGGTTCACTTTTAGTGTTTAACTTAAAAAAAAAATCAGCAATTTATTCCACAAAGGTCCAAAAAATATGAAATGACTTGGTTTAGATGCCGATTCCATTTTTCTTTAAGAACAAACTATCTTAAACTTACATTAACTATATAACCTTAGACATCTATTTTCACAAAACCTCTAAATTTACACTAGTTCTCATTAGTTTTTGTACATTTCAAAAATTGCCAAAACTAATTTGAGAAATTAGATGTTCTAGAACAATTTGGGATATATGGAGGTACAAGTGACCCTATACACACTTTAATAAAATGATCTTTCAATAACATTTAATAAAATTTAGACATTTTAAAATTTGAACTCAAATTTATTGGTGATAAATTTTTTTTAACACAAGTACAAAATCTTGAAGATTCTTTAACCCCTAAAGCCGCGAGGTCTATTCTCCATCAAAACACACTCAAAATTGCCACTTCTATTGCAAAGAGCAAAAAAATATAAAAATTGGTTTTTTTGCATATCTAACCATAGGATCTTATACTAGACTAGTATGAGAATGTGTGCAAGAAATTTCAGAAACTTTGACCAAATAGATTGCAAGATATTTGCATTCAAAGTGAAGAAAACAAGTTTTTTTGCACCTTGCTTGACTAGATTTTTGGGCTTTGAACTTATTTAACTTAAATTTTTTGTATTGTTGACTTTGACTTTCTAAGCTTATATGTTGAATACTTCAGTTGAGAATCTAGGAAAAAAAATTCAAGAAAAAAACACTAAATTTTTGCTCATTAAAAAACTGTTACGTAGAAGTAGGTTCAAGATTGATGGAATAACTAAATCGTTAATAGCTCTAAGACAAAATTGAAATACCATAATCTCAACGGTGAGATTGTTCTAGCAAGCAAATTCAACCTTGTCTAACAATTTGTTTCTGAAAATTGTAAAAATTGCATTAAAAAATGAATCCTAAAAGTTATTTTTTCAAGAAGATGCTTAGATTGCCCGAAAAACTAAGATTGTCCATAACTTTTTCATTATTAGTCCAAATAGAATGAATCAAAGCTTCAAATTTAGACAAAAAGACATAGATTTTGAAAAAAATATTTAAGAAATTTATTTCGACTTTCTGTGAATTTTTTGTGCTGCCCGCCAAACTCTATTTTTGGCATAACTTTTTCTCTCGGGCACCAATTGAAATAAAAATTATATATCCACAAAGCTCTCGCAAAACCGCACAATGTCAAAAAATCCCAAAAAAATTCTCTACAAATTGAGGTCACAGGAACCTACCCGGATCCAAATTGTCGCCCGAGGGGACAAACAGGCCTTTAGAGATTAATAAGGAGAATGAGGATTTTATTTGGGAATTTTACAGTAAAAATTTCATGAATTCTAAATTTTTCTTGAATGAATGATTATTGACTAAAATAAGACCTTGAATAGTTATGCATTTATAATTCACGTCAAATATATCCCAAAAAATCATAAGAAAATCATATATGAACATTTTATGTACTTTTCAAAATTTCCACAAATTTTTGGAGATCTTCTTTAGTATATTCTTAAAAATATAAGTATTGGGGTCAAATTTCAGTCAATAATGTTTCA
This sequence comes from Antitrichia curtipendula, assembly GCA_951230915.1. Taxonomy (NCBI): domain Eukaryota; kingdom Viridiplantae; phylum Streptophyta; class Bryopsida; order Hypnales; family Leucodontaceae; genus Antitrichia; species Antitrichia curtipendula. Next base: position 3,103,848 of record OX579635.1, read on the forward strand.
TTCAATAAAAATTCAAAATTCATAAATTTTTACCACAAAATTTGGAAAAAAAAATTCTCATTCCCCTTGCTAAAGGATCTTTAAGATTTGTAATTGCATTAACCTCTAAAGTTCTTTGACTATTTTACACAAAAATTGTCCAAAATTATTACTTTCTAATGCATTAAGAATAACTTAAATTTAAAAACATCTTTCAAACTTTCAACCATAAATTTTTTTACTAGAATACTATAGAAATTTGTGGAACTTACTAAACTACCATTTGACCTTGCAAATTATGAGATTACAATGTTTGAAGCTAGAAGAATATAAATTAAGGACCCAACCCATCAAGATCATCATAGTCATAGTTTGATTCTACTTTGTAAAGGAGGCACTATCCAACTTTGGAAAATTGGATCATTAGATAGGTAGTTCTGTTAGTTATTTGCATGCCAAATTTCCAAGATAATGGAAGTGTCTAACATATCCAAAATCATCTTGCACTAAGAGGATGTCCAAAATAAAGCAACTACATGAGCAAGATTTCAAATTTTTAATGGAAAATTCATTTCTTGGAAGAATCAAAATCTCAATGGTCAACTATAAGCGTTTATTTACCTACCCTTGGTAAATACACAAGCACAATCAGGTTCTTATGTTTTATAATTAAATTTTTCCTACAGGTGCCTGATGTCCAAGAAATTGGATCTTTTTAAATTTTTAATCATATGCAAACTTACAAGAAAACCAAGAGAATTATCCCAAATTGCAATAATTACATTAACTAGTTAAAACTAACTAGGCCACTGTGGTTTTTGAGTGGAAGTGATGACAATATAAAATTTTCAACTTAAAGTGATAGATAAATTCATGCCATTTCTAAAAACATAAAATACGAAATCATCATACCTTCCTAGCAAAAATTGTGGACGGATGAAATTTGGCCTTTAATAGGTTATCTAAAATTCATCCACCTTTTAAGGTGCCTTCCGTATTTCAATTGTCTCTGAATTTTGAATCCTATCCCTAAAATACTAACCTTTATCAAATTTCTAAGTTTGGACTTGGATGAAAGATATTATATTGACTTCATCCGTTCCTTATCCTAAACTTCAATCATATATTTCTCTCTCAATTCAACTCCAATTTTTATGTATCTTATCTTTTGAAAAATGTTTGGACCTAATTTACAATCTTTTAAATATAAAACTTGGAAAAAATCTAATTTAATACTCCGACTTCGGATTGTTATTCGGCTAAGAGTTTAAAAAGCTAATTCAAAGAAATTAAAAAGAAGTCGGAGAAATTAACAACTTACTTTGGTTTAGGCCTCATCTATGAGGTGGTCAAATATACCCTCAAATTCTCTACTGTTCACCATATTTTGGTGGTTCACCTTGTAATTTTGCTTACTGCTTAAATGGGTGCAATCAATACAAGTTTGGAGGTTACTTCCACTTCTTTTCCTTTCCCCTTCTACCTTTACTTTGCTACTATTCCACTTCAATTATTGTGACTCTAATGATTGACCCTTGATGGAATAGAATCCTAATGCTTCAATTTGTGAAATAAAAGTTAACTATCTCCTATCCAAATCAATTATTAGTCTATTTCTATTCTAATGTCTTACAATACTTACTGTAGATGGCCTAGTTGGTGTTTAAATTTTGGTTTCTTGTATGTGTTTTAATGTGTTTTCGTCTTATATTGGAAAATTGTTTTGTAGTTTTGTATTTCAATTGGTGATTTTGGGATAGTATTTTGACCAATTGGAAGTCATGTTTGCGTCTTGTTTTTAGGAGTTTAATGGGATGATGTGGTAGTTTTTCCAAGTTGGTGAATAATGTGGCCTAGTTGGAATGGAACTTATGTTCAAGCTAGCTTGGAATGCGAATTGGTTAGTAATTGGCAATTAGTTGTTGTGGAGCAATTCCAATTTGGTAGTTGTTGTTGGTTACGTCATCTCCTTCATGTGAGGTAATTGTCAGCTTGCATCCTATTAAGGGGGGTTCTTCTTCATTTTTCTTTTACCCATTGTTGAAAAAGTCCAATGCATGTCCCAGCTAGTTAAGCTATGTAATTTCTTGTTTGTTTTCATGTGTGCTTGTTTGTGTGTGTTGTTTGTTTTCATGTGTGCTTGTTTGTGTGTGATGTGATGGAGAGATTGTATTTGAGTAAGCCAATTGGTCAGAAATTTGAGAAGTCATATTTGGTGGAGCTATAATGAGAGGATCAATTGATAATTTGAAGACGGAGATGTTGCATCTGATGGAAGTTTAGTTTGGATAATTTGAGAAAGAAGATTATGTTGAAGTTACATGATTGATTATTATGTGAAGAATGAATGAGTGATTTTATGATGTGGAAAAAGAGGTTGAGAGAGTTTCAAAGTTAATTGTGAGTAGTGTACGGAGATGAGTAGGCCGTTATGATGAACTCATATTTTTGTAACGGTGATTTTGATTACCAATTTGGTTCATCAAAGCAAAATTACATACCAAATTGGTTGCTTGTTGTGCATATGATGGATATGAATGTGATTGTATTGTTAAATTAGCAGTTAGAGTGGGGGAATGTGTGTTAAGATGATTGTTTGAATTGCAAAATTAATTGAGTAAAGTATCGTTGTAGTCATGTTTTTGGCTATGAAATTCCAAATTGGATTATTGAGTTTTAGTCAAGATATTTCAAATTTAGATATTGAACCTATTAGCATAAATTCCCTACTTGACCGTCTCCCTTGGAACGAACTTATTATACTCAATGGATAATTTCCAAATAGGTCATTATTGTCCTTCAACACTTCCAAGAGATTTCTTCATAATCTTCACCCATTTCTAACCTTCCAACTTCAAATTGCTTCTTCCTACTTCTAAATCCTACTTCAAGTGTCAAAAAATAACTCAAAGCTCCACCATGGTTTTGATAAAACTCTAAATTCTATCAAATTTCAAAACACTCAGAGTCAAAGCTTCGTTGTGATTTTGATAAAACTCTAAATTCTATCAAATCTCAAATCTCACTTAGAGCCAAAGCTTCACCGTGATATTGATAAAACTATAAATTCTATCAAATCTCAAATCACTCATATCAAAGCTTCACCACGATTTTGATGAAACTATAAATTCTATCAAATCTCAAATCACTCAAAACCAAAACTTTGCCATAGTTGACAAACTCACAAATGTATGACAACTATTTCAACGAGGTCAATTCAAATATTAGTCAAAATCTCACATGGACATGTTAGTGCATGTGGGTTAGTACACACACTTGTTAGTACAAAACAAAAACAAAAAACAAATTTGTACAACTACAAGTCAGTATAAATCAATGAGACTACATAAATTAGTATAAACACTTCAAAAATTCACACTAAAGGCCACCCTAAGTGGCATTGCTAAGGTATGAAAGGGGGATGCTTTAGGATGAGTACAAAATATAAACAACTTTCAAAATTCAATAAAAGTCAAGAAGTGAAAGTGCACAAAATGTCAACAAGTTAGTAAATAACTCAAATCAAGGCCCAAAATAAGTTGCTAAGATTTGAAGGGACCCCTAAGTCCTTCAAATATTGTCAAAACAACAACAATTGGAGCTTGAAATGCTCCAAAATACACATTTACATTTTGGCTCAAAATGGCCAAAAAATCCAACTAATTAGACCAATATGTTAAGATGCCCACATAATGGTCACCAAATGGTAACAAGGGGTGTTTTCAGAGAAAAAGGGGTGCCCTTATATACTCTTCCAAGGGTACCCACCTCCTCACATTTTGATAGTGGTAATCTTTTCATTTAAGATTTTCAACCTAATCTTCTTAATTTTTACTTTTTACAATGGTCCAAACTCTAACTTTGGGAGTAAAAATCCAAATTACAAATGGATTGTGCCATTGGCTTTAAAAGGCCATTTTTAGTCAATTTGTACATCCCATTTTATTTTCCCTACTAAAAAACACAACGAAACCTAGTGCCAACTTAAAGCCAAAACATGGTAAAAATCCAACTTCTGAAGTTATACTTTTTAAAAAGTAACTAGCCTAGGATTTTCAATAGATACAATAGAGTAGGAAAAGACTTCAATTCAACCTCATTCCGATTTCGTATGCCTCCAGAATGCCGGTCAACTCCTTGAACTTCCTCCAATTTTACTGATTTTGAAGAATCTTGTTAGTTCGTGTACTTCTAGTTATTGAAATGCCTTGAAACTTTTTGGAGTGTTTTATTAACATAAAAAAGTATATTATCAATTTTAGTGAGATTTTACCGCACCTTGAATAATTCCTACAAATTTCCCATCCTGAATTTGGACGGTTGACTGTTTGGAAGAATATCTTCTAACTATCAGAAAATTCCAATTTTTTTTGTGGAACATCCCATGAATTCCAAAAATGATGTGCAAGTTTACATTCTTACCTTGAACATTTGAAAAAGGAGGATCAAGTCTCGCTATCTCCTTTAAATTTTGGTGAACGTGGAATCTTTTACATCTAAGGGAATCTTGGCGAATTGGTTGCGTCGTTGGACTCTTGGCATGATTTCCACCTAGTATTTTCTTACTTGAGTCATAAATGCCTTCTACTAGCCCATCTTAATTTTTTTATACACCTACAGACTAACAATTGAGGTTTCTATTATTTCATCCATGTAATGGAGGAATTAAAATCTCGCTCTGGAACTCAACTTAAGAATCTCACTAGAATTCCCTTAGACCAATTTAGACAATATGTATCACATGCATAGCATTTTTAGACAATTTGAGCAATTTCTATTTAACACGCTTATTATGTTTCTATCCTACTTACATACATGATTTGGCTGTAATTGAAAGAAAACACTCTATTTAGAACCATATGCTATATTAGCATGTGGCATATCTATTTTAATTTTACACTATTTGGGGGACTTTTGTATATAAAACTACACTCAAAACTACAAAAAATCCAAAAAAATAAATAAGACCATGAGTCCCAAGTGACAAAATGGGGACTTATAGACCTTTGGAAGTTTGAAAATCTAACGCATTGCCAGGTAGAGAGGAAGAAGCTTTGAGAATACGCAAAGTTTATGGCTGCAATTGGGAATAATTTGCTTAGAAGTTGAGTCAAATCTTCTAGTCTTCTAATCTTCAAATAGCTTCCCGTTGGCCTATCCTGTAATGACTCTAAATGGATTCAAAGGTCAAGGTAGTGGATAAGAAACCATAGGCTTCGAACGGATAGAACATGACGGCCAGACCACGAGCTGAATCGTCCAAAAGATTGGCTCCTAAACTTCAAACCCACAGTGACCAACAATTGTACTTCACCAGTGAGAATGACATAAGAAAACAACCATGTGAGTGATCACTCCCACTTCGTTGCCACAAACACAAAATGGGGCTATTATTGGATACCCACATAACTCGCAACAATATTTACAATGCATAAATGAAAACTAGAAGCCAAAATCGGCTGGGAATAACAATAGAAAGACAACAAGACTCCTGGGGCAAGCACTCTATTTTCTTTTTTTATTGGCAACATGTAATCAAAATCTACAACCCCTATCTTATATGGTTAAAAAATTATTTAAATAGTTTAAAAAAATTATAGTAAGTTAATCCTATGTTGCAAGTTCATATTGTGAATTTTTGAAAATTTTCTTCATTTGAAATAATTACTTACAAATTTTTTAAGAAAATAAATACACTATATAGTTGAAAAATAATTTCGACCCCCTATTTTATATGGTAAATAATATTTTTTAAATCATTTTTAAATTGACAATAAATGAAGTCTTAGTTAAAGTTTATGCATACCAAAGTTGGATATAGTTATCATTCAAATGCAATCTTGATAAATATTTGAAGTAAAATACCATTTTAGTGCAATCTTCAATTGTGCATTTGAATATCTTGTTGAATTCAATTGAATCCAAAAAATTTCCATATAAGATATATTAATTATATAACAACATACAAAAATTTGGAGCTAAATCAAAATTTATTAAAAAATAAATAGGGATAAAAAATTTACTTGATCGCACGTGATGTCCAAAGAATACATTGAGTGAATCCCCTGGGACGAGACTCCAAAACTAGTTAGAAATAACAAGTCACAAGCCACAACACACAAGTCTTCATTCTTCTTATCTTCAGCCCTTCAAATCTTCTAAAAAACATAAATCTATACTCATCCTATCTATATTCTTTTCAAAATATAAAAAGGCTACAGACCTTCTTTAGCTGTATTACCTATAACTTTTTTAAATTTTTATCAAACTAAGAATTTAATAACTTTTCAAAAAACTAACAAATTCTTCTATCTTCACTAAAATTATTACTTGCAAGTGGTTCTTCAAACAAAATCTATAACCTTACAAAGACAAAGATTCAGATTTCAAACAACAAGGGCAGTAGACCCTCTACTATACAAAAATCCATATCTTTCCTCAAATAGCTTCAATTTATTTGAATGATGATTTTTTAGAAAGCTAAGAAAGTTCACTCTAATTCTCCAAAATTTCAAAGAGATAAAAAAAAAAAAAAAATTTGCTGACCACTCGAATCTCTACTTCTCTTTGTCGAGTGACAATAGATTCTCCTCCACTCACACGCTCGTAACTTCTTACTTCTAACTTCAAATCATGCATGAAAGTTTATTTTGAAATGGCAATGAAAAGAGGAACAAACCTTCACAATTTCATCTCAAAATAACTTATACATCAAAAGTTATAACTGCTTGAATCCTTGGCCTTCCAAAACCCAGTACACACATCCCATGTATATACTACTCACAAACCCTGACTAGAAGGGAGGAAGAAGATGCCTATCCAAACCTCTAGACCCCTAAGGTAGGTGAAATCAGCCCATACACACATCACATGGGCCTCCAAACACCTATTGGCCCAAGAAAAGTATTCAAAGGTAAATTCCTATTCATCTTTCAAGGCCAAAGAACCTCTAAGGTCCAAACTAGAAGGTAAACTATCTTTATTTTCCTAACTTTCAATTCCTAACATACAAATAGAGTAAAAAAAACTTAAATTAGCTATAGAATTTCAACCAAAATCAAATGGAGGTAAAATTGAAGTCAAAGAAGAACGCTATTACATCTACAAAAACTTAAAGATGCGCCTGACAGTGTTTGTGATGTAATCTATACGTTTGGCCTTTGTTAAAGGATTCATTGGACCTTTTAACCAATGTTGGTGGCCAAAGCTTCCCTTGATTGGCCTTGCCATACAATAATATTGATTGTTGTTCAAGCCCTCATAACTTCCTTCAAATGCCACTTCTTGGGTGCCCCGATTCAACACATCCAATTTAGAGTAGAATCACTAAAGTACGAGCGTCTCTTTGGAGATTATCATGCACGTTATCATCTCTTCAGAGATCATCGTAACGCTATTTTACACGAGGTTTCTTCAATAAACGAGAAGATCTAGCCTCATCTTGCAAATAGATTGGCATTGGTACAAAAATCGTCGGCTGAGATGGTTGAACTAACAATTGTGACAAGGAAAGCTCTAATTCAGCCTCTGATTGAGACTCTACATCTTGCAACTCCATAAAAACCTTCGAGTTCGACATTCTAGAAACGAACTCCAAATCCATGCACAGATTCTAAATAAAATTAAAGAAATAATCCAAATTGGTAAAACATGTTTAAGGGCTTTCATCTTTTCAACAACTCCATTAGTAACAAGCGTCACTTTGAAGCCATTGGAAGCGTCACCAATAAATTTTGACCTTTAAATTATAGAATCTCTTTAAAATAAAATTTAGCACACATTTTATACAGTGTACATATCTACATCACGACAACGTTTTGAGTTCCTACCTCCTATTATGATTCTTTTTTTTTTCCATGATCCGGATCTAATGAATTATGTGAGTGTAAAAGTTCAAGGTCCATATGATTCCTTCCACAAGCTCCTCTTTGTCTTTTTCTTCATCTTTAGAATCATGTGACCTTCTTGTGCAATTTGAGTCTCGTGCTTATGCTAGTATCTCCTTGTCTTGCTTTTGGTTTTCAACAAGGTCTTCATTAGAGGACCCAATAGACATTTTACATAACGTCTTTGAAATAGGACAAACCTTAGGCAAATTATTGGAAGAGAAGTTAGTCGAGTAGTACCATATTTGTTCGATTACTACTCCCGTCAGGTTCTGTCCCTCCTGCCATCCTAGCAAATGGTCATTGCAATGGTGTGGTAAGTCGTCGTTAGTGACTTGTATTGACACAAGTAAAGTCAGCTCAAGAACACCCTTGTGCCCTTCATTGCTTTTTGATTGACAAAATCCACAGCAGGGAAAGATAAAATCCTAAACAATGAAGCTACATTTTATCCTTGTGTATTTCTGCTTGAGCCTAAATACTTGAATACATTTAGTACAAAGAAGTAGAATAAGGGGCACTTCACACTATGGCCAAAGGTTGAGAGTCCATCAGTTTCTACCAATGGAAGGCCAAGAAACCTTGAGTTTGGCCTCTCGACCCTTCACACTATGCACCAAAATCCAAAGTCCGTCGCTTACATGTCTACTTACATGGCACAAAATTTGACAGACTCTCGACTAGAGTTTGAATTAGTCAAAAGTGGAGACCCAAACTCTAGTCGAGAGCCCGTCGAATTTCAAAATCCAAAAAATAACACAAAATAAAATATTGACATGATCTAAGCCGTTAGATTTGAAGAACCATTTTCAGGAAGACAAAAAGTCGGTTGCACCTTCTTCTTGTCTCTCTCTCTCTCTCTCTCTCTCTCTCTCTCTCTCTCTCTCATGTGTCTTCATAAAAGTCATTTTTTTGCAACTCTTTGTTGTGTGTTGGCTCTTTTCTTTGAAGTAGTGAAGATGGAGAATATTTTTGAAAACCCTTTTTTTGGTAGCAAGCCGCCTTTGATGGGGGCAAAAAACTTTTTGACTCCAACTTCTTATGGAGCATTTCAACCCTATTCAACTCAAGTTAAAGAAGATAGGAGAGTGGAAGGTCAAGAGACAAATGATGAAAGCGTAGGCAAGAAGGTTGTTGAAGAAGGAGATTGTGAGATTATCAGATCCTCAAAAAGGAGAGGTGCTCCTAAACAACAAGTTGTTCCAAAGAAAAAAACAACTTCCAAAAGAAAAGCAATAATCAAAATTGAAGTTGAAATTGAAGGAGAGGAGGCAAATCAAATGTGGGAGGACTCAGAGGTTCTCCAATTGATTGCCTTTAAAGGGAAAATGGAGCTTGAATTCCTCAGAAACAGCAAAAAACAAGGTATAAATTTTTTTGCCCTAATTTAATTTATTTTTTGAAATTTCAGATTGTAGATTGGGGCAATTGGGCCCTAAAGGTTGTTGGAGTTTGAAACCTAATCTCCACCATTACAATGAAGAATCTTTGTATTTATGTAGCTATACCTTCCACCTACTTCTTTTCCTTGTTCAATGCCACCTTCATCTTCCCTCTACCATACATAGTCTTTCTTTCACAGTGAACACATGTGTTGTGATTGTTTTTTCAATGCCATTTTTTACTCCTTCATGTTTTTTAATCTTTTTCTTGTAGGAATTGACTCTTGGGTGAAGCTTCATGCTAGAATGGTTGTCATGCTACCTAAATTCAACCGCACTGCCATAGCATGTCATAAAAAATTCAAGTCCATTTTTATGCTTAAAAAGAAGACAAACGGGCCAATGATATTTCGGGCAATGATTGGCATGAAAGCAAATTCTATAATGCTCTAGATGAGTGGTATCACCAAGTGGGGGAAGTAATGAAGCATGTCTTGGCTACAACCACGCACTAGAAGAAAATGCGGGGTTCTGCAACTGCAAAGAGCAACTGCTTTTTGAGTTAAGTGACTAATTTGCAACAAGTGAGAATCTAGAGGTCCGTAGTTGCAGTGGACAAGTTGCGTGGAAAATTAGAGTCGCAAAATGAAGTGAATCTGTTTTTCATCTGGCAGCGTAATTTGAACTTCGTCGACGGCCTTTTCTGACGTGGTCGCTTATGTGTACTTGTTGCCACGTGACGTCGGTCATTCAATCGATGAGTTGTGCAACTTGTTTGCGACTTATCTGTGACTCCATTGCGACTTGTTGGCGACTCATTTGCGACTTGTTTATAACTTGTTTGCGACTTGTAGATTTTAAAATTCTAATCTTAATGATTTGTAGATTTTGGATATTACAAATCTAATTTCTATTTTATATTTTAGATATTTAAATTTAAAAGATTTCATTGGTTTACGAAATTATGTAATTTAAAAATTCTTGGATTTTTACACTTTGTAGAAATCTACAAATTGTTAAAATTGACAATTTGTAGAAATCTACACCTAATAGAAATCTTAAAATTCTACTAAGGGAGTTCATTACTTAAGAATACAACAACTTACAAGTCTTATATGTCTAACCTAATGGTATTCTTGACAATTGATATGGGACAATTGCTATAAGACAAATAATCAGGAAACAAATTAGAAAACGACTAGAAAATGACTACAAAACAACCAAAAGAATTCTAGAAAATTCTAGTTGTTTTCTAGTCATTCTCTTGTTGCAATCTAGTCACAGAGAAGCTCTGTAATAATGTAGGTTTACAAAAGTGTAACAGAGTTGTCATTTACAAATTCTAGTTGTTTCTAGTTGCAATCTAGTCGTTTTTTAGTCGAACTATAGTTGTTTTCTAGTTTCAGTCTAGCCGTTTTCTAGTCAAACTATAGTTATTTCTAGTCACAAACTAGTTGTTTTCTAGTAGTTTTCTAGTCGAATTGTGGTCAAATTTAGATAATATGCGATTGTGGTTTGCCACAGTGGACTCCTCGATGCGTAGAGTTGTCCACATTGACAACTGTGATGAAAATTGGATGTAGAATATCTCACAGTAATTCTAATTGCCAACTCTGTTACAGTCCTGTAACCCTACACTTCATTCTACGACTACTTTGCGACTAAACAACCTAGTTGTCAAATTTGGTGCAAATAGAGAGGATTACAGTTGCAGGATAGTTGCATAGGACACTTAATCGTTGTTTAGTCGATGTTAGCCGGTTGTAGCGGACACGTTTTTCTTCTAGTGACGGATAGTGAATAAATTCAAACCAATTTGGCCCCAGATGTGGAGAATGCACCATCATCAACAAACATTCATACACCAACATCAAAAGGTAAACAAAACTTTCATGATAAAGTCATTCAAATCTTTGAAAAAATGACTAAAACTAGCACAGGTTATTTTGATGAAAAACTTTGAGAGACGAAATGAACTGCTTGAAAGGTAGACTACCAATTTGACCATTTGATCTAGAGTACTACATGTTACTCTTCATCTAAGCTACAACCACTATCATTGTAATTACAATTTTGATGTTTAATGTTTGAAATCGTGGGTAAATGACTTTATAAAAAGTCTTTGCTAGTAATAGATGAACTCGAGTTGAATCAACCAACATCATCTTCATTTTTCCTTACATCATTTTCTTTGTTTCTTCACATCCAAGGTATTCATCATTGTCAATTTTTTCTTCTTCACTTGATTCTATGAATGGAGTGTCTTCACCTTGTAGATGTACCTTGTGAAGCTCTCTCATTTCCCTCAATGATGATTCTAGGGAGTGAAATGCATCCATCTCTTGTATTTTTCCTAAAGCCATGTTTGCTTCACCTTGCAACTCTTTTTCTTCTTCTTTTGCCCATTACATAGAAAACTCATCATATTCCAAGATGCGCAAATTATGAAGACACAAGGATGCCGTAAAAATATCAAATACATTCCAAAGTGGCATATCAATTCTTTTTAGTAAAATGCGCCATCTTCGTTTCAGAATTCCAAATGTCCTTTTGACTGCCATATGAGTGCTTGATTGAATGAAATTTTAGTGTGCCTTTTCTCTTGGCAATCTTTCCTTTTCACCTTAAATGGTGGGTAAAACCAAGGCCTCATAGGATACGCAACATTAGCAATAAATTTGTAAGGTAAGAATGCACCTTTCATAGTATTCTTTCCAATTTTAGATTTCAGAAATAAGGTTCAATTATGAATCCGTCTAGTCCATCTAAAATCATAATCCCAAAATTTGCAATCAACATCTATTACCCCCTATAGTAAACATGAATAATATCCTTTTTGACAATAATATGCTACAGGATCATGAGATGGTGCTACAATTGAAATGTGGCTACTATTTATGGCTCCTGAAGTAAATGGAGTGCCATAAAGCACTTCAAAATTAGCAGCTATTTGTTTCATCCAAGCAAGATTTGGTTTTAACCCCTATAGCCCCAAGGGTGTTTTCTACCAAAAACCACTCAAAACTACCACTTTTGTTGTATTCACTTAAAAAACCAAATTTTTTGTTTTTTAAGGAATTTAACCATAGGATCTTGTATTTAACTTGTCTGTGATCATGTAGTAAAAATTTCATCAAATTTGACCGTACAAATTGGAAGATATTAGCATTCAAAGTTGAACAAAAAGTTTTTTTTCAAGACGATGCTTAAATTGACCAAAAAACTAAGATTGTCCATAACTTCTCATCCCTAGTCCAAATATAATGAATCAAAGCTTCATGTATAGGTAAAAACATAATATTTGAAGAAAAAAATTCAAAAAAGTTATTTTTACTTTTTGTAATTTTTTTTGGGTTGCCCGCCAATCTCCATTTCTTGCTCATTGTGCTATAACTTTTTCATCCGGCATCCGATTGAAACAAAAATTATATATCCACAAAGCTCTTGCAAAGCTACACAACCTCAAAAAATCTCAAAAAATTCACTTCAAATTGAGACAATAGGAACCTACCCGGACCCAAATTGTCCCCTGAGGGGACAAGTGGGGCTTTAGGGTGTAAAAAACCAATGGCCTCAAATGAATCCTTATAGCTTCACAACATTCTCTGACAATCATAGAAGTTGTATGCAATCCTATATCAAATAAATCACCAACCATTTGTAGTGAATCAAATATTTGTAGTGAATCACCAACCATTTGTAGTGAACCGGTTGCTATTCAAGAAAGAGTTATTGCAATCCTTCGCTCCACACTAATACTTTCTCTAAAATATGTACTTTTTTTTTGTAAAACAAACCCTAAAAGAGTACATAGATATTGAAATGTAGATGTACTCACCCTCATGCGCTTTCAAAAATCAGAATTTGCAAATGATCCCATGAATATATGCTCCAAAAACCCTCCATATCTTCCAAATTGCCAATATTTCCTTTCAGAACTCACCCTCCATCCTTCAGCAATAAAAAATGTCATCATCATCATTTGGACATTTTGTTCAAAAATTGCAAATTTTTGCAATGCCAAAATGCCTACAATGACATATTTTATAGCCATAAATATTAAAAGAAGAACAAGGATGCATTTTTTTCTTGAATCTATGGTTATTAGTGAAGGTGAGAGGAAAAAATCTGAAATTCAATGGACTATTTACGTGAAGAGAGTTGGATACAAGCCAAACAAATGATATAGATTTGGACTTTCGACTAGGCCTGTAGAGGCTTTACTCTATAGCCATCCAAATTGAAAGGCCGTGGGAGTTCATTGTCAAGGGTTTGGACTTTGGACTTGGCCTTTAGAGGCTTCACACTATGGCTAGCCAAAGGCTCCAAATCCAATTTTTTATTAATTTTTTTTAGCCTTTTTCTTGGGACTCCCGACAAAGTTTGGACTCTCAATCCCACGGCCTCTCGACTTGGACGGCCATAGTATGAAGAGGCCCTAAGAGCTTATCCATTTGCCCTTCAAACAATGAAGTAGCTTCAACGGGGGGCTTAGTATATTGTTTGGAGGACCCTCAACAAAATATAGCCACACCCTCTTTTTTTATTTTATTTTATCAAAATAGGAATATGAGAATGAAACTACCACCGTTGGCACCACCCTAGCACCGTATAGCTTGCCTGTAGAAGTGATGATAGTAATTACTAGGTTGTGGACTTGCAGACCATTTCAAACTTCCTCGTGGGATAGGCCATAAACGTAGGTGTAATACATTCAATAATGCCACCACTTGTCTTGCATGTCTTAATGATGCTCCTTTTTTGGTAGTCAAAATTTGGTAGAGCTAATCTTCTATTGTCATTGCTTGTACAAGTTTAGTGTTGGATTTTACAAGCATAGAAGCTTGTACACCTATGAGTAGCCTAGATTCAAAATCCTGCCCCCCTTGTGGACCTCCTTCCTCAACTTGCACACCCTTCGTACTACAAATGTCGTTATTGGTATGCAGTTTTTCTAGCTTCTAACTCAAGCTATGGACATGCACTCCTTCCTTGCATTGCCGCCATATTGAAGCTCCATTGCAGTAGCTCTCTCTTCAAGGCCATACTTCAATCCCCACTTCCCTGACTTCTCTATTGATGGTACCTCAATCACATTTATCCCTGGTAACTGGTCTTTGTTGATTACCGCATGTTGGCCCTCCTTGCGTTTAGACTACAAGCTGCAAGTTTGATCTATTGGGATCACTTTAAGTGGCACACTACTCTTGATTTGGAACTCATGACTTGCAAACATGTTCTTGTTTTGCACTAGCTAGATGTTGGAGTCTTGTGTATTTAGTTGTGCTATGATTGATTTAGGGGCAGAATTATGACAATTAAAGCGGCTTGCATTTGGACAAGAATGTGATTTTTAGTTTCATAATTTTTTTGGACATGGAGTTGGATATGGAATTGAGATGTTGAAATGAGTTGTGGTTTTTTAATAGTTGATTAGTGATAAAATCATGACAATAGTATATAGGGAACATGTAGATTAAATTTGTACAATGGAAAAGGAAACTACATATTAGTGCAAATTATATTTTCTGGGCATGAAATTGACGTCTTGTATTGGATGGTCATGTCACAGTCCAACTATTGTGAAGATGCATTGAAAGGCGATACTTCCCAAGTTTTGAGACAAAATCCAAATTTAGGCAACAATTTACACATGTTTCACTTTTAGTTTATATACATTCAAAAAATTTGAGCCATAATAGGTTGCTTAAAATATAAAAAAAACTTTGTTTTGAATCTGCTAGATCATCAGTTGATTCATGCTTCCCGCTTGCAATTTGAGCAACTAACTATATTTCAAACAAGGTTATGTGGTGCCAAAAACAACCTTCATGTAAAAGTCTTGTATGTGAGGTTGTCAAAATCCCTTACTATATGCACCTACCATAGGTATGTGCAGCCAAAACAAACACCTTTAAGAAGCAAGTTGGACTTCCAATTTCAACACATCAAACTCCCCTATACTCAACTCTGTCCTTGGGCTTTCGGGCAATGGTTTGGAAATTTCAAAGCCAATGTAAATGGAAGTGCAGGTCCTACCCTACGAGTAAGCAAAATCACTTTTATTTTAATAGATTTTTTTCTATAAATTAGAATGGGTTGAAAATTATTGCACCCCAAGATTCTCCTCATCCATCCATCATCTCAAAATTTCAATTCAAAATATTAAAATTTGTAGTAGGGGTGGCCTAACCAAAAACGTCATATATTCAAAAAAGTTTGTTTGGGTATTTAGGGGTTAAATTGAAAAAGTAGTTCGACAAGAACTTTTAAAATAATTTAAATTTTCAAATTGTATTATATTCTTTCAAAATTAATGCACATAGTATATAGCCACTTTATCCATCTTTATGCTACATATTTTTCCAAGTCACCCAATATTTAATGTATGGAGAGAGGCAAGTGCTTTATAAAAGGGGGGAAGTAAGAGGTACAACAATCTATGTGGGATATGTAAATTAAGGCATAAAAGAAATCAATAGCTCTCAATCAATAAAAAAAACTCTTGAAATTGCAAGAGAAACAAATCAAAGATCAAGTAGGAAGTAGACGTCTATAACAAAGAAGACTAGAAGAGGCACTTAGAAAACTACACAACTCATAGAACCTCTCAAACTCAAATTGCAATTGTAGAATGAAGAGGTAGTGTGGAAGTTAAAAGATTAGCATTTGATAGAGATCGGGAGGAGATCTCAGGGAAGCATTGTGAGCTGCATTAGAGTTGAGATAGGAAAATAATTGACTTGGATAGGGAAGGCTGCAAGTCAATTATTTTTGAAGTAATTATTTATTCAAAGTCAAGTATTAGAATAGCAATAATGGAGTAAAATAGTAGTAGAAGAAAAAGAAGAAGGAGAAAAGAAAAAGAAGGAAAAAGTTGGGAGTACAAACTTCCAAAATTGTATTAATTCCACAACTTCAAGCAATGAGCAAAAATACAAAAAGAGACCCAAAAAATGGCAAATAAAGAGGAGTTTGAAGGCATATTTGACCACCTCATTGATGAGGTCCAATACTCCAATCCGAGATAAGTCGCTAATTACTCCATCTTTTCCTAGAAGTCTAAAGTAAATTCTAAAGTTAGTTTCAAATTGTAGAGACATAGAAAATAGTGATGAAGTTTGAAGTACTGATTAGCGGTCAAACTTCATCCATGCATAACTTTCACTAGGAAAGTTCAATTTGCAAGTGCCTTATCATTTTGAAGAGATGGATTTAGCACCTATCAAAGTTTTAAAAATAAAGTGCTAGAAGTAATGCCGAGACATAGAATTAAGAGGAAGTAATTAAAGGATTTAGGAAGTTGATTCAAAATAGGAATTTGGAATTAGAAAATCTTAGTAGAAGCCCAAAGAAGTCCATACATAAAAAATTTGACAAAAGACTAAACAAACTCAAGAGATATTAAAAGATGAAGCTTAGAATGGAATTTGGATGAACTTGTGAAGTTTCTATCCATTTAGAGCCAAATTTGGAACTCCAGAAGTAAATTTTATCTTAAGTCTATAGAAAAAGTCCAAAGTCAAATTCAATTTAGGAATTGTTAGAAAAAGATAGATGAAGTTTACATAGCCATTATAATGGCTAAACTTCATCGAACCATAATTCTTTGTAGGAGTGTCCAATTTTCATGAGTTTTATGTTTTAAGAAATGGCATCATCTGATTTTGCACTTAGGATAGTTAAAGCCACACTATAAACACTTCAATCCAAAACCACAACGACTTTAATTAGTTTGGCTATTTAAAGTCACTTCTTGCATTTAGGATACTTTTTGTTGTCTATTTAAATAGTTTAGGATATTAAAAAAGATCCATTGCTTAGAAGGCACAATAAACAATGTCTAGGCACCCACTTAAGATACAAGCTTATGCAAAAACTAGAACCTGATTGTGTTTGCTTAATTACTAAAGGGTGAGAAAATATATAAGAGCTAACACGGCTACATATCATAGCCTGGATTGGCGTGGCCCCGGATCCAAAGCAATGACTTTACATGCCATAGTACAATGGAATAGTGTGATGAGTTGGGGAACCAAAGTCCCCATGCATTTGATGGTGGCCAAGATATGACTGCGAGAGTGAAGGCAAATGGGCAACAATTCATTGCAAGCAAGCGAGGAGGTGGTAGAACTGGAGCCCGGTTTCAATTTGCAAAAAGGACAGAGATGTCATACTCTCTACAAGCCAATTCCAGGAATACCTTGGCCTCAAGTTCATTAGACTTTTTACAATTTAGTTTAGCAATTAGTATTACATTGGTCAAGTTTTTGTATTTTTCTAGTTGGCAAGTGTTGGGAGTTCCTAACGCAATAGAAAATGCAAGTTTTGAATACAACATGTACAACTTCTTCTAGAAGTAAATATTATAAAATGTTATAAGATTTTATGTCAATTCCGCGTTGAAATATAGACACAAAGTGATGGGGTGGTTTTAGTAAAAAATATTAGTATTAGATGATATAAAATACTTTTAGACTTCATGAACATTTGAGTTGGAATATATATACAAACTAATGATGGGGATAAAAACCACAACCTTCTTAGTAGTACAATTGATAATTTTGGAGGGATTTTATACAAATTATGAGTTGAAATATGTACACAAAGTCACGGTGGGGGTATAAACTACAAAATTCTTAGTAGTACATTTAATAAATTTTAGGGTTGAAATATGTACAGAAAGTAGTGATGGGGGATTTTAGGCAACACTTATCAGTAGTACATGCTACATGTGAAATTTAGATTTCATAAACATTTTGAATTGGAATATGTACATAAAGTGATGAAGGCTTATTTAGGCAAAACTCGATACTTGTCTATGTTCTAAATTTTTTTTAGACTTCATGAACATTTTGAATTGGAATATATACACAAACTAATGATGAAGGCCTATTTAGGCAAAACTCGATACTTGTCTATGTTCTAAATTTTTTTTAGACTTCATGAACATTTTGAATTGGAATATATACACAAACTAATGATGAAGGCCTATTTAGGCAAAACCATACCATGTCCATGTTATACTTTTTTGGTGACTTTCATGTCTATTTTGAGTTTGAATATATACACAAGTGATGGGCCTATACTAATAAATCTTTTTAGGTTTGGTTGTTATAAAAAAAATTTAGATTTCTTAAACATTTTGAGTTTGCATATGTACACAAATTAATGATGGGGTATTTAGGCAAATTGCGGTATTCGATGCCCCTAATGTGAATCCCAACTTCGTAACCGAAAACTACGTCAATTTACACAAGGTTGGTTATTATTCAATTGTTCCAGAGATTCCAGAGGAAGATATGGTAGCCAATGAGGTACATGTCAATCTTCGTGCAGTCAATGATAAGGAGGGTTCAAAAGAGAAAGGTGGGACGGGAAGCTCCAACTTTAGATAATTCGTTGAATAGTGAGAATGCATATGATGGGGCTGAAAGTAGCAACGGAGGGGACCCAGGCAATCCAGATGGTGTGAAACATAGGTTCTATAATTCAACGTGGTCCGATCCAATTTTACTTTTTCACTAGCACCCAAAACATTTGTAGGTGCACGGGGGCCTACAAGAGGTTTTCACACAATGCCTACCTTTATACAATTGTTTTGGTTGTTTTGGCCTTACACTCTCTTGCGGAAAATAGTGGTAGAGAGTACTTGCTATACAACCATGGCAAATGAGCATGGAAAAACAAGGAATGGGATGGATGGATGTCCCTTACAATTGCAACTTTGAAGGCCTATTTAGCAGCTTGCATCTACATGGAGTTGAAAAAACAACCGAACATGAGGACATATTGGAGCAAAGAAGGGTATTCTTTTTCATTGACTATCTTCATATTTCTAAATTATTGTCCAGAAAGAGGTTTAAAGAAATAATAAGATGTCCACATGTAACAAAATCCGCTAGCTATGTAAGGAAGAGAGACATATTTGGTTATATCACGATGAGTCAAGTGTGTTGGCTTGTCCATGAAATTAGAGATAGTTTCAAACAAGAATTGACATTGACCAAGTACCTTACTATTGACAAAATGATGACACGGTACAAAGTCTCTTATTGTCCAACTAGGCAATTAATGCCCCCAAAGCCACAAAAATGGGACAGCAAGGTGTAGTGCTTAGCAGCCACAGCATCTAAAAATGTTTTCAATTTTGAAATATATTGTGGGGTCAACCAAGAAGGAGTAGAAGAAATACCATTGGTGCAACGTGTAGAAGCAAACATGGCATATATGGTGGTTATGAGATTATTGAATGGCCAAGAAGGAAAATGATATTTAGCTGTTACAAACAACTATTTCTCTAGTATTGGATGATTTACAGAGTTGGCTTTGATGAAAATCTATGCCACCGGCACTATGAAGTCAAATCGGGTGGGCTTATTGATAGAATTGAAAATGATTGGGAATTGGACAAATTTCCCCAAAGTACATTACAATGGGCAATGCATGAATCTCGTGGCCTTGCATGTGGAAGGACAAACATCTAGTTCTTTTCATTTCCACTCATGCATTGCTTATCGAATTTTCATGTATACTGATATCCATGATTCTACGTAGGAATGGTACAAGAAAGGACCAAATACAAACTTCTCCTATGCACTTGGAGAATACCACCCACACTAGGGGGTGGATGTGGCGGACCAACTACGCGTATTGTACTCTAATCAAACCAATTCATACAAGTAGTGGCATCAAGTTTTTTACTTCTTGTTGGACACAATGGTGTTCAACATGTATGTAATTTACTTGAGTCTCTTGGTGAACCATTGGCAACAAAAAAATCCAACTTTTCACCTACAAGTCAAGGCTGATTTGTGTGATGCTCTTACACAAAATTGGCGTGGCCAAGGAACTAACATTGATGAAGGAGAAGAAGCTCCGTAGCCACACATGCCAACTTCTAGTTGATTGAAGCGTCCATGTGTTATATGCTGAGACCCAAAGTGTAGCCACTATTGCCAAACTTGCAATTAAGGTTTTTGTGCCTAAACCGGGGATACTTTGAAGAATACCACTACGACCCCTGACGTCAAAATGCAAAGAACCATGTTCCAAAAGTATAAGGTGAATCATTGGGCTCCCTATTTTTTCAATTAGTTTTTTTACTATGTATTTTTTTGAGCTTTCCAGTTTTTTTAATTAGCCTAGAGTTCTATGTGTTTTCTTGAGCTTCCTATTTTTTTAAATTAGTTTCAAATTCTATTGCTTTTTTGTGCTCCCATTTTTTACAATTAAGCTCCACTTCAATGTGTTTTATTGAGCTTCCCATTTTTTTCAATTAGCCCCAAGTTCTATGGGGGTTTTGAGCTTCCTATTTTTTTCATTTAGACAAAACTTCTATATGTTTTCTTGAGCTTCCCATTTTTTTTCAATTAGATTGAAGAAGAATTTATTTCCTTAGGTGAACTCAGTGTTTTTAGCTTGTAGTTTTGAGTTCTATGTGTTACCTTCTTGGTGGGCAGGTTTTCCTTTTACCTATTGAGTTTCATGGTATTTTTTTCCCCTACCTTATTATTATTTTTTTAGCTTCTAAATTTGTTTCCTTTATGTTCCTTTATTTTCTCTTAGCGGCATTTGAATTTTATAAGGATCACAACTTGTTTGCATTAATTCTTCTAGTTCATTTCCATAGGTTCTAATAGGTTCACAACTTCATTTACTTACCTTTTTACTATTCTTTGTCTTTTTACGTCAGTACCTTTTTATTTTGTCCACTAGTTTTTTCGGACACTTTTAATTGGCATTATTTTTTAATTGCCTTATTTTTTTCTTAGCCATTCTAATAATAGATTTTTATTAGCTTACCTTCTTGTATTTTGTTCTTGGACTAGATGATGCCAACATGGATGGGGCCATTTCTCACGGCGGAGGTATAGGGAACATTGTCTGCAACATCAAGAACATGGCCGCAACAGTTGGGAACACAGTCCTTCAAAGATCATATGGGGATGTAGATGTGACCAATCATGATTAGTCATGGTTGCGGAAAAATAGGGCCGCACACGCTTTGGAGGACTAGCATAACCTCTACCGCCCCTGAGGCTTGCCACCTTGGGACCTTCAATCATGGCTACAACTTACCACTTTTTTTATCACATATGGCAAGGAACCGCTCAACTATAATACCTGAACTTGGACCTATTAGGATTTTCTATTTTGCTTCCTCGTAGGACCCAACATCCAATCTTTATCTAGAACTTTGTTTCCTTTATAGAACACTGAAGCTACATTTTTGTTGCCACATTTAGAGATTTCTATATTTTATAGGAAAGACAATGCTTTGCAATCAATAGTTAGATTATTTTGTCTCAATTGTTGAAATTCTAAATTGGAACTAATTGAAAAATTGGAATTATTTGATGGAAAAAATGACAATGTAAACTTCTTTTGCAAAACCTATGTCTACAATCATGCAATTTTGGTTATGTTCTACTAGCTCAAATGACTTGAAATTTTTGGAGCATGTTCCTAACTCATATGAGTTTTTACATCCAATGAATAACCATGAAAATGCAAATTTTATGCTAGTGGAATTTAGCACTCAAAGTGCAGCTGCTTGACATTTTGGCAATGAAAAAAAATCTGAACTTTGCACCACTGGATCTCACTCAGATCAAGGAATCTACCGCTAAAAATTGATAGGTTCCTAAATAGTGTAGATAAGTTTAAGATCCTATGGTTGGAAACTTTTCTTTTTTTCATTTAGTGTCCACTCCTCACATTCCGCCAACACCCCTATTTTGATTACCTTCTTCTAAAATACTCCAAAACCATTTAGGGATTAGTCAATTATTTGGCATGAAATGCCTAGTTGTATACAGTAAAAGCGTTAAAAGTAAATGAAAAAAAATTCATAGTTTGTCTAATTGCTTGCCCTTTCTATTAAGTATTGCTCATATTGCCTCTACACTTTCAAGCACCATAATTTTTTACCCAAGCATTCGATTGGAACCAAAAAAATTATAAGGTAGGACTAGCTATTCCCAACAAGGGTCCTGTATCCAACATGTAGGGTGTAGTTATTTCCAACCAAGGCTAGAACAAATTACCAACCAAAGCTTGGAATGCTTTTTTTTCTCCTATTTAAGATTGGGACTAATAAGGTTGTGCCACATGTCCCAAAGTAGTGAGCAAGAAAGTAGGAAGTTATGAACGGGAAAGTCATTAGATGTTTTTCAACCCCTGTGGAGGGTTGCGAGTTCCCTTGAGCTCTTGTAGGTTTCTAGACTCTAAAAAGTGTGCCGCAGCAGCTTCCTGATGTGGCAGAAAGACTGCCACGTCAATTTTTTTTCATTTTTTTTTCGAATTTAAAAAAAAAAAAATCTTAATTTTTTTTTGCATTTCAAGGTGTTTTTTTAAATTATATATATATATATATATGATTTTGTTTGTTTGTTTGTTTGTTTTTCCCAATTTTTTTTGACAAACATGAGAAATGAGGAGAATGATTTTTATTTTTTTTATAAAGTATAAATTTGTTATAAATTTTTGAAGTGTGCTGCCTAATTGATCCAGTACAGTCTCTAAAATACCACCAAAACACCAAAAACTGTACCCATAGTAGTCATCTTATCACCCAAAGGAGTTACAATATTTCCTAACATGACCATGACATAAAAGATTTTTTTTTTAAAGTTTTCTAAAGCAGTCACTAATAAGTAATAACTCCATCACCGTCACCCAAGGCATTGATTTTGGCCACTAACGAACCTAATAAAGTCCTAATCTCATTTATTAACAAAGGTCTGCCATGGGCTGATCCCTTGAGGTATGGGTGGTGACTGGTGAGGTGGGGAATTTTTTTGATATCTTTTTGATTGAGGAAAATGAAGGGAATTCAATGGAGGCCTGACGGACTGAACTGACTCTCCTCTCCTGAAGTAAACGTGTGGGTTTAATCCTGGTAACTTAATATCGCCCAGATTGAATTAAAGTTGCCCTTTGCAACTGAGTCAAAAGAAGGGACAAACAATGATACCGAACTGAAGTCCAACAGTCTCAAGCAGTAAATTTGTCATTTCTTTCTTTCTTAAACTTGAGAGAGCCAGATGGCGAAGTACAAACCAATACAATGCAGTGGTGATTGGATAATTTCATTGAATTTTATAATTTTTTATTGACAGTTACAAATTCCATATTTATCTGTTTACAAGAGGATCACGGAGAAACTGAATGACAAAATGGAAAATGAAAAAGAAGTGGTTCATTTCTTTTGGGTATGGGCAGTGAGTAGATACATTTTCATGTCTTTCACAACTGAAAACTTTTCATTGAGAACTTTTGTATTGAGACTCCGAATCACAAACGGTTGATTAGGGGTAAAAAGCTAATGAACCCTTTAGGTTTAGGAAACATTTTTTGGTTACCTTCATCTTGACTAGTGTGTCATGTGTTGTTGCCATAGCCAAAATAAAAGTAAGAATAATTTTCTAATTTTTTAATTTGTAAAAAATTTGAAATTCAATATCACTACAAGAAAACGGGTATTTTATGACTGCAAAAATATGACTAAGGATGATTGGCAACTAGTTGCAATCATATTCTTGAAGGCCAACACCTTGGGGAGAAATATGATTGCAAAATATGACTGCCAGTCATTTTTTAGCCTTACGCTTTATAAATGTACACTATACGACCATTGAGAACACCAAAGTACTTCATAGGGAACGTAGGGAACATGTTTGGGGAACATTGAGTCATATTTCCAGTCATATTTCCATGGTAGTGACATTTGTTTTGTTTTGGACAATCCAAGAAAATTACAGGCAATTGCAAAAAAAATATGGGCAAACCATTGTTTAGGATTTTGAAACCTAGTCACCACTTTTTTAGGGTTTTAAAACCCTAGCCGCCACTTTTTAGGGTCTTGAAACCCTAGCTGCCACTTCTTTTGGCCCTTCTTCCTTGCCTTTTGTTGTCTCCTATCTCATACTTGTTATTGTTTTTTATTTTTTGCTTCTTAATTGTTGCCTTTTGTTGTATCTTAACTCTTGCTTCTTGCCCCTTTTAGTTCTAATCATGCTCCTTGTTTCTTGTTGTTGTATCTAAGCTCTTTCTTTCTCTAGCATTTTAACTCTTTCTTCTTCTTAGTTCTTGTTTTTAGTTTCCTCTTGTTCCTTTGAAATTCTTCCTTCTTGCTTCTTGTTGTTTCATCTTAACTCTTGTTTCTTGTTGTTTCTTAGTTGTGTCTTAGTTGTTGCTTCTTGTTTCTTGTTGCATATTATTCTTGCTTGTTGTTTATCTCTAAGTAATTGTCCCCTTTTTCTTCTTGTTTTTTCCATCACCATTCTTATTCTTCCTACCCTAAACTTGAGCTACATATTTTGTGTTGTTGTAAGCCTTTGAAGGTTGAGCTTTGTTGTTCATTCACTTAAAATTAACCTCCCATTTCTTTAATTGTATATGTAGGCACCAAAAGTTGAAATAAAGTCATTGGAGACTACTTGCAACCCAATAGAGCCATCTTCACATTATTGTAAGGAATGTAGGCCTTATTGGATTTTGTGAATGATTCATTGTGGTATATATGTTTTGTATTGGTGATTAATAAATGTCAATGAAGAGAGTTGTTTTCCTTCTTACATTCTCCCTTTCCAATATGATTATCTCTTGTATATCTCTAAAATCATATGTATTTATTTTTAACTACATGGAGTCTTTTCCAAAATATGACTTTGTATTTTCCAAAATATGACTTTGTATTTTTCAAAATATAACAACAATTAGTCATAAACTACCAATGACATCCATATGAACTACCACATCAACCAAAATATGACTCATAAGAGTCATATTTCACATTAGTAAAATATGACTTACAAGAGTCATATTCCACATCATTCAAAAATATGATTAACAAGAGTCATATTCCACATCATTCAAAAATATGATTAACAAGAGTCATATTCCACATCTACAAAAAATATGATTGTACAAAGTCATATGCCGCATTAGCCAAAATATGACTAACCACAGTCATATTCTACATCAGCAAAAATATGACTGACCGCAGTCATATGCTACATTAGCCAAAATATGACTGACCGCAATCATATTCTACGTTAGCCAAAAAAATGACTACATGGAGTTACATGCCACGTAGGATTTATTTTTGTTTGCTCGGGCAACTCAAAAAAAATCAAGTCCTCAAAGATAGTCAAAGTATACGCCTTGTTGGTAAAATACGGCAAGTTATGGATAATTATACCCCCCAAAATATGACTGTCAATATGACTGATGCCTGAAGCGACTCGTCGGTAATGACTCATGTCAGTCATATTGCAGCCATCTACAGTGATTTCTGCGGTCAATCATATTTTTCAATTTTACTACTCATTGCAGCCAAATTTTGCAGTCATAAAACATTGGTTTTGTTGTAGTGATATATCTTTTATGCATTAACCCCTAAAGGACCGTGACTATGTTATCACCAAAAACGCTCCAAAACTGCCATTTCTAGTACAAGTACCAAATTTTTGATAAAAAAACTTTTTTTGGCACATGTAACCGTAGGATCTTGTAGTACGCTAGTTTGAGAAGATGTGAAAAAAAATTCAGAAATTTCCACCTTGTAGATTGCAAGATATTAGCGTTTGAAGTAACAAAATTCCTTTTTTTGCCCCTGCGAAAATCCGGGCAGCTACACTTCACAAGGTCAGATCATTATGAAAAAATGTCCAAAATGGTTGCAATTCTCTGGAATCATTCTTCAAGGCAAGTTGGCTACATGCTAAAAAAAATTCAGATCATTTGAAATTGTACAACATATAGAAAAAAAATAGTAAGTAGAAAGATGTAGGGAATGATTCAAAATACTAAATTGTTAACAATTTATTTATGGAATTGAAAAATGCCAATCCCAATGGTTGAAATGTTGTTATAAACAATGTACACCTCATGTTTTTATTTTTTTCCCAAAATATTGAAAATTGAGTTAAATAAAGGACTTCAAAGTTTATTTTAGAGTAGAAAATCCAAATCTGCCCGCAAACTAAATCACCTCATAACTTTTGACTCATTGATCAAAATGGAATGTTTTAAAGCTTTCCATGTATATATAACTCTAGATAATCAATTTCAAATTTTTTTTTTTGAAAAAAGTGATTTTTTCAGATCTGCCCAGACTGCCCGAGTTGAGAAACAAACAACCTTTTACATCATAACTTTTTGACTATATATTCAAATTCCATGAAATTTAGTGTATATGAAAGATACTCCTCGTCCCCACATTCTATTAAAATTTCAGCCTAAAATATGCAAATCTCCACTCACATGTACCTGCCCAATAATTCTATGTTGCCAAAAAATGCAGTCCAGTCCTTTAGGGGTTAAAGAGTGTTAGGACTTTGTTATGGTGTGAGAAGTTGCATGCTTGATACAAATAGAAAGCTTTATGCACAAAGGAGTGCAAGGTCTTTGTTTCATAGCGTTTAGACATGCGATGTGAAAGTTATGTTTTTTCCAAAAATGAATTAAAGATCATTTAATTTAATATTTAGTTTAAAAATAATTCAAAAACTCATAACTTTCACATTGTAGGTCCAAAACGCCATGAAACAACCCCATGCATCCCTCCTTTGGAGAGCTTTCCAACGATACCAAGAGTATGACCGGGATCTTAAAAAAATTCTAACCCATTTGCACATAAGAGACAATATTCCCATTTTTGTATTCAAATTCATTGAAATTTATTGGCTTTGATTTGGGGTTACATTCCTTTGTAACTTAAAAAATTCAAATTTTTAGAATATGATTATTTTAGAGAATTTTGAATTAAAAAACAACTGCTCTATAATAGTTAACTCTTGTCATTATAATTATAAGATTATAGCCTTGATTCTTGTTGACTCTTTTGTAGTTAGATTTCATGGTTGTTTTTAAAATTGTGAAATGACTAAAGAATTTCAAAAAGACTGTGACTGCAAAATATATTTTTTGGTTGTGAATTGCTAAAACCTTGGTCACTTTACCCTTAATGATTCGTTTCTTGGTAATAAAAGCAAAAATGTGTTGTAAAATGCAAGATTTATAGCTTTTTGAAAGTTTGCATTAGAAGAATTAGTGTTAAGTATCAGGTGTAGAAAATATGCATATGATCAAACTTTTAAAAATATACATAGAATTTTTGAAATCAATCTTGAATATTTGATTAAAAATTTATCAAAAATATAATTTCTACTTTATCATTTGAAAATTTCTATGACTAAACAAAATTGTAGCTTCAATTTTGTGAAAAAATCAAATCAAATTAGTGACAAAACATCAACACTTTGTCCAAATAATAAAATTTTCAACAATAAGCAAATATTTAACACTTTGAGCTGTTTTTCTTATAAGTTATTGACCATAGCAATCTTAGATTCAAAGTAAGAAAGACTTGATTAAATTTGTAAGGAAAAATAAAATTTGACCTCAATTTTTAGTGAATTTTTTTGAAACTTTTTCATTAGATAAAAAAACTCCTAGCTTTGTGGGAATATAATTTTTGTTTCAATTGGTGCCTAGGAGCAAACATTATACCATAAGAAGTCCAAATTTTCATTCGGTGGGCAGAAAAAGAAATCCTCAAAAGCTTGAAATTAAATTCTTTTTTTGATAGATCATGTATTTGTCTGCATGTGAAGCTTTGATTCATTTCATTTGGATTAGTGTTGTGAAAGTTATGAACAATCTTGTTTTTTAGGCAATTTGAACATCTTTTTAAAAAAAAACACTTGTAGGATTCATTTCTAAATGCAATTTTCACAATTTTTCAAAGAAAATTGTTTGACAAGGTTAAATTTGCTTGCTAAAACAATCTCACTTTTGAAATTACTGTGTTTCAATCCCATCTTAAAGCTATTAATGATTTGTTTTTTCTTTCAATCTTGGACCTACTTCTACTTTACAGTTTTTTAAAGAATTATAATCAAGTGCATGTTTTTTGAATTGTTTTCCTAGACATTCAACTCAATTCTTCAATACACTTTTTTTTTTTAATTCAAAGTCCATAGTGCAAAATGTTTCTACAAGTAGTGGTCAAAGTCATTTGAAATTGATGTCCAATGTTCAAAAAAACTTCTTTTTCCAACTTGGAATGCTAATGTCACACTTAGTGAAATTTTTTACTACATGATCTTAGACAAGCAAAGTACAAGATCTCTAGGTTAGATTCTAAGAAAACTATTTTAAATGTTTTCTTGGATGAATGCAGCAGAAATAACAATTTTGAGTGAATTTTGACAAAAAAATGGCCTTGATCCTTTAGGGGTTAAAATGGTTGATTGGGATTTTAAACATGAAGATTTATTATCTTCAAAGTGAGAAATAGCAATTTTTTCCAAAAAAATTCCAACCTCTAGAAAATGAGTACAAAGGTATGCTAAAAACACATCTATATGTAGAAGTTAACCTTCTCTAAGTCCAATGTACATATTCCATTGAAGATGTTGCACCTTATACATTCCCACCTGTGTAAAGCGCTTGTTTTCATTTTAAGATTTTGAAATTTATTAGGTTGGAAAATTTTATAATTATGACATAATTCATTACATTAGTTGAATAGAAATTACTTAAAAAAATTCCAAAGTCTAATTAATTATCAAACCATACGTTGAATTGATGCTTCGACAAACTTTTTTGGCACAATTTTGGAAAAATTTAACATTGTTGGAATCTAATTATTTGCCATCAAATACCTTAAAGATTGATTTTGAATATTTTTTTTGCATAATTAGTTTTAAATTTTTATGCCCAATATGTTTCTAGCTTATAATCAAGAATTTTCATAATAACATGCCTGAATCAAATATCAATATACCAAGCTACACACGGTAATCCTCAATTCTACTACACAATATTCCATTTTTATTTATATATAGAAATCCAAAGATGTAATCACACAAGATTCTACTAACTATAGATTATAGTTTTGTTTGTATTGAAAGCTTTGATTCATTTCATTTGGATAATTGATGTGAAAGTTATGGACAATCTTGTTTTTCAGGCAATCTAAGCATCTTCATGAAAAAATAACTCATAGGATTCATTTTTGAATGCAATTTTTACAATTTTTCAAAAAAGAATGGTTTACTTTGTTTGCTAGATAAATCTCACCATTGGAATTAGTGCATTTTAATTCCATCTTAGAAATATTAATACTTTAGATGTTCCTTTTATCTTTGTACCTACTTCTATTTAACAACTTTTTAAAGAATGAAAATGAAGTTTTTTTTTAATATTTTTTTTCTCTTAGACTCTCAACTCAATTCCTCACCATAAGGATTTAAACCTCAAAACTCTTTAGTGCAAAATTTTTAAGTTAAGAAGGTTCAGAATCAAATAATTGAGTCATGCAATGTGCAATTTTTTTTGTTTTCTTCACTTCAAATGCACATATCTTGCAGTTTGTTTGATCAAAATTTCTGAAATGTAATCCACACATTCTCATACTAGATAGGTATAAGATCCTATAGCTAGAAGTGCAAAAAAAATAATTTTCAACTTTTTATACACTTTGTAATAGAAATGGCAGTTTTGAGTGTTTTTTGGTGAAAAAAAGGCCTTGGTGCTTTAGGAATTAATTATAATTCTATGGAAATTCTTGCCTAAAATGTATTGAGTTTAGACCTAAGAACTGTCAATCAATTTCTAGAACATTTCTAACCAATACTTTTAAACTTATACTTCATTCTTATGATGCTTAAAAATATAATATTTCAATTCATAAATACATTGGAATAGGCTAAATTTTGATTATTTTAATAAACATTTGCTAAATTATAAAAGGAGATAGTTAACCTTAGAAGGAAGTTAAGGGAGTCACTCAACAATAGTTTGATTTTTAAACCAATAGATGCATTCTTTATTTATACACTGATCTAGGAAGTCATCCTACATCACTTTTGGACTAAAATGTCCTTATAAGGTTAAGGCTTAATTTAAATAGTAAACCAAAATGTATTTGAGGGTTGCATTTTATTATGAAAAGAACCCTACATTACCTACTTACAATGGTATTCAACAGTTGTCACTTTTACTGCTTGTCATTTTTACTGCTTTTTTCTACAACTCAAGGATCTAAGATAGGATGCTCTAAAAGGGACCATTTACGGGCTGTTATACCTTTTTCATAGGCTTCTGTAGACCATAAGAATTTTTACTTATTTTACAGAGAAAGATAAATGGATGCGGCATCTAACACAAGTGGTTTCATAATTTTCCAAGCAATATTGAATTAGTTACGATTTTTCAAATTTTTTGGTTCTAGGCACCTATTTATGACAGTAGGTCTGGCAAAATCAGCACACATGTGGCCTATAAAGGGAGATGAGGAAACCAAGAATAAACATAGGAATTTGCAATAAGTAACAAGCAAGGATCCTTAAAGCAACCATACTTACATCTAATCAATTTCAGATTTTGCATTCTCCAAGTAAAGTAGTTGGCATATTAGCTTCTTATTTAAATACATAAATGCCCACCTATCATTACATTTAAAAATGAACCTAACCACATACTTTAACCATCCACATTTAAACTTTAAAGCAATCTTTGACACACTTTAAGTTGTTCCCACTTTATCTTCAGTCCATTAAAGGTCTATCACATATCCATTTTAGGACCACTTGAAGTTCATTTTATACCTAAATATAGGGTCCATTTGAAGAGGATGGGCGCTTTTACAGCATACTACCTTATCAACCAAAATAATGAACAAATTTCAGTTCTTGACATGCATGATAAGGTAAAAGGTAAGTGGTCCATATAAGGTCCTTAAATTATCATTATCTGCAAATTTTCATTTTCGATCGGCATGCTAAACATATCTGTTCAACAGTTCAACACTTATTGATAAGGAACTTAAAGAATCATACCTTACAAGTTCCCAGAACCAACAACGGTACACAATTAATCGAGTCAAAGTTGCATTCAATTCATAACTGTTTCTAAAAGTTTCAAAATTTCCAGTTCAAATTGACAGGTGCAGTACAACGGCAATCCTGAGCTGGTCAATTTAGATAGTCGTTTCTGCAAGCCCAATAACATCGCCAAATTTTCTTTAGAAAATAATTTCCCAGGTTACGCATCTCTCTCGTACTCTAGTAAGCTCAAAACTGCTTTCTGGATCTGGCATAGAAGCTGGCGATACTTAAATCGTCAATTCTCTAAAACTCTTCGACCGAGGTGATGGACGAAAAGTAGCTGGTTGCTAGTCCTATTGACAGGTTATCCACGTGATGGGTACCTGATAAATAGGACCATCCACACATGTATTGTTTGTCCAGCCATATTTGACAAACTGTTTGGCACCAATTTGGCACTGTGTTCAAGTGCAAACTACGGATCCAACTCCTTGTCAGACTCAATTGGAAACTAACCACAGCAATGTAAATATTTGGAGAAGGCCCAGGATATGACCTGGAAAATGACACAACAGTACCTGCACAAGCTGCAAAGCCTTTAGAATCACGAGAACTCCGGGTTTCTGTAGGTCTCTGACTGTGAACAAGACCTTCAAGACCCCAAACTGCAATCCAGCTCCAGAGGAACTTGGCAATTGATTGCCACTCCATTCAAGCCCCCATGCCGACAATTCTGTCGTGCGGTCGATGTTGATGTAACTACAGTTCCAAATGTTGACTTTCAACGTTTTATCAGCGGCAACTGTTGTATTTGAGATACATGTCCGGTCCATGAATGATCTCCTCCAGTTTCTAAAGCTACAGGTTCTGTGGGCACTTCAATTTTACATGTCGTCGTCTTCCTCCAAGACGGGGGCCTCCTCATGCCACTAAGTGCCAGATCTGTTGCACCGTTGGGAGAAAACACAACCTGGCTGCCAATGACGAGGATGTCGCTACGCCCATGCCAAACTCCATTGTGCACATTATTGTGTTGCAAAGTTCTGGCCTCCTGCATTATAAGAACTTCATCAGTTGGGAAATCACAGAGTTCAGGTGAACTTAAATTGTACCGTCTTTTTTGAAGGGCAGTAGTTTTTTTCTCTGCAAAACTCTGGTTCCTAGGTGTCCTGGAAATAGCTATCTTTTACAAATGCATATGCAATACTCAGCAAGCGGCTAATCACAAGTATCTCTACCCAATTAAAATGTGTAATTTGTGTATGTCTCTTTCATATCATCTTTCGTACAATCCACTATATAATCTCTGATTAATTGGAAATTTATAAAATCCTATTTGACAATCTTAGAATGATACTGTTCCTATAACCACAAAAAAAATTCTACAAAATATAAGAAACTCATTCTCAAGGATGATGGGCCCAAACATCCTACTATTGATATTAGCAAATATCTCATTTTCATTTGGCTTTGGAACACTTTGACTTTCAAGTCACTATTTCAATGACCACATGGTTGCGGTGCTACAGACTTGAGCACTTTCTTTTAAATGAAGGCTCCAAGATGCTACTTCTAACACATGTCTCATTTTCATCTGGCTTCATAGCTTTTATACTCCCAACCATAGCCCACCATTGCTTTATCTCTCCCTATGAATCGAGAGAACCAAGACATACTTCAAATCATCTTCACAAAAATGATCCAGGGTGCAAGTGACCTGGGGGAAATAGGATGACCTACCTGACAAAGCGAACAGCAGCCGCACATGAGGTGGTACAGGTGGTCATCGATGGTGCTGACAGTGTCATCGCCTTCACTTCCCTACACATTCGTCGAAACCATAATGTCATTTCTACTTAGTCCCTATCGTAGTTCAGATTCTGGAAGATTTGCAGCAACAGTGCCGCATGAAGTACAGGTGCAGAGACCAAAGTTTTATCTTCGTCATAGTGAGATGCAAAACAACGAAAACTCATAGATGCTAAAAGATCAGACACCTTGTTGTCCAGCATCGACTGCTCAACAACAAGCAATATCTCAACAGCACAACTTTCTCCGCATAGAATAAACACTCCAAAGTAAGGACAAAACGGGAAATTAAGACCTCGTACCAGAAAAGAGATTAGAGAAACAATCGCTTAAGTGCCCAAGTTAAAATTAGAAAATCGACTTTGGAAGCTTATTATGCATTACTGTAACTTCTAATACATGATTCTATAGTTCAAAATGTTGAACATAGTTCCTTGTTTCTGTTGGTACATATTGTTACCTCAACGTTTCCTAAATGATTTATTACAACTCCTACAGACATGGAAATGGATACATTTAGCCATGTGGGCACCAAGATAAAAACAAATTACGCCATCATTGTAACGCTTACGCTTACCGGACACTCCAAGCAAGATGAAATGGCGGCGAATTCATATTTGCAACTACAAGACGAGAAACTCAAGTGGGAGTGTTACAAAAAAGTAACAACCCGTTCATACATCAATTGATGATTGCAACTGGGATAGGACAGAACTCACTATGATGTTGAATCTCCTCCGTATGCGAGCGCGGTAGTGCCCAGCATACATTGCAACCAGCAGTATCAGACTCACAGTGCCATAGATATACCATGGAGAACCTGTGCAGGCAAATATGATATAAAAGCATACCGCTCCTATTACAAGCAGAAAGAAAATTCCTCCCTGCACATGGAAACATCCCAGTTCATTGAATTGAGAAGTTAATTTCTGACTACCAGCATAATAGAACAAACTTCCTACAAAGCAAACACATAGTCTGTACAGACCTGAGATTAGTCTTATACCATACTGTTAAATTATGCACCTTAAGGCCATGGTATGAAAATTGACTAAAAGTTCAGACTCATCTAACTTCCACAATGTTATTAAAATAGCTTGTAACCTGTCCAAATACGCATAACCACCTCTTGCATAAGTACTACTAACAAGATCTCACAAGCAACCAAATTGATTTATGAGCCCTTAACTCAGGTCTTCAGTGCAACGCACAGGTTAGAATTCACCCAAGTCGTAGAATTTGGTATATGACGCATGTACGAGTAAACATTGATTGGATAGTGTACACCAACTGCGATTTACAGATGAGTGCAATGCTTACTTGAGCCCAGCTTGTGCCAAAGCCTGACCGCTCCATGTTAGTCCCAAATGTGTGCCAGGGACAGCTGCATCAATTCTGAGATCATTACTAGAGTTTTGACAATACAAGAAAATTCAATTATGCATAAGAACTACCATCTAAGCCATTCTGCAATATATATTGGCCTCGACCAAACTCAAACAAGAAATAAATAAAAATCCACAGTGCACAAAGTCGAAATGCAACATTCCCAACATCACTCTTGAACCAATTCGTCCTTTTTAGAAACGCAAAAAGACACGGATACGCTCAATACTCTCTAATTGCACAGCCTCGGGGAGACAAATGAGCTTCTGTCACATGCGTTCATAACTGAGGACATGTGGAAGTTGTCCAATCAGATGTGTACGAACATGACAGATTCTCGGAATATAATGGGAACATGCAATTGGAGAGTGAGCAAGTAGAGAGGGCCGAGTGTTTTTTGAGAACTCATTCTATGCCCTAATTTAACCTAATTCAATCACTGAGTCAGTTACACTTCATCTCCGCCAGGATACCTTGCTTTCTTCACTACTGCCAAGAAGAGGGGAATGCTAGAGCTCATCAATGCTAGGAACATCCTCACATGACTAAGCGCTCGGCATGAAGAAATCGTCCCCCAGTTTTCAACTTTTGGCAAAAGATGCAATAGTCAGTCATGGAAGCGGCAAATACCAGGCCGTATGAAGCGTGACATCCGTGTGCTCGCTCATATCGAACAAACCCCCTTCCCACAACCTTTGCAGGCCGCCCTCACTGCTACACGGCGTGCTCACTGCAACGCCGAGAGGCAGCTCCACGTAGTCGAATGCTTGCAGTGGACGATCCACGCCTGAAGGCTCATCGCCCTCCTGTTGGCGACAGTCCACGATCACTTCCTGGAGATCACTTCCTGCAGTAGGTGCAGAGTTTTCCAAGGACTCCGGAAGAATTCTGGAATCAGTCGTCGCGGCCATGGCTACGCGTCCTCCGGAACAGAGGACTATCTCCACCCCAAATGTACAGAGTAATCAACAGAGCCCTAAATTCACTAAAGCCACCATTGTATCGATCACTTGCACCCGCGGGGACACGAATACCAATTCAATCATGGCCTGTACATGCCAACTCCACAATCAGGATATGGTGGAAATAAGCTAACCAAGAAAACTCAAAAAAGAAGCAACAATGAAGGTCTCCTGAAGAGTAGCAATTGATGAAAGGGCCCACTAGAGTAATAAGACTGCACTTTAATAAGAAAACGACACGGAATCGCATTCAGGAATATGCAAGCTGACCAACACCCCCACCTACCGAAGAATCACAACAGCGGGACAAAGGCTCGGCTGGCACAAGAAGTACCCAATTCCAAGACCACCAAACTCACGGATAGTACTTTTCTCTTCAAAAGAAATCAATCCACATACTGGTCGGAAGCATATTGACTTGGTTGATCGGCACACGAGGGGACCCACTAACGTACCCTACTATGCTCTCACGTTTCGATACCTAAGAATGTTTCATATGCTCCAGGTCAATATTTACCATCGACCAGCTACACGAACGACTCAAGCGCTTCACGAATACCTACAACGATTCCAAGCTCCAAAAGAGCGGGCAAGTAGGGCGTCAACTACGTCAACAAAGCTGGGTATTAAAATGCAAATAGGTTAGTCGGAGAGGACGACGAAGCTTCCCCAAACCTCTACAGTTGCGACCACGGATGCAAAAATACAATGAAAACCAAGTCCTTATTACAAACTCTTCCCGTCGGAGAAAGCCAAGTAGCCCAGAGCAGAAGGAAAAAGCAAGCGCCTAATATTACAATAATCTCGCCTCAACAGAAAGAGACGCGAAAGAAGACCAAGCAGCTACTGATTGCAAAGAACCCACCTCGAGCTGTGCGAAAAGCAACCATGAGAAAAGCAGTAGTTCTCGTCGTCAACTGCTCACCCACCGAGAATACCGTGTCAGTCATCCACCTGCAGACTCCGAGAGAATCCCATTGATGCAGAAATAGACAAAAGGCCAAAACAACAACAACAAGGCAACAACTGAATGGAATGCATCGCGCAAATTTCGGTAGCAGAGTTCAGTTGCATTGAATCTCACTCGCCGTGCGCTTGTTTCTTTGTGATGAACTGATGATGATGATGACGATGACGAGGATGTTGCACTGTTGCTTGCCGCCCCTCGGGTAGTCGAGCTTCGAAGAAGCAGAGGTCTGGTTTGGGGTGGAATGGTTCAGTGCGCGAGAGCTTGGCTATGGCTGTGGCAGTGTGGCCTGTGGGGCTCGGAATGGCATGTGCGCCAGGTTATCGGACCTGACAGGATTCTAAAAATGCACTGGCGGTTCAGGAACTGCGTTGGGTATTATCGAAGTTTAAAATAGAATGTTTGGGTTCGTATTTTTCGTTGGGACGGGATGCTCGCTGCGCAACGGAAGCGAGGATGAAGCGTGACGGCAGTGACGTGTAACTTTTGTTGTTCTCGTTGGTAGAACATCCGGCACACCATAAATCATAAATTTTGGTGAAGAGTTTGGAATTTATTGTAGCTTTTTAAACCCGTAAACACCGTGGAGAATGTTTTCTGGCCGATGAATGATAAATAATCTCTCCACTCAAGACAAAAATGTAACTATTCATCTTCCAAATTCTGTGTGAAAAGGGAAGGTCTTCTACAGTAGTTTGACTTCCAATGACTCCTTTTGCATTTTTTAAGCCAATAATTCACACAGTACCAAAAAATGTGATTTCCATAGTGACCAGCTTGTTGTTTAAAGATTAAAATATTAGAGTTAATCGTAAGTGTATACAATGGAGGACTAGGAGCCAGAGTTGGGGAAAAACATGAGACGAAACTCTCTAAAGCACCAAGACTAAGGTTTGATGGAGTTTGGGGCCGTGTTTCTTTTCTACTATTCTCAGTTATACCTTCCTCTGACACTTCTACTTCAAAATGGGATTTCCTTTATGATTAACTCTATTATCAAGAAAATCCATATGAATTACAAATCTTTACCTTAAAAGTTAGATTATCTATGTTGTTTGCTTGTTTGATACACTAAGAAATCATGAGGCATCCCACAACATTCTTAGTACTGTTGGAAAGCTTTGGCAAGGAGGGGTGCACGGACTTTGTTTTGTAGTGTTTGGACAAATGGTGTGAAAGTAATTGAATTTTTAAGTTTTTTAGAATTCAAGGATTGATTAAATTGTCTTTTATTTTGGAAAAGTCATAACTTCACATTGCATGTCCAAAATCCTTGCAATCCTTTGTGCATAAAACTTTCTATTCATGTCAATTTTGTGGCATTTGGACCTACAATGTGAAAGTTATGTTTTTTTAATAATTTAGAAATTGAATTAAATTATCTTTTTTTTTTTTAAATCATAACTTTTGCATCATAGGTCCAAACACCCTTGCACTCCTTTGTGCATAAAGCTTTCTATTTACGCCAATTTTGTGGCGTTTAAACCTATAGTGTAAAAGTTATAATTTTTTTAAATTCAAAAATTGAATAAATTTATTTTTTTTGAAAAAAAACATAACTTTAACATGGTATGTCCCAAGGCCACAAAACAAAACCTTTGCATTCCTTTGTGCATAAAGCTTTCTATTTGTACCAAGAACACAACCTCTCACATACATTATAGTGTGAAAGTTGTTGAATTTCAAATCTTTAATGAATTAGAAAATTAGAAAATTAGAAAATGATTTCACTTTTATTTTTTTTGTTGTGGGAACAACATAGGACACACTAGTTGCAATGAAAACGTGTATTATTTTTACCATAAGTAGATTCAATAAAGAAGAACATTATTGTCAATGAAAATCATTTGTTTCACCAATAATAAAAATAATAAAACATTATTCCATGGTAATAGGTGCTAAACTAATGATTTCAGTAGAACATTCAATTTTAAGATTTTAGGGAAATTCAAAAGAGATTGAAAAGTAGTCTTTGAAATCTATAATTTTTTTAAGTTGGAGGCAAATGCATGAGAGATCTTTTTCTCATCCAACTTTAGTCTTGTCAAGAAAACTAAAACTAATTAAAATATACAACATGGAGATCCTTTTTCTCTATTTTTTTTTAAATCCAAAAATAAACCAAATTCATGGAAATGAACTTCACTAAATAGTAAGACCACCAAAACTCTTAGAAATACAATCTAGATGGAAAACATTCATTGTCATTTGGGCATAGTTAACAAAAACTAAAGACATTTTGTATCTTTTGGATGATTTCAAGAGGTTTTGTAGGATGGAAATAAACATTTTTTCATCCAATTTTTTGGGGGAGAGTTGCTTGAATGCATTTTAAGTGAATAGAATTAGATATCCCCTCACTATACTGTAGTATTATAGACTTTTCAAACGAAAGTTGATGTTTAATCCATGGATCATCCTTGTAAGTGTACTTTGGCCACTTTTTGCTCTATATTCTTGAGCAAGAAGTTTATCTATAAAAATGATATTTTTGAATTTGAGACCAATTAATGAAATGATTTTTTATCAAGTGTAGTTTCTACTCCAATAAGAAAATTTGAAAAATTCATTTCATATTTTATTGCAATTTGAACTTTGAGTAGATGACCTTTGTTTGTTGATTTCTAATCTTAAAATGACATGGTAACTTTGCTTTACTATACATTGTCCTTTGAAAAGATGCAAACAAATCTTGTTCTTGCAATTAATTTCTTTCCCCTCCTTTTTGGAAAATCTAAAGCTATTGATGTGCTTAAAAAAAATTCAATACCTATGCCTATGCCGTCAATCAGAATTGCAAAAAATACTAAAACAAATTGAAAAAATTTAATGCCCATGCCCATGCCCGGGAGTGCTATTTTGTGAGCTTTGGAGCGTGAGCCTGTGAGCCTTCAATTTTAGGTGCAATTTTTTTGACTTTTAGGGTGTAGACCTATGACTGTGGTTTGAGATTTGAGGATCTTTATAGCTAGTGACCTTAAAAAAATATGTTAGTTGGCTTGAAATAGGGTTGAGACATTCCAAATGTTCTCCAAACGCCTTATCTATATATCCTATCTATTTTTTGTTTTTTTAATTCTTAATGGCAACTCTGTCACCCTAGAGAATCAAAGACCCCTCTCAGCATAAAGAGGATCCTTGGAAGGTATGGAAGTTGGGACTTTAAGAAAAAAAAATTCAATTTTTTTTTTTTTTTGTTGCAATTTCATCACCCTCCAAAAGTCCCTTGAGGGCTTTAGAGTTTGGGACTCTCAAAAATATTTATTTCTTATTTTGAAATTTTATTCAATTCTTTTTAATTTGCAACTTCATCACCCTCAGAAACCCTTCTTATTACCGACAAACCTTTTGAAGTTTGAAGTTTGAGACTCTCAATTTTTTTATTTTTTTTTATTTTTCAAAAATTTTCACAACTTTGTGATCCCATGAAACCCCTCTCAGTGCCAAGAGACCCCTTATGAGGTTTGGGATTTAGAGCTTTGCAAAAAAAAAGATTTTTTTTTTCCAATTTTTTTTCAATTTTTTCCCACAACTTTGTGACCCCAAGAAACCCCTCTTGGTACTATAGGATTTGGGATTTGGGACTTTCCAAAAAAATAAAAATAAATAAATAAATTTTTTTATTTTCGCATCTTTGTCTTCCCCAAAAAACACTCTCGGTACTAGAGACCCCTTTTAAGACTCTAGGTGAATTAAAATTATCGCATGTCAATAGACCAAGCCAAATA
This sequence comes from Antitrichia curtipendula, assembly GCA_951230915.1. Lineage (NCBI taxonomy): Eukaryota > Viridiplantae > Streptophyta > Bryopsida > Hypnales > Leucodontaceae > Antitrichia > Antitrichia curtipendula. Next base: position 3,143,789 of record OX579635.1, read on the forward strand.
CAACGTGCATGCTAACAAGCTTCCACGATCATAGGGCTTAATAATAAAATTTTGGAATTTCTCCTTTGTTTACTCTATTGACTTCTTAAATTTCAAGTGTTTTTTTTGTCAATGCTCTAAGCTCACAAAATGTACGCTCATTGCTCTCAAGCTCGTGCTTTTAGGCTTACAAACTAGTGTCGTTGTGCCCATGCCATCGATCTAAATTGCAAAAAAAAAAGAGTAGAGATGTAAATATTGAAGGAGGCCAAACAGAAGAGAGAAGGTGGAAGTTTATATCTAAGTCAATGTGAAATGTTGGTGGTGGACTGGCTCATTATGCAATGATGCCTATATATCTGCCAACAAAATAATTGTCTTGAGAGGAGGCTTCCTTCCTAATCTTTTGATTTCCTTACGTGATCTTTTCCAAGTAAGCATTCTTGGATAGGTTATCTCTCTTTGCAAGTAATATTTGAAGTTTTTTGTTTTTTGATGTCAGTTTCAGTGCAACATATTGAATCCTATGATTTGCTATTTTTTCTTGTTGTGCGACACAACTAAGCTCTCTAAAGGAGGAGATGATGCAAAATACAAAAAGTGGGCCAAAGATAAATTAGAGTGCCTCAAGTATTCTTTTAAGTCTTCACTTGTTATTTTTTTATATAGGACCCAACTACCTGCTATTTTTATTCCACTTGAAATTTAGTCATTTTGATGTTTTTTTCAAAGGATACATGTAAAGGAAGATTTTGTGATGCAATATCTAATTAGTCAATTTGCACCACTGTATATAGTGTTTGGAGGTGAATTGGAAGAATTAGGGTTTGGCAATTTGTTTCTCGATTTGTGGGTGTGTTGATGCTTTGGATTGTAGTGGAATAAAATGCTTGTGAATTTTGAATTTTGAATTTAATATTAGAAGGTGTTTAAAATTTTGAATGCTCAAATTTTATGATAGTTATATAATTATTATTTGGTGGTCTTTTTATTTTAGTTGTTAATTAATGCTTTCTAATTCACATATTTTTGTATATGTGAATGTTTTTATTCTCATTTATGGTCAGTTTCAGGAGCTGGAAGATAGGACAAAGAAGGAGAAGGAAATATGAGATTGAAGAAAAAATTGTTGAACAGATTAGAGGTTAGAATTGAAAGTAAAAATTTTACATTCAATAGAAAAATGTGTACTGTATCCCTTTCAAAATTTGTATAAATTTTTTACAACCAATGAAAAATTGACACATGTATAATTCTTGCGTACCATGTTGTTGTCATCTTTGTTGTTTTTGACATGGTTTGTCACTATCACTATCACCTCAAAAGAGGCAGTCATTAGAAGAAAAACATGTCCGGTACAACCAACTACTATGCAACTAGTGTCCTATACCATAGTTGTCACATTAGACAAGTTACTATTCATTTTATGTCCTGTAGGACGAGTTACTATTCATCAAATGTACTTGAGAAGTACATTTGGTGAATAGTAACTTGTCCTACAGAACATAAAATGAATAGTAACTTGTCCTACAGAACATAAAATGAATAGTAACTTGTCTAATGTGACAACTATGTGACCTATACAACTATCTTGCAATTGTAATCCTCTCTATTAGCACCAAATCTAACGTTATTGTTTTATGTCGTTGTTTTATAACATTCATATATTGTTTAAGTTGCAAAGCAGTCAATCTATAGTTGCAAAAAATGACTAGGAAACAACTAGGAAAAGATTGCAACTGTAAAATGACCATAGTTGTTTCATAGTTGCTTTCTAGTCATACACTAGTTGTTTCTTAGTCGATTCCTATAGGACTAGAAAATTCAGCTTTTCTATTGATTTGGTTGCATAGATTTGTTTCACTTTTCTATTAATTTGGAGAGTAATTTGTTGATTTGGATAGAAATCAATAGAAAAGTGAACCAAATTAATGCGACCAAATCAACAAAAAAGACTAAATTTTCTAGTAGTGAAGCTAGTTGTTTCCTAGTAGCTCTTAACCCCTCATCGCCGGAGGGGACGAAAAGTGTCCTCACAGAAAATTCAAAGTGCTATAACTTTTGCATCAAATGTCCAAACTCAATAAAACTTGTTGGTAAAGTTGCGCTTTCTCTTCTAGTTTATGTGGTACAATTCTTAGATCAGTACAAGCTTTATTGATTTCTTGAAAGCCAATCGAAGTTCATAGGTTCAATTTGAATTCACCAAACTGCATTTGAAGGCTGCAACTTCGGGGGCTTGTATCTCCTTCATCCAATGTTTGTTTTCAATAAAATTTGTTGTGTTATGTTTTCCTTTAACTCTAGTTATTGTGGTTAAATTTTCATGTCAATCCAAGTTGTTTTGAATGCTTGGGAGCAATTTGAAGTTCAAAATCCAGACATTTTTGCATTACAGTGAACTTTGGTGGCTTATAACTTCTTCAGACAAAGTTTTTTTTCAATACTTTTTGTTGAAAAAGTTTTACATACTAGTTTAGTTCTTGTGGTAAAATTTTCATATCAATACAAGAAGATATGATTGACTGAGAAGCATTTTAGCAGAGGTAGGTTCAGCCGTAGATGTGTTTTTTTGCTACTTTTTTCACTGATTTTTGACATTTCAAAACAATTTGGCAAACGCAATGAGTCAATTAAATGTTTGTTTGTTTTTCCCACCAAAGTGTTTGTCTTTTGGTTTAGAATCACTCTGTAGTTTAAAGTTTTTTCATTTTAGTAGGTTTAGAAATCGAATTTCACCTCCAAATATGTTTTTAGGAAGATTTCAACATCTTTTTTCAACACTAAAACATTACAATCTTTCAATCTATACGGTCAAATGATCCCAAATTTGATTTACACCATCTACAACATGCACAATAAAAGATTGTACGGTTAAGATTTGCATATCTTACTCATATTCAAACTTATAACACTTGAAAAGGAAGTTTGTTTTTTGACATGGTTAGGGCTCCGGCGGTGAGGGGTTAAGTTGTACACTAATTATTTCTTAGTCGGTTTCTAGTTGTTTCCTAGTTGCTTCCAAAGTTCATTTTCATTTGTCTTATATCAATTGTCCCATATCAATTGTAAAGAGTACCATGAGGTTCCACATATAACATATGTAAGTTGTCATAGTCTTGTGCAATGGATTTTGTTATTAGAATTCTATGACTTCTACAATTTATAGATTTTTATAATTTGTAGATTTCTACAATCTGTAGAATTCAAAAAATATTTGAAATCCAAAAAATTTTAAAATCTATGAATTTTTAAGGTATCCTAAACCAGTGAAATCTATTAAATACCAATATTTGAATTTTTGAAATCTAGAAAAAAAATAGATTTGAAATTCAGAATTTTAAAGGAAAGGTAGTTTTAAAATTCAAAAATCTAGACAAATGTAGATATTGAATTTTGAAATTTACAAATCTACAAGTCGCAAACAAGATCACACACAAGGCGTGACTTTTGCAATTGCTACAGCTTTTTCCTAGATTTTAGTGTGTCCACTGCAACTACAAGTCTCCAAATTATCACTAGTCACAAATAAGTCGCAAGTGTCCTGTGCAATTGAAAAACTAGTTGCGTAGTGTAATTGCAACTCGAGTTGCAAAACCCCTCATTTTCTTCTAGTGAGTAATTGCATGTACAACATGTACAATGTGATGTTATATACTATAATATACATCTATGGTGAAAACTTCAAATCTTTTTTTAGCATATTTTGTAGTTGATATAAATTTTGTTCTTTTTGTCCTTAAGAAAGTTATAGTAATTTCAAATTTTCACAATAAAATTTGATTAATGTAATATAATATATAGAAGGTAGGTGATTTCATGTCTCACACATAAATTCTAATTATAACCTTTAGATTAGAGCTAGTGACCTTTAGGATTTTATGTATTGACATGTATAGCCACGGTCTACTTTGCAACCATTTGGTGCTTTTGAAGCTACAACTAGAATTAAAGACATGACCATATTGATGGAATGAAGCATGGACAAAAGGAAGCAAGATAAAAATGGTAGAATAAAGATAAGACTAAAATTATAGAGTTTATAATTTATGAGACTAAAATTGAACCCGTGATGTCTTTTCAATTGAGGGAATTCAAAAGATTTTAAGAGAACCAATGCAAACCTATTGGTTTCAATTAATTTACAAAAAGAACAAAAAACATGAGGGTTAAAAGTTTTTAGAAGCAATACTTGGATTCCTGATTTTTTGAGTTTTTTGTGTTCACGAATATAGGTGCAATACTGGTTATACACCTCCAAATTCCACCGTAATGAATTTATAGTTGCTAAGATGTCAACGTCGATTAAAGTCTAGATACTCATAATCCTCAAAGGACAAGCCTAATACCATTTTTTCAAACTTCACTTGTTAGAACCTATAAATGTGATTTTTTGTATTCATTTTTTCAAAGATTTGATTACATGTCTTCTATTAGTCATTAAAATTTGCATATTTTTGTGGAAAATTTTAAAACTATCATGAATTTATAAATAAAAGTAAAATAATTTATATCAAATGCAATTGATGCCTAAAAAATTTGAAATTCTTTCCGTATATATTGTAGAATAGCATGGTGCAAATTTTAACTATGTCACTCTAAAACTACAAAATTAGCAATCTATGGTTATAAAACTCAAAATTCGAATTTCTATAAAATTCCAATGACCACCTTTAAGTTGGAACTAGTTTAGATAATTTTTGAAGTAACCTATGGGGATTTTGTATTGACAAATATAAATGGTGGAACCACTTTGTGACATGGGAATTGTTGATCACAACTAAAAAATGATGGAATGAAACCAAGATGAAAACTATAGAATTTTGAAGTTATGTAAATGAATTGAAGCATAGAGAGAATTTGTCTTTTCAATTGAAGGAGTTGAAAAGCTTTTTGATGGAATCAATGGAAGCCTTTGAAATTCATTTAATTTTCAAAATAGAAGCCATAAAATTTGGATAGGAATTTGGATTCTAAAAAATATCAAAGATATAAGAGTCCAACATTCAATATACACCTACAAAGTTTAGCACAATGATGAGTTCACAATTGCCCAAATTTTTATGTCAACTAAAGTTTGTGAAAGAATTTTAACCCTCAAAGGCGGAGTCTATAATAATTTTTTCAAACTACCTATGATGTAATTATTTTAATTTATTTTTTGAAAATGCAATAAAATGTCTTCTATTAGTTGTAAAAATTTCACTTGGGGGAGAGGGAAAATTTAAATTACCGTGAATTTGTGAAAAAATGTGAAATAATTCATATCAAATGCAATTAATGCTCAAGATTTTTTTAAATCTCTCCATGGGTTTATATTATAGTGTAGAATATTATGGTGCACATTTTTTTATTGTGTCATTCTAAAATTAGAAAATTAGAACTCCATGGTTGCAAAATCATTTTTCCAAATATTTGGTCAATATTTCTAAAAAAATCCTATATTTCAAGTAGAATTATACATGAATAGATGAAGAATATCAATGAAAAATTAATTACCAAATAGAAATCTATTGCTTTATGGGTTTCAATATCTATGTGAAAATTTCCATTGCCAAGGTCTCTCAATCCAAGCACGGGACCTCAAAACCTTCAATTGGACATCATTCATAGCTTGGAGAGCCAATAAAACCCTGGTGTAAATTTTTTTTTTGTACAAAGTTGCAAATGGAAACAAAGAGAGTGAAAGATTGTGAAGTTTAAATTTGTGGTCAAAGGCCTATCCTTTTGGAGTTAAATAAGGAACACTTTAAACCTAAAGTCCATGCAAATTTGTTGTGTGAGAGATCCAAAATCCTCACTTGTAGAGTTGTAGTTGGACAAAAGGTTGAAATTGTGTATTCAACCTCAATGGGAATTGACCCGGTTTCTAAGGTAGACCAACTTAATTTCGTTTGCTACCTAATTATGTCATCTTACTATTGGTCCTAATTTTGTCCCCCCAAACATCCAAATTTGTTCATTATTTGACAAAATCATTGCATTAATGCCAACTAAAGGTAATGTGTCTATCCTTTAATGGTGAATACTTAAGTTCCATTGGATACATGTAGAAAGGTGGTTATGGGACGTTTACAAGACATTTACAACTCCACTTCGCGAGTGGTTTTGTAATTTGAAGGCAAACCACTTCATAAAAATTATAATTTTCATCAAAGATGATAATTCCACTTGGGTTTGATTTGTAAAACAAGCGCACACCTATAACAATTATGTGCCCCTCTTGGAGTTGGCCCAAAGATATTCACATTGCAAATGAGGGTGGTAATAGGCTTGCCTACCTTAGGTGTAAAGCGTCCTTGCGTCCCTTGAGAATTGAAGTTTGGCATTCATCAATTCATGAATAAGGTAGGGGTCTGTAAAAGTGACCTATCTCTAAAAGCAACCTTTAACACAAAGGTACATTTTACTTTCTTCAATGTACCAGCATTGTACATTTCAAGGAGGGGGTCGCTTTTAGAAACCATTGCATTTCAACTTCAAAATTTTGTAACTAATTCCACAAAGGTCCAAAAAATATGAAACGACTTGAATTAGATGCCAATTCCATTTTTCTTCCTAGTGAAAATTTTCTTCGCTGAAAATGCAATCAACTCTTGAAGGGTTGCTTTAACAGCCTCCTACCTTAGTGTTGCAGAACCGACAGTGGCAGTCTCTGATGAAAGAAGGTGAAAAGGTCTGTCAAACAACAACCAAATTCCTGAAGATTTCAAGGACATTCGTTCTGCATGAGCACTGACACACATTCTTTCAAGAATTCCAGTCAATTGCGGGTAAGCTTACATTCAAAAGTATAGGAGGAGGCTCAAAAACAGTTCAGGCATTAAAAACCGCCCCTACAGGAGTGTCCAAAACAGTGCACATGGGATGTAGAAATGGAAATTACTTCATGTGGTGAGAAACTACCAACCCATGTGGGTGATTTTAGGCTATTGAACAGGTGACATGGTTCATCATCATGTGTGATTTTACTCATAATAGAGACCTGAATTTGGTGAGTTCTGCAAAATGACTTTGAAATGTCAAAAAATAGCAAGAAAAATTGCAAAAACACATCTGAGGCTAAACCTACTTCTACTAAAATGCTTCTCAGTCACTCATAACTTCTTGGATTGATGTGAAATTTTAACCACGCAAACTAGACTAGTATGCGCAACTTTTCCAAAAAGATTTATTAGAAACGGACATTGTATGAAGAAGAAACAAGCCGCTGAAGTTCACTGTAATCCAAAAATGTCGGGATTTTAAACTTCGAATTGCTCCCAAACATTCAAAACATTTTGGATTGACATGAAAATCTTCCTACAATAACTAGAGCTCAAGGGAAACATAATCCAACAAATTTTATTGAAAAATAAAATTGGACAAAGAAGATACAAGCCCCCGAAGTTTCAGCCATCAAATGCAGTTTTGTAAACTCAAATTGAACCTGTGAGCTTTGATTGGCTTTAAAAAAATGAGTATATCTTTTATTGATCTGAAACTTTTATCTCACAAACTAGAAGAGAGAACGCAAATTTTACAATAATTTTTATTGAATTCAGACATTGTCTGCAAAAGTTACAGCACTCTGAATTGGATTTGAAACTATGTGAGGAAACCTTGGGGTGTTTAGCGGTTACAATAAATTTTGATTTACAATCGGGAGTGAATTGAATGGAAACATACAGTGGATCATTCTTAGAATCATTGTTTCCATTTAAAGGCATGGTTAGGATCATTCTTAAACTCTTTGGTTCCATTCAATGGCATGTTTTGATTGATTACAGTTGCACCTATGAGCATTAGTAGGGACCTATGCACCTCTGACTTTGAAAAATCATATCTTATTCATTTCAAGTCAGAAAATTAAACTTAAAATTTTCAGTGTTGTATTCCTCATTTCTCTTTCTTCCACATAAATGTAAAAGAACTTTGGGTCCACCCATTTTTGTACAAAGGTCATTTTTCCCTTAGATGAGCGCTCTGAGCCTTCTACCTTAGGGTCAAGTAATCTGCACTTAAAGTGACCATTTAACTGATTGCTTTTCCGGGGAAGCTAAACTCCTCAAACAATTTTTAGTAAATTTTCATAGGAAGAAAAAATGGAATTGGCATCTAACCCAAGTTGTTTTATATTTTTTGAACTTTCGTGGAATTAGTTATGAATTTATGAAGTTGAAACATTGTGGTCACTAAAAGTGAACACCTCCTGAAATGTACACTATTGGTACATTGAAAGTGGATTTGAAGTTTCATTAGAATGCATGAGGGACGTGTAATGTGTGACCAAAAAAGAAATACAATTGTTTTGCATAATCACCTTGATTCAATGTAAAACTACAACTCTAGTGTTTGGACCATTATATTTTTATAATATTGTATGTTGGTGATGATTCTAGTTATTTACTTATATTGTTTAACTCTTTAATGCTTTGACGTCCAAAAAGATTCTAATTCAATTTCTTTTTCATTATTGCTTAGATGAAAATCATCCTAATTTGTGGGGATACTTTATCTAGTTGTTGTCCTATCTAATGGTTTGATTTTGTGTTACTAGAATAAATATTATTCTAAATTACAAATGCGGAAGTATGTCAAGTGGTTGACTAAGCCAAAATTGCATTGACTCTAGTTCAAAATTGGATTTGCAAAAATGAAATCATACATTTAAAGAACAAGAAAATTTCAAAAAATCACCATGTCAAGGGAACCTCATTTCATACCAATTTCGACAAGTTCTACTCAAAAAAATGATAATATTTTGCTGTTTAAATTTATAAAAAAATACTAGTGATAACATTGGTGAATCTAACTATACAAATGAAGTCTAGATCTCCAAATGTACAAATTTTATTTATATATCAATTCCAAAATATTCTTCCAAATAGTACTTTACGATGATTTTTCTCAATTATCAATTCTAGAGAACACACTGTGCATTATTGTGCATTAAGGGGTTAAGGGCCACTGATTCAAGTTTTAAGCATTTGTGTATTGAATTTGGTCTAACTATTGGTACCTTTATCTAGCCTTACTTGAGTTCTTCAATTGTAAATTGAAATGATCAAAACAATAGACAACTTGATGTACTATAGTAGTTAGTACCTCTATTTTTTTCTGCATCCACCCCAAAACACAAGTTTGTTGACTGAACCACTTAATTGTCCTAATGCCTACTCCATAACTCGTAAAAATTATTTACATCATGATCATATTTCATGAAGCATGTTTTTATAACAATCATATTCTTCTTGCATTACTAGAAGCTACAAGTTTAAATACGACCTTACTTGAAAAGTCAGTCAACGCCATGGCTGCTTGTTTTCCACTGTGAAAACTACTTGAGCCATATTCAAATTTCAGAAAATCTACTAGAAACAATCGTGAATGAGGAAAGAAATGGAGTGTTGTGCTCCTGATGGAATCATGTTTGGTAATCCAACAATGAATTACTTAAGTGGTATGGCATTTCTGATAAAACTACACCACTGCTAATATAATCTATTGGACAGAACTGCACTATTCCTAACCCTCTCAAGTGTATACGTCTTTTTAGGCCAACAGTTTAGAAATAACGCCAGCACCAACTGTCCTCCCTCCTTCTCGAAGAGCAAAACGTTGTCCTGAATAAAATAAACATATACTACATGAGAAAATAAGAACAAAATACACCGGGGCGAGCTGGTGGATCAGTATTTTCAGCAGTTGAGAGGGGGGGCTGATGAAATATAAATCAATGAAAAGGGAACTTACCATGCTCGAGAGGGCAAGGAATGATTAGCTCAAATGATGCAGTCAGATTGTCCCCAGGCATGACCATCTTGATGTGCTCTGGAAGTTCCACCTTTCCAGTTACATCAGCAGTACGCAAGTAGAATTGGGGTCTATAGTTGGAGAAGAAAGCAGTGTGTCGGCCTCCCTCTTCCTTTGTGAGAATGTAAACCTCTGCTTCAAACTTCGTGCTTGTCTTCACGGTGCCAGGCTTGCAAACAACCTGTAATAACACCATAATCGGTATAAAATCATATTTAAAAGAATCAAGTGGACATGATGTTAGAGAGAAGGCATTATCGAATGGTCAACTTCAGAGGAACTGAATCATTGGTATGAGAGCGGGTTAGCTGATACAGGGAATATCATAAAATCTACAAGTAATTTGAGCACACCCAAACATACCTGACCGCGCTGTACTTCGTCGCGCTTAAGACCACGAATCAGAAGACCAACGTTGTCTCCTGCCTGCATTGTCAACACACTGATTTGATTAGTACAATCAAAGGAGTCTAATTACTCAGATCTCTGGATAACTAAGTGACCACTTCTTTAAGCTAAAAGTGAAACAGAAATACTCTGGCTGGTATACTGGTGAAGTACTACATGCCTACCTGTAAAGTCTCGCTAACAGATCCAAGAAGAAACCAGACGATAGTTTGGAAACATTATAGGCTAGGACAGGAATAGTACCTGTCCCTGATCCAATTGCTTCTTAAACATCTCAACACCAGTCACAGTTGTTTTGAGGTTGGGGCCCTGCAATACAAGGAATGTTCAGGAAGAACTAAAAGAGAGAAAAGACGATCCAGTTCAGTTATTTGATTTGCAAGAAAAGAGATCAAATCTAGATGTACACACCGTGCGAAGTCCAACAACTTCCACCTCTTCACCCACTTTGACAATACCTTGCTCCACACGCCCTGTCACCACGGTTCCACGACCCTGATGACAAGATCAAACAAAGTCTTAGATAAAAGACTGACTAGAAGCTGGTCTTGCAATCTCTATAGAACACTCGGGAACCTCTGAAATAAATAGTGTCAAAATAGAGACCTCTAAGACTCGGTAAGGGGCATTAGCCCCTAAAGAACTAAAGAACTAATGGGCTCATGTCTTTCTCGATACTTCGAAACAGCTCATATGGGGACTCTCTTATCCCATTTTATTTATTTTTCGAGAAAGAGACGCAAAGTTATTCAATGATACTGATGATATGTGATTTGATCCCAACATGATTATACTTTGTACAAATCACATCAGGTCATTATATTACCATGAAACCTTAAGTCCTTTAGGGGTTAGTCGTTCACATCCACGAAAAGGGTACACATGTGGTGTTTGCTGACCAATTTTGCAAGTCATAGTATTGGACACAGAGTTGCTGAGACTCAGGAAGTAGAGATAAAATTGCTACATACCTAAGCATCCAATCAAATGTCTAAATCTTAATCTTGCCTGAATAGAAAAAACATCCTCAATTGGCATGAGGAAGGGTTTTTCAAGATTGCGCTTGGGCTCAGGGATGTACTCGTCTACAGCCTCCATCAACTTCAATATCGCATTCTTTCCAAGCTCTTCGTTCGTTCCCTGCAGTGCAGCTAGAGCTGAGCCCCTAACGATGGGAATATCATCGCCAGGAAACTTGTAGAATGACAGCAACTCTGCACAAAGAGTGTCTGGTCAGAGATTGATCCAAATGTTGAGCACAGCGTTGCATCAAAATTTGGTCGAAACTCAAATCCCATGAAGATAGTTTTACCTCGCAACTCCATCTCCACAAGCTCCAGCAACTCCTCATCTTCCACAACATCCACTTTGTTCAAGAAAACCACCAAGGATGGAACACCGACCTGTCATATTTGCAATGTAATTCAGAAGTCATGAGCATGGAAGATGAAGAGAAAATGCTAACGAAACGTCATGAAACTTTGAAAATAAAACTTATGCACATCAATAAATGGAGCGTAGAACACTTGAAGCTCTGACACATCCGACTCCAACGCACATATATAACCGTTATCGAAAGTGGTTGCTAAAAGTTTTAACCCCTAAAAGATCAAGGACTCATGGTTATAAATGACCAATTCGATTGATCAGATTGTGAAAAATATTATTCAGATGGGTTTAATTTAATATCACTAGAATCTGTGAACACTGAATGGGCTGGTCAGTAAATAAATAAAAACGGGTAAAAGAAAGTCACCATATGACCTACTCAAAACTGGAAGGAAAAACGTGAAGCCCAATTTGAGACTCTTGGACCAGAAGGGGACAAGGCAAGTAAACATAATTGACAACGTGGTCACAGCGTTCTAAAAACTTGGCTTCAGGGAACCCACTGACCTGTCGAGCTAGAAGGATATGCTCTTTAGTCTGGGGCATCGGCCCATCCGGTGCTGAAACCACAAGAATACCACCATCCATTTGTGCAGCACCAGTAATCATGTTCTGCATTGAAATAATAATAATAATAATCACCTTCAGAAGAACAGCTTGGTCGCAAATATCCCCTTGAAAATGTCCCAACAGATAAGGATCCAATAATGACAAAAACAAACAAACGATTTTAAAAACTTGACTTCAGGAAATGCTGCAGCTACCAACACGGCACATACAAGCATTACCTTGACATAATCAGCATGCCCTGGGCAATCAACGTGAGCATAATGTCGATTCGCTGTTTCATACTCAACATGTGCCTGCATCAAATATATATAACCTATCAATATATCAAACTACCAGTACACTTTCTTGATGACCTTGACAACACGATTCACTTCTACGATAAGGCCCAAATTAAGGAAAGACCACATGAATTCTAGTCATCAAACAGTTCCCACGAATAAATATCAACATGCCCCCCAAAGATAAATAGACGAATCACAAATGTAGGTTTTCAGCCTCCAATTTACAAGCCACGGAGCTTACAGTGGCAATGGTGATACCCCGCTGCTTTTCTTCTGGGGCTTTGTCGATCTCGTCAAATGCAATTGACTTAGCCATACCCGCGTCAGCCAAAACCTGCTCAACAGAGTCATTCATGTGAGTCTACGCTTTTCACAACCCTCCGACATAGCTAATTGACAAACACATAGAATTATCAAATAGAAAATATCAAATGCTGCGATCATAACAGTTTCATTACGCGAGGTGGACTAAGAACAGTGGAAATTACTGCGACAGTACAGGAATACCTTGGTTATTGCTGCTGTAAGTGTAGTTTTCCCATGGTCGACATGTCCAATGGTTCCAATGTTCATGTGCGGCTTACTGCAAACAGCTCACGACAGCTCAGATCTAGAGTCCCAATGTAAAGCACAACGTCAACAACAAGAAAATTTGAGAATCTTCCTCAGCACCCCTGACCAATAGGCAATTAGATCTTAAACGTTTTAAGTAATAGGTAAAGAAAAACAGACTAATGAATGAAACCCCATCTATGGACAGTCAAAGAAGAGGTTGACTTCATAAGAATACTAAAGAGGCTCCGTCGTGTTACAAAAACTCTCAATGTAAGCAGTACCATGTAAACCCTAAACCCTAGCTAACCCTGCCGCATCAAAGAGAATTCTACATTCGACTGAAATATCCATAGACACGAAATTAATGAGACAAAATGTTACATTCGCGACAAAACCCTAATAAATCCCTGCCTTGTCAGAAGCTTCGAAATTCACCTAAATCAAAAACATTTACATTACTCCTGCTTAAATGCCTCGCAGCTCTTCTTGGAATTTCAAAATGGAAATGATTCAACATAAGAAAGGTGCATGAATTAATGCCATCACAGAAAGGGAAAACTGACGCTCACTTTCGGTTGAATGTCGCCATTGTGCGAACAGATACCAGTCCCTTCAAGTAATTCCGCCATAAGCTCAGCTCGTGGGATCTCGCAGACGAATCGAATGCAATACGAGGGTGACTCTCGGACGACGATACAAGCCCACACGAATGGTAATTGCACACTGAGCTTTGTGGCAGCACAAGCTTCAGCAACGACTGCGAACGCCGCGCCCGCGCTATCGCAGCCGCCATAGCCAAGTGCTGGCTAACTGTTCCCCCAACTCACTTCAATCGATCGTAAAATCCAAATTCAAAAAATCTCACAAACCTCTCATTGCACACCACCAACACCTCAGAATTTTAAAGCACCCCCACGGTGAACACAATTGCAATGGTAGGCAACCGACGATCGCAACCCTGAGGGGGTCCGATCCGAGAAATTCCAACAACAACAACTGATAAATGTGTCTAGGAATAATGAACGACACCCGAGGCTCTTACAAATGAGCGGCTCGGATCCTAAAACCCTAAACCCCTTCTCTAACAGTGAGGAAAGAATTCTCAGACCTCTTTAATATCACCACCTTCTCTAATATTCATTCTCAGTTTTCTCACCAAAACTTAGGGCATGGACGTACTCTGAAAATTTGGAAGGCAAACTTTGCAATTTGTTTGGAGTTCTGTAACATTCTTTGATGAATTTTCATAATTGTGTAGGTAGTTAATTTTTAGGAATGTATTATCCCAACAATATTAAATACCCTAATTCCTGATTTCATCTTGTAATTTTATTGACTTTTTTTCCATTCTTTGTCCCATTGTATTTATTCAAAGTAAATGGTTATACCTTAGTTAATTTCAATTTTTATGTAAATATTAAATATTAAAAACTTTTGATTCTATGTCCTCTAAGGCAAATTATACTACCCTAGTAGTGTACCCTCCAAGTGTGATTGTACTTCAAGATAGATGCTAATTTCTAATGCCCCCAAGTATGGTGATGCTTATGTACCGGTTTTAGAAAAACGTGGAGAACTTTGTGAAATAGAATCCCAAATAGAAACAACATGAAAGCTCTAGGCCAAGTTGGAGTTCTGATTCAACTTCCAACCCCCTCCAATTGTTGGCCCTCAAGCTGGCCAATAGAAATTAGACCTCATTATCACACTTTGTTATGGCACAAACTTGTATACAAATGTCATAAAAAGAAGTTTGATAAGTGACACAAAGATTATAAACAACCTTCTTCATTTTTACAACCTCAAGTGCTTCTTCATTATCACTTCTATATGCCATATTTTATTTGAAGATGCGTGGATACTACGCCATTTCACAAGTGAAATTCAAAGACATAGATTGCAAATCCAATGATTGTTAACATTTTCAAGAGTATCAAGAGGCATTTAGAAACAAAGAAGCAAAGAAGCAACATTGAAAAAAATGTTCAACACCAATGTAAGTGGAGAGTAAGGTTGCCACATCCCTATTGAATGTTTTTCTTGTAGAAAATTAGGGTTCATTACGTATTAAATATTAAATATTAATATTTAATGAAACAAAATATTAAATAAGATACTCTTACTCCTATATAAAAAAATGTTTAAAAAAAATCACTTCCTCACAGAAAATTTGGCATATGCTTTTAAAATTATTTTTGGTTGAACCTGCCCTGCAGCAACTAGTAGTACTCTTGACATCTCACAAAACTCCATATAATCACAGCCATTGGTGGGCCTAGGCTGTGACACCATGGCAGTCTTGGGCCACCAAGTGCATCTGAAAAAGTATGTCCCCAAATGAAAGCAGATGAAAAGCTAAGAGAACGCCTCCAGTAAGGATGGATGCACAAACCATTCATTTAGGGCCTTGACAGAAACCCAATTTGGGTCAGAATTTGTGGCCATGGCGAATTCATCCCCTGGTGGTGACGACGGACGCAGCACTCACTCACTCACTGCCGATAGTGCTGAAGTTGAAGCTGAAGAAGCTGAAGCTGAAGACCAGTGGCCCTGCAATTTCCGCTGGAATTTTTGCAACAGCGACTTTGGGATCATCAATGGCGCCCTCCACCATGGCCGTCACCTGCTCTGCATCCAACTTCACTGCTCTTTCGCCCTCCTCGTCCTCTTTCCAGGTGCTCCACAAGCTCTCAGTTGCGAGATGAATGGTGCTGGAAGTTTTGTAGTGTGTGAGTTCAGAGACTCCGAGCTGGAGCTTGAGTTCTTCGGGCAATTTGCTTATGAGGGCATACTCTTGGAAACGGATTGTTGGAGGGTAGAAGTTCTTGATTGGGTGAATGTGAGTGAGTGAGTGAGTGTGGTTCGGACATGGGCTGCTGAATTTGGATATATGAATCGTTATGTGTGTTCTATTGCGCAAATTCATCGTAAGGTAGGGTGTGAGAGTCTGAGAATGGATATTGGATTTTTCAATGTACATTTTAGGGTGGGGACGTTTTTAGGCTGGGGACTTAGCATGAAATTCGTTGTCCATTCTCTTGGACTCCAGTTTTTTTAATTCAGAATGCTTCAATTTATGTTGTCACCAAAAGTGTTAAGGGACCAAGACATACTTGCACAGAATTTGGTTTCCTGAGGTTCTTGAAGAAACGCTCTCCTTAATCTTCATGATAATGGTGTTTCGTATGGAGCAGGCATCTTGCTCCTCATCGACGCAGGAGTTTGCTACGTACTCACATCGACCAACATTGGGTGATGGAGTTCACAAGAACAGGGAAAGGAGAGTGCAAATCAGAGCTGGTAAGGGTCCTCCCAAGCAAGGCCGAGGTTACAACTCTAAGAAAGCTGCTGCGGATGGCATTCGGAAGATTATGCGAGGGCGCGAAGCTGATGGAGCATCTGATGGATGGACCCAGGTGAGCACCTGTCTTCTGGCTTTCTTTTCTTTTCCTGTAACTGGGCTGGCACTAATACCCATGTAATGTTAGACAATTTGTAATTGTGATCATAACTTTGATCATAAATGTGTAAATTTCGTAAGTCTTCATTAACATTCGTATTTCTATAATGGCATCTTGGTGTCTATTGATATAAGGTAAGCTAGGCTTACTCATAACCGAGCTCGATCCCCAAAGCATGCCCTATTAGGTGGTCCTAGGGTCTGTCCGGTGTTTGGGTCTTCCCTGGCGGGCTTGTCCCGCTGATGAGGGGCTCGATTTCTGTGTCTTTTTGCAATGGAAATTTGGCGTTTGCTTTAAGAAAAACAGCTTTCCCTAAAAAATCCAAAGAAAAAAGAGATGTTAAGACATGACCCCATTTTAGTTGTAATATTCTGGGTTTTAGGTGATACTACCTTCAGTAGCCCATTCTCATTCAGGTGTATTGAGGTATTTAAAAATTAGAATGGGATTTATTTGTTAAAATTTAGCGATTCAATGAGTCTTGCATGCAGGTTTTGACAGTAGAGGAACTTTCAGAGGGGAAGAACAAGGCTATCATGCATAATAATGCAGGGTACGTTGGTGTTTGTTTCACGTTACTCAACATTCCATTGTTGATGTGCCCATAAATTGCCCTATGATGATTTGCAGAGATGATGTACGTTCTTTGATGTATGGAAATGTATAATGAGCTTCTACCAATGCAAATTCGTTCTTGAACTAGATATCGTCAATTAAATTCTGATGCTCCTATTCTGTGCAGTTATGTACTAGTGAAGAGGGAGGATGCAGTCTATGCAATTCAAGCCAGCTGCACTTCATGTAAATTTCCCATAATTGAGGGCAAGGTAAGACATGCCTCTATAGAAACCTAGAATTATGGGATGGAGTTCAGATAGGTTATTCTAATGAATTTTATCTGAACTTTTGAAACTCAACTATGAGATGGCACCTCAAACCAACACCTATAATCATGTTCACAACTTGTACATTTATAAATCACATAACTTCGTTTTTTTAAAGATTTCACAGTCTGTCACGATTTAGTTGTGTTGATATGTTCATCTTGTAAATCTATCGGGTTTTCTGAGTGTTCAGACTGCTTTTTGTGATCATGCCCTTGGATGGATTTTGTGCAGGTTGCTACAGCTGAGGGTGTAGAAGATGGAACGCAAGATGATACACAGATAGAGTGCCCTCTCTGTCACACCAAATTCTCTTTAGGGAATGGGAAGGTGGCAGAATTCTGCCCCAAGGATGGTCTGCTTGCATGGGCAATAGGATCGTTGAAATCAAAGGAGGTCCCGGTTGACGCAAAGGTATGACAATCCCCCATCCTTAATTTAATTTTCTTTATGCATGTTTTGAAGTGTTCGAAGTAATCTCGTAACCGTGATGTTTCATAACTCTTGAAAGGGTGTGTGAGCGTAAACGGAAACCTGTGTTTGAAATGCATTCTAAAAGAAGGAAAAACTCATTAGAACCAATTTCCCTCAGCGTCCTAGTTCGAACACCCAAAAATCTTGGACAATTGGTGCATGCTGATTATAAAAATTTACAGCATCGAAAATTTACAGCAACGAAACTTTAGATCTTGTGCTGTGTGAGAGTTGTACAAATCTTGCTCAATTTAATGGTGTCTTCTCATTGCAGGTTTACTCTGCCCGAATTTCGAATGCAGGTCGAGTGTATGTTAGGTTCGCATCAGGAAGCCCGACATTGCAATGACATGCTTCCAATACCATTTGCAAGTTCAACAGCATATCTCTCAGCTTTGTGAGACTGGAGACTAGGTTAACGCTGACAACTTGAATGGTCATAGTCTTTGTAACAACACAAGATTCTTTCAGGTTTTGTAGTTTTCCTTTCAAGTAGCCTAGGATTTCCAAAACCTCTTGTATTCGATTTATTGAACCGTAGATAGACGTAGAAAGCTTGTACATCTACATACTTGAATTTAAAAAATTGTTCTTTATTTTTTCAGATAACCTGTCAATTTACCAATTGTCCTGTGTGACCAAATAATCTTTCATTAGAAGAGGTTTACCAATCAAATGGCCCTAGTTCACATATTCCAAATTTCAGGGCAAGCATTTATTAAGAAGACAAGAAAGTTCTACATGGCGAAGAGTGTAACTCTTTGTGATTCTTTTGTTATCCAAATGTGGTAGAATCCGACCATCGCTTCATCTCTATGTTGGTCAATCTTACAAGGAAAACATCGTGAACTCCAGGTTTTCAGATTTCTCTATTTTCTCTGTAATTCTTTCAATTTTGTTCGACATCATATCAAAATTCAGAGTTTCCATTTGCTCACTACCATTGCTGCCTATCTCCTGACTTATCAGTGATGAACATCCCTTTTTCGATTCATCCCTTCATACAAAAGGAGCAGTGCCAAATTAGCAACAGTTGACCTCCTGCATTGTAAATTTCAAACCGGTTGAGATACCGAAACTCCAGCCGTGGGGTTGGCATAACAGCGTCGAACAAGCGATCGGCAGAGCGTGACGAGCGTGACGAGAGATTCAAGAATGAAGCAAACCATGAGGAAAACCAGGGCAAAGATGATGAAACCGAAAAATAGAATGTAATCTATCCGGTCTGAAGAAACGGCCATGATTCGAGGTTGGCAATACTAAGGGGTGACCTTCAATGAAAGAGAATTGGAGAGATGTGAGGTGCAGGCGAAGTTGCAGTCCTGGTGAGGAAACTGCGTGCACCAAGACAATCCTAAATAACCACTTGCGTTCTTTGAACTTCACTTGCTGTCTCCGTTTATATACCGTATCTACCCTGTGACACTTGGTTTCAACTTCTGAGTACTTCAGCTATATAGGTGCGTTGGGAAACCAAATCTAGAAACTTTTCATCTTCTTGTGTCACCTTAGTCTCACGGGTCATTTTACCATCCTGAACTTCTAGCTATTTGGTACATGACAGACGCCGGCTGTGGCAGCACATTGACTAATAAGAATTCTATCTGCTGCACCGTACATAAATCAAAGTAGAAATGTTGATGTCACAAACCTTTACAGGGATAAACTCAGAACACTCGGAACAATTGATCACTAATCCAGAGAAGACTCAAACAATTCTCATTCCTAACAACAAAAGTTGGCATGGCGTTCATCATGCTAACCGTGAGAAACTAGTTCGCGATTCAACCTTGAATTCTAATTATCCTTCAATAGTGTGTTTCAGAGTGGCCACTACCATTGTTGGAGGTTCTCAGCAATGAAAATAATTTGTCATGTGGAGCACTGGCATTCTTCAACAACTCCTCCGGGGTTGAAATTACAGCGACCACCTCAAGGACGCGGGTTACGGTTTTCAGCGTTCAAGACTCATTTTCATTGTTGTGATTTGAGGCTTATCTTCACGCTTCCAATCATCTTCCTTCATTAGAAAGTTGAGAGAAGATGAGGTTTCAAAGTACCTGTCACTTTTGCTTTGCCCCCGCCTGTTGGTCCTAGCATTCCAACGTTCACAGCCCTCAGCGTTGAACATTGGAGCTGCCTCCTAAACTATACTAGTTCACGCTACTAGATCAAATTCTGTAATCAAAACTCCAACTTACACTCGACGTCTGTACTTGGAATTGGTGCGACCAATTTAGGTAGATCGATCAGACTACTCTGCAAATCGGTGTCAACTTTCCTCAAAACCGAGACAATCGATTCAAAGTCGGGTCTCTCCTTCCAGTTGTGAGTCCAACACCTCTTGACAAGCGCATAAACTCCTTCAGGATAACTTCCAGGCAAGCCGAGCTCCGGACGCTCTCCCGCCTGAACCTTCTTGGACGCCCTTTTTTTCTTCCAGAAGAGTTGCGCTTTCTCATACTCCAGAAGGTCATACAGAATCATTCCAAAGGCGAACACATCCACGCTGGTGTGCAAAGGAAGGCCCAAGTGCTGCTCGGGCGCTCTGCGGAGCAAGCGTCGGAAGCAGTTACTGTTGGTCTCTTTCCGAAACCTTCGCAAGCCAAAATCCAGAACTTTGGCAGTCATGGTGTCCTCGTCCACGAGAATGCAATCAGGCGAAAGCTCACCATGGATAATGCCCAATTCGTCTTCATGCAAGCGAGCCATCCCGAGAGCAACTTGAAGGGCGAGGCGAACTGCATCCGGCTGCGACATAGGCGCCGTCTTGTTCAAGAATTTTCGGAGGGTCACTCCCTGTGCAAGCTCCGTGACCACCAGGTACGGAGGTCGTCGAGTTGCGCCGAGATAATACACAAGGTTTGGATGCCGAATCCTCACTAGTGACTTCACCTCATGCTTAAAACTCGAGCTTAAATCATCGTTTCTAACTAACGTCACCTCGATATGCTTGGCCAGGATGCGCTTGGAGTTCAATTGAGCAAGATATACTTGTAAGAATCCGCTGCCTGAATGGATCATTTCCTCATGCGATATATCATCGTACTCTATAATCCAATCCCCTTCAGGTATATCTGTGCAGTGAGACAAGTCTGTTGAGTCAGTTCTCAAAAGTGTAGCTCTAGCTCTCTCATGTACAATACTAATAGCGTCACAATCTTGCCATACAAGGCATTAAAATGTCGTTGCCACGCTCGTCTAGGGCACGAAAGCCTGGCACAAGGGAACCTTGACAAGAGTCAATCATATAACATGGAGCTCAATGCCAAGGTCACTAACTTCCGTTGATTTTCTTGACTGAATTAAGCAGGACTCACCTATGAAATCATCTTCATCAATGGCGGAAGGCTCTTGGATGACCAGATTCCTTTCAGGCTGCGTTTTGAGCTCCCATCCAACGAAGGCATTGACCTCTAGCAGAGAATCACGAAAGTGTCGAATTCGTTTGCAGATATCCCGAAACTCCGGGCGATTGACTGGATCCGTATCCCAGCATCGCTTGATGTAGTCTGCCAACCCCGGGGGAAGAATCTTCTCAGGCAACTTGGGTCTCAATTCCCCTCCCATCACTTTGGCACAAAACTCCCACCGTCGTTGAAGTTCTGCAATCGGGAATGGTTCCGTCCCACACAAAATCTCAGCGCAAACTATGGCGAAGCTGTAAACATCAGGCTTCAATGGATGGTTCTTCCTCCTCGGGGTAACATTTGATCTGTCCACGTTATTAGAATTCTCTACTCTGAACAGCTCAGGAGCTTTCCACGAAAGAGATCCCACATTCCGGTCTAACGAGGAGTAAGTTGAGTTTCTAAGGTTGGCCTTGGCCAGCCCAAAGTCTGTCAGTTTCACGCTCAAGTAGCCTTTGCTCCTCCGGTCAGGATTCTCGCTGGGCTTTACAAGCACATTATCGCCCTTCAGATCCCGGTGTGCCATTCCTTGGCTATGCAGGTACCGCAACCCTTTCGCTATTTGCAGCATGCAATCCAGCGCTACCAGAAGAAAATCCTTCGGGGAGCTTTGAAGAGCACTCCACCCCGACGCTCTTACGAATTCACTCAGGGAGTCATCCATGAGCTCCATGATGAGATACAGTGTCCCGCGTTCGAAAAAGTAGCCGTAGAGCTGAATGATGTTGGGGTGGTGGAGCTTGGACAGAATCTTCACCTCCTCGGAGACAACCTCGTCCACATCAGAAGAATGCAGCTGTTTCAAGGCGCATGGCATACCCAGCCATTGCACCTTATAGACTTTGCCATAAACTCCCTCTCCCAACAGGTGCTTGTGGTGCAGTAACTCAGTCACATTCAAGTTCACAGCTAACGCTTCTCGGGCATGCATGTGGCGCAATGTTAACTTCTGGGCCAAGTACGAGCCCAAGCAACGAATTTCGGCTCCGTTCCCAACCTTGAGTTTTGAAAGAAGCGCTTCACGGTCTCCGTGCAACCTCAGCTGCTTGCACTCTCGCTCCCAACCTTCAAGGAAGTCTCCATGCTCTTCCATGGCCTTCTTCTGGAGATTCCATACCAGGTCCTTCTGCTTCTGCTGTCTGGATTGCCGTGGTGAAATGCCACGTGATAGCTGGGTGACAAGTAATATTGATTAGGACGCTTCTAATTAGTACGATATCCAATTATGAAGACAATCTATTTTATTATAGGATTTATGCATATTCCTTACCAACGACACGCATTAAATGGTTTGAAGATTAACAAAGATCTCCTCCGGATGAAGCCAATTTCCATGTATAATTTCATCAATTAAAGTAATGCAAATAATTAAACTAAAATTTATTCCAAGTTTCTTTATTTCAATGTACTCAAACCTCTTTACTGACACTCTGTATTTGCACATTGTATATCCTCGAGACCTGTCATGTAGTGTGTACAACTGATTGGATAATATCCACACGTCAAGTTGAAATCACATGTGAGGGCATTTAGAAGCCCATTTATCCCACCAAGGCCGAGTGATTAGATAGAGTTGAGTGTAATGTGCACTAAAATCAATCAAAATATATATTCCATTTATAAAACAAGATTCAAACATTTGATTATAACTAGAAGAAATCAAGGATTTGGGGTTAGGAGTGACCTTTTCTACGTATAGTAGACCCAATGGTGAAATTAGTGTCCCCTACCTCAATTGCAATCTGCAGTGCGTAGGTGTACCATCGTAGGTCAAGGATGACCTCTGCAAACGCGGAAGTGTTCTCCACCAGCTCCACAGCCGCCGACAGCCAGTGGGAGCTTGCGCAGTGTTTCTGGATTAAGAACTCGGCTTCATTCAAAGTCTTGTGAAGCGCTGTGAGAGCGGGAGCACATTGCTCGCTGTGAAGCTCGATTTCACGCTGCCAAGCGTCCAGCAATTCTCGAGCACGGCTGACGTACTTGGTCACAAACCTCTCACACAGGGAATGGTTGAAGTGCAAGGAGCCAGTGCAGCGCTCAATGCTGCTGATGCACGCAAGGCTCCGCTTCAGGCATTCCTGGGCCGATTGACAATCGGTGTCGGATCTCTGATTACCGAACGGATGGAAAGTCATGTCAGCCGCGACCACGTGTATTTGAATTTTTGAAAGTTCTCCCACAAATCCAAAGCATTGTGAGATTGACCGAGAAGGCTCAATTTTTTTTAAAACTGGTCCCCGGTGATCGAAAATAAAAGAGGTCTGAGACATGACGAAGCTTTACAGGATGATGAATTTAGGTTGGGAAATCCTCTGTAATATATAGCCACTGACCCCAAATAATCACATTCAAATCTCTGGCAATGGCTGCATATTAATTTGGAGGATAGTGACCACCTAAAACATCTGTTCAAGTTTAGGTTTTAGGTTTTCTCCCATTAAGAACTTTGAAACTTCACATTCTGTTTCCAAATAGCGCATTCCTTGGTATGTGGGAACCGTCTTTCGTTTCCTAACTACACAAGAACGTATAAAAATTCGACCAGCCTAATGACAAGAACTTGGCAACAAGAGATCGAAGCTGTTTGATAAGTCAGGCACTCACCGGGAATGAAATAGCACGCCAAAACCTCGAGAAGGTATCCATTAAAGAGAAATTGGCATAGCCGCCGGGCGCCCCAGTCGAGAGCGCCATAATGCTTACATACCGAGAGATGAGTCAAGCTCGACAATGGTATGAAAAAACTCCACACCCAAGATCTGGCAACCCCGAGGAAGGCCATCCCAGCCTTCTCTAAACCCCTCGGTACAGTCCAAAGCAGCCATATCCGCCCCCACACAACAGCTTGAAACCCTGAAACTCCAGTCAAAGCTATAAGTTCACCGCACTAACCGACCCACATACACAGTATGCTCCATGTCCTTCCACCCCAACTTCAACTCTGCGAAATAGACCGAAATGGTATCAATTCTAGAACAAACGTCCCCCGCACATCCAGAAAACGAATCACTTTCTCGTCACACCTCCAACTATCGATGATCCACAGTATGGAGAATTGGCATAGCCGCTTCTGTGAACTGACAGAATTTCTAGGTGGAGCTGAGGTCAAGGTCATTCAGTTCAAGTCGCCTTGAAAATCCGTGAACGCGCACGACCGTGTCGCCTATCGAAGCCATGGAAGTGAACAGCGCCGGACGCACGATCGACAAAAGGGCGGACTGACAGGGACTACCTGGCATACACAGAATTTATTCATAGTATGTAAGCTTCCAAACCCCATACAGACTGTAGTTTGCTTCACTGCAAATGATATACAGACTACCGTCATATATCGACAGGCGAGTAAATGAAGGGTTAAAAGTTGTCTGCAAATGGTTATTTCATGATGATGGTAGAACCGCGTTCCTCTGTTGATAAGTTTGTCAAGATACCGGTGGTGTAGCACTGTAGCCTGAAGACATTGGATAGAAGCATCAATTAGTCTCCTGCACATGCGGCTTCGGAGCCGTCTGGTGCCGCTTCGTTGGATGAAACTCGTTGGGAGATGCCGCAGCAGCCGGCTCCGCTCAAAGCTCCAGAAAACAAGGAGCCGGCAGCAGCAGCCGCACCGGAAGCCGATACAGTTCACGCACTGTTCATGCTCAGTTTTCCCCTTCAAGTAGCTGCTTGGCACCTGGCTGGGACCCCGGGACCCCGCTGAGAGCAGATTTCATCCCCAGAAGCCAGCTTCCCCCCGCAGCCGCATGTGCGTGGGACTAATGCGATCCATAGAATTCTTTTGGGGGGCACCAAAAGTCAAAGAATTCTTGGGGGGCAAATAAAAGCATAGACCACTTCCATGAGTGCGCCGGGGTGAACTGACCCCCTCGCTCGTACCCCTGGGAAAACCCTGAAATTTTTTATTTTCCATGCATGAATTTTTTTGCAAATTCTGAATTCATATTTGCAATCAAAGGCCCCAAATTAGCTGGGGGGGTTCTAGAAAATAGATTTTACACGGCACAAAATAGTGGGCTTTTTTTTATGTACACCCCGGGATGGACTTTGGCAGTACGAGCGAGGGGTCAGTTCACCCCGGTCCGCTCGTCCTGCCTATGCCAAAGTCCATCCAGGGGTGCATATAAAATAAAAATATATATTTTGTGTCGTGTAAAATCTATTTTCTAGAACACCCCCCACCTCCCCACCCCCAAACTAATTTGGGGCCTTTGATTGCAAATATGAATTCAGAATTTGCCAAAAAATTCATGCATAGAAAGTAAAAATTTCAGGGTTTTCCCAAGGGGACAAGCGATGGGGTCAATTCAGCTTGGCCCTCATTGTCCCACAAGGCAAACATTGGAATTTTTTATTTGCAACATACGATGATATTTTGAAATTCATATTTGCAATCAAAGGCCCCAAATTAGATAGGATAGGTGAAGAATTATTAGTGAACGCGGCACAAAATAGGGGGCAATGAGGGGAATGAAGGGGCAACTTCTTCTCTCCATAGAAATTAACATTTGTCTTCAAGGTAAGGTAGGATGGTAGGAGGTTCTAAAATTAACCCTTTTTCTAATTCCATCATCTATATTTTATCCTTCAATGGTCACCCACCATCACCCAACACCACCAAAGAATTTGAACTTTGAAGAGCAACCAATGGGAGTTGAAGAGTTTTTTGAAGCAACCAATGGGAGGTGGGGATTTCATGCTTTAAGGTTGTGTGTTCAAACTTCAAAGGGGATATAGGGGACATGCATAGGTATCTTTTGCTTTCAACTTTGAAAATTCATAGAATATTGGGTAAGTATCAGAAATCACTAAACTATTCAGGTTGGTTTTCAATTGAATAGGCTAACCTACTTATCAAGAAAATTAATCATTTAGACCATTCATCAAATAGGGACAACAAAAGTGTTAGGTTTAGGTGCTTCTACTTTAGAAGAGACACTAACAATTATAAACTTTTAAAAGTCTTAATGAAACTATATATATAGTACCATTTTTAATTCCATGAATATAATATACTAAATCAATGTAGTAGCTTTTAACACTTTTATGTCCAAAATAAGGATCAATTGATACTAAAAATAGAAAGATTTTGCAATATTTTTTTTGTCCTTGTGAAAAATTTGAAAAAATAATTGCTCCAAAATTTTGGCATCTCTTTTTTAAAATACTTTTAGCCTATGTTGCTATGCAAAGATGGAATGAACTAAAATATTGCAAGACATACACCATTGGATAGATAATTCAACAATTCACAAATTTGATTTGAATATCATATTATGATCTACATCCACTTTTATCCTACGCGCTTTCAAGTTCTTGAAAAAAACTTCCACTATTTACAGATATATCCACCAGCGCAAGGTGTTTGACCTCGAGGGGACTTCGTAATCAGGTATAAGGCTGCTACATCTCTATTCTTGTGGTTTCGTTGCTCACAAATACCAGCACTACATGAAAACCACAAATGGTCTGGTCCTGTGAAGCTTATAAATCCATCTGAAATACGCACATTATCAAAACACACACGGCTTCATCTACAAAGAAAATCAAATCAATATTGATCATCTCTAAACCCACCCATTTGAAACACGTCAATTCTGCAGGAACATCCCAAGAGACGCACTAGATACTGTCAGTTTACGCTCAAATGGTTCCTCAACCACTAGTACATGCTTCACTGAATAGTAAACTACGGTAGCACTAAAAAAATGAATCCGCTCGCAGTGAAAGCCACACATCAACAGAAGTCGTAACGGGCTCACTCGTACTAAAACTTAGGGTTTACCCGTGCCAGAAGCTGAAGGAAGAGATTGCATGGCCAGCAAATGCTTTGCTGGTGTGAATAATGGTGCTCTCTGGTCAATAGCGAGAAATATTCAGGTTATCGCCAGTGCTGAATCACGCTACTGCCCCTCCCTCATCACCGGTGATAGAGAGAGCAAAAGGCCCGATCTTCACATCAAATGTGGTGACTGACTTGTCAGCGGGGTACTTCATCTGATAAGTACCTTCCTGCAATGCAAGAACGGAAGAAAGTTACACATCGCCATTTTCCAGTGACTGATTTCAGGGGCAGGCCGGAAATTGTCTTCGAAAACTACAAATCATGAGGAACTTGTCACACTGTAGTAACCCCTGAGTGCCCCCAAGGCCAAAGGAGCCGCCTCCATATCAATAAGAGCTGAAATTAATAATTTAGAAAGGTTCTAGGAAAGTCCTAACATAATCAGTTAAAAAGAAGACAGTTTTGGATGCTAAGGATGTATTTTAAAAGTTACTCCAATCAGGTGTATTTCTTTAAAGTGTACTTCTTATTTTTAGTTCGAGCACTCGGGGTTCCCATGTCATGATACTGTAAGCCTAGTTCTAGCACGAAAGCATAGTAAGCTTATATGTTGAATTTTTTACCATTCGACCTGTGGCGGTTCTCAGCGGACAGGCGGATGTGTACTCAAAACTAGTTCCTGGCAAGAGTACTGGCTGCTCCCCAATGACCCCCAAACCTCTGCACGAGCGAACTATGTTAGAATCACGTTCTACAATATACCGAACGTATTTATAAGCAGTGGAACCTATTACATTTGCGAACAATAACTAGTCACAGATCATATCAGACCAAGATAAAATATACCAACACTGAGAGCAAAACGCATAGCAACCAATTACCTGGCCTCTTCAACTTTCCCAGTTGCATCTGTTATAACCCAGTGCCGACTTAGAAGCTGAACTGATTCAAAGGAATCATTGCTGATGCGAATGCGATAGGCAAAATAATACTGCTGCTTGAAAGGCCGACTGCGATCGTTCACGTACACACTCCGAACTCGAACTCTGACTCCCTGTAAACGAATAAACGAAATCAGTGCTCCGTGACAATAGGCAGTCGTTCCGATTTCCAGGAAAAAAGTCTACTGCGGTGCCATATTAGCTGCACTCTTTCTGAACAGATGGGTTCATGGGTTGTAGCAATCTGGGTGGCAGCTAAAAACATAAAACTTATACACAACTTCACAGAAGCAAATCAATCTTGAAAGTCGGTTACGACCACTTACATTTGTGGTTGTATCACTATGACATTGGATCCCGAAATCAACTTTAGGTGGGGACACTTTGCTCAACTCGTCTCTGTATCTTGCTGCTTCCTGAAAAGACAAGTACATGAAATTTTTGTTACGAAACGTTCAATTTCCAATAGAAGGAAAATTCAAACTCTTGTCTATGTAGGAGAGTGCATCTTGATTAAGGAGACATAATCATCAACTCCCAATGAGTTACAATTCTTGGCCTACAGTAAGAATTAAAAACTTACGGCATATTTCTCTTCAGCGATAGCTTTTTCCATCAAGGTTTTAAGTCGAACAACAGGGTCTTCACCTTGAAGAGACTTCACCATGTCCCTCAAACGCGCAGCTTCCGTATAATCCTGGAACCACCGCTCAACTTTAGGTGCATACCAAGGCAAACACGATGGGACCTTGACATAATCCCACAGGTAGCCTCCGTCTAAATTAACACAATCTTCTGAATTCAAAAGTACCATGCAAATCTCGTCCCAAAAATCCCCTGGAAAAACAACTACTCATGACCATTTCAAGAGAACAATAAATCATATGTGTACTGCAAATGAGAAAAACAATAACAAACCTCTCGAACTGTTGCAACCTGCAACTGAAGCTGTAGTTCTAGTATCATTTCTGCAGAAGGGGCTGCCACCTCCGAGTTCGTAGAAACTTCTGGTGCGACAACTTGACCACCATCATCCGAGCCTGAAATTTACAATATTATAAATCCATAAGACGTCAACTGATCTGTAATGTAGGTATGACTCCTAAACAGGAAAAGCGTACGAACAAATAACACTTAAAAGTCCAACATGACCTCTCGGGTCATTTGTGGGTCAGAAATCAATTTCTGTACAGATATTGATTTCATAATGCCTCGAAGCTAAACTAGACTCAGATTTATTTTTTCTCTAGTTCCATTACCACTTCGAATCATCTGAAAATGGCCGATAGTAGGTGAGATATGCCTGTTTCAAATTTGAACAGTAGCAAATTCCATAAATTTGATAACTATAAACCCATGCGTTTCTTTTCGATTATCATGGTTATTCCTCTTAAGTGTTTCAAAAGTTCCAAGTGCATATTTGTATGCATGTGAACCAAATTTAATCTAATTCTATTCCATTCAAAACCAAGAAAATCTAAAAATGAGATAGAGCATCCATTTTTAATCAATGGGGATTCCCATTATTTTAACCAATTGGAGAAAAAAATATATATATATGGCATCACTTAGGGTATGAAAACAGTGTCCAAAAAAGAAAAAGTGTAAAAACTGAAATCAAAGAGGAGAAAATGACCCTCAAAGATGTGAACAACTGCTGCTGGTATAATTTACAGAATCCGAAACAGTAATATTCCCTATTAATGTTCTCGGAGACAAAACCGACACGGCAGGATTTTCGTCCAGCACTGTACCTGCTTTGACCAACCCTAAGCGACGACGGGAAAAAAAGCCGGTGAGGGTCTCCCCATTGTTGCCTCGCCTCCATGACGACCGCAACCACGAATGCTCATTCCAAGAGAAAGTTCTTGAGCCCTTCAATTTGCAGCTGCACGAGCCAATT
This sequence comes from Antitrichia curtipendula, assembly GCA_951230915.1. Lineage (NCBI taxonomy): Eukaryota > Viridiplantae > Streptophyta > Bryopsida > Hypnales > Leucodontaceae > Antitrichia > Antitrichia curtipendula. The sequence goes on from OX579635.1 coordinate 3,173,621, forward strand.
GTGCGCGACCTCTGAATTCTCCCCGGCTCAGAGGTCGAAAGAAACCCTTCCTCCGCAGCACATGAAGCATTCGGTGCTGCAAAAAGACTCGATGATGCTAAAGAGGCCATAGCCAAAATCTACTACACCAACAACGGGAGAATTCTTCACAGCAGAAAGGCAGGGCGTGCACTCGGCATCGTCAATGCACCAAAATAATCCTCGATTCCAATATCCGACTCAGACAGAGCAGTTGACCTGCAACTCATACACTACCGTGGACACGCATGCATCAAGTGCATTGATCCGTGAATTTCAAAAAATGCCTCAATATCAAGAAATGGTAAATTTCATGTTCTTGAGCGCCTGGGAATATGCAGAGCTCGTCAAGAATTCTGCAACGGAGAGATCCAGATTCCAACACTGAGAGTATGCTCTAATTTAATGACCCCACAGACAGAGTGCCGTTGATTCTACTGGCAAAACCACAGCCCAGCTACCACGATCAAATTCAATAAGCAATGTCTGAATACAGAGTGCAAAGATGCAATCTATTCTCTATTCTACCAACTGAAGCGCAACAAGAGCAAGCGGAGGAAGAGATGCAAACACCACGTCGGCGGACCAAAATATGGTGGAGTTGTGTTGCGTGAGGCAAACTGAAATGGGTCAGACTGAAACAGGGTCTTTCTCCGCCATTGCTTTTCCTCCGCCCGCGCCACTCAAAGGAGTGAGGGGCCATGACTGAGGCTACCGGGTCAGGGATCCGGTACCTGGGGATTTCCACGTCGGATTCATTTGCCTTCTGCCTGGTAGTAAGTTGACACGTGTAATCGCAAAATTGCTAGTGCCCGTCACCTTCGTCCTCAACTTTGAAACCTCAAGTGTAAGTTATCTTTCGTGAGTTTCACGCTTCACAAAGCTAGTTTATAGCTTCATCGGGAAAGTACCCCTCATTGCTTCAATATTGTTGCAATATTGTTTCAATGGGTTAACAGTATAGTATTGAAAGTATATTGTTGCATTACTGCAAGTACTAATGCAACAATATACTTTCAATGGGATATTGCATTTTTATTAAAAGTATATTGTTTCAAGTATTACAACAATACACTTTCAATACTATATTGTTAACGCATTGAAACAGTACTGCAGCAATGGGTGGCTTTTTCCCGATGTTATCAAACAATCGAATAAACCAAACATTTTCATTTTCTACTTGCACAGAACTGAAGCTCGCAGCCAACTACAAATTTTTCATCCGTCCTTGTATTCGGAGATTGCCGTATGAGTTTCTGACCGTCAGAAACTGTTCACGTAACCGCCTCTGCTAGGTGAATATTTTTGAAATGTTTTGAAAAGGCAGGACCCTAAATCCGTCCCACAAAGTGGAACCAGCATGGTGAAAATGCAAGTTCTTGGGGGTAAAAGTAAAATCTTGCCTCTATTTTGTTCCATGCTTAGGGTATGTTCTAGACCACCCCTAGCTAATTTGGGGTCTCTAATAGCATACACAAAGTCAAAATTTGCAAATTTTTTCATATGTAAAAAATAAAAAATTCTTGCATTTTTCCAAGGGTAGAATTCCTGCATTTTCACCCTTCTAGTCCCATTTCGTGGGACGGGTTTGTTGTCTTGCTTTGAAAAGTTTGAAATGTTGAGAGATAAGATATCTTATCAAAAAATCTTGAAATTTTTTAGTGCTCAGAACTATGGTAATGTAAAATAATGAGAAAACTGATTTCTTTGTACTTGACATTTCCGAGTGAGGGCAACTTAATGTTAGACTAAAGTGGAGACACCCATACCCAATCATCTAAGCTGTTTTCGAGCACATGATGAGCAGTGTGAGGGGATGCATATTTTTCCCCAATAAGGATTGGAAATACAGAGACTGTAATTTTTCAGTAATTTTATTTCCAAAACTGGAAGTATTGTGATTTTTGGGAGTCCAATGTAGGCTGAATCCAGTTTGTAGAGTTCTTCAATTCCACTTCTAAAGAGCATACTACCTATTCACTTCTGCATTGAAAAAGCACATGCATGTATGATGACATATTATCATTATCATCACACTTGGCATTCACAAAGCACTACGCACAGATCTTTCAATGGTCCTGCTTAGAACTTCATTACAACCACAAATCACACCCTCCCCTGGCCCAAAATACTTGGCAATCACAAAGCACTACGCACAAATCTTTTAGTGGTCCTGCTTAGAACTTCATTACAACCACAAATCACGCTCTCCCCTGGCCCAAAATATTGGTGCCCTATCTGTCGAGTATGGGACCCTGGTTGGGTATATCTGTCGAGTATGGGACCCTGGTTGGGTATAGGTGTCTCTACCTTATCCCACGTCGTGAGGGTTTCTTCCTTGGGCAAGATCTTTGTTTCTTCGAATTAAAGAGTAATGCACTTCCGTACATGTCATGGGACGTGCCACTACACAAAACGCATTGGAGGTAAGCAGTCGCATTGCAGGGTGCCACATGTCGCTTTCTTTGTAAGAATTATCGATAACAAAGAGGCACGTTCCCATCTTTGGTTTTATTAATTCGTTTTACAACACAAATTGGTACCCTGACTCGTCATTTTATACCGGTAGTCTGTGGACCTCAGGCAACTTAGCTTTGAATTTAGCTTCGCAAGTGGAAAGCTTCTGTTACAATTCTAACAGCAGGGGCAGCAGAGCGCTGACAGATTGACAGCATTTGTTTGGCTATTATACTGACAGCTCAGTTTTTCACTTCCCCAATATGGCCGGTTGCTGAATTCTCAAAGAGTGCCACTACCTGCAAGCTCATTATTTGTCAATCACTTGGCAAATTTTCAGCACTGCAATTGTGCACGTCCAGACATCTTCTATGTCACAAGTATATATTCACATGGCCATAAAGCAAGTAAATCATAAGAATTGTGAAGTCCATGGAGGAATACTTGGGAGAAACGGAATGCTAACCCACGCAGCACAGCTGACGAATCTCACTGACATCAAAACCATCAAACGGGCTTAGATTAGACAATATTGCCGCTTATCCACAGTTCATGACCCTCATAAAGGAGTTTCGGCAGCTCATACTCAACTGCTTATTCAGTCACATGCAGTTGGGTAAATGGCAAAATGATTATTTTCTATCTGTACAACCTGTCAGTAAAGCCCACTAGCATCACGATGTCCATTTTACTCATAAAGGACAAGAGTAAGGAATCATATGGAACTCTAAACCAAACTACGGCGCTCAATGTAAGACCCCGAGAGACCAGACGTCCCAAGAAGTGTAATCTGCGTGCCAGTCAAGTAAATGAATATCAGCATTTGGTGAACATACACACACTCATGGTCGCTGGAAACTCGTAAGGGAAGCATATTCCTACAATCAAACAATGAAACTAGAGCTTGACTGCATGAATGAGATAGAACTACAAGCACTTTCACCAATGTTCGAAAATAAGTGCTCACCTTGGACCACTTGGGATCCAGGCCGGCAAGACGCTGCTTAATTTGCAGGAATAAACCACCAAGCTCATTCTCCACCTTCTTCTTTAAATAAACTTCGTCTTCCTCAAAGGAATCCAGGTATGTAATGTACTTCTTATAAGCAGTTTCAACTGCATTGTAAGTAGAATCAGGAATTGGCTTGACATCCTGCCAACCACATCCACATATCACAAGCTGGGTAACATGACTGCGCTGTCAAGGTTTAGTACTTACATGCTTGAGAAGTACGACATGTACCAGCTAATACAACACTCAGAATTCAATGAAAGATGTGTGCAACAGACGGTGACAAAACCTCAAACAAAATCCACAAAAAAGGATATGTAGTAAGAGACTAACCTCTCCACTACCGCCGCTCAGGTCGGTGATTTCCAAAAGCAATTCTTCCAATATATTTCCACCAAACTTCTCAACTGCCTGAGCTGCACGCCATGCATCTGTCAAGGCCTCTTTCCCAGTAGCATCGTCACTGCTACTCTTGAGGGACCTCTTCACAGCAATCTCAACTGATGGGTCCACATTCGTCCAGGTGGTGCCCAACAACGCATGCAAAGACTTGAGAATGCCACCATCTTTGATATCTGGCAGGGCACTCAGATCAGTGCTCATGTGTCGAACTTGGCTCGGCCATCCACCCAAGATCATGGACTTCGGAGCAATTGGCTGGCCTGCAAAAAAAGTCAAGACAATCTCGAAGTCGTGAGTCAGTGGTCCTTGAGATGAAGTTCACAATGACTGTCGTAACTGAAGAACATTTAGTTAAATGCAAAGCTCGCCCCCAATCCAAAATTTCTCCGCATTGGTTCTGGGTTCAGACAACCATCAGACATCACCAAAAACAATACGCCTGTCTCGGAACGAGGCAAACATCTCAATAGATTCCCACGAGATTGACGAAGTTCTTCACGTTAATCTAATTGACAGTATATCAACACTAAAAACAGTCAAGTTAACATTGATTTGTTGTCCACTTAATAGTTGCTAAATTAATAACAATAACAATAACATCACACTGACATAGAGTTATCCCCATTTGGATGACATTAACTCAACACTAAGAGCTTTGCCAATCTAAGTAACTTTTTTGTCACTCTACGCAGTAAACTCGAAAGTTCAAGTGCGACCAGAAAACCTAAATTTACTACACCACAAGAATATACAGTCCCTCGGAAATCCGCAAGGACTTCTCGGCCATAAATTTTTGGAAACAGTGGCCCATTCTAAGCCAAAGTGAACAGTCGGAACAAAACCTATCAATAAATTCCTCAAATCGTTACAAACTCAATTCCGGAAGCAAAACAAAAAGAATCGCACGCAGAGCTGGTTTTAGGGTTTCCAAAAATTGGGAACTCCACAAGGAAGAGAGTACCAGAAGAGTGAACGCGATGAGCTGGGGTAGAAGGAGTAGAGAAAGACGAGATCGCACGCCATGAGGGGACGGTGGAGCGACGCAAGAGCAGCGCGGCTAATCTGCCTGCCATCGCCATCGCTCTTCTCTACCAACAACAACCGATCACCGAGATGGCCAAAATCTGCTCCAAGGGCACAAGTAAGTTCTTCTGTGCCTTCTCTTCCCGTCTTGGGAACTCCGCCCTCACCTATTGGGAACCATGGTCTCACCAAATAGAACTCGATGCGCGGAATGTTCCGTTCATGGTGGACCCATTTGGCACCTGTCCGGCACAGGTCCTCCATTTCTAAAGGTAGAAGTAAGCTTAACCCCTCGTTTTTGTCAAATAGGTGTCTCCTGAAGTGTGGTCAATACGACCTTAGCCCTTAAGGAACGGACATGTGGAAATGATTAATTTTGGCATCGTATGAATCATTTCCTTAAAAAAATTCGAGTATTCATTGGAAGTCAAGTCAAACTACTGTAGAAGACTTCCTCCTTTTCATACAAAATTTGGAGGATGAATAGTTGCACTTCTATCCCACATAGAAGGATTTTTTGTCATTCATTGAACAAAATACGACCCTAGCAAGGTTTATAGGTTAACACGAGAAGGATGGGACTACACTCACTTCAAAAATTGAATCTATATTATGTTCACTTTCAGCCCTGCACCATATGTTGAAAATGAGTGGACAAAATCCAAATGAGCAAATATAAAAGTTGTAGTATCCTCTATGTATTACAATTCTAAAAAAACTTGAAGCAAGATCAATTACAGTTTGGAAGTAAATGAATTCCAAAGCTAACCACTACATGGACTTAGTTGTTGAGGCGGGTATCATAATCACTCCCAAAATCACCTATGCTTCTTTCTTGAGCTTGGACGACTTGAGTATTTTACTACATGTTGTTGTACACCATTTAAGACCCATCCCATTGGAATTGTAAGAATTTGACATATGTGTGCTTCAAAAAAATATATACATATATAGAGAAAAATGGGAATAATATTAATTATCCAAAATTCAAAACCCGAATCCCTTAATTTTGTTTATATCAAATGTGTTTGTCAATATTTTATCATATATATTTTTGTTATCCTATCTTAAATGGTATACAACAACATGTAGTAAAATACTCAAATTATCCAAGCTCAAGAAAGAAGCATAGGTGATTTTGGGAGTGATTATGAAACCCGCCTCAACAACTGAGTTTATGTGGTGGTTAGCTTTGGAATTCATTTACTTCCAAACCGTAATTGATTTTTACTTCAAGTTTTTTTAGGATTGTAGTACTCAAAGGATACTACAACTTTTATATTTTATCATTTGGATTTTGTCCACTCATTTTCAACATATGGTGCATGGATTGAAATTGAACATAATATAAAAGTTAGTTTTTGAAGTGACTCTATGGCCACTGAGTGATTTCAAGCCTCATTGTCCATCACTTTGTTTGGTGCTATTTTACTACTAGATACAAATAAAAAAATCATATATTTATTATTCAAAGATGAAATCATATGTCCACTACAGGTTATAAAATTTTCAATTCTTTTTTAGAGGGGGGGAATTTGGAATTATTTAAAAAAAATTTAAATCAAAATGAAGAAAATTCACATCAAATACAAAATATACTCAAAAAATCTAAATTTTTTACTATAGATGTATATTATAGTGTCCAAAATCATAGAATAGAACAAAATTACTATATCACTCTAAAATTAAAAAATCAACAAACTATGATTATAGGACCCAAAGTTCATATTGCTATAAAATATTAAAATTTACGAGCTTTTCAAAATTTTCAATTGGAATATAAACATCACTTGATAAGATTAATTTCATTAATTGATTTAAAATTTCAAAAAACATAATTTTTATGGCTAAAATTCACATTAAGATTAAATAGCAAGAAATAGCTTAAATAAAATATAAAGGTGATTCATGGATTAAGCATCTTCTTTAGAAAAGTCAATAATATCATAATGAAGGAATTTGAAATATTACTGTTCAGTGAAAATGTACTCAAGAAACTTCCAAGAAAATATTGGATGAAATTTTTTTTCCATCCTACAATCTCAAGTGAGGTCATTGATTAGCACTTATTCCTCTACATTGTTTTAGATTTTGGGGCTTGTGCAAGGCACTTTAACCCCAAAATGACCCTGGAAATTCCTGAGCTTCTAGGAATTTGTTCTAAATTGAATTAAAAGCCAACATTTTGATAAGTTGTATCAATTTTTTTTGAATTGTAACCGTATAAAATCAAACTAGACATGCTAGACATCACATTAGAAAAGAAAACACAACAATATCTCTTACAAATTGAAAGATTATAATGTTTCATCATGAGGGTGTTAAAACTGTGAAAGTGATTTGAAGTCTTTCAATCCTCTTTTCACATGTCAAATCTAAAAATTTGGTCACCAAAAAAATATGAGGTTGAAGGGCCTAACATGCATAACCCCAATCAATTTATGACTTCTCAAAATCTACTCTACAATTTTTTAGGATGAATTTCTAATGTGATTTTTTCTCAAAGATCTAGTGTATTTGAGGCTCATTCCCAAGAGCCCTCAACACTACAAAAGTCAAGATTGCAATGGACACCTGTGCACAAAATCTTAAATAGAAAAATCATAATCAATCATTTTCAAAATCAGATTTTTGAAGCTAAAACCAAACTTCAAAAATAATTTTTCAAAAATATAAATTACAAAAAATAATAGTTTGGTAAGGTTTTATTTAACTTCAAAAATTGGTCAAGGACACATTCTGTCCTCAGGGTCCTTTTGGGGTTAAACAAGCACCCATTAAACACTTTGAGTCCTTTCAAGCCTTGATTTTGAAAATTCATATAAAATATAAAAATTCTCCCAATTTTTTGTTATTAATTTTTAAATAATAATGATTTTTATTTATTTGGAAAGAAAAAATAACACCCGATTGAGATTTTCACTTCATCTATACATATCATTTTAAATGAATGGTAATAGGTCTTTCTACCTTATTCTATACAATTTTTATCGTTTTTAAATATAAACAATTGGGCATCAAAGGGGGTCTTTACATGAAGGACCAAGAATGGAGATAGACAAAATTAACATTTCAATCAAATCATGTTCAAAAAAATATATATAAGTTGGAAAAGAAGAGAAGAAAAGGTTTGAGTGAAAAGTTTTATTATTTCTACCCCTTTTTGTCTTCTTACATCTATATCTCTTGTTTTGCATATTAAATGGATTCAATGATTGTAGATCATTGGATTTGTAAGGGTGTAATTAATTTAAAAAGGCATAATTTACTCTACTTAATTTTTATATGTATTTTTTTTTAAAAGTGAGATGGAAAGCAAGGTGAAATTAAAGATGACCTTTGCTTTCATCTACAATTTCCTACATTTCTTGGTATGCACCTTGATTGCTTGATTTGATTGAAAATTTGAGATTGTTCTAGTGCAATCTATCTATGAAGGTATTCTTTAGTTGGACATCATTTAATAACTATATTACCTCACTTGATGGTCAAGGTTGGTAAATTATATTTTAAAAGGTAGATGCGTCAAAAATAAGGATTTTTTTCTCTACTTTTTGGTTTAAGAAAAATCCAAATCTTGTGAATTTATTATTATTTTTGAGCATCTATCTAGAGACAAATTTTTGTTGTAGTATTGATGTCAAGGTCATTGTATAACCTAAGTCACTTAAGTGGTATTAAGAAAGATGGTGGAATCGCCAAATCAAAAAAATTCAGTACCACACTGAAGAAGATAAAATAACATAAGAAAATAACTTAATCTTTAAAAGTATGTGGAAAATCATATATATGATGCCATATTTGACTCCCAGAACACAAATTATTTGATTACTAAAATATGGCAAGGCAATAGCATTGGATTAACAATTCAACAATTAATATCTTTTGTTTAGATATCACTTTAATATCTAAATCTTAAAATGCTCAAATAAATCACCATACTTGTAGAATACATGACTATTTTGTAGTTTTTGAGGCATGTAAAAAATGCAATAATGATCCAAATTATGAATGCCATATGTCATTGGATCTTGGTCAACATGAACAAAATCTTTTCTACAATTGTCCAAATAATACATACTAAAGTACTTTAGCATACTTCTCTCTATACGAATATCAAAAATCATCTCATAGATTCTTATATTTTAATTGTATATATTTTGTGTAATCATGACCTATATTTTGTGATGCTTTTTGGTCCAATGTAGGTGTTGCACTTTTACAATGTTGATTATGGGTGTACAATACATACTTTAATTAGATGCTCACACTATGAAAATCTCCTAAAATCTAGATATACCTAATCCGAGACCTAATCTTGAAAAACTATCTTCAAATATCTATCCAAAAAAATGTAACCCTTCATAACTTTTGCATGTGACATCTAAATGTTGTGTTTTTGGGTACATTGAAATCTCCTTTAATTTGCCCATAGAAAAATATAAATTTTCACCAATCTAGTAATAAAAAAAAATTCAAATTAACGTTCTTATGAAACAATTTGTTGCTAAATGAAACTATACAATTCTTTTGAGGGAATATTTGGCAATTTGGTTCCTAATGATGCTAGTGAGTGAGCACAAAGACATGAGCCAATGAACTTTGAATCTAATTGAGGTATATACCTACAATCATTTGAGGGTGTTTATAATGTATGTATTTATAATATAAATATATTATAACATGAAAAGAGTCTATAACATAGGTACCTATAACATAGACACCTATAACCATAGAGGGTGTTTATAATATAAATTCCTAGGTTCATAGGCTTATAGATTCTATGCACACATGCTAGCATTCCACAATTAATTCTTTAAACTAATAATTCCTAACTCACAATTTCACAAAAATTGTTTTAGTTTCCTTGATTCTAATTTGTTAGTCAATGTAGTGACTCACAAACACCCATAAACAAATTCAATAATTAGAATTAAGGTTTTCACCACATCCGTAACCCATTTGCACCACCAACTATGCTAACATACACCACTCCACTCTACTTAAATGTCGTCCAATCTTTTAGTGCTACAAAGTTTACTCTTTCATTCTACTACAATAAATTCTACACCAATAGGAAATTGGACTATTGAAATTACAAACTACAAAATATACAATCTCATTGGAAAAATTAAACTATCTAATAGATTATTAGGTCTTCAAAACATCCTCAAAAGCATAATTAATGATTTGCCGTATAAAAATCACTTCAAATATTACAAGGAGACCCTCTTGACAAACCATCCTATATTTTCACCAACAATATAAACTCAATACATCTCATACATAATCAAATTAAACACTCAACCTTCCAAAACAACCATCTTGAGAAAATCATATTGGCTTCTATCGTTAACATGTTGAAAAACTTTACATTTGTTTTTTACAATTCAAAAAGTTCAAGCATATTCTAACATTCATGGAAATGAAATAGCAAATGCTTTAGCTATAGCCAACAACCAAAAAAAACATGAACCACCTTACAAAGACTATGGACATGCACACATCCTAGCTCCTTTTTATCTACAAAGAAATGATTGGTTCTCCCCACATACCACAGTGTATAAAGGCCCATAAGATTTCTACAATCATACCTAAATAAAATGACAACAATGATAAAAATGCATATCAATTCTCAAAAATCACAAATGAATTATTACTTCTAATATTGACTACAATTTATCAATAATTTTGGGTCTGACTTCCAAATTAAAGATAAATAAATCACTCATTGACTAAAGTTTCAGCATGGACAATACATGGGCTTTGCATAAAAACACTTTTTATGGCCAATACAATATCTTTCAAAACTTTGTCCAATATGCAACTTACAACAAACTAACACATAGCTACATGAGTTACTTTGGTGTATTGAACCCTACATTAAAGCCCTATGCAATCAATGACACAACAAAGCAGTACACAAAATTTAAAAATTACTTCTCTCCAATACAAATTTGAAATGTTTCTTCCTTACTAATGCTAGAAATATAGATAGCCATCAACAAAAACAAACAATAGCCCATTGGCTACTCCCCATGCACATGCCCAACTACTACCAGTTATACATATATAACAAAATTATACCTACACATACTATGTATACATACTACACCGTACGTACACACACCACCTACAAACCCTTCAAAAACTCATGAAATACAATTTATTGAATTTAGTCACATTCTGTAATGATTGTTTTTCCTCAGTATCTCTAAAAATCAATAAATACCAACCACTCTTTCAAGACATCATTGCTCATGGTTGGAATGTACACCTACTAATATTAATTACAGTTGGTCATGTGACACTACAGATATTCCATCCATCTCAAAACTATGAAAAGAATTCAAAATTTATAGAATAGACTTTAAAAATGCATTATACAACATCGACAACATTGCCATCAAATACACTAGATATACTCTTCTTCACAAAAGAAAACTAGAAAATAACCAATCTCTCCCCACTAATTTCAATACCTCATAAATACTTACATCGTAGCATAACTTCATCTCCAACATTATACTCTACAATTAAGCACTTTCCTAAATAGGTACTATAGGGTCTCTCTTCTAGCAAAGATAAGGACGGTACATTGCACCTTGTTTGAAGCCGCCATCATCACTATGTGTACATCTCTAAAATCAATATAAGTGTATGTTGAAGAGATGATTTTAGAATGTCTATCAAAAAAACTTTGAGCCTTCATAACTTTTGCATTCACAATCCAAATGTTGCATTCTTTGGTGCGTTGAAACCTCCTTTCATCTGCCAACAAGAAAATATGAGAATTTGATCAGTCTAATAATAGAAACTAGGCTCAATAGCAAAAGTGGCAGTTTCAGGGGAACCTACCCAATGTAGTCTTACTGTCACTCTTCATTTCTCTTGAGATATGAAGTGGGACCCTAGATGATCAGATTCTTAATTTACGCCAACCTAGACACATGGTTGGAGTTATTTCTCTCTTCTAAACGCTCATGACGGACATTACCCACCTGGTCGGTCAGCTAAGCTTACGTGTTGAACCGAGTGTGGTTGGGCCTTCACTCTGGAACCCACGCACCTCGTGCTTGATTTCTACCACCAGTATTTAAATCTAAAACGCTGCCGAGTCGAAGATTCCGAACGGGACTGGCAGATCCACGAGTCCGGAAGTCCGGATGCGGCAGCCTGATCCATCACTCCGAAGCTTCCCCAAACAATTGCCCAGCACCTTGACTGGCTTGCTTGCTTATTCAAAGTTTCAAACTCAAGCCATTTTCCTTCTGTGTGACGTGCACATGACCGTGCGAGTGATTTGTGGACCAAATCAAAACAGCCGGTAATAAGCTTGAGTAATGAGTATATTAGTGGAACGTTTCCACCTTCCAGTCAAACGAGGGACAACATTAATTGCAGTGGATCACTACAACGCTCTCCGTAGTGACAACTTTCGTATTTAGCATGTCGTAAGTCTAAGCTAGCAAGAGCATGTTGTGTCCAGCCCTCATTTGTAGACCACTGTCGGAAAGGCGGCATTTTTGGCTCTCCAACCTTCTTTGGGCTTCCTAATTTGTCCCTTCCTATTAGGCATTCTTATCAGCATCTGGATCTCGTTGCTGTTTGATCATTCATTCATTCCCCTGCCCACGTTTCTGATCTTTTCGCAGGCAACAAATTAGAACTATGTGGCTGGCCTGCGGCCGGAGTTCGAATTTTGAAGTGGTGGGCAAGTTTTCAGATTTGGAAGAGTAAGTGAGCGAGTGGGTGAATGAGTGCTGGTGGCGATTTGTTGGGTTGACAGGGATCAGATCTTAGGGAGAGGAGATTGGCGAAGGGGGAGCTTGTGATTAGGTCGGAAGATTCTTCTCTCCAGATTGCCAGATTCTTTCTCTCTTGGTTTTGGGAAACAGGGAGCTCACGTGGTTCGCAATTTCTAAAGGGGGGTTTATGTGCGAAGTTTGGTTCTGCTTCAACCTCGCGAAGGACCAACGACAGCATGGTGCAAATCTTGGAATTGTATCCTCAGTCTTTCTCTTATGGTCTTCGCTGGGAATATGGCACTGAACGATTCGTCCAGTTTAGGTTTACATGTTAGATTTTGTTGTTAAGTATCAATAAATTTCGTTGTCAAGCTTTGCGTTACTTTGCAACCTGTTGAAGATGAAAGCACCCTTGTCTGACATTTCAGAGGAAACATCACAATGTTGAATGTACTGCAGGGTTCATTGTAATGTTGAATTGGAAAGTTGAAATTTCTCTAGCTATAAGCCGCACAAAGTTTTGGAGCTTAGACCTTTCGTCAGAATCCAGAGTGAGGAATGTGTGCATCAGTGTGGAATTCCTTGACCAGGTACATTGTGGTTGTAGTCGTGTGGTCATGCCGCTGTTACTGGAAGAGGTGAGCTCCAACAATCCTTCGTCTGAAAGTTACTTCTAACGAGTCATTATATCAGGAGACTTTAGAGAGCAAGTGTTCCTGCAAAAGGTTTTTTCAGAGAAAGATGAAGTTAAAGGGAGGAATCTTTCACTGTTAGGGTTAGTTGATCGCGGCCTTGATTGAGTGGTACGTGGAATTGCAGTATAGAATTGCACAAATGTATATGGTCACCAAAATTCAAGAGCAGCAAACAGGAGGAGGCGAAGGCGTGGAAGTTCTGATAAATAGACCTTTCGAGAATGAAGAATTTGGCCAGGGTCAATATACTTCCAAAATCTATCATTTACAAAGGTGAGATTCGTAAATGATCCTCTTCAGCCTTCTTCGGTTCATATGACTCAGAAGCTGCTTGGTGCATATGTTATATAAAACAGCCTTCTGATGTGAAAACCTTTTGGATTTATCATTGGCTGCAGCAAAATACCTACCTGGTTGTCAACATTTATTCCTACGAAATACATGTATATCGAGGAGGAGGCGTGGAATGCCTATCCTAAGTGCAAAACAGGTTATCCTCTTTGCTGCATTCTCCTCTGCCAAATGTTCACTACCCTTGTCAGCACCCTCTCGAAATAGCTTTAGTCTAGTGGGTATAGGTTATCAACATTTATCTTCTTTATTTTGTTCCCAGGAACATCGATAAGTGTTGGACATAATCACTGATGTACACGATGTATTCGCCTATTGATCATACCTCGGGGTGTTCTTAGGCGTCTGTGGATTGTTCTTAGGCAAATTTTACAAAAGAGATGAAAAAGCACCCACTGTGGATTAAGTATGTGGCCTTTGAAACCATTACATGACAACTTCTTGAAAAATTAGGTTTCTGAGGCACAAATGCACTGACTGCGTGTATAAGAATGAAAACTGACATGTGGTATGGCGAATTTTTCTGCGCATGACCGTGATCAATTGATTCATTGGAACATCAGTACTCAAGGTTAGGCATTCTCTTCTGTGCAACATGTTCGGGAAAAGATCAGTACCTTGTTAAGTGCCCAAATGGTCAGAAGTGTCCGCTTTCATATCTATTGGAGTTACAATAAGTAATTTGGGAAGCTTCAAGGGTTTAGGGGTAACAAAATGTACCAGTAGAATGAAGCACTATACCTACATTTGAATAATAGTAATATATGTTTTGGAAGTAACAATACTCGACAATTAGCTTCCAAAGTGGACCTTCTATTTGATCTTGGTCACTTCGGGGTAAACAATGAAATGGATAGTTGATATATGGCTTCAGAGTTCTTAGTTATGTAATTTTGCGCGACAATAAGTGAATCAATGTCAGGCGTTTAGCCAAAATTCCCTTCTGGGGAGAATTGTGCGTGGGCGACTGACTTGAACCTTGTGCGCAGTGCCCATACTTGAACAGGTTCACGCTGACCATCGAAACCATTCACGTAGCAGATAACGGCAACTCCCCAAATGTGAGGCAGGCTGCTTCCATGCGCCAGTGTTTGTTGCTTGTCCTTTTCACGAGTCTTACCTAAGGGCAGTGCAACTTATATTCTCCTGCTCAGCAACTATCCGAGTCGGTGCTTGGAGGTCCGAGCTTGCAGAACGTCAGTCCTGTACTGCAGTTGTTGCTGAGGTTCATATGGCAAGTCTTTTAGTTTGAGTTTTATTTGCATGCGAAGTGATTTCTGGATGCGTACAACGGGCATCGTGAATTTGAGGTAGTCTAATTGTATAGTCTTGATTTGTAGGTACACAACTTGAATAAGGAGGCTCTCGCAGCCAGGAAGGTAGAGAATCTGGACATTGCGTCAAGTGCGAGGGACTACTGGAGCTACATCGTAGGTGGACCAGAGGTCGACCTCACCAAATTCAAGTCGGAGAAAACGGGGAGAGGACTTCTGACACCTGGTTGGCAGGTACGCCTGCCCTTGAACAAACAAATCTATGCAACAGGACTAGTGCAACAGGACAGTTATTTTCTCCTTTTATTGGTGTCAACCATTGCCTCGAGAGTTTTAGTCTTGTAGATGGTTATCCTTCACATTGCTCCCATTGTCCGCTGGAATCCACTGCCTCGCTCTTGTTGCAAGGCCTGCTGTGGAGCGTGGCAATCAAATCAGTTTTGAACACTGACACTGGGGGATGCAGGCGACATGTAATCCAGTAATGACTGCATACAAATTGGTAACGGTGGATGTGCCGTACTGGGGCTTCGGTTACAGATTGGAGCAGGCTCTTCTTGGAGTAAGTTTGCCCTCCACTTTGGTTCTTTTGTTTTTATAATGGAAGCGCAAAGAGTATTCATGCTGAGCCATGGTCCCTTGTGTGAATATTGAACATTCCTGGTGGCATGCAGGCGGAGAGGTCCTTGTTTTCGGAGAGTCACAAACGATGCTTCCATTGGATAGACGAGTGGTTCGGTCTTACTTATGAGGATGTAAGGAGAATGGAGATGCAAAATGACGTTGTGCTGAATCAGGTTCACCCCTTGCGCTTGAGTCAGTTAAATCATGCTGCTGGATGTTAGTTGAGTAAGCTACAGAACGAGTCATGCTCCTGGCGAAACTGTACCATTGGGAGATTGAATTGATTGGAGAGAGTGGTGCTTTGTAGTGACTGCCAATCTCTAAGATCTTAGGTCAACATTAATGTGTCCTCAAAAGACTTTTTCCTTTTAGGTTTAGGTTCCTGCTCTTCAATCCGTCTCGGTAGACTTTGGGTAGTCTTCAAATCCACTTTCAATAGACCTGTCTTCAGACCCTCTGCTTTTCAGATTGACCATAATTTACGAAGAATTGTTTGCCGTAGTATAGATGTGAAAGTTGAGAATTGGTAAAGCCTCTTTGAAAATGCTTTAGCCCGACAGCATATGGTGCAGTATTGAACTTTGAAGAACTTATGAGGGAACTTGAACATTCGCATACAATTGGGGTCCAAATTCTGGTGCATGAAGTATTAAAACGCCCACCGACATTGATGTGAGTCTCTTTAGCATCTGAAGTCCGTGGTTGTCTGTTTGCAGAAATTAGGGAAGCAGTTGATGGACGCTGGCGCTACTGAGAAATTGCCAAGCAGCGGAATTGCAGGACCTTCAAGTGAGACGGTCAAGAAAGATGCCTCCCTTCGTAGCTCAGTATCTGTGCGCAGTTGAATGTGGCAGGTTATCATCGATAATGATTCCACGTATTATTTCACATTGTACATCGACATTCCGGCGCAGCCTTCAGTTGTGGAAAAGAATCCGAACATTACAGTCTGCAGCACCCGGTGGGCAGTCTGTTTTATATTAGTCTGATATGTTCAATCCTACATACATTCTTTTATACTAATTATTTTTCTACTGTTTTTTCTACTGTTTTCCTACTGTCTTCTAAACTTTAAATTAGAATTAGCGTAACATTATTAACCCTGTAAGGAGGACGCTCGGACTAAAGGTCCCATGGATTAAAGAAATGTAGAAACAAAGAATGCACCTATTGGTTCAATAATCAAAGTATTTGGGTGACTATCTTGGTTATGGGCTGTGTCCTTTCATGGAGCCTTTCAAGGAGTTGGAGTGTTTTGGGGGCATATTGAAGAGCTTCAATCTTATAAGCTAATGCAATCATCATTTGGACTGGTATGCCATGTGTACTCTATAGAATAAAAATAAAAGTAATTTTCTAATTTTTTAATTCACAAAAAAATTTGAAATTCAATATTTTTTTTTGTTGACAATTGGAATGCCACAAAACGAAGTCCATGCACCCCTTCTCAAAGAGAGCTTTTTGACATTATCAATAATGTAATTGGAGGATGTATTATTTTTAATTATAACAAACAAAATAAATAGACTTTCCATTTAAGGTAGAGTTTGCAAGTAAATTTGAAGCATCTAGAAATTCTATGGATGATTTCAAATGAAGAATAAAAGGTGATTCTTCATCTATTTTTAAGAATTTTTTTAGAGTTCTTTGAATTTGTCTATAGCTATCGGTGGTTGAAATTTCTTCATTGAGGTATTAAAGTAGGATGACCTAAATCTATGTGTGTTTCTAAAAGTGAGTCCAAAAAAAACTAAAGAAAAAATAGATGCTTGTTGCATTCTTTTCAAAGTGTGAACATTAAAAATAGGGCATTGTTTTACAAAATATACCAATTGTTGTATATTATAATAAGTTGAATTTCCTCCAACTTTATTGCAAAATTTGTTCAAATAGTTTATTATATATTGAATTTCCCCCAACTTCAATGCAAAATTGTCTTTGAGTGGTTAAAAAATGAGAACTTTTTTACTTTCAATATTGCTTGGTAGAGAAATTTGCTTTGTTCAAGGTGATCCTACCTTAGTAATTTCGAGAGTAATTTTTCAGCAAAAGAAGATGCTTTGATCTTGAGAGGAGGTTTCACTTCACAATTTTTCACTTTGTATAAATCTATTATGTAAATGTACATGACTATAAATTTTTGCATTATTTTTTAGAGAAGAAATAACAGGTTTTTAATATAACATTATTTTAAAAGGAAATGTAGTCTCAACAACAATGTTCTTCACATAGCCTTCAACGTGTTGCTTTTTAAAGCGTGCCAAAAGTCTGTAACCACCTCTCTCCCATCCCAAAGGTTGGCCCTACCTGTGTTAACACAGGGCGATACAATTATGACCTTGCCAGCTCATGGACACATGCCTCCACCTCATTGGTAAAAGTTCTTCTACTCGACGACTCTTTGCTACAGTCCCTAGACCACCTATGCTTTGTAAATTCAATAGTGAATCTTATTCTAAATCTGAATATACAACTTGATAGTTAACTTGATTCTTTTGAGAATGAGACCAAGTTCAAGTGACTCTTTACATTCCTAAGGCCAGAAATGGCCGTTTTAAAGATCGATTGATCCATTTGGGGTCACTCAAAATTTTAAAGGTAAATAATTTGGGCAAATTCTTGTGATCTCAATGTTTGGAACAATTTTTTGAAACTTCTTTCAAAGATAGAAAAACAAATAAGCTTTTTGAAAATATAATTTTCATTTCACTTGGTATTGAGAGAAAAAGTTATGCCACACAAAGCTCAAAATAGTAGCCAATTGAGTAGCACAAATAACTTTAAATATATAAATATAAATATATATAATTTTAATTTAGTTTTTTTTAGTTTTTAAAATTTTAGTTTTTTTTTCTTATACATTATATTTGTTCAATGTAAAAAATTTGGTAAATCCGTTTGGATTTGTGATGAGAAAATAATAGAGCATCTTGTTTTGTGGGCAATCAAAACATTTTCATGAAAAATAATGTATTGGATTCATTTCTATGCTCAATGTTCAACTTTAAAATAAATAAAATGTTCCACATGGTTCATTTTGATTGTTAGAAAAATCTTACCATGATTGGAATTAGTATGTTTCAATTCCTTCTTAGAGCTTTTAGCAATTTAGTTTTTTTTTCCATCTTGTACCTACTTCTACATAATAGTTTTTTTCTTTATTTATTTTCTAATTTTTCTCTTAGACTTTCAAATCAATTCTTTATGAAACATTTTTTTTAAACTTAAATCTAAAATGCAAAAAAATTTAGTTAGAGGATACAAAGTCTTAAGAAATAATTTGTCATAATACTCCAAAACTGAATTTTCTTCACTTTAAACACAAATATTCTTTCCATTCCATAATACTAGATCTTTTAATTTTTTAAATTTTTTCCAAATAAAATGTCTTCTTTAGCAATGTATTTCAAACCTAATTTTAGGGTTATAGATGATTTCTTTTGATTTTAATGTCAACCAATAAAATGAAGCACAAAAGTGTACGTTTATTTTTCACTTTAGTTCAAACCAAAAGAATTCTACAAGATGAATTTTTATTGCGATTTGGATTTGAAGTTGACTAGGTCAAAGACTAAAAGACATTGAACATTTCATTAAATCTATAAAATTCAAAATTGTTCTTGTGCATACCTAAACACACATAGGGCAAGATAGTTGCGCAAAAAGCCTTTTTTTTTATAAAGCCTATCCTTATTTATATGTGGCATTTTGTATCTATTATAACCATCTACTTTATGATCTTTTTTTTATTATTATTAATAGCCCAGTGCACTTTTTTTCACTTGAGAAGATGTATTGCAAATTCAACATAGAATCATTCAATCATAACATGCATTAAATCTGTTGCCAAATCTTAACTTTCATTAGTACAAAAAAAGACTTGTTTAGTATTATGAGATGAAGGAAGTATCTTGCAATCTATGAGGTCTAAGTTTTTTAACCTTCTCCCATACATTCTCACACTATTACACTATTACAACTTGCAAGATCCTATGGTTAGATATGCAAAAATAATTTTTTTCAAATTTTTTTACTTTTTGCACTAAATATGGCAATTTTGAACAATTATTGATGAAAAAAAAGGAATTTAGGGAATTTGGTGGTTGTAAATAATTGTAGTTTTAAGGAATCTTTAAGTTTTATTTTTGACTAATGATTCAAATTTAATTTCTTACAAATCTTCTTTTTGAAATTTAATTTTAGATTGCAACCAAATTGTAATTTAAAAAATTATTACATAGCATGCTCTTTTTTAATAAAATACTAGTGTAATAAAAAAATTAAGATATCAAAGTAAAAAACTATTAAATTTTGGTTTTAAAAATAATTGATTGTTTTTGGATTCATAAATTTTTATCTTTTATATTTCTAAAGTGTAGTTGTATTGTTCTAAAGAAGGTTACCATGTTGATTTCTAATCTATGTATTTTCTTTGCTACATCAATTTAAAAATCAACATCCACCGTCTTTGATTTTGAAATGATAATTGTCTATTGAATGGACAATTGAATGTTCAGGTAGGCTCCCACTATGCAAATTGAAACTTCATTAACTATGTTGGGCAATTTGAAAAAAAACAATAACATTTTGTCATTTTCTTCTACTTCAAATGCTATAATATTGCTTTTCGTGTTGTCAAAGATTTTGAATTTTTTTCATATAATAGAGAGAATCATAGTTCAATTTGAAATTGGTGTTTTCCAATTCACAGACTATAATGCTTCTACACAATAATAATGAACCAATTTGGAGGGACAATTATTTCCTATAGTGATTGTCAACTATAACCACCACGAACATGCATAATATCTTTAGTAAGAAGTTAATGTTGGAAATCTTTCCTTCAATTCTAGCAATCAACCTTGCTTCACTAAAGTGAACGGGGAATTTATAGAGTGACTCAACTTTTTGCCGTTCTTTTCACATGTCATTTAGTAGTTTTCCATGGTCATTTGGTTGTTGCCTAAGTTTTATCATTTAATTTGGTAAAAAAACAAGTTTTTTCCTAGCATTCCGGACACTTTCTTTAAGTTTGCAATAGCAATTGGTTGAAAAATAAATAAATAAAATACAACTCAATTTAAATACTAAGTTGAAGACAATCCCAATGCAAGGCAATTTATTTGCACACTATTTTACTCAGATAGCAAGTTTGGCTTAAATTAATTTTCTTTAAATGCATTTTTTCCTGCTAATTCTAGGACCATATAGCTGAATCTACAAGTAAATGTAAGATGGTTTGTTGAGAATCCAAACAATCAAATAATCCATTTAGTCAAATACAAATCTATCATTTGACCATCTACCATCAAGACATTTTTTGAAGTGGTAAAATAAGGAATTACTTCATTGACATTTAATAAGAATGAAGAGTGGAGAGGTCATTTTTATAGTGAAATCCATTCTCCATCATAAATCTTCAAAGGATATGAACAATTTGAAGAGCTTGATTGATTACTCATTGTCAAAAACACAAGATTTGTATTCAAAGCAAAACTTTAAACCTTGTTTGGCATATTAGAATAACTTTTTCAAAAACCTTTGAACTAAAAAAATTGGGAAATCAAGCTAAATTTCATCTACAAAAATTGTTTGTGATTTTGAGTCTCCATAAAAAATATTGACAAAATTCAAAGAGGATGTTTGAAAATGTCAAAGAAAATATTTTTTCCAACCTTTTATGAACTTTGTCCATAACTTTTGATTGGAGGATTGAAATTTCAAATGGATTTTTGGAGAAGAACTTTATCTTGATTTTTAACATTAATTTAGTTCAAAGTTTTTTGAAAAAAATTATTTTACAATGCCTAAATGAGTTTTGAAATTCTACTTTGAACACAATTCCTACTTTTGACTTAACTATGGTATGAGTAGTTGAGCTTCTACTAATCATAATTTATATATCTCACATGGGTTGCTTTACCTCCTACCATCCCACTTGTATAAAAAAATTATCTTCTTTTTTTAAACACTTTCAATTAATGTTTCTTAAAGTCATATGAGGCAATTGATGGATACATCTAATGTTCTTGAATTCAATACTAGCTATACCATTAGGCTATTCAAGTATTAAACGGGAGTTTATGTCGGGCAATTAAAATTTGTTTATTTTTGATAAAAAAAAACATGATTTTTTTAATAAGTGGTTTATTTCTTTTACTCCTATTTTTTCGTTTGGTTACATGACCTTAAATGATGAAATTAAGACGGTAATTTATTGATTTCATTCGGCTGATTTTATATTAGCCGCTGGATCTCTCCGTTCATTGGCTTCACTCACCAATTGTATGGTCCTTGAGTTGTTGTAAAAACAATTGTAACTCAATCACACAAGGTCAACTATGTTTAACCCTTAAAGGACGAAAGGGTGACCTTTGGAAATCATTTTTTTCATTGCCGTGTGAATCATTGGCTTAAAAAATAGGAAAAGCACTCTTTAGAAGTCAAACTATTGTAGAAGAAGTCTCCTTTTCACAACAAATTATAAGGATGAATAGTTGCATTTGTATCCTACTAGAAGGATTCCGTGTCATTCATTGGACGCCAAATATCCTCTTTAACATTTAAAGGTTACAAGACGTTGTCCCCCATGACCAAGATAGTCACCAAAATATTTGGATTATTGAACCAATGGATGCATTATTTATTTCTACAATGAATAGTTACGTCATCCATCAACACCTTTTTGACTTCAATGTCCATTTATGGATTAAAGGCTAAAAGAACATTCCAAAACCAAAACCAAAACCAAGTTTGGAAGACTTTGTTACTCGTCGATTTGGCTAAGTACAAGAAGTCAACAACGTTGATGAACTTCGTCACATGCACTAACCTGAGTATGGTAGAGATACTTGTAGGATATGGGAAATTCATTGAGAAATTGAGTTCAATGTGTGCAAATGTAAGGATGAAGAAGAATGCAAAAAACAACAATTTTTTTTCCCAACAATGAATATTTTATTCAATATAAATGTGGATTTTTCATTCTTATCCATTCCAATTTCACAAACTCACCTATTATGGTTAGTTTTGGCACTTTTTTCTAAGCAAGGAGGGGGAACATAGATGAGTGGACAAGAAAGTACAAACAAATAATCTTTTTCAATAAATAGTGCATCCAACTGTTGTCAACAATAGGTCGCCCTATAAAACCATGATCATGGGAGGCTATTGCATATAGGTACTTCTACCTTATGTCATGATGAAACACAACCAATTTTTTGGGACCTTAATTGCAAATTTTCAATGGATAATTTTAAATGTTATCTCAAGGTATGGAAATTCACATCCTTTATTAAAATATATATTTTTTCCAACAGGTATTGGCATGAAAGTTATGATGTTTGAAAACATCTAATTTAAATTAGCAGGATTGGATTTCAAGTGCAAATTTGGGCAAATATGTAATTAACATAACATAAAATCCTAATGTACTTCACTAACTAACTAACCCTTAAAAGATGCAAGCAGGTTTTATTCTTGCAAATTCCTCCCCTTCCCCTTTCAAAAAATCCAAAGCCATTGATGTGCATTAAAAAAAATTAGTCCCCCTTTCCATGCCATTTATCTGAATTGCACCAAAAAACTAAAATTAAACAAGATGAAAGTATTGAAGGAGTCCAAATGGAAGAGAAAAGGTAGCAGTTCATGTCCGGGTGAATGTGAAACGTCGATGGTAGACTATTTCATTGTGCAAAGACGCCTATGTGCTTGCCAACAAAACAATTGTCTTGAGAAGAGGCTTCCTTCCCAATTTTTTGACTTCCTTGCATGATCTTCTTCAAATAAGCATTATTGGATAGGTTATCTTTTTTTGCAAACAATACTTAAAGTTTTCTATTTTTGGATGTCACATTTAATGCAATGTATTGAATCCTATAATTTGCTATTTTATTTTATTGTGATGCACAACTACACTTGCAATGGAAGGAGATGAAAAAGTGAATTTCAAGTGAATAGAGTGCCTTAAGGATATTTGTAAGTCTTGAACTGTTATTTGCTTTTTTAGAAGCCAACTACCTGATGTTTTGTATTCCGATTGAATTTCAATCATTTTGATATTATTTTCAAAGTTAGTCAACCGGCTTGATGCATGTAGAGGAGGATTCTACAATGCAATGTCTAATTAAACAATTTGCACCACTGTGAGTAGTGTTTGAAGGTGAATTGGGAAAGTTAGGGTTTGACAATTTGTATCTTGATTTGTGAAGGTGTTGATGCTTTGGATTGCGGTGGAATGGGATGCTTGTGTATGCTCATGAATTTGAGTAAAGGGTTTAGTAGTAGAGAATGTTTGAAATTTTGGATGCTCAAATTTAATGATAGTTATATAACTATTATTTAATGGTCTATTTGTTGTTAATTAATGCTTTCTAATTCATCTATTTTGTATTTATGAATGCTTTTTCTTCATCTACGGACAATTTCAAAGAGCTGAAAAAGAAGTAGATTTGAGATTGAAGAAAAAGTCGTTGAAGAGATAAGGGTTTAGAATTGAATGTAAAAGTTTTGTATTCACTGCAAAAATGAATAGTGTACCCCTTTCAAAATTTGTATAAGATTTTTAAAACCAATGGAAAATTGGGAAGTGTATCCCTACCATAATTTGCATAAATTTTTTACAACCAATAGAAAATTGACACATGTATCTTTCTTGTAAATCATATAGTAGTTGTTATTTTATAATTTTTGACATGGTTTGTCACTACCATCTCAAAAGAGGTTGCTTGAATGACTTCACATTGTAATCCATATGTACATGCATTGAATTTTGTTATTATGGGGGCTATTTAGCTATTATTTCACAATAGATATGTCCCTCTTTTTTTTCTACTTCTACTTTTTGCCCATTTTTCTCGCCATTTTTTTACACCATATGGTAGTTCAAACTGAAATTTGAGGCATTTAAACATGTCTCTACTCTAATTCAAAAATTTATATGTAATTTTAAGGTTGATCAGTGCAATAAATACATTCTAACTACTATTGAATTCAACCCATACAAACAACCCATATACGTACATCCTATATCAAATAATTTATACAAATGAATCATACATGTACAATAGAAAAAAAATCAGAAAAATCTACAAATAGTATATATTGGCTAAGTTTGACTTATGCATTTACAAATGCAATGGTTAAAGGTTCCAAAATTCAAGCAAAAATCTTACAAATTGTGCTAGCAAGTAGAGTGGTTTCAAAGTTTAGGGTTTAGCCCCTAAAGTCCAAAGTCCATACAAAGGACTCTTGGAAATTTAGGTAGGCTTGTGTGATCTCAATTTTTGACATGATTTTTTTATTTTTTTTAAAGATAGAAAAATTAGATTAGCTTTGTGGGAATATAATTTTTATTTCAATTGGTGCTTGGGAGCAAAAGTTATACCACCCTAAGTCCAAAAGCAGCTTGAGGGATAGCCTAGAAAAAATCACAAAAAATTGAGTTTTTTTAGTTTTTAATTTTTTTCTCAAATATTACATATTTTTTTACCATATCTGAAGCCTTGAATCCTTCTATTTAAAAAAATGATGAGAAAGTTATGGACAATCTTGTTTTGGGGGCAATCTAAGCATCTTCTTGAAAAAAAACTTGTTTTCTTCATTTTAAATGCAAATATCTTGCAATCTACATTATCAAAGTTTTTAAAACTTCCTCCATGCATTTTTAAGCTAGTCTAGCATAAGATTCTATGATTAGATATGGAGAAAAAAAATTAAAGTTTTTTGCTCTTTGCAATAGAAATGACAATTTTGAGTGGACTTTGATGGAAAAAAGGCCCTGGGACTTTAGGGATTAAGATATAGTGCAACAATAGCTCCTACCTGAGAAAAACCAACTAATTGTATATCTCTCTCTCTCTATATATATAGATATATATAGCCAACAATGAGACATGAATTCATTAATTATCTATTTGAAGATGGAAAATGGAAGCTCCTCTTGTAGGTTCTTCCTCTTTTTTTTTAGATTGTCCTTTGTGTAGATTTACAAATTATGCACTATCAATCATTACAATGTATTAAAATTCTTCAAATAAGTAATGTTATAGTAACTTGAATATTTTTTAAATTATTAGCTTTAACATTTAAAATGTACCCTATAGTAGGTCTCATATTGTTTCTAAAGTAACCACAATTAAAATACCGGGCATAAAATGCATTTGTTGACCTTGTCAAATTGAGCAAAAATATTACCCCTTTTTTCTAGCTTCAAATGTCATATTCTTGAAATCTACTAGGTCAATTTTATTTTATTTTTATTCATTCATTTTCATGGTACACTAATTGTACATTGTAATATTTTTTGGTTAAATTTTATCTAATGCAATGGCAAGTTACAAGAGTTCTAACACTTTGCATCCATGCATCCTTTGACCTTGCATCCTTTTTAGAGATAATAACAAAGATATTTTACTAAAGTTCATTGTAATAATATCGCAATTAAAAGATATTGTATTGAAGTTTATCCTTGACTTTATCCAATTGACATCACTAAGAAATAAAATGACATTAAGGTGAATTGATGCAAATAAAAAATCAAAGTAGGGACAAGATAAAAATCCTTGATATTATCCTAGATTAGCATGTGAACCTATTCAACATTCATTGGATCATTGATTGTGATGAAAAATGGTATTGATGGAATGCCACTTACTTCAAAAAAAATTTGTGGTCCAAGGCTATTTCATTTACTCCACCTATTTGAGTATGTATAGTTGAAGTTAATTTCGTAGATGAAATTATTGTACTTACTTTGGCAATGTGAAGATTAAAAGTCACTTTATTGAAGTGGTGTTACACAATGAATACAAAAGGTCATGTTTGAAATTAATTTAAATAATAAGCCTTACAAACCTCTTTGACATTTGTTAATTTGTTGATTCCTTTAAAACCAAGGCTCATGGAGTGCATAGATACTCTAGGTCATCTAATACTACAAATGGGCAAATATTAAGCTTAAAAATATCATAGACCAATACAGAAAATCATGAATTAAAAGAAAACTTTATTTTAGGGTGATTGCAAGAAACACTTGTCCTATTTCTTGTCCCCTTGCTCTTGGACAAGTGGATTTTGGCTGTAACTTTTGCATCGTATGTCCGTTTTCTGTGAAATTTGAAGTGAAGGTACACATAAAAGTTTTAGAAGTTCAGTATTTTTTTCCAATTTTTCAAAATTTATTTACTATTTTTAAACTGCCCCCGATTGGATGTCTACCTTGGCCATTTTAGGGGTTTTGAGTCTATTTTCCATCCAAAAAGACGAATTTGAAAGTGAAAATTGGGAGACAAGGAGTTATACTAAAGTTACACAAGACTATGAAGAGATTTTCTAAAAATAATAAAGTATCCACCTTCCACATGTGCTCAAAGTGCACTACCTATGTACACGTGCAAAGAACACAATTTTTATTTTACAAAAATAAAAAATAGTGAAAAAGGAGAACCTACAAGTAAGGAAAAATGTCTATTTTTTTTTGAATTATTTGAATTATTTTACTATTTTCTAAAAATAAACTCAAATGTATCTATTTTCTTCTATTTTCCTAGGCCTCTTTTTTTGTGCATAACTTTTAGAGATAGTTTTTTCAAGACTTCAATTTTCACATGTATACTTTTTTGAATGCTTTACAAATTATCCATATTTTATTTTATTTTTAAAAAATTTACTGCAAAAGGTCATAGTACTACAGTACTACAGCCATTTTGGCCAGAAAACGGCAGGTGTTTCTTGCAACTACCCTTTAGTTGATATTGGAATGTCAATTATATAGTGTCATCACCCAAAAATTCATAAAATGGTGATTATATTTTCACAAATACATTAGATTTTTTGAATCACTACACTAAAAATTATATTTAGTATTAGCAACACTATCTACGAACCATGACACTAAATATCATTAAGCCTACTAAAGTAAGTAACATTAAATGTAATTTTTAACACTAAATATACTCTATGGTAAATCTGAAATCCGGAAATGCTTACATTTAGTGTTAGAACATATTAAAAAAATGAATTTGCAAAGGAAAAGATTGAAGACAAGGAAAATGATGGAAGGAGTAGAAAATGTGAAAAATATTTGTAATGAAGGAAGTCTTTGAACATCAAATAAGAAAATAAAAATTCATATTTAGATATAATAAAAAAAATACAGATTTCATATTTGGGCTAAAACTTGTTGGCCTTAGGAGTATGGTTTATGCTTGGCTATAATTTCTTGCAGATGTAGAAAGAGTTGATTGACACTCCAAGTGCCATCATCACTCAAAGCCATACCTAATCTAATCATAGCTTTCCTAGCATATGACATATTATCACAATCTACCTCTTTATTCACATCTTCAACGCTATCTGCAGCCAGGTTTTTTCCTAGACCACTGTCCATCAACTCGAGGAGTATTTTGTCAAATATTGCTTGCAATGAGCTCAACCTTCTTCGCTTCCCATTGCTTGGTCCAAGCGCCCTTGACCTTAGAAATGATAAATGTGTCTGCTGGTTGACACAAATGTGTCGAACAAGGTGGTAAATACCTAAAACTGGCTTGTTTTGCTTCCAAAATAGCCGTCAAGCTTGGGAGCATGTTATGGCCGGCATAATTGTCTACTCAAATGACTTTTGTGCGTTCATGAACATCGGCTTGGAAGGCTTGGGGTTCAACGAAGAATTCAGCAAAAAAGGCTTGGTCCATCCAACCTTTAGGTCTGGTTCTGTAGCATACCCCTGGAATATTGTCTTCCAGGCCCCGAATAGGATAATTGCTGTTGGAATTGGTAAAAATGAGCACGGGGGCTTCAATCATAGATCAACGCCCTCTAGAGATTCTAATGAACATGGTCATAGAGTCTCCACTAGAAACCACTTCAGCGTACTTGACACTATTGTCCCCCCTAAATCCCAACATTTGACCATTGCCTAAATTCACGATAAAATGAGTTTCGTCAATGTTTTTCATCAGATTTTCATCAAGAACATTGGTTTGGACCCCCCTGTGCAGCACACCTAAATGGTAAGTTGTTGCCATTTCAATTTGTAGTTCCTTCTCGGAACTACAAGTCAAACGTCCACGTTGTGACAACAAAACAATGTTGTGCACATGCATAAATTGTTGAACCCAACTTGGGGTCAACTTTGACGTGAGTAGGACATTGTCCTTGGGATCACGAGATTGGGCTATATATGGAGAGGTAGGATCCATCAAGATCGACATAGCTAATTCAATGAGCAATCTGGATGAGAATTTGACTCCAGCTTTTCTAAATTGGTCAAATGCATTCAGGAGCTTAGGGTAGATCCAAAGTACCCATTGAGATTGCCTGACACCACAACCTAGACTTGCCTTTGGGTGGAGTTGTTTTTGCCCTTCCATCTGATTCCTAGTGCATGAAATTGGTGGAGATGTTATATTTGCTTCTCCTTCATTGCAAAATTGTTGACGTTGAGCCCACCAACGAGAAGCCCGAACAAGGTTGGCACTCCTTTGAGCACGAAAATGCTCTAGAAACGCAGTAATTGTGCGGATATAGACTTGTAGAGCCCGCGGATGCCATGCGCGATTTCATCTTGAACCATCCAAGTAATGATGCGCTCGCGGACATCAATGGTGGAAACATGTTGCAAGCGTTGAGGTGTGGAATTTTCTAGGAGGGCATCCATGACAAAATTTCTACAATGCCAAGCGAGAGTAAAAAATTAAAAAAAATGATGACGGGTCCAAATTGAGCTGCAGAACTTGTGAAATCGAGCTGCAGTCAAGCAGATTGGGAGGCGTGGGCATAGTCCAATCTCCACATCGGGCACAGGAAGCGGCAAGAGATTCAAACAATGCCAGAGCGGTGGGAACGAGCAGAGTATAATCCACCCACCTTCCAAAAAAATTCCGTCACTTGTTGGATCGTGAGGAGGAGAGCAACGGCGGAAGGGAAGAGAGACCAAGTTGGAAACGAAGATTGCATGGGAAGGGACGATGCAATGGGCAAGAGAGACAAGCAAAGTCTGATCGCAAGGGAAGACCGGGGAAGAGGAAGGCAGAAGGGAAGAGAAGGCGAAGGCGGCGCATTCAAGTCTAACACTACACTAATTACTCCAAAGTTCAATTTTAGTGTTGGGTGGGGTAGGCTGGTAATTACACTAAATGCAATCCAATACTAAATATAGTTTTTAGTATACTAAGAAAATGTCTAGTGCACCCTAATTTCATGGAAAAGAGGTTGTTCATGGAATTTTGAATTGTAAATTTTTGTAAGTAATCAAATATATGAAAATAGGCTACTAAAAGGAAAGGGCAATTACTTTTAGTTTTTATATTGAGAATTTACATATTGATTGATTTTTAAAAGCTCTTTTGATAGATTTTTATAAAAAAATGTGGTTAGAAATGAAAATTGGAAGGGACACATTTATTGATTTATAAATCCAAAATATAATGTGGACAATTTCGACCCTCAAATTTTGGATAAAAATTGAGTGAATTAATTTTGAAATGTTAGTTTTGAATTTCAAAATCTTTAAGATAAATTAATTTTGATGAATTGCAAACGATAATATGGTTGATATGTACACATAGTTTGTTTATTTTTTCATTCCAGAAATGCCTTATTTATTTATATATATACACATATATATAAATTAAATACTATAATTTTTTTTAAATGCGTAATGCCTACAAAAGCATTAATACTTGGAGAATCTTTGTTCAAGAGTTCTTTATTTTATATTGTGCATTTGCCTTGGGATGGAAGTCACTTCAGTGAACTCTTCAACCCTAAGCTAGTCTGCCTACTTGCAATTTTGACTTCTAACCGCTATCTTTCAATGTCTAGCTTCTATATAAACATAAAATCACAATAGAAGTTGAGCTTATACTAAGCCATTAAGCAAGTGGGTGCGTCAAAGATATATGGGAGTGACAAGATAACACTCTATTTTCTTTAACCCCTAAATGGTCAAGGTTTTTTTTGAACTTCTAAGAATTTGCTCTAAATTGAACAAAAAGCCAACATTTTGATAAGTTGTATCAATGTTTTTGGAATTGTAACTATACAAATTCAAACTCGACATGTTAGAGATCATGTAGGAAAAAAACCCACAACAATACCACTTATGGATTGAAGGTTTATAACGTTTAATCATGAAGCCAGGTGTTAAAACTGCAAAAGTAACTTGAAATCTTTCAATTCTCTTTTGACATGTCAAATCTGAAAAGTTGGTCACCAAAAAAATATGAGGATAAAGGACCTAACATGCATAACCCCAATCAATTTATGGTTTATCAAAATCTACTCTATAATTTTTTTAAAAGAATTTTTCATGTGAATTTTCCCTCAAGATCTAGTGTATTTGAGGCTCATTTCCAATAGCCCTCAACACTACAAAAAGTCAAGATTGCAATGGACACCCTTGCACAACATTTGGAATAAAAAAATCATAATCAATCATTTTGATAACTGGATTTTTGATGCTAAAACTAAACTTTAAAAATAATCTTTCAAAAATATAAACTACTAAAAATAATAATTTGGTAAGTTTTTATTTAACTTCAAAGTTTCGGAGACACCACATTTGGGTGCCTCGGGCATTTAGGGATCAAACAACGATGAGGCCCAAAAACGTACAATGGATGACTTGATTGTTCATTACAAAAACAAAGAATTCACCCACTGGTTCAATAAACAAATCAAATTGATAAGTACCTTGGTCATGGGAGGTTGCGTCCTTCAAGGATTAACCCAGAAAGGATGCCGCGGAAGTTTAGTGTCTGATGAATGACAAGGCATTGTCTTGTGTAGGATAGAAATACAACTATTTTGATTTCAAATGAGTTATTTGGTTTTTTTAATACTAATTATTCCCACGATTTCAAAAATGATGATTTTCACTCGCGTCCTTTTAGGGTTAAAGCTTGATTACACATATTTCAAGTGTATCATGAGAAATTGCTAATGTGGCC
The DNA here is from genome assembly GCA_951230915.1 of Antitrichia curtipendula. Classification (NCBI taxonomy): domain Eukaryota; kingdom Viridiplantae; phylum Streptophyta; class Bryopsida; order Hypnales; family Leucodontaceae; genus Antitrichia; species Antitrichia curtipendula. The sequence goes on from OX579635.1 coordinate 3,205,175, forward strand.
TATAACTTGTATAATTTATAAAAATGTTAGAAATTTGGAATTGCTTGCAATGTACGGACACTTCCAAACTTGTATCAATTAATCCCTAAAGTTCTTTCACTATATATTTCACTAAAAAGATTCAAAATGGACCGTTTTGCTAACAAAGTCCTCAAGAAAATGACAAACAAAATCTTATTGCATCTTACTGTAAAATATTGTATTAGACTACTTTATTACAATGTAGTAAGAAAATGGGAGGTTTTGACCGCACATATTGCGAAATCATAGTGTTTGAAGTTGGAATTTTTGAGGAGGGGGCATCCAAAATTTTCTATGCATCTTTGACTTTAGGAGGCTTTTGTAAAAGTTTAGTTTACTTTTTTGCTAGAAGTTCTTTGCTTTATTTTTGTGACAAAATTGGCCACATGTTCAAAAAATTAAAAAAAAAATTCAAATTGGGAAATATATGTACCAAAAAATTCTAATAGGGAACTAGATTCAAGAATTCTCATGCAAAGAATTTTTCAACAATTTTGTACCTGCTTAAACAATAATCTCTTCAAAATGTCAAAGATATAATTCTAGATTTCAGATAACTCTAGAAGAGGAGGAGATAAATTGCCCAAAATTTGTGGCTTTGGCAAGTTTAGTCAATTTATGGTTTAAAACACTTTAAATAATGTCCAAAATAAATTCAAGGGCAATTGGGCACATTAGACATATTAGTCAGTTCAGCGTCAGGTAAGGATTTGAGCCTGTGTGACTCATCATGGATCACTAACATTGGATAGTCCACTAATATTTCAAAAATAGAAATTGTGTTTAAAGTAAAATTTTAGACCTCATTTAGGCTTAGTAGAATTAATTTTTTTTCAAAATGTAAGCTTAGTAAAAGTATAAAATTAGGCTAAATTTAATTTTAAAATTTTTATTAGAGATTTCAAGTTTCTAATCAAAAGTTATAGACAAATTTTAAAGAGGGATTAGAAGGAACATTTTCTTTGACATTTTCAAACATTCTTACTAAATTTTGTCCATAATTTTTTTGGAAAACTCAAAATCTCAAATGGATTTTTGGAGACAAAATTGAGCTTGACTTTGTACATTAATTTAGTTCAAGGTTTTTTGAAAAAATTAATCTACAATGTCTAAATGAGTTCTGAAATTCTACTTTGAACACATTTCCTAAGTTTGACTTAACTATAAGTGATTGAGCTTCTACTAATTCTAATTTATATATTCCACATATGTTGTTTTTACTTTTGACCGCCCTTGTTGCATAAATGATTCATTTTTCATCTCCTTACACACAAAATAAGTGGTTTTATAGCTATGTGAGATAGTTGCCAAATATTTATATTTCTATAAATATAATGTTGAATTTCTAAAATCATATTTCATGGAACTCTATTGTCTCTTTAGCACTAGCTTTAGCACCCCCTCTATTTAAGTTACTTGATCTTGAATTTATGGATCCCCCCTCCAATGTCAAAAGCAACTTGTTTTTAGCTAAGACTGAAAATGTGCCCCAAGCGATCAAGCCCTACCCCATTGCTTGGAGCATTGTGATGAAAATTTCACTTTAGTGTAAATAACTTTGTCCATGCTTTCCCTTGTTCATAAAAAATGACATTTTTTTTCCCATAATTGATTGGTGGGCAAATCCAATTGTAAATATTTTTGGTGGAGCATTAGGATATTCTTTGTCCTCATATTAAAAAAAAAAAATTTAAATATAGAGGAACATTTTCAGTCCTAGTGAACTATCCAAAATTATTGTGTGCCCCAAAAATGTTGTTTGGTCTCCTAGGAATTAATGCCTTAATCCCTAAAGGACCAAACAATGTTTTTGGCAACATTGCTATTTTGGGCAATTCACTAAGAATGGAATTTTTATTTTTTATTTGAAATTTTCATATAACATGTGCCCATAGAGTAGCTTTATGGTGCAACAAAATTTCATAACTACGTGGTTAAAAAGTTATTGTATGATATGTAATTGTCATTGTTCGGTGAGCAGAGTGGGCAACTTATAGAAATTCTTTAATCCTTAAAAGTCGACGAGGATGTTTGGCATTCGATGGATGTCAAAAATTCCTTCTAGTAGGACAGAAGTGCAACTATTTATCCTCAAATTTTTGTTGTGAAAAAGGGAGGTCTTCTTTAGTGGTTTGGCTTCTAATAAGGATTTTTGTAATTATTTCAAGGGAATAACCCACACGGTAACCCCAAAGATGATTTTTATGGTCCCTAGTGTGTCCTTAGCCCTTAAACAACAAGCCGATCATTATGGAAATCATTTGCTTTTGGTTATTGTGTGAATTGTTGGTTTAAAAAAATGAAAAAGCACTAATTGGAAGACAAACTACTCTAGAAGATCTTCCCTTTCCGCACAAAATTTGGAGGATAAATAGTCGCACTTCTATTCTACATGAAGAGATTCTTTGTCATTCATTGGCCAAAAAACATCCTTCATATTGTTTATGGGTTAAAGGATTTAAAGCCACTTTTTTTTAAATAAAATTTTGAAATTGATCTTCTAGATTTATATATAAATAGAAAGCTTTGAATCATTCCATTTTGATTAATGAGATGAAAGTTATGAGGAGTTTTAGTATGAAGGTAGTTCTGGAATCTATACTCTATGATAAACTTTGAAATCCTTTATTTAACTCAATTTTCAATATTCTTAGTTGTGGATTGTTCATTAGAACATTACAACCATTAGGGTTCGCATTTTTCAATTCCATCAATAAATTTTTAATAGTTTGAAAATGAAATCTAACCATTTGGAAAGAGTTGAAAATGCTTTTTTTTCAAATTCAAGTGTCTTGATCTTGCAGTTGGTAAGGTTTCTTATTTTGAAATTTGATGAAGGTGTACTCTAAAGGATCCTATGGTCGGATTTGTTAATGAATAAATACATATAAAAATTTTAGCCTTGCTTTGAATTTGAGTACTTTGAAGCAATTTTGGACCTCAAAACACTGCAGGGGTTAACTGTATGCACCACCACCACCCCAAAAAATAAAAAATAAAAAAACCCAGCTCGCAATCAGTTTCCCAAACATCAGAAAACCATAATACGACTTCAGGCAGGAGTTAAATTCTAAAGTTCCGACTCCATAATCAATGGTTCCACTAATCGCCAATGCTCAGGATTGAACCATTTGAGCCAATCACCGAACCACAAATGCAATGAAGTCAGTTCTCCACGATAACTTCGACACCCAAAATGAATCCCAAATGAAGGAAGCGTCCCATCATTCGGTCAACATCCACAAATCGAAATTGGTAGATTTCTCTCCCTGCGTGTCAGCATTCACGGTAACGTATGAACCACAAAAAAACAGAGATGGGGAGTGACAGGCTCAGTCTCGGTATGTCCAAGTTGTTTGACAGAGAGGTCACACCCACACACCATCGCCGTCAGTCCCGGTACCTGAATCTGTCCGTTCTAGCTCCTTCGAACTCAAGGTACAACTGGAGAAATCTCCTCGTCAAACAACTGGACAGACCGACATGAAGTTTGGAAAAAAACAAACCCCCCAAAACAAAACAGGAAAGAGGAAAAAGTATGGATTCAAACTTCAAGGCCGAACAAGGATGCATTTTCTGATCAGAAATTCAACCCAGCAGGCAGGCAGGCAGGCAGGCAGGTTCCGCAGTCACATTGAAACAAACCGAAGTTCCTGTCACATACTAACTTAGATCCATGAGGCATGCTCATTCTCAGTGTTCACAAATATATATATATAAAGTAATAAGCTTACTTCGAATTGACAGTTGCGTGGTCTGTGACACTGATCGACAACGAGTTCGAAGTCATCCTCTTCGGCAGAGATGGATCAGTGGTACTGACTGAGGCACTGATGTACTGACACGTGTGCAGCGTTATGGGCAAGTGGAGAGCTGTAAGCATGACAGGTGTTGTTCTGGACACGGAGATAAGACTGATTTACAGTACCCGAAACCAACACCCTCTTCTATACATAATAAAATTCTTAAGCTTATAACCCTCGAAGGATTAGGCTTATCACCAAGGTGATCGACGAAAAATAATCAAGTTCTGAGACGAAAAGGTGCATTCTTCACTTTCAATAATTATTGAGAAAGTCATTTTTTAAATACTTTTAGTCCTTGGAAGAGTTTCAAGGTTAATTCCTATAATCCTATGTACTCAAACTAAAGATAGTGAGATTATTTTTTTAAATTTATAATTCCATTCATGACCTCGGTTCAATAATTTGTTTGGCCAAATTTTAGAGTGACCATTGGGATTTTTATATTGAGATATAAGGTAGACAAGCCTGATTAGAATCTAAATATCTTGGGGCCAATTCCAAAAGGGGCTCATATTTTTCAAAGGTGTGTGCTTGTTTCAGAAATCAAATGCAAGTGGAAATATATCTTTTCAATTAAAATTATAATTTTTGTAAATTTTTTAAGTGGACTGCCTTGAAATTACAAAACCACCTATAGAGTGAAGTCATTAACACACCATAACCGTGTTTCTATGAATCTATTGGCGATTAAGTTTCCACCAATTAAAAATTGACACGTTAATTACTTGGCATTAATGCACTAATTTTGTCAAATTATTTAAGGAATTTGGATACTTTTTTAGACGAATTTGGATGTGTGAAGAAACGGAATTAGAACCAAAAGTAGAGGCCAAAATTGGGCAACGAATAAAATTGGGCTCATCTACATTATAAGGTTTGCTTTGCAACCATAGTGTGCCTTTGAAGCCATGACTAAAATTGAAGCTATAACTAGTAGGATAAAATGAAGCCATAACAAACTAATGAAATGAAGCCAAGACAAAATGAAGCGAGGATGAAAATGGTGCAAATGAAGCTAAGACAAAATAATGAAATTTTAAAACAACAAGACTAAAATTGAAGCCCATAGTGTCTTTTCAATAGAGGGAGTTCAAAAGATTTTTGAAGGAACTAATGCAATAATTTAGGATTCAACTGAATTATAAAATAAAGGTCAAAAGAATAAAGAAATTGAAGAAAAAAAAAATGAATTAAAAAGTTTTTGAGGGAACCAATGGGTCCCAGATCTTTGAGGTTTATATATTGACAAAAATAGAATTTAATGTTGACTATTATTCAACATACACTTCCACAGTCCAAGTTGCCAAGACTTTCACATCATCCAAAGTCTAGACTTACAATCCTCAAAGAATGAACCTATTACCATATTTTTTCAAACTTCATTTGAGTACTAATATCTATGATTTAGATTGGTTAACCCCTAAAGCCCCGCTTGTTCCCGCGGGGGACAATTTGGGTCCGGGTAGGTTCCTGTTGTCTCAATTTGAAGTGAAATTTTTTGAGATTTTTTGAGGTTGTGTAGCTTTGCAAGAGCTTTGTGGATATACAATTTTTGTTTCAATCGGATGCCCGATGAAAAAGTTGTGGCACAATGAGCAAGAAATGAAGATTCTCGGGTAGCCCAAAAAAAATTACAAAAAGTCAAAATAATTTTTTTACTTTTTTTCCTCAAAGATTATGTTTTTACATGTACATGGAGATTTGATTCATTCTATTTAGACAAGGGATGAGAAAGTTATGGACAATCTTAGTTTTTCGGGCAATTTAACCCCTAAATGCCCAAGCCTTTCCAAGTGCATTTTGTTTATGAAAAAAGAGCATGGACTTATAGTTAGCCACAACAAAGCAAATTGTTCTTTTTTCAAAATCTAACCGTATAGATGTTTAAAGAGATTGCTAATTAGTATGTATACCAATTTTCAACGCAAAATTGCATAGGAGTTGTGAGATTATAACAAGAGAAGTTTGTGTTTTATATTTTCAGCATGATGTACATCCCCACAATGGAACTGAAATTTGCATATAAAAGTTTTTTGAGATTAGAGGTGACATGAACAACTAATAATTGTGTTAGCACACTAAAGTATACTTTCAAAAAACTTAATTTTATACAAAAAGTTATTAAACTCATCACACAATCCACCTTGCAATTGTTGAGATGCAAATTCTTTTAAATATAAAAATCACAAATAACTCCAAATCAGTATTTTTTTTAGAAAAATTTCAATGGTGAAAATCTTGAAATCACTTTACTCTTTCGATTGGGACAATTTTCAAAGCAAATGGATAAGTACAAGTTTTTAGATCTCAAATCAAATGAAATTGCTCAAAGTTGGAAAATGAAGTAAAATTAGCAAGCTTTACTCTTCCACTAATGGCCATGTATGGCTTTGGAGACTTCTCAATAATCAAATATGTATCTTTTTCAGTGAAAAATGAAAGTTTTCAATAGTTAGCCCTAAAAACTGCCCGAAAAAAATTTAAAAACGGTCAGCCGAATTTAACTGCCCACAGCAAAAGGAGTTCAAAATTTTTGATCGACCATATATGGTCGATCGGGCAGTTAGGGGTTAAGCATCTTCTTGAAAAAAAACTTTATGTTCAACTTTGAATGTTAATATCTTCCAATCCGTAAGTTCAAATTTGATGAAATTTTACTACATGATCTCAGACAAGTTAAGTACAAGATCCTACGGTTAAATTCCCGAAAAAAACAAAAAATTGGTTTCTTTAAGTGAATACAACACAAGTGGTAGTTTTGAGTGGTTTTTGGCAGAAAACACCCTCGGGGCTTTAGGGGTTAAATAGGTAGAACAACCTAGGTTGGCTATATCAACCTATGATTTTTGTTTGTATTTATTTTTCAAAGATGTGATTATATGTCTTTTATTAATTGTAAAAAATTATTCTTTTTTTGTGAAAATTTGAAATTATCATGAATTTTTGAATAAAAAGGGAATTAATTCATATCAAATGAAAATAATGCTAAAAGAATCTGAAAATTTCACCATAGTTTTATATTATAGTGTAGAACATCATGTTGCAAATTTTCATATATGTCACTCTAAAATTATAAAATTAGCTTTCTATGGTTAGACACCTAAAGTTCAAATTGATATAAAATTCCATTGATGATTTTCAGGTTGGTATAGCCAATTTTTGGAGTGAACTTTGGGATTTCAATATTGACAATTATTGGGTCCACTTTGTGACCATGGAATTTTTTTGAAGTTGCAACTAAAGAAATGGTGGAATGAAGCCAAGATGAAAATGATGGAATTTTGAAGCCCCAACAAAAATAATGGAATTTTAAAGTTATATGACCAAAGAAATTTGTTTTCTCAAATGAAGAAGTTGAAATTTTTTTGAGTAAACCAATGGAAACCTTCGAGGTCCAATTAATTTCCAAAACAAGGGTTCAAAGCTCGTTCAAAGAATAGAGATTTTTAAAAATGAAGGTTGAAAGGGTTCACTTTGCAAATATGCCAGATTTATAGAGAGTTCAATGTCTTTTCAATTGAGGGAGTTGAAAACTTTTTTAAGAAACCAATAATAAAGTTTGGGATTCAAATAATTTCCTAAAATAAGGCTACTAAAATTTGGATTCAAAAAATTAGAGAGTTGGAAGAGTTATCTATCAACAATTATAGAGTTCAACAGTGCATATTGGTCTACTTGCTACCAATAAAGTTCAACTTAAGGTTTCAAGCCCCTGTTTAGAACTTCAAAGACTTCTTGATAAAAATAAATTCTATAAAAAATATTTGAACCTTGAAAGTATGGTTTGTAGTACAAGCTCCAGAGAACCTCCTTTCATTGATGAAGTTTTGCATGTGCACCTTCATTATAGAGGTGACATAAACTAATGTCATGACGTCCATGGCTTATGCTATTGTGAATGCTACATTTTGACTAGGGTTAAGCTATCCATGTAGTGTAATCTAGCCATGAAAATGTTATTTGGGAAATTTTAGTCCTAGTAATGAAATGAAGGTTTTCAAATTTAGTCTCCATTCTAATTTGGAAAATTGAAAAATTCCCAAGTGTAGACCTACAAATTCTTATTAAATGTCAAAAAATCTTGAATAGCAATTTCATACCAAATGTCATCTAAAAACTGCATTAAAAAAATGGAACATTTGACTATTAGATAATAAGAGCTACGAGATTAACAAAAGACAGACAAGGTTGTGTGTTGGGATGCCAATTGATATCCTAAGGAGAACCAAGAATTGTAGGCTTCACCAAAAACCTATATCCTTATGAAAATTTCCATCACTAAGGTCTTCTAATCCCAAATGGAGCCATTAAACCTTTAGTTGGGCTTCATTAGTAATGGAGACAACATAGGAGCCCTAGTAAATAATTTAAACTCTCTCAAAATATTTATAATGTTGAATTTATGTAGATTATCTTTTTTCTTTCTACTGATATTGTTATAGATATTGTAAACACAAGACAAATGGAGCTTTTTCTTATAAAAGATTTGATCTTAGATTTCAATAAAAAGTACAAGAGCATAATTATAGCGAGAAGCTAGAAGTCCAACGAATGTGTTGTTAAGATTAAGGATCGACATAGTCTTAATACCCTTGTAGGCTTCTATTTAAGATTTTCTTCAAGAAATTCATTCTATTTAAGAAGCTCTTCAAGAGGTTTATTCTATCCAAGAAGTTCTTGCATATATTCCTATTACTTAGAGGTTCATTTCTAGAGATCCTTCTGTTACTACTGGAAGTTTTTAAAGTACGTAGCTGTGACATTATCTTTTCCTTTAGCAATGAGTTATAGGAAGAGTTTTAGATTTTTTCCATCTTGAGAAATTAAAAAAAAATTCAGATGGTGCATGCTACATATGAAGTTGATTCAATCTTTGGCAAAGGGTGGATATGACCTTCTAACCAACATTGATGACATGGGCTTCCTTCTATTAGACAAATCATTCAAAAGTAGTGCTCCTTATTGGGTCTTTCAAAAATCCTTCAAAAAACACTTCCCAAGCCTTCAAGTTCCATGCTTTCATGTTATATAGTGGTTGCAAGAAACATTTGTCAGTTTTTGGCTTCGAGCGAGTGTTTTTTTGGCTATTACTTTACTTGCAGTGTATGTCTAATGTACGTGAAATTAAAAAGAAGGTACATGTGCTAGTTGTAGACAGTGAGTAATTTTTTGTATTTTTAAAAACTATTTTATTTATTTTTTAAGAGATTCAATTGGATGTCTATTTTTGCCATTTGGGTAGGCAAATCGTACTTCCAGCCTAGCAATCCAATTTTGGAGTCAAAAATTGGGGAAGTAGTTGTTGTATTAATCCCTAAAGAACCGTTTGTCCTCTTAGGGGACAATTTGGGTCTAGGCAAGTTCCTACAACTTTAATTTTTAGTGATTTTTTTGGATTTTTTTGAAGATGTATGGTTTTGCAAGAGCTTTGTAGATATATAATTGTTATTTCAATTGGTGCCTAGGAGAAAAAGTGATTGCACAATAAGCCAAAAATGGAGATTGATGGGCAGCACAAAAAAATCGCAAAAAGTCAAAATAAAATTAAAATTTTTTTTTCCTAAGACTATATATTTTTGTTTATAGTTGAATCTTTAATTCATTCTATTTGGACTTCTGATGAGAAAGTTATGGACAATCTTAGTTTTTTGGGCAATCTAAACATTTTCTTATAAAAATAATTTGAAGGATTCATTTTTGAATGCAGTTTTTATAATGTTTCCAAAAAAATTATTAGATAAGGTGGTATTTGCTTGCTAGAACAATCTCACTGTTGAGATAATTGTATTTCAATTTCATCTTAAAACTATTAACAATTTAGTTTCTTCTTCAATCTTGAACGTACTTTTATTTAACAATTTTTTAATGAATAAAAATTAAGTGCTTTTTTCTTGAATTCTTTTACCTAGATTCTAAACTCAAGTATTCAACGTAAAAATTTAGAAAATTAAAATCAATAGTACAAAAAATTTAAGTTAATAAGATTCAAAGTGAAAAAATCATTCAAACAAGGTGCAAAAAAACTTGTTTTCTTCACTTTGGATGCAAATATCTTGCAATCTATGCAGTCAAAGTTTCTGAAATTTCTTGCATACATTCTTCTACTGGTCTATTATAAGATCCTATGGTTAAATATGTAGAATTTTATTTTATTTTATTTTTTTGCTCTTTGCAGTAGAAGTGGCAATTTTGAATCTATTTTGATGGAGAAAAGGCCTTTAGGGGTTAAGATTGCATGCAATGACAGACAAGGTATACATGTATCATTACATGTGTTTTGGGGGGTCTGGAGGGACGTTTCAAGCTTGTAAACCAACCAGCTCTAGTCAAAATATAAAATAATTAAAAATTAATTAATTAATTTTTTTAAATTTTAATTAAACAAAATAAAATTACACATATATATATATAAACATTTAAAAAATAATAACATATGACATGGAAATTGCTTTGATATGTCAGCCTACTACTACAACAGAGTTCTCACAGTCTGGGAACTCTAGGGAACTCAGAGCCCTCTACAATAGTAAAATCTCGTGTAATGGTTTTGGCATGAGTGGCGTGCATATGGATTCAAAGTGTGTATCCTTGGCACAAAGACTGGAATGAGAATAAATTTTCCTTTTAGAAGTATTTGGTGCAATTTGAGTGCATCAAAGTGTAAAAATATGACCATTTAACTTTGTTTTTTTAATTGATTTCTTAAAAATCACTAAAAATCAAAATATTTATGTACTCATTTTTTGCTAATTTTTGGTCCCCAACAGTGTAGTAGTTTACAACAGTCAAAAGTAGTGGATAATACTGCATTTATTTTTAGTTTATTTTTAAATGATTTTTAATGATTTTAAATATTTTATTGATTTTACTAAAATTTAAATGATTTTAAATAAAGTTTTAGTTCATTATTATTATTATTGTTTTTTTCATGAACTAAACTACATTAATTGCGTATAGTTTGTAGTACTTAAAGCTGTGGCAATCCTATGGCCAAAATTAGTGTTTTTGAGACAACTTTGTTTAGTGTTCTTTGCAATAGCTTTGCAACAAAATCACTAAAGCTTAAGCATTGTCTTGAATAGGATTGTTTTGTTTGACATCATGTCTTGTTCCGTGTTGAGTTGTAGCGCCTTTTTGTCTAATAAGGTCATTTCAACAATTGAGACAATTTTAAATCTCACTGTAATTATGAACCTAAATTTAAAATGTAACATGTGTTCAATAAATTGAGACGCTTCACTAAATGAGACTTTAATATATCAAAATTATAAATGGGGGATAATTTTTTTGAAAGCCAACTTTAAAATGAATCTACTAAACAGTCCATGACATCATATTTGTTGTGTTGTCAACAATTTCAGGAAAACCTTGGTCTTAAAGATTTCCATGAAGCCATGCTATAGTTGGTTTAAGCAAAGGTTTTCCTATTGCTTAAAAATGTTTAACTTTTTATTAAAGGTGTCCTTGGAGCGACAAGGAATCCAAGGGTAGGAGTGATGCTTTAGTAACTATGATAAAGTCAGCTCTAGTTCACATGTGATTGAGGCTTTAGATCTAATGGTTCTTGTTAAGCACTATTTAGCCAACTTTCTTTACACAATATTCTTCATAATATGGGATTGTTGGAACAATGTCCTTATTATTGTGCCAAACACTTTAAGATCAAATAATAATGCCAAGAACTATTCCACAAGCTATCCACATGCTCAATGCAGCGGGAGGCCTTCCATTATAATAAAAACTCTCCAAGTAGATATATTGACTACTAAGGTCTCAACAAGCAACTATGAAAGACAAATTGAAGACTAGATGGATACTACAAGTTGTTAAGAAAAAAGGTTGTATTCTCTTTCCATTATTTGGAAATTCTCCTCTCTTTATATACAAACTTGGGTACTACTATAAAAGTTTCTACTACAAATTGTTGATAGATAAGCTTTGATTTATCAAGATAGAATCAATAAAATTCATGTTCCTTTTGAGATGTGTTTAATATTTGTGTTATTGGTTTCCATATAATCTTATTGAAATTATGTCCATGCCAAATTGCCAATGTATGAAATATTCCAACTTATTTTGCTTAATCCCAAAAGGACCGTGATTTTATTTTCACCAAAAACGCTTCAAAATTGCCATTTCTAGTACAACCACCAAATTTTAGGAAGAAAAAAAATTTGAACACATGTAACTATAGGGTTTTGTAGTAATCTATTTGATGACATGTGGAATTTCTTTTAGAAGTTTCCACAATGAAGATTGCAAGATATTAGCGTTTGAAATGACAAAACCCCTTTTCTAGGCCTTGCAAAAATCCGGGTAGCTGCAATTCACAAGATCACATTTATATGAAAAACGTCCAAAATGGTAGTTCTTTTTTGGATTCTTTTTTGTAGACAAGTTGGCTACATGCTTGAAAATTTTCAGATCATTTGGAATTGAACAATATATAAGAAAAAATAGTAAGTAGAAAGAAATAGAGATTGATTCAAAATACAAATTTGTTAAGAGTTTAGTTATGGAATTTAAAAATGCCAATCCAATGGTTGAAATGTTATAATAAACAATCTATATCCTATAATTTTATTTTTTTCAAAAAATATTGAAAATTGAGTAAAATAAAGGACTTCAAAGTTCATAGAATCTATAACTACCCACAAACTCCTTGTAACTTTTGACTCATTGATCAAAATTGAATGATTAAAAGCTTTCCATGTGTATAAAACTCCAGAAAATTAATTTCAAATTTCAATTTCTGAAGAAAATGATTTTTTCTCATCTCCCCAGAGTGCCCATTTACAAAAAAAAGAATATATTAGACCAAACTTTTGACTCATATTTCCAAATGTCATGAAATTTAGTGCATATGAAAGATATTCCTTGTCCCCACCTTCTATTAAAATATTCAAATCTCTAGTCACACGTACCTGCCGTAAATTTCTATATTGCCAAAAAATGCAAGCTAATCCTTTAGGGATTAAGTCATGAATCAAATGTATTTTCTACTGTATATTCATTATGGTTGTTGTTTTCAATAAAATGAAGCAGTGGTTGTTTTCTACTTAATTAGTACATTTGACTCTTTATTCAGTTAGAAGAGAGAAACTTGGAAGACCATATGTACTTTTGTAGCCAATAGCCACTAGGAGCTCTAACCTATAAGCAATTCAATTGATTTGTCATTTAATGGAAAATGGTCCTAGTTGGTGATAGTTTAATTTATCACATGGTTGGGTAATCTAAATGTAACACTATGTCACTATAGGAGCCAAACTTTTTTGCCAATAAGGCCATATTTGTTATATTGAGACTTTTTACAGATTTTGAGACAAAATGCTAGTTACTGGAAAATTCATTTTAAAAATAGTAACTGATACCAAAAATAAACAATGCTAAAATAGTGATTCTATAATAAAATTCTAAAAGTTGGTGTTGTTATCTATTTATAAAAAAATACTAGTAAAGAGATAAAGTAGTTTATCCTCGAGTCAAGGATAAAAATGAGACTGCAAAAAGTCTCAATATAAAGCATATGACCTTCAATTTAAAATGAAGGTGATTATTTTCTAAATACATTTGTTGATGCCTTATACAATCTTGAGCATCTTGTAAATGGAGTTTCATGATTTTTTGAAGTTGTACAACTATATTGCCATGTCTTTGGCTACCAGATTGTTTGTCTTTGAAAAATTGAATAGATATTTAAATGATATCTATAATTGGTGTACAATGGTGTTTGTTGAACCATGGACGGTTTTGTTAATATATGCAACTTCAGCCAATATTAAAAACAATTTGGTCCAGTCATCTTGTTGATAATTGATCATGCAATGCAAATATTTTTCTAATATTTGATTAACACTCTAGGTTTGACTATCAATTTGTAGGTGAAAAAACAAAAAAAGTTTGATATCCACCTTCAGAATTTCAAAGACAAATTTCCAAAATTTAGAAACAAATTACAGTCTTCAGTCTAAGATGATATCATTCTCTAATCCATGATATCAATAGATATTGTCCAATAAGAGTCTTGTTGTTTCTTCTCTAGCTATTGTTTTGTTGCAAGGGACAAAATGCATTGTCTTTGTTAGTCAATTCACAATAATCTATGTGGTATCAATTATCAAAAGAACTTGATGGTGGTATATCACTGATGAAATTCATAAAATTCAAAGACTATGGTTGGTTGAGGATAGTAGTGGTTGTAGGAGTCCATGTGTTTGAACAATGTTGTGGATTCTTAGATATGGAACAAGTGTTACAAAAGTGTACAACCTTCTACATTTCACGCCACTAAAAATCTTAAAATATGAGTTTTAACATCTTGTTGAATCCCAAAAGTTAGGTGTGTGAAAAATCAAGATGAGTTTGAAGAACTTGAAGGTTTTAAAATCATTTAGAAATATATAGGGATTCTTCAAAATATAAGAGGCCATCTGAAAATTAGAATTTTTTGTGGTTTCTACAAGAATGATACTTGATATAAAAAATTAGAGGACAATGTTTCTCATACTTGGTCACAAAATGATGAGTCAACAAGGATTGCCATAATTATTGCACGAAGTTGAAATTGTTTAGATTTAAAAAGAGTCATTTATTGTTGGTTGTATATTGTTTTTCTTTTTTTTGGCATCAAATATGATCTCCAAGACAAGGCATACAATAGTTCTTGTTTTGGGGGGCGTGAGAGCATTTTATCTCCACCCTTGAGACAAAACAAGCACAATATGATTTTTCACGTTGTTCCAATAATTTATGAGTAGGTTCGGATTAACATGGGGCCTTTGTTGTGAAAATGCTTTGTATAGAAACATTTTTTATCCTTAAGTTCCCAAACAACCCTAAAGTCTAATCCAAACTTTCATTTACCCAAATCCCAATCTTATAACGCCCACTACAACCCTAAAACTAGCACAACTACTTTTGGCCTACCATATCCTATGGAATATCTCTCCAAATATTTTGAAATTTCACGATGCAGTAGATCAACTTATCAAATTTTTACATACCAAATTTCATCCTAATTCAAGATATTGCTCAATTTTGGTGGACATTTCCCCACTATTGACTTTGCTTAGTCATGATTTTCACACCCAATTGTACTTTTGTACATTGCTTATAGACCCCAAGTGCATAGAATTCAAGATTTTGACACAGGACAGAAGGTGAGTAAAGAAATTTACCTTCTAAGTTTCATAGCCATAAAACAAAAAATCAATAAGATTGAGGCTCCTCAATGTACCCTCCTTGGCTGCCTTAGATTTCAAACACCTCCACTTTGCGGCCTCATATTTCCTTTTTTATAATAAATTTAGATCTCAAACTTGGCATTATATTAGATCAACCTCTTAAAATCTCAGATCCAAAAACTTTCTTAGATCCAACACTTTATCCAAACACCACACAAAATCTTTCATATAAATGCTTTCTTCAACATAAAAATCCACATCTGCTATATAGTTTGCACTTTAAGTGCTTCCCCACATCTCCAAACCACAAAACCAAGAGAGAGAGACAAGGGACCAACCCTTGTCTTAAGTAGACTCCACAAACCCCAAGGCGGCTAGCTGTAAGCTAGCTTTAACCCTAATCTTACTAATTCTAGTATCAACTACTAACAAATTGGTTATCAACCGGCTACTAACAAACAATTAACACCAAGCTCCTAACACCAACAACTTCTAACACTAAACTTCTAATACAAACACTTTTTCTAATAATTAAGATGTCATTTCAACTACTAGACGGTCCACATCACAACAACATTTTAATCTTCCAATACTAGATGGGTGTTTAGATGCTTGTCCAATTGACCTTTCAAGCAATGGATAAATTTTATAAAGTGCTAAATCCTAATTGATCTAGTTTTCAACTTGAAACAATGCAATCTTTAACAATTAGAAGTTTTGATCAATTTTGACCTTTGACCAATAGGGCCCAAACTCTGGACTTTCAAATAAAAATGAATCAAATCTAAATTCTAAGTATTCTAAATTGTAAAAAATCTCACTTCCTTTTTAAAATGATAAAACACTCCCTAATCAAACTTTCCTATCCAAAGTTATCCATGGATGAAGTTCTACCCCCAAAATTTTGATGTAACAAACTTTTTCCATTAATTTCTCCTAACTAATTGGTCCAAATTCACTTTTACTTTTGGAATTCAAGTTAGAATTAATTATATTTTTTGAAATTTCAATTTCACTTGAAGTGGATGGATGATGAAAACTTTCATCCAAATCTAGACTTGTTTAAGACCAAATTAATTTAAGTTTATCCTACTCAATTTTCTTTAATTTTTCTCTATTTTCTAAGTTTAAATTAGATATGAAATCCTATAAAGATTTACTAAGTTTTTCTTACTTTAAAATTTTCCTTAGGTGTCTTCAAAAGAATTTCATTGACTATCTAACCTAGGTACTTCACTATACCTTATAGTCCATATATATGTGTGTTGAATTTTTTTATTTTTGGAGCTATTTAGCTATTATTTCACAATAGATGTTCCCTTGTTTTTTTTCTTCTTCTACTTTTTGCCCATTTTTTACACCCTATGGTAGTTAAAATTGAAAATTTGAGGTATTTAAATATGTTCCTATTATAATTCAAAAAATTTGGGGTTGATTAGTACAATGTTTATGAACACTCTAAATCTCTATTTTGGTGAATACAACCCGTATAACAGTACACATATAGACATCATATATCAAACAAGTCATACAAATAATGTACTATGTATACTAAAATAATTGTAATACAATATGCTTCAAAAAGTGGTGCTATAGTTACTTGAATATTTTTTGAATCATTAGTTGTGAAATTTAAAATGTATCATGTAATAGGTTTCACATTGTTTCTAAAGTAACCGCTAGTGAAGTATCTGGGCTATTTAATCAATATATGCAGTTTTGCTTTTTTACAATTAACTTGCTAATTTAAGGATTTTAATGTTTTAAGTTTATATAACACAAAATTAGATTTCTAAAATTTTAAGACACTTAAAGTTTGGACTTTCCTATCAAAACTTACGAATGGATGAAGTTTAGCCACTAATTGAGATTCTAAAACTTCACCCAATGTTTTCTATTGACATAGAATTTGAAATTGACTTTTCTTTTAAATTTGGCTTTTAAATTTAATCTAAATTCTAAGGTTTCCATTTGAAATTCCTTGGATGATTTTTACTATTTTTCCTTGGATGACTACTGAACTTCATCCATACATATCTTCTTCAATTTTTATCTATTTTTAAAGTTTTATAAATTCTTGGGAGCCAATAGACAGTAACTACTTAATTCTAGATTCAAAGTTTGGTTTTGTAAAATTACTAAAGGTCTGACTTAATTGTTTAGATTTTAACTTTTAATTCTTTTTTCTATAAAAAAAATGATGAAATGGGCAAAGATAGGCACATACCTCCAATTTATTTGATACCGTGGTCCCATACTCTTGTATTATGATTGTGATTGAGTCATAATATCCATTTCCCTCCATCTTGTGGTTTTTCTTAGTTGTTTGTGTACCTCTTAAATAGGAAGTTTGCAAAAGTAATTGTAACTCTAAACTATCTAAACTAATTTCTTTGTTTTTGTCTCATTTAATCCTTTTCCTATTCTTTCTCTCTTATTTTTTTTTAATCTTTTCTATTTATTATAATTTTTATAATGATTTTTGAGTTGCCACCATTGACTTCTTCTATACTAATTGATACTAAGAATATAAAATATAGAAAGACATAGGCCTCATAAATTCTACTAAAAATCTCATTGAAGTTATAGTATTCAATTTGGTCAACTACAATTTTTTAAATCAAATGATAATCAAAAACATCTATGGTCAAACCTTGATTACAAGGTCAAACTAGCCTTCTAACCTTGCCATTATGTTGGTTGGCTACTCAAATACACTCACTTATCTCTCTCTATATATTTTCAATACTTAGGCCTCCAACACCATGTCATTTCACTCATTTCCCTTTCCTTCTTCTCTAAACGTATTGCTTGCTTAAGTTTTTTTGTACTATAGAATTTTGGTTGTAAGATTAGAGTTATTCGTAAAGTAAACCCGAGTTTAGAGGTAAAACTGGGGTTTGAACCCCTGCTTTATGTAAAAAAGCAGGTGAAAAAGTAAAAAGCTCGCGCAATCAACACTAGCAAAACAAAACTAGGGACCAAACTTTCTTTCGCATCGAAATGGTGCCTAAAAAAGTTTGGACTTGAGTTTACCTGTCACAGAAATTGTACATTGACAATTTGTGAGAATGTAGGGTGGAGAGGTTGTTTTTATAATGAAATCCACTGTTCTTTATGAACTCTCAAAGGATATGGGTTTATTTTAAGATTGAGCTCCTCCAAGCTCTTACAAGTTACTTACAACTCCAACCATTTACATATCCCATATGGGTTGCTTTACCTCCTTTCACCAATTTGTATAAGAGCTTGTTTAAATCTGGGTATCAAACTAGGGATGACTTTACGAATAACTCTATTGTATTTTAAAAAATCCTTCAATTGCTTAGAGTCTCTACCCTCATTTTCACATAGTCTATACCCCCACTTTATACAACAATAGCCTCAACTCTCCAGCCTGTAACCTTAGCTCTCTTGCTTGTAAATCCAATTCTTCAATCTCTGATCCCATGGTACATATATTTGTCTTTATCAGCTATGGTTCTATTAGCTTGTCAAGAGCTTTGGTATCTTTAATTGTAGTTCCAATTAGTTTCGTTGGGACTTTAGTCCTTATTGGTGTGACTCCTGTCAACTCATTGGGAGCTCTTATTGCTTCAGTTGTATGTAGCTCTGGTTAGCTTATTGGAACTCTAGTCCCTTGAATTATAGTTCTAAGTCAGCTTGTTGGAACTCTAGTCCTTACTCTACATCTCAAACTTAAGGAAGGATGATTTTTTAACAGATATCATACTGATTCCGTAGCTTCATACCTACGTACTATAATTGTACATATTACGTGTATTTAGACGCACTGAATCAATGTTGTTAAAAAGTTTTCCAAAAGCGTACGATTGATGTACTTTAATTATACAAATGTGATATCCAAAATGCACCTAAACTATACTGATAATAGTATAAGAATCATACATTATTGATATTCATTGTTTTTGCATTGATTTAGTGCATCCAAATACACGTAATATGTATGATTATGGTACGCAAGTATGAAACCATGGAATCAGTACAATCATCGTACATAAGTATGCAGCCCCCAAGTTTGAGATGTAGTCCCTTCAGTGGCAGCTTCTAGTTAGCTTCGTTGGAAATCTGATCTTGCTCATGGCCACCTTGGATGATTATTTCATCTTTATTGCAAATTGATTTGGATCTTAAAATAATCTGCCTAAAAGCTTAATAAAGGAATTGGATGATTTTCAAGTAAGTGGAATATGAAAATTAGGCACCCAAGGTCATAATTTCATTGAGAGGTGAATTCTAAACCAACAAATTTAGCAGAAGATAAAAGGTAAGCCCAAGATGGATTCCTATATAATCAAAACTTTGCAATCAAGGAACTTCTAACCAAAGAATCAAATCTCAAAGAGTTCAAAGAATGATTAATTCTAACTAAAATGAGATGCAAATTCAAAGCTTTGCCGTACGGGATAAAAACTACAACTAGAAAATGTAAGATGACTAGAACGGAATCAAAAGAAAACTTAAAATTTTTTAAAGTGAAAAAAAAAATTGAAAAAAAAAATTTAATTTTAATTCTTGAAAAAAAAATGAAAAAAAATGACGTGGCAGTCTCTTTGCCACGTCAAGCAGCTGCTGCAGCACAGTTTTCATAGTTTGGGAACCTAGGGGAACTTGCAGCCCTCTACAGACATCTAATAGGAAAATATATTTTTTTACACCTTGCTCAACTATATTTTCTAGCTTTGAATCTTCTCAATTTGAAATTTTTGCACTACTAATTTTTATTTTCTAATTTTTTATACTGGAAAATAGAGTTGAGAATCTAAAAAAATAAATTTAAAACAACAATAACTTAATTTTTAGGGTTTAAAAATTTATTAAGTTTAAGTAGGTTCAAGATTGAAGGGATAACTAAACCGTTAATAGCTCTAAGATAGAATTGAAACACAATAATTCTAACGGTGAGATTGTTCTAGAAAGCAAACTTAACCCTGCCTAAGTTTAGTTTTTTAAATTGTTAAATTTGCATTCAAAAATGAATTCTATAAGTTATTTTTTGAAGAGGAAGTTTAGATTGCCCGGAAAAATACGATTGTCTACAACTTTCTCATCACTAGTCCAAATAGAATGAACCAAAAGCTTCAGATGTAGATAAAAATAAAATCTTTGAGAAAAAATTAAAAATTAAAAAAACTTAATTTTTTGTGATATTTTGGAGGTACCCCTTGAATTGTTTTTTAGACTTGTAGTGGCATAATTTTTGCTCCTAGGCATTGATTAAAATTAAAAAAATTATTTTCTAAAAGCTAATATGATTTTTTATCTTAAAAAAGAATTAAAAAAAATCATGACAAAATTTGAGATCACACAAGCCTACCCAAAATCCCAATAGTCCCCCACAAGGACTTTGGGACTTTAGGGGTTAACCCCTAAAGAACCAAACACCGTTTTTTGACAACATAGCATTTTTGGGCAGCTCACCATGAATGGAATTTTTATTTTTTTTCTTTGAAATTCTCACACAAGATGTGCCCGAGGAGTAGCTTTAGGGCCCAATAATTTTCATAACTTTTGACCACATGGTTAACAAGTTATGGTACGATATGTAGTTTTCATTGTTTGGCGGGCAGCCCGGGCAGCAAAAACAACTTCTTTAAAAATCATATTCTAGAGAAATAAAAATTTGAAATTGGTTCTCTAGATTTATGTGCACAAGGAAAGCTTTGAACCATTCCACTTTGATTTATGAGATGAAAGTTATGAGGAATTTTAGTTGTGGGTAGTTTGCGGGTAGTTATAGAAATCTCTACTCTAAAATAAACTTTGAAGTCCTTTATTTAACTCAATTTTCAATATTTTTGGAAAAAAATATAAACACAAGGTGTAGATTGTTTATTACAACATTATAGTCGTTTGGATTGGCATTTTTCAATTTCATGAATAAATTGTTAACAATTTAGTGTTTTGAATCATTTTCTACTTCTTTCTACTTACTATTTTTTTCCTATATGTTGTACAATTCCAAATGATCTGAAATTTTTCAAGCATGTATCTAACTTGCTTTGAAGAATGAATCCAAAGAGTTACCACCATTTTGGACATTTTTTCATACAAATGTGACCATGTGAAGTGCAGCTGCCCGGTTTTTCGCAGGGACAAAAAAAGGGTTTTTGTCACTTCAAATGCTAATATCTTGCAATCTACAAGGTGGAAATTTCTGAGATTTTTTCCACATCTTCTCAAACTAGTTTACTACAAGATCCTACGGTTACATGTGTCCAAAAATGGTTTTTTTTCCAAATTTTGGTACTTGTACTAGAAATGGCAGTTTGGGAGCGTTTTTTGTGAAAACATAGTCAAAAACCTTTAGGGGTTAAGGAACTGTGTACAAAACTATTTTCCTCTCTATGTATATTATATTTACTCTGCATTTGCTTAGGTCTTAGTGAATTTTCAAGAAAAATTGTGGCTTATAACTAACTATTTGTAGGTGATTATTTGAAAAAAAGGCTAGTACTATTTTGCATCACAATAAAAATGATTATTTTGTTATTTGCTATAACTTTTGAAGCATGAACCTAATCAACTTAAACTTTTTTTGTTGGATATAGCTAACTTGATAGTTTTTAGATTACTTATTTTTCAAAAAAGTCAAAAATTATTTATATTTATATTTAAATTTAGCTAATTTGTCACACTTTGCAGTTTAGGATTTTTTTAGTACTAGATAATATCCAAAATTAGTGATTTAGAGCTGAAATTTTTATGGTCTATTTCCACATTATAATTTAATTTTTCTATCAAAGGAAATTCTTAAGAAAATATTATTTTATGTCCTCCACATGCATGCTAACATGGTTCCTTTATGCGCCCATTTTTGAACATTGAAGGTGGTTTTAAGATCATTCTTTTGGTGAAATCTCTTTATCATAAAGTTCTACCAAATTTTCAATTTTCAATATTTTTTAAATTTATTTTTTAATTTTTACAAATTAAAATGTAAAAGTACCTATTTTCATGAGATTTTGTTAGTTCATGAGACTTTTCTAGTTTTTCTACTTAGGGATTTTTTCTATGCTTATCCTTCTTAGGGTACCTATATCTTGAAGACGTACATATTAAAAATATTTTTTACATTTAAAAAAATTACTCTTCTAATTATACAATGCTCCCAAAAGAAAAAATGAGTATTGTAGAAAACACTACAAAAACTTGTCGGTCTTTCTTGCAACCACCCTTGTTGATAGATGAGCCCCTACTAGACAAGATTGGAACAACATGCATGCGTCTATAGGACCAAGAAAAGACTGAACACCAAATTATACCCTTAGAAATAAGAGTGAAATAAATTACTATTACTAGTTGATAAATTGTATACTAATTGTGTGTAAAACCCATTTCATTTTAAAATACAAGTGACTTTATCACATTATGTTAGACTATTCAACCATTCCTTAGATTTTAAACCTCTATATTATAATACTAGATTTTTGCAAGGTAGATAAGATTTAGACTACATTTTGCATCTGAAAGTTTAAAAGCATTGCTCAAACTTAGCCTTGTTTTCCTTGGTCGTTGTCTTTTTCCTTGTTGACTTTTTGAGGTACATCTTGATTTGAAAGAGTGTTTTGATTGAAATACCAAAGAAATGATTATTGTTGGTGAATCCATCACCAATTGACTAATACTCAAACAAGTGAGAAGTTAGAATCCAAAAAGCCACTATATAGGCAAAAGTGACCTAGTTGTAGGGGACGACTTCTAGGTACAAAAGCTCGATAGATTACATACCAATTCAACAAAATTTGTGTCACAAGGCACAAACACTTGCAATGATGGGACTACACAATTGGACAATATACTATAATAATGGTGGGACTACACAATTGGACAATATACTATAATAATGGTGGAACTACACAATTGGACTATGAAAGAGAGGTTGCATTACTTTCAAGAACATTTATATTCTTGTGGACCAAGGTTTTATACCAAGTTTTTTTTGTTAGCTTTGAACCTAAGAAGAGGAATCTTTGCATTGAGAAAGCTACATGTGAGAAATGAGATTTTTAGTGATTTTGATATTGAATAAAATATATTTGATATTTTTCTACATGATCCATGTTATAAGATTCATTATAAACTCAAATATAGGATTAGTGGAGGTTGACAACCCTTGTTTTGTATAATTCTAGAATTAGTTTGGATACTTGTGGGTTAGTGTTTGGCACTTGTAGGGACTTCTTTCATAGTGTCTTTCATCTACATACTTTGTCTTGTTCTTTTGGAACTTTAAGCATTATTAGTAGAAGCTTAAGAGGTATTCAAACTGCTAATTTTACTTGTAAAAACCAAAAACCAAATTTTGTTGGTATTGTGGGTATTGAATATAAACTACAATAATAGGTGAATCTTTTGTTTATATTAAAAAAGTGCATACTTTTTTATAATTGAATTTTGTCATTTTGTATAGCTTTGTAATAGGTTAGGATTTAAACTTCAACTTATTAATATTAGAGTGTTGGAGTGATTCTTTGATCTTATAGTTTTATATAAGATATGATTACAGTATATAAAATACCTAATGC
Source organism: Antitrichia curtipendula (assembly GCA_951230915.1). Taxonomy (NCBI): domain Eukaryota; kingdom Viridiplantae; phylum Streptophyta; class Bryopsida; order Hypnales; family Leucodontaceae; genus Antitrichia; species Antitrichia curtipendula. The sequence goes on from OX579635.1 coordinate 3,228,737, forward strand.
AGACATGTGGTGTCTCTTTCAAGCACGTCAATTTGATCAAATTCAATAATTCCACACTGCTATAGACTACTTTAGTATGAGTAATAGTATACTTCTTCACAACATGACTTCTCAATAATCAATAGTACAATTCAAGATGACATGTATTCTCTGTATCCAACAATATAGTTCTTGACAATATGACTCCTTTTAGTCCTTTATATCCAATAGTATAATTCAGGACGACATGACTCATCTATTTCAATATTACAATTTAGGACAACATTAATTCTCCATATCCAACAGTACAATTCTAAACAACACGACTGCTCTATTCCACTAGTACAATTTAGAACGACATGAATATTTTATATCCAACAGTACAATTCTTGACAACTGACTCCTCCATATCCAATAGTACAATTCAGGACAACAAGACTCATCTATTTCAATAGTACAATTCAGGACAACATTAATTCTCCATATCCAATAGTACAATTCTTGACAACTGACTCCTCTATATCCAATAGTACAATTCAAGATGACATGACTCATCTATTCCAATAGTACAATTCAGGACAACATGAATTCTCTCTATCCAACAGTATAATTCTAGACAACACGACTGTTCTATTCCAACAGTGCAATTTAGGACGACATGAATTCTTTATATCCAACAGTACAATTCTTGACAACTGACTCCTCTATATCCAATAGTACAATTCAGGACGACAGGACTCATCTATTCCAATAGTACAATTCAGGACAACATGACTGCTCTATATCCAACAACACAATTCTTGAGAACTGACTCTTCTACATCCAATAGTACAATTCTTAGCAACATGACTTTCCTATATTCAATACTACAATTCCTGATGATATGACCTCTTTAAATTTAAATACAAAAGAACAAACCTTCAAAAAATTTAAGATTAATTTATAGTTTTAGATATTTATAGTTCTAAAAAATATATAAAATATAAGTGCAAAATTAGCAATTTTAATAGTAATTCTTTTTTGAAAAACACATAATTTAGTTTGAATACAATATATGCTTTCAATATTGATTTTAAATTTAAGGGCTCAATATTCCAAAATAAAGTTGAAATTTTAGTCAAATTTGTGATGCCCAAGTACTGCATATACAAAAAGTTGATTTTTCAAACAATATACAAAAGGTACAACTATTGCTTTAGTTTATTTCAATACAAATAAAATCTAGTCTTTGGTGCTCTCAAGCAAGACTAAGTGCTTGAATGCCTTTCAAATTAGAATATACAACTTAGACTAAAGCTTCAAAAGAACAAGATAAAGTATGTAGATGAAAAGAAGAATATTGTTGCTTAAAAATCAACTTCATTGTCAAATACAATGGAAAGAGAACCTATTAATGCCAACCTTGACCTAGGTAGTTGTAAGAAACACTTCACGGTTCTTGGCCAAAAACGTGTTTTCGAGGCATAGGATTGGCAGTACTATCGATACTGCAAGTACTGTGCTGACGTGCTGCAGCGGCAATCTTCACCGTCGATTTTGAATTTCAGTCGAGCTGCAATTTTGATAGGTGGCGGGTACAATAGTAAGCGCATTAAAGCAAGGTGGCATATAAGGATGAGGTCCTCCTGCAGAGCACTTACGAGCATTCAGTAGTACTGTGGATTGTTGCGGGATACTTCCGAAAGCACTATCGTCCAAAAGTGCCAAAAAATAGTAGAAAAAGGATTTGTGTCCCTTTTCATTTTTTAAAAATGGAAAAAAAATTTAGAAAATTCCCCCTCAAAAAGCCATTTTTATTGACAATGAAAGCCTTTCATTGCACCAAAAATTTCCTTAGGAATTTTTTCCCTCTCTAGGACTTCTACACAAAGGATGGTCACATTGAGCCCTTGTGAGCAACTCTATTATTATTTTTTTCACAAAATCTCCTTGTCAATCCTTGTAAGGACCCTAAATCTCCCTCATGTCCAATTTGTGGCTTCCAATTCGCATTTTTGGGTCGAAAATAGGACTAAACCCCCCCCAAAATGCCCAAGGTAGACGCCTAATTGGGGGCAGCTTAAAAATAGTAAACTAATTTTAAAAAGAATAAAATAATAACAGAATGTTTGAAACTTTTGTAACTACCTTCACTCCAAATTTCACGCCAACTGGACAAAGTATGCAAAAGTTATGAGCCAAAAAATACCCGTCCAAGGGCAAAGGGACAAAGAATAGGACAAGTGTTTCTTGCAACTACCCATCTACAAGCAACCAAAAGTAAAATAAATCTAGGGCTGCAAAGCTTAAGGTACAAATTCCAATCTCAAATCCATTTTGTAAGACAAGCTTCAGTAACCTTCATTAATCTTGTAGTCAAGCTAAGGATTGCTATTATGTGAGCTTAGAAGACTATGAACCTATTTTATAGGTATCTATATTATAGAAACCTTCCATGATTATAGTATAACTATGATAAAGATACCTATTTTATAGGTGTTTACATCATAATCACCTTCAATGGTTGTAGTATATCTAATTATATATGCTCAAAGCTCATATGCTCGCATTTTTGTGCTCACATACTAGCACCGTTGTTTTCTTAACCTCCACAAAATGTGCAAAAAGTATTTTTTTGCGTGCACATTACTAGACATTCAAAATTGTTTATTGTTCTATCATTCTTTTATTGGAATTTCATCACTACCAAGTTGTTAGGAATGATCTTTTTTAAATTATAAATTATAAAAATTGAGTTTTTTAAATATTTTCAAATGATTTGAACATCAAAAAGCCTATTAATTAAATGTTATGTGCATAACTTTTCAATCTTTTTTTCTTAATACAAATTTTAATATTTTAATTAAGGTTAGATTCCCTCCAAAAGAGGCTATAGTGCTCCCAATAGGGACATTACTAATGCCAAATTGAACATAATAAATAGATATTTATGTTTTCATTATAGCATATTAGAACATCATAATTTGTGTGTGCAAGTTTTGAAAAGGTCAATAATAATTTGCAACAATATGTTTGTAATATGATTTATAGAAAATCAATTCATTGATGTAAATAATGAAAATCTTCTCATAAAATCAACAACATAATCCATCATCTACATATTATATATTCACATCTAAAACACTTACTAGTTGTTATTCCCTTGATTTCAAAATGATCTTCTCGTTGCAATTTATGACATTGCAAATTGGTGAGATTTGGGTTTCAATTGTTATCTGGGACTAGCAAAACAATTTTAGGCAGTAGTTCCCCCTCCATCCATACAATCATCAAGCAAAAGACAAATGAAATGATTGAAGAGGTTAGTCAACACTATTTTTTTTAATCTTTTGCATCTCTTTGATTGTTGCCTGGTTGAAGAAGATGAAGCTTTGGGAGGTAGAACATAGGTCTACACATGGTCTTAGATCCATATTGACTACCCACAAAATGACAGCCTTATACTCAAAATTTAAGTGTCCACCAATGCTTCTTGAAAATACCCAAAAAATTCTACTTTTAAATATTCCAAAACTACACTTTGAAAAGGGCTCTAGAACTCAATTTTTTTAGGATGCTACAAGTGTGCCAAATTCTACTTACAACACTAAATGAATTTTTTAAATGCTATTTTTAGCCTTAACCTAGAACATTTTGTCAAACAAAAAGATCATTTTGGGATGGAGGGAGTACATGAAGTTCTTGTAGTAGAACTTGATCAAATTGAAGAACATTGAATCAAGCTTATCCTACTATCTAAAGAAACCTTTTTTCTTTACATAGTGGTAGTAGATACATCTCGAGATACATCTTCAATGCTTTTATAGTGTCAATTCACATATGGTGTTACTTCCTCTTTCAACTACTTCAACTACTTTCTAAACTAATAAAAATTTGATTGGATTTTTGTGGACAAACAAAAGATGTGTCATTTTCCAATGTTATTTGAGTCTCAATGTCTGCCAAACAATAGTTTTTATGTTGGTTTTGTAAGTTATCATTAGTTGCTTTGTCAATTGGTCATTGGTTTGGTATATTATTACAACTTTTTGGTTTAGGATTTTTGATATGTGGTTGTTTTACCTTATAATTTATCCTTCATTTAGTCTCAATTTGTTTTATCTCCAACTCAATGGGGGCAACCTCTAAAATTGTGATTGTGAAAAGAGACATGAAAACTACAAAAGGACATCATTCCTATGAACAAGGATGGATCTCGGGATGGATAACCACGGAAGGAGATGTACATACATGGAGGAATGCTAGTGACAATTGAAGAAGATGGATGGCTCTTGTTTAGATGGGATAATAGTTGGAGTTTCTAAGTCAACAACAAATATACATATTGGTCACCTTGATAGAACTTTGTTGCAAGAATGAAGCAAGCATTTTTCATATCATCATTGACACAATGGCCAAGGTAGTTTTTGTGGGGGCCTTTTGAGAAATCAATGTCAAGTTTGGCCCTTTGAGGCAAAAAAACACCCTTTGTCATAGACAAGGCAAATAGATGGAAATAGATGGACACATAGAGACAAAAGCACATCCAACCATCCATCATTTTTCCTAGTCTAACTTTTAATATGAAAGATGCTAGATTTATTGGATTTTTTATTTTGGTCATTCTCTAAATCTTTGGGTTGATTTAGAAACTTGGATATGGAGCCTAAGCACACACTAGAGAAACCTGTTTTTTTTTTACGTTCACTTTTTTGGACATCAAACACAACATTAAAATGCTAGTTTTGATGTCAAAACTAGCATCTTAATGTTATGTTTGATGTCCAAAAAAGTGGATGTAAAAAAAAAACAGGTTTCTTCTAGTGACACTTTAGAATTATCCAATGGGGTCACAACAATGAATGTCATTTCATGGACATTTTAGTGGCCTATATATCATCATATCCACAAAATAAGCATATATAAATAAATAAATAAATATTATTGAATTAGTGAGGGCATAAAGCTTGTGTCACTTCAAAAGCTTATTTTTATTGATATTATACAATATAATATTTAAATATAAATTAATTTAAAATAATTTGACTTTAACCCCCTTCAAATTAGAGGATATGAGCCTTAAAAAAAACCTCTCAAAGTCCATGGCTTCTCTTTGAAGGCTAGCTTTTGGAGGTCATGGCCTTTGAAGATAGTAAAAAATTAGAAATTGGGATCTTAAAAGTGTCCAATTTATAATATTAATTTATTTTTAAATTAGAAAAACTACTAATTTGTGAGTCTTTTTGAATGATTAACTATGAGCCTTTTTGCTAGAGGGTCCTTAGATTTGTAATCAAATCCACTTTTCTAAATGGGTACAATAGCAGAGGCCTCAAGTTTTATGCAATTTTTTGCTACATGATATAAAAATGTTATCCATATCATTGTCTTCCTAAGTAGACTTAAAATCTTGAATGTAAAGTTACATTCTTTGATCTTTTCAATTGTCCAAGCTCTAATTGGTTGAAATTTTGCTTTCATGGCTCCTAGCCTCTTAATGAATTAGTATCATACATCTAATAAGATAAATCTGTGTAGTTTTGAATAAGGGCATAAGGCCCCATCTAAAGAAGTTTTCTTGTGCAAATTTAAGTCAAATGATTAAGAGAATTTCTTTTGGCTAATTTCATTAAAGGAATATTGGGGGACAATTAGCCCAAAATATGCCAAATATAATAAGTTGCTATACATTTACCAAAAAATCTAAAATACGCTGTAAAAAATGGCAATAAAAATTGCAAGGGTGGAGCAATTTCACAAATCTTAAGAAAAAAATAAAAAAATAAAATGGCCCCGCACTCCAAGGGACATGCAATCTCTGCCAAAACTAGAACTTTTGGTTTTACTGGTACTTCTGCACTAACGGCATAAGGACACTCACACCGACGCACCTGATCTGGCTTGAACGGGTTGACTCCACCATCTTGGTTTCACTCATTTGTGTCCAAAAAAATGGAAAAAAATGGGTTGACTCAAAATAAAAAAATAAATATACAAATATAAAAAATAAAAAAAAAACCCGCGCAAGCCCAAACCCTCGTCGCCGCTGATTTCCAATTCAACTCCCGTACTGAGAAAGGAATCCCCTGTAGATTCGAATCCCATGCTGCCGCTGGACGAAGGCGACAGCCACGCCCCCGTCTCTCTTGCGCAGAAGACACAACCCGAAGGCAGGAAGGAGACAGACGAACAAACAAACAAGCTCGAAGCAGAAGCAGAAGCTCTCATTCCCAACTATGGAGCCCTTGCAGTACTCCGACTAAGATTTTGGAGAGTTCACAGAGGTATACCTGACGCATTTCGCTGATACATGCATCGACTGCGTGCTTACCATGAATTTTCAGACCAGAATTTCAGAAGAAGAGTGAATTCCCTGTTGTTGGCCAGGCGATTAGGTGTTTGTTGGTGGAATTGATGTGGAGACTGACGAGTTTTGTGTGCTGTGCAGTCTCGCCGGGTACCATTTGCTTTTCGCTCGTCATTCTAAAGGAGGATCGGTTTCTGTTTTGCAGTTTAGTTTTGCCGCCAGGGGCTTGTGCTGGAGGTTTAGGTGTCACATGATGTCGCTCTGCGTTTTCTCTGACTAGAGATTTCTTATTTTCGTGGCTTGGCTTGAGGTATGGTGCATTTCACTGGAGTTCCTGGCCTGCGAAGAGAATGAATTCTTAACCGATTTCTTGGTATTGGTACGTTCAAGTTGTGTTTCGGTAAGCGGGAATGGTGCGATTGATCGATTGGTAAAGCTCCAGACGTGGAAACGTGCTGCGTAGTCTCGGTGGGTGGCATTTGGCTTTTTACTATAGCTAACAGGATCGGCCTTTTATTTGTTGCTTTAATTTGTTGGTCCATGGTCTGTGCGTGCGCGCACAGATGCGCGGTACGGCTTATTAGATTCTTTCCCCGGAGAGGTGTAGAGAAGGTTGTATTGGAGATCGGATCAAGTCTTCCGACGACGGTTGCGTAGGTGTGTGGTTTTCTTGGTTGGAAGGGGAACCTACATAATTGCACCGTCCCGTAATTGTCAAGGACTGAGCATAGATCGTGTGGGGAGTATTGTTAGCCTTTGCTGCAAGTATGTCTGTGCTTGTGCTTGCGATTTCCAAGGCAGCTCGAGCTTTTTTCTGGCGAGAATACGGCGCTTGTCTCTTACTCGCACACATGTAGATCGTCCCGCGCGCGGGCTTCTCCAAGAAAATCCACAAGTATGGCCTGTGCAGTACCCGACATCTTCTCGTCCATTTTTCTTTTCCATTCACATCGGGAGGGAGTTTTCAGCTTTCTTCCTTTTTGTGTCCCGTTTACGCAGGAGCAAGGGTTCTTGCGCGATGGGGTCACGCATAGGCATAGGATTTACCGGTGTCCTCTTGCAGAGAGGAGTACAATACAGCGCTTTTGTCGGAATCACTTCATTTAGTCCCGTTTTCGATGCGAGTCATGTATGTTTTTCATTTTTCATTTTTTTGGAGTTTGTGAGTTTTTTGGTTTCGGGCAGTTTAAATTCGATGTTTTTCAAAGGAATTCCTGCTCTGTGAGCAAGTCCCAAGATTTTCTTTGGGGTGGAATTGAAGCTCCGAAACCGCGTTTCCTACATTTCCTCTCAAGCTGAGATGTTGGACTGGGAGTTCAGTGTTGCGGAAGATCAGTGAATGTAGACATTGCGCGGTGAATCGAATCTGCGATTGATTAGAGCAGACTTCTCAGATCGCAACTTGCGGACAACAGTGTTCTGTCGCACTACTAGCGCAACCTCACGGTAGAGAACAACAGCTTTTTTGTCGGCACCGCTTAGTTTAGAATTTCTCATTTCAAGCTTTGCATCTCACCGGTATGAGTTTTGTGTGCCGTTTGCGGTAATGGAATTCGAGTTTCTTCCAAAGCTATTTCTGCTCTGAGATTATTCTGTGAACAGGTTCTTCTTTTCCTATGCCTTGTTAGATTTCTTTAACGATCTTAGATGGGTTGTTGGATCGACGGGGTTGATCTAAGATTATTATATGAACAGGTTCTTTAAAAAAAATTAATTTGGGATATTATTCAAGCTCCTATGCTTTGTTAGATTTCTAACGATTTTTCTTTACGATGGGTTGTTGGACCGATGCTGTTGACTTGAGATTATTCTATGAACAGGTTCTTCTTTTTTAAATTTGGGATCTTATTCAAGCTCCTATGCCTTATTAGATTTCCTTAACGATTTTCTTCTAAGATGGGTTGGTGGATCGATGGTGTTGAAGGCGGTGCTTGCGGAAGAACTGTGAATGCGGACACTGAGTGGTGGTTCGAATTTGTGCTCGCTTACCGTAGACCTCTAACTTCCGATCGGAGAACATAACTGATTGCCGGGCTAGTTACTCTTGATTGTATTTGTTAGGGTTGGTCCATAGCAGGAGAATTCCTTAGAGGCGGATACTGTTGTGGACACTGTGTAAGCTCATGTTAGATTTCTTTCTAACCCGAGGAAAAAAAATCTAGGCTGTGGTTGATGCGATGTGATGCTGAATTATTGTTTCACGTGTGCCAGAGTACGTAATCGAAGCGGATCAATTGAGCGTGGATGTCACCACAAGACCCTTTTCCTTGTTCCCCAATTATGGAAAGCTTCGAAATGGTGAATCAATGCACCTTCACCGAGCCTGTCATCCTGAGCCCGACCAATGCTGAGCAAGGTTCCGATCAGTCAGGTGGCAACTTTGCGAGTCCTGTTGCCGAAACAAGGACGTGGCTCCAAGCTCCTGAAGCCCCGGAGAATCCAGTGGATCATCACTCCAAGCAGTTGGAGGATCCTGCCCAAGCTTGTGCGGAGCTCATATTTTCCGAAACTGTGGCGGATTCGGGACTCAATGAGGATCAGTCCTTCATCTCAGAGAACGACGCGATGCTGAAGCTCCCAAGATACATATCCGAGGCGCTGTATGTTGTGGATTTGCACCCATTGGCGATTGAGAATGTGGGCTATTTGCTGGATCTCTTCAGTCGCGTGGGGAATGTTTCCGTTGTCAAAGTCATTCCGAAGCCGCCGGGCACTCCAGGCATACCTTTCTGCAGTGCGTATGTCATCTTTCACACAGTTGAAGACGGTATGTCAAGCTAAGGCTTCATCATTTGGAGCTAGATGTATGGACTTTTCAATAATAGTTATTTGATTCTTTGACAAGTACTGACAACACTCTTCTGTGACGATATGTCGTGGCTTCTTGACCTTGGGATTAATTGCTCTGTTGTATGGCGGGCATGGCAAGAAAAATATAGGTACCGACCTGAGTATATTTATATCTTGACTCATTAATACTAACAAGAGTGGAATTTCAGCCTGTCGTGCCTGGCAGACCCTCAACTACCATGTGTGGATGGGTCAACCTATGCGCATCATGTTTTCGAACTTGGATCCAGCTACGCGTTATAACGAGGATGCAAACATAATCATCACGGTATGAATGATTTGCTCCATGAATTTTCCAAAAGATACTGCAACAAGAGGCATTGATGCTTTTACTCTTAATTAATCGCCCTTCCATATTACTAATTAATATATTTGGTTAGTTCTCTCATCTTCAGGAGGAGTTCGATCTGTAAGTTTCTTTCTTTGTTCGATTGTGCAGGACTTGGCAGAGTCGGTAGACGCCAAGTTCCTCCATCAAAGGTTTTGTAAACATGGCGCTGTGGTGTCGTCCAAAGTGGCAATAGATCCAAATGGTAAGTCCACGGGACGAGCCTTTATCCAGTTTGAGGACGAGATTGATGCAAAGAGAGCCATCGAAGTGATGAACAATGAAAAGATTAGGGGGAAGAAGGTTTACGTTGGGCCCTTCATACGCCGCAAAGTCCACTCGGAAGCTGAGGAGATGAACAACAATCCGATTGATCTGAACCCACCTCATAATCCTCATGAGGAGGTCGCTATTCCGTCACAGGACTTGAAAAATGAATCATGCCCCATTGGTAAAATTGGAGCACGGGACATCCTACTCGGATCTTCTTCGACGTCTGGAAAAAGATCACGAGAGACTTCTGACAGTCCAGCACATGGATTTCTGAGGGTCCACAGCTCTAGTTCCGGCAAAACTACTTCGAACGCTACAGTAAGAATTATCTCCATTCTGAATGTTAGTTGACAAGCATTCATTTAAGTAACATGCTCGCACTAGTCGTCATTTGTCAAGATGCCTGATGAAAGAGATTGGTTCACTGATGCCGGTAGCTGTTATTAAATTATCTTGTACTGAGCTTACTGTCAGTATTCGATGCAATAAATTAGCTTGTCTGTGACTTTGCGTCGATTGTCCGTGTGGAAGCTCTGAGAACTCATACATGGAATACGAACATGTTTTACTGGTTCTAGATGCTCGCTGACATGGACGAGACCAATGTGCGCACTCAGCGGCGTCAGGGCGGTCGCGAAGCAAAGGAGCGTGAAAGAAACTTGAGAAGGGGGACAAAGGCATCACGGAATCTGGTGAAGTACCCCGTGAGACGAATCTGCGCTTGGAATTTATTTATTTAAGTCACAGAAGGTCGGGCAGTAGGGTTAAATCTATATGCTTGGATTGATATTATAATCTAAGTACAGCTAGCTAAAATAAGGACTGTGTACGTGCTCTTAACAGGCTAGGAGAAGATTCCTTTTAAGACAGGAGATGATAAAAGAGAGAATGTCAAACTCTCAGATCCCAGTGGATCTCTCAAAAGTTATAAATTCTGAGCCTTGGCCTCCCCAGCCGTGGTCAGTCGAGACCTTGAAGGATAGGCTAACGAAATCCCACTGCCCAGAAGAGCGAATGGCGGTGAGTATATATTGCAATCCATTCAGATGTGCATAGCTCGATCATCTACTGCTGCATGCAATTATGCTAGTTTAGATGACTTTCCTGAGTACTTAGTTTAATTATGCAAATGAAGCCGACTCTGGTACTCCTGTATGCCTCCACTTCCTGAGACAACTGAGTTCTGTTATGAAATTCATGCAGATGCTGGGGGCAACTTTATTTCCACTGGTCGCCAGACAGACGAAGACATTGGTCTCGGACGTCACAAACGTGCTCGTGAAGCTCGACATAGTGGAGATTGAGAGAATCATGAATCTCTCAGAAGAAGCTTTGCACCAGAAAGTGGAGGAGGTGAAGGAGGAGATCTCAGAGAGAGTACCAGCGTTTGTCCCACCAAAATTCGTTGATGTTCAGGAAGTAGCGGCTTGTGTGGAGGAGAAGCATATCATTCTCGTCGAGGAATTCAAAGACCTCCCTCCGCTTGTTCCTGCAAGTGCTCCCACACCGATTCCAGCACCAGCATCCTCACTGACTCCTGCACCAACCGACCCAGCTTCAAGTGTGAACTTCAAGGAATTTGTTGTACCGAGTTTTCCAGTATCGGTAGTACCGGAATTTCTGCAGGTCCCGGCAGTGCCTAGATGCGGTTCAAAGATTCCAGTTAATGTACCATTCCCGCTCGTACCACACCCACACCCTCTTGTACAACCATGTTTTCCTGATTCGGTTCTGAACTACACGGGCTACAGGCCACAGCCAGGGACTGGTTTCTATGAGCCTCGTGTGAGTCTTCATCTAGAAGGACTCTACAGTTTGGCTGCAGCTCTTGCTCGTGCGTATCTAGATCATGATGATAAAGCCATAGCTGCTGAAGAATCAGCTGATCCAGTGGAGGAACTTGCACATGCAGAGCGAGCTCAAGCCGTGGAAGAGTCTGGTGAATTGATGATAGAGGCATTTGCTCATGTAAGGCTAGCTCAAATTGTGGAGGAATCTGATGAACAGATGGACGAATTTGTTCAGGAGGAGCGAGCTCAAGCTGTGGAGGAATCCGCTGAACAGATGGAGGAATTTGTTCAGGAGGAGCGAGCTCAAGCTGTGGAGGAATCAGATGAACAGATGGAGGAATTTGTTCAGGAGGAGCGAGCTCAAGCCGTGGAGGAACCTGCTGGACGGATGGAGGAATTTGCTCAGGAGGAGCGAGCTCAAGCCGCGGAGGAATCCGCTGGACTTATGGAGGAATTTTTTCAGGAGGAGCGAGCTCAAGCTGTGCAGGAATCCGTTGAACTGATGGAGGAAGTTGCTCATGTAGAGCGAGCTCAAGCCGTGGAGAACTTCGCTGAACGGAAGGAGGCATTTGCTCATGAAAAGCGAGTTCTAGCCGTGGATGAGTCCGCTGATCGTATAGAGGAAGCTAATCAAGCCCTCGAAGGATCCGCTGAACTTATGGAGGAAGTTGATAATGAGAAGCACGCTGAAGACTTGGAGGAATCCGCTGAACGTATGGTGGAATTTCCTGATAAGGAGCAAGCTCAAGCTCAACCTGCAAAGGAATGAGTTCAGAAAGAAGCACCGCAAGAGGAGTCAGCTCAAGTGAAATTTGCTCAGGAATGAAGATCGAGAATGACAGTGATCTCTCACTTCATATACATATAAATATCTTACTGTACAGTTTTAGTTTTGGAAATGCTAGGTAGATCGTTGGGGATCCAGTGGTGCGTGTGTGTAAAGCGAATTCTATAGCTAGCCCTGATCAGCATGAACTGTGATGACACTTTACACACAGGAATGCAAGATAGATTCCACACGACTTAAAAGGCTCATGGATCAGGACCCGGATCGGTCAAGACTCAAGTACTCGATCTACAATATGTGTGGCAATTTGAATTAATTCCACCCTACACTGAAATAGAATATCAGAGTCATGTATGAATTAACTCAAGCCTATTTTGAAGTACTTGGACCCCTTTGTATGCAACTCCGGTTGAAACTTCGTAGCTGGACGAGCAAATCATGTGAGCACAAGATAGAAAGTTTCATCAGGATTTAGGCCACGCAACCAGATGTGTGCTCGTGATCTAAGGCATTCTCTTCACTAGCTGGTACATTAATTACAGTGTGAATATGAGCTTGGGAACCTTCAGAACACAAGAGCGCCATTTGCACTGAAGGGCCATCATCATACACTCGCTCAATCCAGTGGAGTGTAGCAAGCAATTTCTACATAAAGGACTTGTTTGGAATTTCCTTTGACGGGTTTGGAGATTATGTAGTTTGTCTCTGCTAGTTTTTGCCAGTTCCTATATTTCCCTCTATTTGGAAGGAAATTGAGTGGGTTTCTTTTGCAGGGATCTTCATAAACTCTCCCCAAATCCCCCGTGTGCAATTCAAATTGGTAGACTTTTACAATACATTGACACATCTTATTTTTCAATGTTGTTTCCACCTAATATTTGGTAGACCATAGATTTTATAAGATGAAATTGTCCCATATTGATTGTCAAGGGTACCGTGTAGTTGGGCACATAAAACTTGTAAGTTGTCAGTCCTTCCGACACGGAATTCTACTTAGAGACATCTAACTTTTCTACGATTTATATGTTTAGAAGTTTAAAAAAATTTATAAAATATAATATTATTAAACATTTAAACAAATGAAATATACATAATACTAACATTTTGAACTCTTGAAACCTTAAAAAAGGATCTAGATCAAAAAAATTGAAACGTACAAATCAATGAGATGAGACCGTAAAATTCAAAGTCTACATATTAGTTAGATATGAGCCTTTCATATCTACAAATTAATAAATTGTATTCAGGGTTGACAAATTTGAATGTCCCAGGCCAAATCACGATAAAAAATCGGACGTTCGAACGTAATATGAATTTATGAAATGACTTTGGTGAGGGAAAAAATAAATCTACATTGTACAATGTACTCAATAGTACCTACTCATTTAACCTTGGAGAAAGCTCCTTTTCAATACGTACTACGGTCTAGTATCCAAGGTGAGTATCCAAGGTGATGGTTATTCATAAATTTATATTTTAATTGAAATCTTTTAATTATTAATTATTTAATTTTAAATTCAATGAATATTTAAGTTTAAGAAAATTAATTCTTATTTTATACAAATAATAAGTTAAAACATGTTGAATGTTGATTTATTAATGCAATTTATTTTTTGTTATAAAATGGAAAAACAAACAAAGAATGAAGATGGGACAAAGAAAAAGACACAAGTCATTGAAGAGAATGATACATCAATTGTATTAAATCTTTGTTTGTATTTTGATGTTAAAAGTTTGATCAACAAAAGGAGCCTTCAAAATCACAACCAAAGTCCCTTGTGGTACACAAAGGTATTATTTTTAACCTTCTATTTTATTTAAGATCTTGTTATTTTAAACGAGTGCAATGTTTTTAAATTTCTCTTTTACTAAAAACATGAAGTTGAAATTAAATCCATGTTTTCTATCTTTATATCCTTGACAGAAGGATGGAAGTACGTGGAAGACACAAAATTTTGGTGCAGATTATATTGTTCTTCATTGATTGACATTGCAAGTTTCAAATATCACAATTATAGTTATAGTATTAAACACAAGATGAGACTTCTAGAACTAAATTTGCTTGGGGATCATGGTAACTTTGACTACTATAAAGAATATATCAGGGCTCTTTATTATTCTTCAAAATACTCTGGTTAGTTTTTATTTTTACTTTTGTACACTTAACTCTTTTGTGCCTTAGCTTTTTTAGTTTTTTTATTTTAAATTCTTTCTAAAAAAAAAATTGTATTTATAGTGACTTCTAATTAAGGAAATTATTCATTTAAAAAAATCTAACAATATAGATGTTTAATGAGCTTATTCATGAGGATGCATACCATTTTCGAGAGTGAAATTGTAATGGACCTTTGAGAAGATAACAAGAAAATTTATGTACATATTTTATTATTAATGTATTGCCCCTCTTTATAATGTATAAGAAATTTGCATATAAAAGTATTGGGATTAGAGGGGATATAAACAACTAGAAATTCTACAACTATACCAAAAATTACTTCCCAAAATCTTAAGTGTTAATAAAAAGCTCAAATTCAATTCACCTTAAATTTACTTTGCTATTTTTAAATTGCAATTTCTTTTGATTTGTAGAAACTATAAATAACTCTATATCATCACTTGTATGTTCAAATTTTTAAAATTAAAAATTGTGAAAACACTTTAATTTGTTTTTTCTAACCATTTATAAGCTAAAATTTTGGAACATCCATTTTTAATTGCTTGTATAGTTAAAGGCTAAGATATATTAAAAATAACAGGTGAATATTATAAATCTCTTTTTATATTCTTATGTTTGTGTCTTTTACTTTTGCAGCTTCAAGTCCTCTTTATTATGAACTTTTTCAAGATGGATTTGAGATTATGTCTTCTTTTATGGCTTCAGAAAAAAAATTCCATCATGTGTGCGGAAAGTTCTAAGGGTTGAAAAAGTGTGCACATTGGATAAAACAAAACAAAAAGCTTATGATAAGGACAGAGCTATGCATGATTTGAGTGAGATTTGTCATTCCACGGTGTTAATAGATAACAATGCCATTGTTGATATCTTTATTTTCGATGAAATTTCCTCCACCGATTGTGCACAAATTGAAGAAATCAATCGAGGCATTTATGCCCTTGGAGGATTAGTGAAGTGTAGCAATTCTAAGGGGTTCGACAAAATGATACATTTCTAAGGCAAACACAATATACATGAATTTGGCGTCTTAAAATTTAATTCTATTATCATATTAATTAATTTCATCAAATGTACACAATATACATAATTTGAATTCATTAAAAGTCATATAATTTATCAACAACCTTCTTTTCAATCTTAAGGGCTTGATAAAATAGGCAAGCCCTTGCATGGTAGTAATGCGACTATGAATTTGGAGTCTTGAAATTACGTAGAAATTGCATGACATTCAAGCATTAAGGTTTAGGATTTAAAGTTACATGGATATTCTATGGATTGTTGACTTTTTATTTTTGGATTTTTATTTGACCAACTCTCCATTTGAGAGGTCTACAATTCCAATGGTGGTTGTTTGAAACCATACAATTGCTTAGATTGTGAGATATAACAACTTTGACTTTAGAATGCATAGGTTTGACTTGGCTATTATGGATTTTCTAAACTCTAAATGAGACAGTTAATTCTTTTTGAGGTACCTTTGGATTACGATTGGGACATAATCATTTCTCAATCGTCTCTGTCAATCGCCTTGAATATTGTAACCCTAGGTTACAAGAAGTATTTCACTTCTCCTTTATTTTATTTCATTTTCTATGTGATTATGTCTCTATGCTAAACAAAAAAATTTAATTAGTATATGAATTTTGACAACGTTGAAAGTTATCAACTAGCAATCAGAACTTATAGATTTAATACTATTTTTTATTAAGTGTCAGGTAGTTCAGTTCGAATTGATAGAAAATTACGCATATATACCCTTATACATGTTTGAACACAAATCCTTATGTCATTGCAACTTTTCTTTCGCTTCACTACCAAAATAGTTTATTAAGTAGAACCAATTGTAATTGACGACAAATATATAGTTTTTGATGAAGTTTTTAAAAAGCGGTTCTTTTTGATAGAGAAGTTATCATTTATAATTCTTAAGCACTAATTCAGAGCCATGAACAGCCAAAGAATTCAAGTAATAATTAAAAGTTTTCCTATTCTTAAGCCTACTAAAAAATGTTGCTTGAACTTTGTAGATTCTCATAATATAGTTCACGAGGATCGTGAGAAGACAAAAAGGACATTTTTCTTTCATCTTGTGGCTAAAGCAAATTTCTCACAAGAAATTTTTTTTTTTTTTGCTGGAGTGCCGTTGGTGGATAATTGTATGAAAAGCTACAACAGCACTATGTTTGCATATGGCCAGGTTGTTGATCAGGAAGAATTTAAAGCTCTAGTTGTGCATGAATTATTAGTTTTTGGTTCTTTTATTTTTACTTTAATATACATGGTTGCTGTAGAATGGAACTAGAAAGACCTGCACAATGTTTAGAGACATCGAAGGACCTAGAGTCTATTGGGGCATTGTTCCACGTATATTTGAGCACCTATTTAAACTTGTACATTTTTTTATTAGAGTTTTAAGTGGATTTTTTAATTGTATCCTTGCTAGAGATTATTTGAATTATTAAGTTAGTTATAATTGTTAGCTTCTTTGGTGGTAGCTACAATTCATAATAATCTTGGACATGAATATCGAATTGACTTCCTTTCGACGTTTTCAAAAGACACACTAAAGAGCAAATATAACCTTATACTTTTAGTACAATTTCTAAGTTGGTGCAATGTAGTTATCATTCGACAACACCACTCCAACATCTAATTCATAGATATATTTACTAGTGAGAATTACTGGACTTATTTGTAAATCTCTTTCTTGCTGATTGGTAGTACCAATTTCTTGGATGTTGATGTGAGATAATGGCAAGTGTCTTTAAGTTGTGACAACCAGGATTTTATTTCTGTGTCATACATTAGGCATTAAGAGTCCCAACCTCCAAAACTAATTTAGTTCTTATTTTTAATTGAGATAATGTACTTTGAACCGAGATAAAATTTGGGTTTTGACGGTCTTGGATGTACTATGTAGGTAGAGGAACAATGCGTGGGCATGAATCTGACGTTTTTTTATCAAAGTTTCATTCTTGAAAATATTCAACAATCGGAGTAATGATTTGTTGGAACCCGATAAAAAAAGGTGTGCAAGCGTCGAGTATGTCCGAGGTGAAGGTGAATACAGTTCAAGACGGCATTCAGCTTCTTTGTTAGGTTTCTTCAAACACCATTTTTCTTTGAATTTATATCGCAAACTAGTATCAATTGTATCTAGAACTGTTTTTGTGTTTGTATTGATTTCAGTGCTAATGCAATTGCAATGTTATTTGTTGTAGGGATTGGCGAACAGAAAAGTATCTGCCACGAACTTGAACAGCAAATCGAGCCGCTCTCATGCTAGGATTAAGTGTACCATCGAAAGCAAACTAGTGGAGCATGGCTCAAATGTCACCTATGTGTGATTTACAAAATTAAATCTTGTTGACCTTGTAGGTTCTGAGAGATAATCATCTCTAAACATTTTTTGCGCATTGTCTTTGCTTTGGTTAAAGGCATGCCGTTTCTCATGAAATTTTTCATGATTTCAGGCTATGCAAGTCTGAAGCCCAAGGCAATCAGGCGATAGAATCTTGCCACATCAACAAATCGTTGACCGCTTTGAATATTTGCGAGTAAGCTCAAATTTATACAGGGACTTTGCTGTGAAGATATTTTTGTAAAAATACTTTCTACCTTTAAATTCCTAAACAACCCTAAATCTTATTCCAACTCTCATTTACCTAAATCCCAATCTTATTACTCCCACTACAATCCTAAAATCGGGAGAGCTACCTTTGGCCTACCATATTTAATAGACAATCTCTCCAAAGGTATTGAAATTTTTACAAAATAGATTACCTTACCAACTCCTTACATACCAAATTTCATCTTAATCCAAAATATTGCACAGCTTTGGTGGACATTTTTTTACTATTGACTTTTTGCCCTTTTTGAAATACCATAAACTAGCGTAGCTGGCTTTGACCTAGCATATTTTATGAACAGTTTTTCCAAATATATTGAAATTTTGTTACATAGTAGATAAACTTATCAACTCCCTAAATACAAAATTCATTCTAATCCAAGATATTGTCCAACTTTGGTGGACATTTTTCTACTACTAACTTCAGGAGTGCTATTTTGTGAGCTTTGGAGTGTAAGCCCAAGAGCCTAAGAGCCTGTGAGCCTTCAATTTTAGGTGCAATTTTTTTGACTTTTAGGGTGTAGACCTATGACTGTGGTTTGATATTTGAAGATCTTTATAGCTAGTGAACTTAAAAAAATATGTCAGTTGGCTTGAAATAGGATTGAGACATTCCAAATGTTCTCCAAACACCTTATCTGTATATCCCATTTATTTTTTATTTTTTTAATTCTTAATGGCAACTCTGTCACCCCTAGAAAATCAAAGACCCTTCTCAGCATAAAGAAGACCTTTGGGAAAAAAATTCAATTTTTTTCTTTTTGTTGCAATTTCATCACTTCGGCAAAAGCCCCTTGAGGGTTTTAGAATTTAGAGCTCTTAAAAATATTTATTTTAAATTTTAAATTTAAATTTTAAATTTTACTAATTTTTTTTTAACTTGCAACTTCATCACCCTCAGAAATCCCTCTCATTACCGAGAGACCTTTCAGGGTTTGGAGTTTGAGACTCTCAATTTTTTAAGTTTTTAAGTTTTGTTTTATTTTTTCAAATGTTTTCACAACTTTGTTATCCCATGAAAATCCTCTCAGTACCAAGAGACCCCTTTTAAATTCTAAGGTTTGGGGTTTGGAGCTCTGCAAAAAAAAAGATTTTTTTTTTTTTCCAATTTTTTTTCAATTTGTTTCCACAACTTTGTGACCCCAAGAAACCCCTCTTGGTACTAAAAGACCCCTCTTGGGAGATCTGAGTTTGGGACTTTAAAAAGAATAAAAAATAAATTTTTTTATTTTTTATTTTGCAACCTTGTGACCTCAAGAAACCCCTCTTGGTACCAAGAGATCCCTTATAGGATTTGGAATTTGAGACTTTCCAAAATAAAAAATAAAAATAATTTTTTTTTTTATTTTAAAATTTTTTTTCCGCATCTTTGTCTTCCCCAGAAATCCCTCATGGTACGATGAGACCCCTTTTAGGATTCTAGGTGAATTAAAATTGTCGCCCGCCAACAGACCAAGCCAAGTGCAACATGCCTGTTGACAAGCTTCCACGATCATAGGTCCATGGTCATAGGACTTAATAATAAAATTTTGGAATTTCTCCTCTATTTACTCTGTTTACTTCTTAAATTTCAAGTGTTTTTTTTGTCAATGCTTTGGGCTCACAAAATGTACACTCACTGCTCTCAAGCTGGCGCTTTTAGGCTCACAAACTAGTGTCATTGCTACTAACTTTGCTAAATCACAATTTCTACACCTGGTTGTACTTTTATGCATTGCTCATAGATCCCAAGTGCATAGAAGTCAAGATTTTGAAACAAGAAAGAAAGTGAGTGAAGAAAGATACCTTCTAAGTTTCATAGCCATAAAACAAAAATTCAATAAGATCTATGATCTTCAATGCACCCTCTTTAATTGCCTTAGATTTCAAACACCTCCACTTTGCAGCCTCACATCTCTTTCTTTATAATAGATCAACCTTTCAAGACTTCAGTTCTTAAAATTTGCTTAGATCCAACACTTTATCCAAACACCACACAAAAATCCTTCACATAAATGTTTCCTTCTACATAAAACTCTACAACTACTATGTAGTTTGCACCCCAAGTATTCTTCCACACCTCCCACACCTTCCAAAACAAAAGAGAGACAAGGGACCAGCCTTTGCCTTGAGTAGCTTCCACAAACCACCAACTAATCCTAAACTTAACCCCACTAATCCTAGTATCAATTACTAACCAACTAGTTATTAACCGGCTACTACCAAAACAACCAACACCAAGCTTTTAACACTAAGCTCCTAATGGCTCATTCGCACTGAGTGGTAACCGGATGGTAGGACTGGTATTTTGTAAGGACTAGTGAATACACATTCATACAGGGGGGCGCTCTTACCTCCCAAACCTACTTGGCAATGAAGATAACAACGGTCTTTACACCAAACGTCCTTGCTAATTTGAGTGAAATTCAGAGTTAGCAACCAGCATTACATAAATGCCAAATCTTCAAAAAAAAAAGATATGGCACAAGTAGTTGCAATCTTTTGTAGTGTTGCTCTCTGACTTGCATTACAAAAAAGCGGTGCCTAGAGAGTCGCCGGAAATTTTGGTTTTACGTAGCGGTTGCCTTTCTTAGAATGCGGACATTCTCCAAATGTGGCTACAGGGATGCACTTCAATATGCCTTCAAATACTGAGGATGGACAAAGCGGCTCCTACATTCTTCAATCGCTTCAACATTGTGCTCAGGTGAGTTCCCATTTTGATTTGCCCACCAGTCATAGTTATCTCTGTGTTGCAATCTCTTCAATGCATGTTATTGTACAAGCTATTTTCAATTTGCAGCTACAATCTCATGGGCTAATCTCTACGGCTTACTAGAAGGCAAATAAAATTAATGAAATCTATCGATCATCGTAGTCTTCATGTCGATGATCTTCACTGCAGTCTTTATGTCTTCAGGAGTTACCATTTGCTATTCCATTACTGATCGTGGTTTGTGGATTCCTGCAGACACCTTCTTTGAGCAACAACATGGAAAATATTTTGGATGCACGGTCATATGGGGTCCTGCCTACCAACAGTAAATGTCCCATGTAGTTGTCAATTATTGGCTCAATTCTCATGAAATTCACAATACTCTATTTAGAAACGAACTTTTATTTCAATTCGTTCCTCTGCAGGGCTTCCAACTAGTGCTGAAAGTTGTCCTCAAGTCTTGTATGGCACAATGCTAACCATGCAGTGTTGTTGTACACTCTAGACATCATGACTACGGGACAAATACTAACTTTGCTTTCTGCTCCGTTCTGTTTAGGAATTCTCAGAATTACTATGTACGCTCATGACTTTCAAGTCACGGTCCTCTACAATGCGGACAGTGATTCAAATACGGAATAATTTACATCTTCTTGAAAAAATAATAGTGGCCTTCTCCGATGCTTTTGCAAGTTCGCCTTCGGCACTTCTGAGTCGCCCCATTCCACGCCCGTTGCCATCAGTCGGCATGGCATGCACGGCTGCTACGCTCACTGGACCATCCTGCAGCACTCAACCAAAAAAGGCACGCAAAGACAGCTGTCCAAATTGGCTTTCTACTAAGGTCCTCATGTCACCTTAATTTCATTGAAGAGGAGCATGTTCTTCAAGGAGTTGGACTCCATTGACGGCCGAGATAAGATGGTCCCCGAAGCTTCTAAATGGCATTACATCTCACAATAAATTATGAAGACTAGCAACTCTCCTTACATGCGCAATGGCCCATCCTGCAAAACGAAATGGAATCAATTGATGCCAGAATATAAACGAGTTGCCGACTACATGAATCGGACGGGGAGGAACTTGCCGGATTATTGAGACATGTCAGCATCACAACGTAAGAGTGAAGGACTACCTTGATTGTTTGGTCAAGATGTATTCCATTCGATCAACGAATGGTATGGAAGTCGTCCCCAAATTCAACCGCCTCATGTGCGGGATTTGCTTTCTCCTAGCAACGAAAACTTTGAGCCTCATGAAAACACGCTAGTGCCTGACAACGATGCTGACAATGAACCAAAAACGGACGATGTCATGGACCTGTTGAGCACTAAAGACTCAGAAGACCGCAATGCTTCACTTTTGAGGTCATCTCCGATCCCCTCTTCAACCCCGATTGGAGAAGCAGTGCCAACATATCACACTCCAGCATCTACGGCCAAAGGCTTCACTGCAATCCCTGCAGGAGTGACGCCCCAAGTCATCAGCTCTTCGAACACTAGTCAATACACGGGAAATCGTCGAGCCAACAACACCGGCGTGTGGAGGAAGAACGTCTCCGGGCATGCAGTTATTGCTGATGCCACGAAGGCCACTAGTGAGATCATGGCACAACAAATGCAAGATATAGCACAAGCGTCTCGGGAGTTAGAAAGATCTAAGATCAATGTCCAACTTCAACTCTTCTCGGAGCAAATGCAATACCAGAGGAAAAAGGATAGAAGATTGTACAAAAACGCAACTATTGCAAATGAAAATGCTTGCTTGTCAATTATAAAGCAAGGAGAGATGGTGAGCTGTCTTGCTCACCTGTCTTCCGTTTTACATCAAGGGCTATTTGTTACAAACAAGCAAATATTATCACTGACGCCACAGGCTGCAAGCACTAGCATGTCCTGTACATGTACAAACATGTCGGGCCTTTCTACACTCTTGCCCTCCGCCGTTGAAGTAGCACCAACCAGTGGAGGTCCTAATGACATGCCCACTGCCACTGCACCAACAGTACAGTAACATTGCAGTTGCTTAATAGTAGTGTACTCTCACTTTTGAGTCTGAAAATCACAATACCTATATATTATGCTAGTCTACTCTCACTTTCACCTTCGGAAAACACAACACCTATATAGTACGTCAATCTTCATGTGCGGTCCCATTTCTCACTCCTGAAAGTGCTTTGCTTGTCTTGAACATGTCCACTTGCACAAAGCTACAGATGGAATTTCTGTAAGTTTCCATATCATTAGAGAAAAAGGGGACCCTTGAAAGGGCCCTCTTATTTTGACAAGCCGCTCTATACCTGAGCCTAGTGCAGAGTACAGAACCCTGACACAAATCCGTCGCCATCTGATCTGAATTCCCTAGGATAAGCATCGTGTGGTGAATTTAATCAAGTGTATTTTAATTTTTCATCGACATGATTGTTGTGTAGCAATAGTATTAGTTTATTTCAGATGGGATTTTTTTATTCTTTCACGTCACAAGTGCATACCCTGCTTGCTGATGTTGTGGACAGTTCAGGTGGGGTAGCTGGAAAGTTCATATGGGGTAGCTTAGGGTTTAGGAAATAGCTCTGATGACAAATCGGGCTCCATTTTTCTCTCCCTTGCAAAGGCTAAATTCTCATCTCTCCCTCCAAAGAAAGTTACCATAAACAGTCCATGCTCTCAGATTGTACCTTTGCTTGTGCATTGAATAAAACATGCAATATTCAGAACCTGTTCTCTCAAACCGTATAAATTAAGACACCACTGTTGATATTGGTTTAATACCAGAACTCGTCAAAGAAGTCGGATACGCATTCATCAAGGTCGATGCCATCAAGTAGTGGGGATGCTGCTGGGAGTCGTAGTGTAAGATTGAGCTATAGAAACAAGTCCGAAAAAGTTGAGGAGGTAAGTTGAAGCATTTTGTTTCCAGAACAGTGCTAGCAACGTTATGCTGTCCTGCAATGATTAGGAAATATTAGAAGAGTAAGTCACTAGATAAGTGATACTAGCCTTGAAGACCTAACGAAGAATTCTGGTATTGCTTCACTGAGCAGGTTGATGTCTCTGCGCTTTTAAATAAGCTCATTACAAAATTGAGCAACAGGAGAAGGATGCTGCAAACACCATCAGATGTCTTGCAAAAATGAACAGTGAGAATCTAATTCGCATTGCGGAACAAGGAGGCATACCTTTCCTGATCAACCTTCTACGATCACCTGATAAGATGACTAATCTCGTGAAATTCTACAAATCTTGTAAACTAATTCTATAAAAACGGATTCCTAGGGAGCACACAAGCACTGATCAAAGCTCATGCGCTATCACTCTCTGTTTCGTCACAAGAAAGTTGCATATGCCCTAGATGTTCGTGTATTTGTTTAGTGAGAGAACAGAAGACGCGATATTACATCAGGTGATATTAACGAGGTCTTTCTGTACAATTTTCTGGCAGGTTAGCAAGTCATCGCTTCATGCTTTCACTTACAGCAGAAATTCTATGGAATGGTAGTCATTCTTATGCATTTTATTGCTGAATTGCTATTGTGCTGCAGCTAATCTCTTGTAACAATTCTGCAAATCTTGTAAACATGTTCTCTTATAAGCGGATTCCTAGAAATCAGACTAGCACTGATTAGAACTCAATTTGTGACGATTACTCTAAGCAAAAGCGGGAAGATATAAAATTATAAAACATCGTACAGTCATTACAATCAAGTCATGATCATCTGCAAAGTTCAATAATGTCATGCACAAGATCAAGTCACTAGATTGGGTCCTTCACAATGCCTACTAGCTGATCAAACCAAATTAACGATGGAGGGGAACTACTACGGCAATTTAGAGCTCAATGATCTTTATCTTCAAACGGCGGGGAGCAAGGATGTCAGCAATTGTCAAGAGGATCTCTCGACGTCTGTTCACCTTCCCATTAGGCCGTCCTTGCTCAGAAATCACGAAGTAGAAATCAGTCGGGGCATCCTGCCCCATGGCAATCTGGACTTCCCCTCGAAGGTGTCCGATTGGCCAATCTAGGCCGACGTTGAAGGTAAGAGTCAATGGGGGGACATAATTGATCACCTCACAATCAAGAACAACTAGTTGCACCCTAGACTGTTGTTCCATCGCCACCCACCGTCGATCCACTTGACGCTCCCTGGTAAAAAAAAAATTGACATACAAGGTTTGTCTAGCTATGTGGTAACGGAAAACAACACTAGGAAGTGAGACAGAGCAACGGATAACGTCACCAGCATCTGTGGTCTTTGTAGACCACCCTTCATCCATAAGATCCAAGAACACGGCGTCGTCCAAATTCCGGAAGGTGAACAACGATGGAGTACGCACTCGTGTATTGGCAGAGGCAAATAAATCCACGAAGACAGTAATTGGTACAAACCATTGTAAATGAGAGCGGCGTGATCCAGTATTGGGCTTCAACGACGCACGGAAATCCATCCTGAGCTTTGCACGGAATGCCTCTGAAGTGCACATGTCCGGCAAGGGCCAACAACTAGAGCCAAGTGTTGGAAGTGCAATCTCTTCGAGTTGGCCGTAAATGCGTTCCCCTGCTGGCGGGGCATACACCCATTTGTAGAAGAAGATTGAGGCGTCGCGGAGCTCCCGATGAGTGCGATCATGGTGTATGACCTCGCCAAGATCGGCATGCATTCCGACGATAACGCCAGTGATAGAAGCAGGGTCTACGAGGTCGTCAAAAAACGACGGGAACAGATCTGCTCAATATTACACATTTTTAGATCAAATGTCTCGGTCATCGTTTCTATCCCTGTCATCGTTTCAAACTTCAAAGAAAACTTGTATTACGGTAAACATTTGAAAATAAACAGCATGTTTGACACTGACTCGCAACCTATGGAATATGAAAGCGAAACAAATTACAGCAAGTAATATTTCGTACAAGTGTGATGGGTGGTGACAATAATTAGCATTGACCTCTGAATACGATGGAACACGGAACAGATCTGATCAATGTTACATAGGTTTGGAACAGATCTGATCAATGTTACATAGGTTTGGAACAGATCTGATCAATGTTACATAGGTTTGGAACAGATCTGATCAATGTTACATAGGTTTAGATCAAATGGCTCGATCATGGTTTAGGTCTCTGTCATCGTGAGAGGGAACAGATCTAATCAATATGACACATTTTTAGATCAAATGGCTTGGTCATCATTTTATATCCATGTCATCGTTTCGAAGAATTTTATGACGGTAAATATTTGAAATAATAAACGGCGTGCTTGAGCAGCCTATGGAATATGAAAGCAAAACAAAATACAAGAAGAAATATTTCGTACAAGTGTGATCAGGGCGGTGACAACAATTAGCATTGAACAAGCCAGGAATACAATGGAGGTTTGAGAAATACTGACAGTTGCAAGGAAGGCGAGGTTGGGGTAGAGCCGGGTCAAGCTCCAGTTGCCGAACCTCGTATGCATACCGAACGCGAACCTTATCGATCAAGTTGCCTTCGCCGCCGTGTTGAAATCCCACTATCATCGCCTTCCAGTAATAGTGTGGAGATGTCACGGGATAACGCGCACTATCGCGGCCCCATGCAGACTCCAGATCAGGCTCGAGAGTAACCCAGGAATTGAGGGAAAATTGCATCGGAATGTACCTGCCAACAGCATCTTGGGTGTTGTGCAAGGTGACTGCTTCGATCCGATTGGTGGGCTGAACATTTCTACGACGACCCGGCATCTTTGCATGCAAGATGTAAATTCTATAAGGCAAGGATAGAAACGACCGCAAGATCAGGCGCAAGTAGAAGGTGGTGGAAGTAGAAGGTGGTGGAAGTAGAAGGTGGTGCAAGTAGAAGGTGGTGATGCAGGTTTAGGGTGAGTGATCGTGGCAGCTGAAGTTGCAATAGTTTAATTTTCTTGAAACGAGAGCTTAGAATGGTCGCAATCGATCAGAAGTTCAGTGGCTGCGCTCACACGTTGGAGTAAGGTAAAGGTCGTGACAGTTCACTCCAAAACCAAAAAAAAATACCAAAAACAAAGGGTACTGTAAGAAGACCGAATGGACTATTCAGTAGCCTAATGAAGTAGAGGTAGCCGGTCAGCTTGTACAAACTTGTTTTGGTCACCATTGCTTTTTTATTTTTTATTTTTTTATAAAGTGCGGAAATGGCTATATTAAATGTTATAGTGATAATCTGAATTTCAACATTAAATGTGGGTGTTATATGTGGAAAAAAAATATCACATTAGCATATATCATATATCCATAATTTCGTTTTCATATTTCTTCCAAGATTTTTCTTTAATTTGAAGCATTTTGGAGAAAAACTTCTCAATAATACATAGACATATATATTTTTTTAAATGTTATAGAGAATGTTCATAAGGCTCTTTTAAGAATATTAACCCCTAAAGGACCAACATGCGTTTTTGGGCCGTATAAAATTTTTGGGCAGATACGTGTGACTAGAGATTTCCATATTTGAGGCTGAAATTTTAATAGAAGGTGGGGACGAGGAGTATCTTCATGTGTACTAAGTTTCATGACATTTCAAAATACGAGTCAAAAGTTGTGACCTAATATGTTACTTTTTTTTGTAACTGGGCAGTTTGGGCAGATCAGAAAAAAACTTTTTTTTCGGAATTTTTTTTGAAATTGGTTCCCTACATTTATATATACTTAAAAAGCTTTGATTCATTCCATTTCACTCAATGAGTCAAAAGTTATGAGGTTTTTGGTTTGCGGGTAGTTATGGATTGCCTACTCTAATAAAAACTTTAAAGTCGTTTATTTAACTCAATTTTCAATATTTTGGGGAAAAAATAAAATCCTAGGATGTAGATTGATTATTACAACATTACAACCGTTGGGATTGGCATTTTGGGATTGGCATTACAACCGTTGGGATTGGCCATTAGAAAGAATTTGGGGCCAAGGGAGGGCCGCAAGTTCCCATGAGTTCTCCACAAGTTCTGCTCAGTTCTTGACTGCTGAAACTGTGCCACCGCAGCAGGGTGACATGGCCGAACTTCGGCCACATCAGATTTTTTAAAATAAAAAATAAATAAAAATAAATAAAAATATTTTTTTTCTTAAAATGAAATTTGGGTAAGAATTTTTATTTTTTTTATTTTTTTTGAAATATATTTTTCTGACAGCCCATACCACTGTTCACAGCCTGGGGACAGATTGGGGAACGGGCCTGAAACGGCCCTCCCTTGGCCCCAAATTCTTTCTAATGATTAACAATTAACAAAAAAATAAAAAAATAAAGCTTTCTCTTTGAATAAAAAATGCAACCTCTTACAATGCAAAAAAAATTGAAAACCTTTAAACGTAACAAATTTTGAAAAATGAATTTTAAAAATTGAATAACAAAATTTCGAAATTTAAAATTTATATTCTAAAATCTGATTCCTAAAATTTCAATTTCAAAGTTTGAAATTGAAAATTGAAAATTCAAAGTTCAAGTTTCAAATTTTGAAGTCCAAATTTCAAACATTGAAATTGAAATTGAAACTTTGAAATTCAAATTTCAATTTTCAATTTGAAAATTTGGAAATTTTTAAATTCCTATTAAAAAAACTTAGAATTTTATTTTGAAATTTAAAATTCCACTTTGAAAATTTATAATTCAAATTTAGTTCTAAATTGAAAATTTATAATTCAAATTTAATTCCAAATTGAAAATTTACATTTCCACTTTGAAAATTTAAAATTTCAATTTGAAAAATGAAACCTTAAAACTATATTTTAATTATTTTAATTTTAAAGCAGAGTTTCAAAATTTTAAAATATAATAATTGAATTAATATTTTTTGAAATATAAAAATCCGAATTAAAATACTTGGAAGTAGAAATTTGAAACATGACATTCTGAATTTAAAAACTTGATTTTTAGAATTTCAATTTCCAAAATTTGAATAGGAAAATTTTTAATCAAACTATTTTAATTAAAAAATTTCAGTTATAAAATTTTAATCTGAAAATTCAAATTCCAAAATTTGAATTAAAAGATCTAAACTAAAAAATTTGAATTAAAGAATTTTGAAGTAAAAAATTTGAAATTAAAAGATGTGAATTTGAAAATGTGAATTTGAAAAGTTGAAATTAAAAACTTTAATTTAAATACTATAATTTATATTTTCAATTTCAAATATTGAATTAAAACATTTTGAATTAAAATTCTTAAAATTGACAGTTAGGAACTCAAACACGGAGAATTTGGTACCCAAACACGGAGAATTTGGTACCCAAACATGGAGAGTTTGGATCCCAAACATGGAGAGTTTGGGACCCAAACATGGAGAGTTTGGATCCCAAACATGGAGAGTTTGGGTCCCAAACATGGAGAGTTTGGGTCCCAAACATGGAGAATTTGGGTCCCAAACATGGAGAGTTTAAATCCCAAACATCCATAGTTTGGGACCCAAACATCCATAGTTTGGGTCCCAAACATGGAGAGTTTGGGTCCCAAACATGGAGAGTTTGGGACCCAAACTTCCACAGTTTTCACTATAAGAAACCTCCATTTTAGGTGACAAGCCCTAATGTTTTATTACGAATTTTAGGTGATGTCAATGTTGCCAACCCAAAATTTTTATGTCAACAAAAATGTTCAACGTAACATCAATGTTGACATAAAAACATTGGATTGTCAATATTGATGTTATATTGGACATTTTTATTGACATAAAATTGTTGGGTTGTTAACATTGACATCACCTAAAATCCGTCATAAAAAATTAGGGCTTGATACCTAAAATGGGGATTTCTTATAGTGTTTCTAAAACTTGGTATTTGTACTAGAAACTGTAGTTTTGGAGAGTTTTGATGAATACAGAGTCCAAATGCAATCATTTAGCGTAATGAAGCTTAGGAATCCATCACTACAAAACAATAACCACATAAATGGCACAGACAAAATTTGGATTGTTTTTTATTTTAAAAAAGTTCAATGAATATGTTATAATATTTTCATGGCCTCTTCGTTTTGAAAAATGAAGGTTGCTTCTTTGGCTATGCTTGTTCACCTTGGATAATATATGTTGTATTATTTACACTTTAGTGCAATTGGCTTGCCTTAACAATTGGGTTGCCTTATTGGAAGAAGTTACCTCATGACTTAATACAGGTGGTTCATCCATTACTACATCCTTCTACAGTAATTTCACATAGTTATATAGTGTAGAATGTCAAGAAATTAGTGTGGGACAACCTAATTGCACAGCTTCATTTGACTTCCTCTGTGGAGTGCTGCCAAATTGCCAATTGTAGGACTCAGAGTGTACATTATTGGACGGACAGTCGCCATGCTAATCAAGAGATAAAATCCCTGTCGCACCGGACAACATACAGGTTCCGTCATCACAATTCAGCACACTCATCTAAGCTTACCAATAGGATTTGACATTGAGGTTTATGCTTGAGAATGTAAAAGTAAAAGCCTTGTTAAATCCTTTGCACTCCCATATATGATTTCTCAGAAGCAGGCTCGACTTTCAGGTTACCTAGTGTATACTACTATGTCATAGGCACAGCTTTGTGACTTCACCCTTAGGGTTTAGTTTAGGGTTTTTTAGGGTTTTTTTTAGGGGTTTTACGGTTTAGGAGAATACCAGCATTGCATCTTGTCTGGAAGCTCACTTTGCAAAGCAATTGTGCTGTGTGGTCTACATTGCAGGGAGTTGCAACTTGTTGAAAGGGAGTTGGATGCCAGACACATGGCAATCAGCATATACCAATGCAAATTGTGATTTTATTCTAGAAAACCCAGAATTGTATGAAAAATGAACAGGCAGCCAGACACAGAATTGGCGAGCGAAGTGGCAATCCAAGCAATGTGACCTGCCTGAAACCCCAACTATTTTTAATGCAGAACCGGTCCATGGCATTTGTGGGAGACTCCATTGTGCGCAGTCAATTGCAATCCCTCCTTTGCCTTTTGTCCCAGGTACTTCTCCGTACTCTTGCCATGTCCTCATCAGTTTTTCTTTCCATTTGAGTTTCATTCACTTCACTCATATACAATGTTTGCTTAGTTTATCCCCTAAAGGTTTTTGACTATGTTTTCACCAAAACCGCTCCAGAACTGCCATTTCTAATACTAGTGCCAAATTTTTGAAAAAAAACATTTTTGGACACTTGTAGCCGTAGGATCTTGTAGTAAACTTGTTTAAGAAGATGTGGAAAAAATTTCAGAATTTTCCACCAAGTGGATTGCAAGATAATAGCGTTTGAATTGACAAAAATCCTTTTTTTGTCCCTGCGAAAAAACGGGCAGCTGCTCTCCACAAGGTCACATTTGTATGAAAAAATGTCCAAAATGATGGTTACTCTTTGGATTAATTCTTCAAGGCAAGTTGGCTACATGCTTGAAAAATTTCAGATCATTTGGAATTGTACAACATATAGGAAAAAAATAGTAAGTAGGAAGAGGTAGAGAATGATTCAAAGCACTAAATTGTCATGAATGTTTTTATGAAATTGAAAAATGCCAATCCCAACGATTGTAATGTTGTAATAAGCAATCTACACCTTGTGTTTTTATTTTTTTTCAAAAATATTGAAAATCGAGTTAAATAAAGGACTTCAAAGTTTATTTTAGAGTAGAGATTCCATAACTACCCTCAAACTAAGAATCCTCATAACTTTTGACTCATTGATCGGAATGGAATGATTCAAAGCCTCCCACATACATATAAATCTAAAGAACCAATTTCAAATTTTAGTTATTTTTAAAAGTGATTTTTAAAGAAGTTTTTTTTGCTGCCCCGGCTGCCCGCCGAACAATGAAAATGACATATCATGCAATAACTTTTTAACCATGTAGTCAAAAGTTACAAAAAATATTGGACCTTAAAGCTACTCCTCGAGCACATCTTATGTGAAAATTTCAAAGAAAAAAAAGAAAAATTCCGGTCATAGTGAGCTGCCCAAAATCGCTATGTTGTCAAAAAACGGTGTTTGGTCTTTTAGGGGTTATTCAATGGAAGGTGTGCATCCCACCTTCCATTGAAGCATTTTTTAGCTCATGTTCTCATATTCTTAGTGGTAGTTTGTCAATTGACCTTTGTTTGGTTTTTTCTTCGGCATATTGCAGAGTGAGAGGCCTGAAAACAATATAAAGCTCTAGACGATCAAGACAACAAGTTTGTGTTTTGTGAACATAGCTTCACAATGGCAGTGTACTGGTGGTCGCCGTAGCTGCTGTATGTGGACTACAGACAGGTTACTCTACTGAACAATGCGAAGGGGTAGACGTTTACCTTGATAAACTAAAGCAGGTGATGCCCTACGTGCTTATCTGGTTCTTAATTTATTAAACATAATTTGAAGTATGCCCAATTCTTATATATTTGTGGACCAGTATCAAAAACTAAGAATTTTTACTTAAACGATTGGAGTAGGATCATAAGTCTTTCCAAATGACGCTTTGTATAGTTTGAAACTCAAAATAAAACTATTTGTGATATGCTTTAAATCAGTCCTAGCACTTGTGACCAATGCATCATGATGGGAACTTATGTTGGCTAGAGGCAACAGTCCCAACTATACAAATTTCCAACCTGCCATTGTACCTAGATTAGCTTATAACTACTTCTCAAGTATATTGCTACTCATAAGTCTCTCTCCTCTAGCAGAATTCCGTTGACTTCTGAAATTATTATCAAAAGTGGAACCTGACCTCTTAGATGAGGACCCCATCCAGCGCTGCACATGTACTTCATTACTTTGTTTTTGAAAGGGTCCAATCAGAAGGCATGGCGCCCAAATTTTGGGCGCGGGCTGCCATATTTTGGGCGCGAGTTTCATGAAGGTTTTACTAGATACTAGGAAACTGCAACCGCTAGTTACATATTAGTCAGCTGAACATTAGGTGTTATTGGTCACTCCTCTTGCAAGACCCACGTGCTTTAGTTGAGTTCTTTTTTGACCAAGTAGTGTTGAATTTAACTTCAGAGACATAGCAATGATCCTAGGAGATATTACTAATGTCTACAGCACTGACACTTACACCCCAAGTTGCCGTCTCCCAGGAAAGTATCGGCCAGTTATTGTTTGCGGTCGGCCATTGTCACAACAAGATCGGTTTTTGGATTTCCCTGCAAAGCGAAAAGCAGGGGATACAAACATTGACTTGTGGGTCGATGGTTCCATCTACCCAGCTAATCCGCTAACAAAGCAACCACCCCCATTCAAGGATTTGAAGGAGCTATTGTGCTTCGTTGGTGATGGAGCTGGCGGATTGCTTGGCTACACTAAAGCCCTCGATTGCAATGGTGGGCATGCGGAGAGATGTGAGAACTTAATTGGCCTTGTCAAATTGCTAGAAGAGGGAAAGAGTAGGGTCGAAGATGAACTGCGGACTGAAAAAAACGCGCGAGTCACTACGCTGCGAAGACATCTTTTGTCAAGCACTCACAACACAACGGTACATCCCTGCGTCACTCTGCAATTGTACAAAGTTTCCAGTGGTGGTATAGGGTCATCCAACACAAAGAGATCCAAAGAGAGAGAAAAGATGCCAAGGCAAGGAACCCTATCATACTAGCCACTAAAGCCGCTGCAGAGAAACGTCGACAGGCATCAAATTTGTCTACAGCAAATGCAAGCCATGCTGAGTGGAGGAGGGGTCGTGTTCGTGCTCGTTCACGATTTATTCCATCCGGTGCATTAGTGTTGGAAGATGATACTCAACATATTCTCTGATTTCCTAATTGCAGATCGATTGATCGATCAAACACAACAAATTTGAGCTTCCTAGCTTCCTGCTTTGCAGATAACACAAAGATTATAGAGCTTGATGAAAAAACTTTTTAATTCTTAAGTGATCCTTGTCTGTACAAGCCATCGATTTTTATAGCAGACCATTTGTCGCAAGGATTCCAATGCTGTATAATGTGCGCAATTGACGTGAAGTTATTGGAAATCAATTGCAAGCCTCGCTAATTGGAAGTTACTATCACGAGAAATCATTGTGTCCCTTGTTATGTGAGATCCTGTCGTCGGCTATCTACAATCGCAGAGCAATGGGAGTAATTTAACAAAAGTTATTGAAAGTGGTTTATTATGCTCGATCTTTTGTAATATTAAGATTCCAAGGGCGTAGTACATTGCCACAACATTTGTGCCAATACTAATGTGCCATGATCAAAATTTTCAAGAGATTAGAATTTTTGCATGCACATTCAAAGACTTCCCACGACCAATACTTACTAGTGGAGAAGCTGCCAATGTACATCAAGGTAGAGTGATCTAGAAGGAGGTCAACACTACAAGGATATCCTAGCTCATACCAATTTGAAGTACCAAGGCCAGAGACTGAAACTGAAATTGTCAATCGTGAGAGGGCTGCAAGATGCCGCAGAGAAACAAGATTCCGTAGAGAAACAGGATTGCATTGAGATGCCGTAGAGAAACAGGATTCTTGCAATGCTTGCACATGCTGGGCCTCAATCAATCCACAGCCTAGATACCATCCACTCATATATATACCCGGAGCCCAATGAAGTCGACCTGACACTTTTATAAAAAATCATTTTGCTTGCAGAAAAGAATTGTATTCTGCTCAGAATCAAAAGTGCAAGCGTACTGGGGGTACAACTTTATGGGATTAAAGAAAGCACTAATGTGAAGTACACCAACTTCCTCTCACCAATGGGAACCGCTTTCTCTACCTTACAATCATGATTGCCCATGCTTATTACCTTGGGCGGGTATAGGGGATTAGTTCATTGTCCTTGCACATAAGTACACATTTAAATGTAATCAAGGGTCCCTTAGTGACTTCTAAAGGGGCCTTCTATTGGGCTCCTTTTTTCTCTAATGTGTGCTTCATGAAGGCGTCATGATAGAATTGACATAAATAAAGTTCTTATGCATTATGAAAAGGTTGATTCAGTATAGAACTACTGAACTTGAATTATAGAGCTACTAGCGGTAGACTGCTGTGACAGACTGTGCATCATTTGGCCACATTGCTTTGAATATGGCCGTGTACAACAATACAATGCTTCATTGTCAGAACATGCACTTTGCATTCACTATGATAACTATGGAAATCAATAGGAGCTCCTGTCATAGACACTAACAGTGAAAACCATGTTAATGATCCTCCACGCCAAACATGACCACAGATAGCAGGATTGGAATGGTAAGAGACGTGCATCAAGAAGGTGTTCCGTCTTCTACTGCATGGCTACATTTCGAGGTCCAGACTGGGTTTTACAAAATTGAGAGTTCTTTTCTTCAGTGCCTCTCTTTCACATATACAGTCACCATGTGAATTCCTAAAAATGACAAGCCGTGATAGCAAGACAGGCTGAACCGCACCCTCAAAGTCATGCGATAAACTTTGAAGAAGGGGATTTCAGAAGTTGACGGAGAGAACACTGAATTAATCACTCTAACAGATACTTTGAACATCAACTCATGCAATGTGCAGAAATTATTTTTCTCCCACACTTCAAGTTTTAATGACTTATGATCACCTACAAGCCTTGTTATCGAAGGGTGCTAAGGAACAAGCCAAGTGCTTTGCGCTTGTGAAGTGCAACTGCCGTTGTCATGTGCTCCTGAGGACCTTCTACCACTTCTTGAAGACCTGCAACTTCATCCACATCCTCTCCGCGTAATCCTTCTTCCCACATAATTTCACGCAGTTGATCCACTTGTTCATGACTTTGCCCCAGAAGAATGTTGTGCAATATCACACAACAAACAATAACATCTGGTAGGAACGCTACGTTCAAATCAGATTTGTCAAGCAATTCCCGGAAGGTTTGTTTCAAAATACCGAAAGCATTTTCAACCACTCATTGAGCCCTCCTTAGTTGTCTATTGAATAAGGTCTTCGCTAGTGAAAGTTGTCTTTGACTTCTGTGGTGAATCATGAGCCATGGGAGTAGAGGGTACCCTTGATCTCCTACAAGGTAAGGAGGAAAACCATGAAATGACAATTGTGGATCTAAAATATTCCCATACATGGCCAAACTATATAAAGATGAGCGTCGTAGCACTTGGGAATCGTTTGTAGACCCTGGCATTCCTAAGTATAAATCCAAGAAACGCTTATCACTGTCAATAACAGCTTGACAATTCAAAGTGTATATATCTACCAGACTTGAAATAATAATAATCAGCAGGAAAATGTTTAGGTTTGAAAATAGAAACATGTGTACCATCGATGGCACCGAGAACACCAGATAAGCCGCACAAGTGCTGGAATTTGGCCTCTGTCTCCATCATTCGTACACCAGTAGGCCATGTCAACTCGTGTCGCAAAGTGTCATTTACAGCATTGACAACATTACGTAGGAGCAAAGAAACAGTGCTCTTTCCAATAGCAAACAACTCGCTGCAAATGAGAAGATTTGCACAGTGCGCGAGTTTGAAAAGGGTGTACGCCATACAGATTAGTACAGGTATTGCCAATCGGTACGACGTGTTTTTCTTCTGAATCCGTGGTCTCAACAAATCCGCCAGGGCAAATACCGTAGTTTTATTCATGCGAAACATTTGCATCCACCGACCGTCATCATATTGGTCAATGAGGAACCTTGAGAACTACGTAGTGGACCGTAGTTTTACCCAGAATCCAAGGTCATTTCCAAAAATGTTGAAAGACGTCCATAATCGGAAGTTGTGCAAGGCAGCAGACATTTCTGACTGGGAGTCTACATAGGACCGCCTGACAATGAAGTAACGGCTGTCAAATTTTGCACGCATTTGTCCTCTTCCACATAAATAACTGGCACGAATGCAGTGTTCAAAGCATGGAGCAACTGCAGCAAAATCTAGGCACCGGATGCTACTACAGTGTTTTGGCAGAAAGGGTGATCTATATCGTATGCAAAAGAAGGGAGCGGAGAAGGTCGATGCTTGAGCAAACTGCACAGGACAAAGAGGATGACATTGAGAAATGCAATTGAAGAAAGTGAAGGTATTTTCTACGCCTTCATTGTGGCAGGAAGAGGGTTTAACCCTAAAATAGACGGTCTCTTTAATTCTGGACAAATTCGACTTGTCCAAAATAATGGGTTCAGTTATCAATGGACCATCAAATACGCAATTCAAACAAGCAATTCAAGCAAGCAACCCAAACAAGCAACTTGTAGTTTGACATTTAACACTTCTGGTAATTTAGGAATACGGCCATTGAAGAGCCTTGTATAGGTAGTAGCCGAGGGCTTTGTCATGTAGAGTTGAGGATTAGCACGATCATAACCTCTAAGGACTGCTGAAAAATGAAAGGGTCTAAACAAAACAAACACATATCACAGCAAAGATTGAGCACAAATCGTGTACCATGAACATATCATTCCAAAATAGACACTCTAACAAGCACTGTCAACCAAATAGGATAATGTATACATAGTAATGAAGTTGATGCACACGAAATTGCAATGTAGCTAGTATTATAAACATTAGAAGAGAGAAGAAGAAACTAACAACTTACGTGCTTGATGCTGTGAATGCTCATAGAGAAACGAAAAGGATAGTGACCATAATGGAGCCAAGGTAGTTCGGCAGCACGTGGCGGCCTTGACCTGCAGCCTCCCAGAGTCCACGATAGGACAAGCACAAATGAGAACTTCGTAGGTCATAGATCCCTAATCTTAGTCACAGAGCTTGTCCCAATTGGACCCTCCTTGTGTCTGAAGACCTTATGACTACGGGAAATTCAATGTAGTCATAGGCTCATAGCAATTTGACAATCTCAAGTGCATGTCTCTCTCTATGGTACTATCTCATGAAATTGTTGAATTTCTCAGAATGGAACAGAGACCATTGAAGGAAAAAAAATTAACAAAAAATACATTTTTGTCACCTCCACGTGTAATGTCGATGGAAGAGGGATAAACCCTAAAGTTCACTGATTGTATTCTAGAAGCCTTCGAAACAACTTTTTAGTAACGCTGAAGTGGGCATTAGAACCGGGAAATTGTAATGCACCTTTAGTAACGACGATGCTCTGAAAAAGATTAAAGCAAATTCCACTCTTTCTCGTATGTTAATTTTGTTGAAGGGACTCTGCAAGTATTTGATGCCGAGTAGAGGAAGGGCAGAATGTAAATTCAAAAAAGAAGAATGCATCAAAGACAATTACAGGACTCAAAATGTTCTGAAGACATCAAGCAAATGCCACAGTATTTTCGATGACGTGAGGACAATGAAAATATAGTTCAATCTCGAATTCATTGAAGCTAAGAGATTTACCTCAACACTGTCCTCAATACACCACTCAATCTCCTTGTCAATACAAAAGCACTTCTTGTATTAGTTGTTGGCAAGGGTACAGAAGACAACAAGTATGTTGGAGCGACATGATAGAGGAATTGTTGTTGGACGACCAAATCACCGGATGAAGAATTTGCATTTCAGGTGAGATTCTATTGAAATTTCCCACTTCGAAAGCTGCCTAGGCGGCATACAGCACTGACACAAGTGTTTCTTTGAAGAAGAGGACTGTAATCAAAAGCCTCAGCAAATATTTCAAGAAAAAAAAACGTCTTTCCTTCTGCCGTTCAAAAAAGTCAAGAAACAGAAGACACTTGCAAAAGACGCCTAAAAACAAACCGAGAGGAAGCACTTAGAAAGACGGATGACTGCAGCAACAGGAAGACGGGCAACGCAGCTACAATATTTTTAAAGGAACAAAGGAAGAAAAAGGTAGAATTTGTGGTGTAAACAGCAAGTCCTGTTATGGATTGTTAGGTGGCAAGTCCGACGACTAAAATCTGAATTTCAACATCTATCTGAACACATCAGCACTACGTACAAGTTCGTCTACCCAAAAGTTGCTTCGTCAAGTCAAGAAGTGTGAAAGGAGGTACTTTATCCACTTATTACTATGTTACGTATTAACATTAATTATTTGATAACGGCCAGTGTGAAGGCACCATAATACCAACAACTTCTAATACTAAACTTCAAATACAAACATTATAGTGAGTTTTCCAATTCCAGTCATTCAAGAACTAGTTTCCCACTTCCTACTTTCTTGCTCACTGCTTCAAAACATGTGTCATGACCTTACCTTAAAAAAGAGGGAAAAACACATTCCAAGCTTCAGTTGAAATTCTGTTCTAACCTTTGTTGAAAATAACTACAGTACCCCCTGTAGGTGGGGAGGGGAATGCTGTCACATGAGCCTAGAGCGTAGAGCGTGGATTACAAATGGATTTTTGAGAAGATTTGAAGTTTATAAAAAAGAAAACCTATTACCGTGTGCAATTGAAGACCTAAGACCGTGTAGAAAATTGAAGCTGATTGGGGTAATGATAATATGAACAGATTCAATTGAACTAAGTTTTAGGGTTACAGATTGGACATATAATTATTTTGTCTATCTTTTGGGTTTTAACATGTAGTAGACTTAATAATATCAAATACTCCCTCCGTCCCAAAATGTTCTTCTTGTTGGCCTTCATTTTTTGTCCCAAAATGATCTTCCTGTTGTACTTTGTGAGCTGCAAATTGGTCAAATTTAACTTTTGGATGTTCTCTAGGACTAACAAAACAATTCCAAGTGATAGTTCCCCCTTCATCTATGCAATCACTAATCAAAAAACAAATAAAATGGTTGAAGGGGTCAATCAATACTTTTTGTTTTTATTTTTTGCATCTCTTTGAATATTATCTAATTGAAGGAGATGAAGGTTTTGGGAGGCAAAATATAGGTCCACATATGGTCTTTGACTTATACTAACTACCCACAAAATGACGACCTCACATTCAATAATTAAATAACCATTGGTGCTCCTTGAAAATACCCAAAAAAATTCACTTTTCAATAATCCAAAACTACACTTTAAAAAGGGCTTCAAAACTCAAAGTTTCAAGGGCAATAGGAGTACACCAAACTCCATATGTAGTGCAAAACAGGCTTTAAAAATGTTATTTTTAGTCTTAATCCGGAAGATTTTGTCTAACAGGAAGATCATTTTGGGACGGAGGGAGTAATTTTCATAGCAACCTATTTATGCATTACACGCGTAAATGAATAAAGACTTGCAATGATCAAATTTCAACTTCGTGATCATTTTGAGAAATGATTAAAGAATAATTAAGAAGCTAATTACACTACATTTGAAGTACATAAATCTACTTGGAGATCAAGAGTTCACAGAAATAAATAGATAATATTTTTATTTTTAGATTTATTTTACTATGTTAATAATGAAGAAGAAAGTTCTGCCATGTAAACATCAAATATGTTGTAGAAAATGTGGTAATGGTATAATTTTTAAATGACTTTCAAAAAACAATAACATCAAATTATTTCCACAGTTTGGCTAGATTTCCTAGACCATTCCATTCAATATGAGAAGGCCATTTAAAAATTAGAATTACAACAATGAGCAACATTTTTGGATTTTTATAATGCAAAATTAGTTCAATACATCATAAATTTCCGTAATCCAAAAATTCAATTGAACTTGTGTGATTGAACATGATAAAGAGATATAAAAACATGAAAAACGGTGGCCTTTTTAGTCTCACCGATCAAATGAAGGTTTGAAAATGAATACAGAAAAACATCCAGAGTAGTTGCAATGTCTTAACTACTCACAAATCACAATCATCATCATTGTCACAATCTGCTGCATCATCTACAAACTGTAGAACTCTTCGATCTCCACAAAAATTACGAGACTTAGGTGTACTAGGAGGTGCCCTCACAAAATCTTTTGCTATATTACGAGCATAAACTGGTAATGCAAAAGGTTTAGGGGGGCTAGTCATTATCTCCTTCCATAGAGATTGAAGAGTAGAGGTCCTTGTAGGAGATGGACTCATCCTTGAGCTGCGTCGTAACAGAATGTGAAGAGTATTAGTAAATTGAAATAATACAAAATTAACAAGTGTTTGTGAAGAAATCAAATAGAGGAACTGCATATTCAAATACTTCAAAGACTTACATACAGAATAAATTAGTAGCTTCAATTACTGGTACTCCGGAATCTGATTCATCATCTTCATCTGAGCTACTGAGTTCTTCCTCTACTCGTTGCTTCTTAGTAATCGGACTGGATTTCTCAATGATAAGAGGTTGTAAGAGAGCATTGAAAATCAATGCATCTTCTTCAAAGGCCACTATGTGCCGGCCAGACCTCCGACAAGCATGGATACTAGAACCTGTAATAGAAGACATTTAGGAATAAATAAAAATCATAAAATCAAAGATCTCAACATATATCAATTAAACATGAATGCTCAATGTAATACATTTACAAATCTGTAGCGGCTGAACAATCAAACACCATATCTCCGGGTAGTAAAAATGATTCTATGAGAATCTGTAGAAATCCAGGGTCTTTTTCTCGAGGGCCACGCCAAGGAATATTGCCATTCAGAAGTTGTGAATCTTTAGTTACACCATTGTGAAGCACATCATCCAAATCAACATGAATTCCAGCAGTATCTAAACCAGGTACCAATTGCACCTTGAAACGGGAAGGTAGAACGTCTGGAGAGTTCCTTACAAGTAGTTGAATGCCAAAACAGAGTGTCTGCATAAAATAAAGCCACCCACTTCCAGAAATTAGAAATACCCCCAAAAGAATTTGAATTAAAATAATAGAAGAGCTCAAAATAAAACTACCATTGAATTAAGGTACAGTACCATCTGTGATGAGTCTCGGGCGCTGGTTAAATGTAGACCGTTGATACCAATCCATTTCCGATATACTTTGAAATGAAACGCGCGACAGAAACTCTTCAACTGTGTTTTCACCTGGACTGCTTCAGGATGAAAAATAAGTAAGGCCCCATCATCAGGCAAGTGACTATTGGCAAAATCAAAGGCGGATTTAAGAAAGTCCACAGGAATTGTGTTCCAAGGTGGAATAACCGAAGCTGGAGAAGACACTCCTGGAACGGACAATCCCTCGGGAATGTCTATGATCATGAGATCAACATCTCGAGATTGGGAAGTAACGCCTTGGAATGTTCTTTCCTTATCTGCCTTGTGCTACATAAGCAACATCATTAAAAAAAATGAAATACAAAGGAATGAAAGTAAAGAAAAGGATACATCACATTATTTTAAACTAATGATTACAAATGCAAGAAGAAAATTCAATATTACCTTCTCGAGGAAGGCCTGAAACTCCGTCCAACCTGAAGGAAAAGACCCATGTCTAACACGATGGCTTAAAAGAGAGTGGAGGGAGCCATTGAAGATGAAGGCATCCGTTTCATGAGGGTCTGAGTTATTTGTTAATGGAATGGGTATATGGCCTAGGGAAAGTCTAGAAACAGTAAGGTCAATATAGGAGGAGTCCCGCTTTCGGAGAACTTGTGATGGCGAAGCAGAAGAGGTTTGGGTGCACTCAACGGCCGATGTACCAATACCTTGTAAGTTCTTTGGTGCTTTACCAGTAGCTTTAATTGTTGCTACAGCCTCAGCAGCCATGGCCTTCACATTAGCCAGTAAGTCTGCTTTTGAAGTTTTCTTTGCCCTTTTCTGCTCATCTATTATCTTTCGAGCTTCAGCCTTATCAACAGCCCGTTTCATTTGTTTCGAAGCCTTCGCTTTCTCTTTGTCATTCATTTGGGAAAGATCAATGTCAATATCATGCTCAACAGTAGTTTGATCAACACTTGGAGTCGCCTGATCAAAGCCATCCATTCCTTTTTCTGCTCGGTCAATGGCATTCTTCATTGTTTCTTCTTCAGTCGGGCAAAATCCACCACCACACTCCATATACCAACCACCAAATTTTAAATGCAATACACCCCAAGATCGAATCAAACCCGTAGAATACATACATTGATCGATGCATGTTTTGTCAACCCATGATATAATGAATCCAGGAAGTTCAATCCGTTGTACGGCACCTTTGGGCAACAATTTGAACATGATATACCTGAAAATATTTAATACATGAAATGAGCAAAAGAAGATGAAGTAAAATTGAAAATTTTAAATTTTATCATCCTAGGGAATGTGTAATGGATAGTTATACCTGTAGAGGACTCATTTCACAATTTATGAAGTATAGGTGTAAGAATTGAATGCCTTAGTTCTTGAATATGCATCTTTGCCACG
The DNA here is from genome assembly GCA_951230915.1 of Antitrichia curtipendula. Lineage (NCBI taxonomy): Eukaryota > Viridiplantae > Streptophyta > Bryopsida > Hypnales > Leucodontaceae > Antitrichia > Antitrichia curtipendula. Next base: position 3,271,567 of record OX579635.1, read on the forward strand.
AAACAAAGACAAGAATCTGTGCACCCAACTTCGAATTCGCCAATATTCCACAAATTCAGCAGGAGACAATGGAATATCACAAGAGTGCACTTGTATTGTAAGGCCTTCTTCTTTTTGCATCCTCTCATATTCCAATATGAGTTCTTCTTCCAGCTGCACCCATATTGAAAACATATTATCAAAGTAAACGAGATACAAAATCTTGTTAGAGTCAATATTATGTATCATTTTAGAGAATTGGAAAAAAAAAAGATTAAAAAAGTATAATTACAAAGGACACTTACAGATGCCCAAAAGCAAGCCTTATTCAACCAAGACTCGAAATCCTTATCTGAGAAAGGCTTGGTTGGAAAATGGGCAGCTTGTCTTGTTAGTGCTCCGGAGTTCCACCAACGTAAACATTTGACTTTGAATGAAGCTGGACCAACGGAAGTTGCCAGAAGTTGGAGTTTGTCCAATGTCATTTCAGGTTTTGAATTCTTGCTCCAATGCAAAGTGACCTTCATAATAGAGTACAAAATAAACATTAAATGAAATTAAACATTCATATTGGTTAAATTCTAGGTTACCAATAAAATTGAGCAAAAAAAATATGGGTTTATAAGAAATTAGTATACCTCAGCCAAGAAATCTTCACCAAGGGCAAGATGTGAAACTGCTAGCAATTTAGAAAATTGTCCTTTATAGCTATTAGTCTTCAATTTAGTGGCAGCTAGCATAGCTGTTGTAATTTCTTGGTCAGATTTTGGTATTCCTGGTTCATCCTCTGACAATTTTTGTGCAGCTTCATCGGCGGCATCAGCAATTTCTTGCTGCATATAAAGCATTTATGCATATTAAAAAGAGAAATTTACACTAAAATTTATATTACATTTATAAGAAGTTAGCCAATTTTGTACCGCTGCAATAAAAAATAGTAAAATATGATATAAGACTCACCCGCCAAATCAATGATATGAATACCTCTGTAGTCAAAGGGTACCAAGTCTTCCCCCTTGCTGGACTTTTCTGGCATTTCTTAAACTCCCACTCAAGAAGTATATCTTTGAATGCCTCCAAAGACTGTGTTCCAGTAGCACAAATCCTATGCAAAGTATGAACAAGATTTGTCTTCACATGGCTGTTTTCTGTGGATCTGGATTACAATTTAAAACATTAGTACAAATACCATGGATTTGGTTACAATTTAAAACATTAGCAAAAAATGATGACAATAAGATTGACAAACTAGTTCAAAGAAGAAAGCTTACTTGTTTATGTCATGCATTGCGTGTAATAGGAGCGCCGTCTTGCCAGATGGATCTAAGACAATACTGTCTACAAAGTAATGCCAAACTGGATCTTCTCTATGCAATCTTTCAATAAATATAGTCCAGGCCTAAAATCTATGATTCCCATCACAGATAAAGAACATCCTTCCAACCAAGTGATGAAGGTGCTCGTTCTGTTGGAGCTTTGCATCAAAGCAATCACTCTCTAATTGCCAAAGTGGACTCAATTGATCTTTCTTCTCAGCTGATAGAGTGTGTATCTCCCCTTTCTCGTCACAAATTGAAACATAAAAAGCATTTGAACCAGGTCTATAACCGTGAGTGAATGCAACCTCTAGTCGCTTGATATCAGAGTCTAATGATGGGCGGACAATAGGCATCGGAATCATACGGCAAAGCGGTATGAAGAATCATGATTCTTGTTTTGGTGCGATTCTCATGTCTTGAATATAGTCGATGGAATTCACCTTCTGCGTGAAACGAAAGTCATCTTCACCACCCTTACATTTATCAGCCATATCAGAATTAGAGTCAATCTCCTGCATTTCTTCAGGAGCTCCAGAAATGGTGTCTTCCATTACGGTAGGACCCTGTAACAAAAGTAAATAGAAAATTTTAGAAATGAAGAAATCAAACAAACACAAGATATTATCATTTCTCTGTATACATACAAGGATGTGTTTTTGGACCTGGTTGTTGGAAGGGTCTCCAACTGCCGTCGAAACTTGAGAACGCAATACTCTAACGGTTGCCTCCATGGCTCCTGGAGGTGCTTGATTCTGATAATCCTGAAATCAAACATGCAAATTATATTGATAAGGTGAATAAATTAGCAAAACCAATCATAACATTATCATTTGCATAATTAAATGATTCCACTTGACTCTAGATTCCAGTGGTTGCTAATTTCTATCAAGAACATAAACTTGGAGTCTTTATTGAAATTAGTGCTATCCATCCAAGCTAGGAAACACTCTTCCATCAAAATGTATATTGAACAAACTTCCCTCGAATCAAGTGGAAATATTAAGTTCAATGCACTTACAAATTCCACCAAATCTTTCATTTCCAACAAACCTAGAAAGTAAATCACCCTTATACCAAAACATAGTAAGCTACCATCATCAAGTACTGGAATTGTTTTAAACGTAAGAGAGATTAGAGCTTCATTAAAATACCAATATATTTAAGAGATATTGATGCTTCAGAGATTGAGATTAGATTACAAATCTAAGTCAAACACATCAACCTGGGTCACACAAAACATCAAAGGCATCACTAGACAAAATACCACATCATCCAGTAATCACACTATAATACAAAATGAAATAATGAAAATCATTTGACCCGAACTAAACCAGCTGCAACAAAAGAAAGTTACTCATTCCGTCGGTGCCGACGAGATTATATAGTCTAGGAGACTGCAGCTGGTATTTGACAAGGTAGTTTCCCATTTTCTATTGATTCGTAGATTGACTCATTAATCGATTAGACTGCACAATTTAGCGAAGGTTGGAATTCACTAATCAGACCAACAGAAGCCTTTGAGTTCACTACTCAAACCAAGATTTGAAGCCGAACTAAATCAGGAACCGCACTTCCGGAGTCAGGACTCAATTTCAAGTGCCTGAATTTGAAATCTGATTATTAATATTAATCTCAAAATTAAATTAGAAATCTAAACCCTAATCCTAATACACAGTCCTAATTGTTCATGGAACAGCTGCAAAGGTAAACATTCAAACTACTGTCGGTGCCGACGAGATCTAAAATTCCAAATGATGCAGCTGTAATGCAACATTGATCTCAACATATTCACCTGGCTTGGCACTCGAAGCAACACAATTGATCCATGAAAGCGGTCCAGAATTTTAAGACCCGCCAAAACAGTAACCGCACTTCCAGAGTCAGGACTCAAAGTCAAATGCCCAATTTTAAAGCAATGAATGTAAAATCTGATTATTGATATTAATCACAATACTAAATGAGAAATCAAAACCCTAATCTTAGCACACATTCCTAATCGGTCATGGAACAGCTGCAAAGGTGAACCATCAAGATACCGTCGGTGCCGACGAGATCAGAAACTCTAAATACCGCAGCTGTAATGCAACATCGGGCTTAACATAATTACCTGGCATGGTTGTCACTGTAGCACAATCGATCCACGAAATCAATCAAGAATTGTAATCCCCGCAAAAACAGTAACAACACTTCCGGTGTTAGGACAAAATTCCAAGTGCCCGAATCTGAAGCAACGATTGTAAAATCTGATTACTACTATTAATCTCAAAACTAAAACAACTTCAGTTTGTTAGCTCTGATGTTAGCTCTTAACCAAAAACTTAACACACAGTCCTAATCGTGAAAAGAACAGCTGCAAAAAGGAACATTCAAACTATCGTCGGTGCCGACGATATCTGAAAATCTAGAAGTCGCAGCTGGAATACAGCATTTGTCTAACACCTGCCTGCACATTCGACCCCACCTGCCTGTACATCCGACCCCACCTGCCTGCACATTCGACCGCATCTGGAAGTTCAATCGACCCCCGAAAGAAGACCCCCGAACCAGGATCCGCTTTACATAGAACTGATCGGCAGCGTCAGGTTCATCGGACCTGTTCAAGGTTTCACCTGCCTGCACAGTCGACCCTACTTGAAAGCAGAATCGATCTCGAGAAAATACCACCGAACCGGGATCCGGATTACTAAGAACGGTCCGGCTGCTTCAAGTTAATCGGTTCTACTCACGGATTAAATCTGAGTTGAAATCAGCGGATCGATGAACAAATTGACCTGAACATTAAAAAAATTCAGACCATGTCCCTAGCCGTTGCCGAATCTCACAGGACCGCAGATCGCAAGAAATCCCATTGAATGAGTAGCAGCATTAGAACCCTAAGGCGCACCTTCGCAAGTACTGCAATACAAAATTGAGGTTGATCAGAGGTAGAAGATCAAGGTTGGATATCAGAGTACTACAATGCGGAAGGTAATGGTCGGAAATTATGTTGGATGCAGCTGCAGCGGCTGAAGCTCCATAGTACCGTCGGTGCCGACGAGGTCAAGAAATCTCGGTGAGATCAGCTGCAATGTTTGGGGCTTCACGATCTTGTCGATGCCGATGATAGCTGCGCATCAAGAAGACTTCCGCTGCGCCAGACTTACGGTGCGCCGAACTTCTTCTGCGCTAGACTTACGGTGTGCCAAAAATTTGGTTCACCAGCTTAAGGACTACCATTTAGAATATTGCAAGAAGCCCGCAAATGCCAATTCACTCCACGAAACATGAAATCTATAAGCTCGCGAAGCTAACCTTCGGAAACTTGGAACGAGTGGAAAGGAATGCTTTGCAAAAGGTGTAGGCAAGGGGCATGCAACCTGTGTCTCACGCCATATATTCTAGGTCCTGAGGCAATGCAAGTAGAGCTGGCGCAACACCTCGCCGAAATGATCCTCACAAACACGAGCAAAGAAGCGGTGGCGGAAACGGGAGGCAAAACGCTGGTGTGGATGCTTTCGATCAGTCTGAATGCAAGAGAAGCAGCGTTGGGTGCACTTTCAACCTGTCGACATTGGATGGCACTGCTGACTTACGTGGGCAACAGATATAAAGCAACCGGAAATCCAAATTTGAAAAAACTTGAATAACACGTGGAAGTGAACCCGACTTTTGCTGCACCAGACTTACGGTGCGCTTGTCTTACGGTGCAGCAGATTCGGGGCAACCAGAAATCCGGATCTGAAGGAATGGAATCTCATTTGTCGCACCTATACCAAATTCTAATTTGCCGCACCTAAACCAAAATCTAATTTGTCGCACCTACACCAAAATCTTATTTGCCGCACCTAAATCCTCGACTGCATCTTAGGACATAAAATTGAGTAGTTCAAAAAGAACTTGTTGATTAGTTTAACAAAAGAATTGTATCTCCCGCATTTAAATCGAGGGGCTCAGAAACCCTAGAACACACCAAAATTCTAAAGTGCACAGAAACCCTAAAGCACACCAAAAATTACTGAAGTTTAGTACTTTCGAATTTGGTTGAAGATGAACCAAACATGAATGGATTCCGAATCTAAACTTCACCGCATTGGAAACGACAAAACATACATTTCAATCACTTTACGTAACCCTTAGATTGTGTGAAGAGCTTTATGTAACCCTTGAATTATGATTTCTAAAGAGATGAGGCTAGCATACTTGAGACATAATTTTTAAATCTATTATCAACGAAATTTTGTGTAATTAACTTTTTTTTTAATTACGGACATGAGATGTCATCCAAAATATCATTTGCAATCTACTGTGATGTGTATTCTAGTGTAGTATCATATGGTGAAAGGAATTGAAAATAAAAAAAAGACTCTAAGCCATGAATATACTATCGGTATATTAGACAGGACACTCAAGACTTTATGTAGAACAATATTGATAACTCAATGATTTCTAAGTTTACTGAAGCTATTCATACCATAAAGTAAAATCACAAATTGATATGACAACATAGAGTGAACCTGAACAGTATGATACTTGGCGTTGTTGAAGTCTTCCTGCTCTATCACTTCAATAACTGATTCCAAGATCAAATTTGTTGGAGAAGAGCACCTTGGTGATGAATCTGCATTTCCTCCAATTTCAATGCCAGTGAACATAAGCTTCTTAGTAAGAGAAGAAAAGACTCCTGGACTTGTTGCTTTACGAGTCCTTTGTTCTCTAGATCAAAGAAGTGCTTTTTTGGAAGAATAATTGGTACTACACTTTCTCTTCCTCCGCTTCGGTCTCTCTAGTAAAGGGGAACTATTTTCCATTCTAGACATTTGAGCTACGCAATGACTTTGTAAAGCAATGAAGTGAGGACTATGCAAGAGAGGTTACACCTATATGTAATTCAAATTCTCTAGTTAGTTGACGCAATAATGCGTTTTCCTACATGTTTAGCTTCTGGCGCTCTTACACGTTTTGCTTTAAAGACAATTATATTCATCAAAACCTTTCCACCTTTGTAAGACGTTTTGAAATTGGTTTCATAAATATGTCAAGCTGTTGAGAGGGACACAATGCTAATCAATAGCACTACTACTTCATTCAATGAAAACAAACCTACCTTAGAACAACCCACATGGCAGCAAGCCTATGGTGGGCACAACTATAATGGTGGTTTGCATTCATGTTCTACCATGTACATCACCTATGCACATTTTTCTACAATGGATTTGCTCTCATTTAATTAGAAATTTGGTTGCTAACTTAGTTTACCTTTATAGTTTAGGTTGTTCCTTGACGTTTGCTGAATATGATTTAAGAAGTTCAAGATCATAGAACGGCATTTTCAATGCAACCAGGATCTTGCACAATATCAACATGTACAAGGTCCCCATTTATTTTTTATTAAAATAATGCCCCAGTGCAACCGTTATTGGGACATTCAATTCCCTGGTCTCGATATGGAACCACCCGAGACCGGCTCATTTGCAATGCTTGAAGGGCCTGAATGTTAACCCATTATATGAATAATCATGGTTTTCAATACTTTTCCGCATTGTAGATTGTGTCAATCAATTCAAACATTCTTTGTTTCAATGAAAAGTCATTTTCAGTGTGAGTTTTTTCATTTCGGTTTTTTGTAATGTGGAAATTTCACATGACATTGGGCTTTGCAGCTTTGCATTCTGTCAATTTTTAAATAGAAAAAACATATATTTTCAAAGCATTTATTGGCCCACCATATACTATTCTAGGGATTGTATGCAAGGTCTGCATTGTAGATGTCCTAAGATTTTTGTTTATTTGCCTCTATAATATATTTCAACTCTTCACACCCAAAATATGTGAGTATTCATTGAAGTGGCTCTTTACATTTTTTATTGCAAAATAAAATACCTCAACGGATCCAGATATACAATGTCATAATGTTTTAAATTCTTTTCATTAGATCTCTAATCAATTTCTTTGTGACGGCTAAGTACATGCAATCCACCAATTTCATTGATTACTCGTCAAGCTTTCAACAAATTGTAAATCAAACCACTAACTACTGAAGTGACGGTGGCTATTCAGCTCACTTTTATCTAATATTTTTTTAAAAGAACTAGATGTTTATCTGCATTGTCTGTTGTTCGCCTCTTCTTTTCCCACTTGGTCCTTAGTTTGCCTTCATATATACACAATATTACAAGCGCTGCAAAATAGTAATGCATTGGAGTTTCTCAATTGCTGAATGCAATGAGCTTAGGCATGTCTGTCAATTCAATGGTAGTTGTGAGGTCGCCTAGAGAAGCAGTTCCTATCACATTTTCCATTGATGAATTAGGATTCGCTGTTGTCACTGCAATTCGTTTAAGTATTCGATTTCTTCTTTCTGAGAGTTCTTTACACATTGATGAAGAGATCTTTGATAGTCTCAATGGCGAACTGACTCATACACTGAGTCGAGAACCTATCCTTGATAACCAATGCAGACAATGGCATTTGCAACCAGGAAGATATTTAGCATATGGTTTACATGAATCAACCATTGGAACATACTCTAGAGAAGCTACTCCTAGATTGTCAACTACGTCTACTCAAGAGACTCCGATGCCATTAGAGGTTAAAATTGAACCAGGATTAGAGTCCATTACAATTTTGAGTGATGATTCAGATGACTCATCTCCACCTCACAAAATCCTCAAATTGACCCAGTCTTCTCTAATACAAGTCCAAAGCACAACTCTCGTGCCTTCTCCAACTCCAGTTTCAGGATTCATGAATATTCAAGGAAAATCCATAATTCCTTGCCTACGGAAGCTTTGTCGCATGAAAGGATCGAGGAATCCATTCACGAAGTTAGATTATGATGCAATTGCTATTCACCAGGTAGAGTTCGTACCATCAATCTTCAATGGCAACGTCATTTTTTACTTACCACCCCCCCGAAGTTCTAGTGCTCATTGTCAAGGGAAGCTTTTGAGTGGAATGGAGAAACGCTATGATGGACATGTATGGTCAAATACACGTACGACTAACATCAAGAACGATGATGGATTGACGTTTCGGCTGGCTTCATGCGTGGGTCATCTTCGTTGTGATAACATCAATTGTGACTACCTTATCCGTGCGCATTGAACATCATCTGTGAATAAGACTGAATGGGATGGATGCTCTCCCATTCCATTTGAGGTGGGTCTTAACCCTCCTTCTGGTTCAACCATCACGTGCAAGATTTGCTCTACTGTTCCTTCATGCATTGCAAGTTGCTCAGCAAAAATATATTATGTTGTTGGAAACAAAGAGATGAGGCGAACATGTGTTCACTTTGGTATTCATGAGCATCCAGTAAAAGAGGGAGACTGTCGTGATTCAAAAGAGAAGACTCAATTGTTAATTTCTGATCAAGTGGAGAGGACTCCATCAGCAACAAATTCATCAATTGTCCTAGAGGCCAGCAAGGAACTACTGGGAGAGTTGCTTCTTCAACCTGAAGGAGCCCCTGCTGCAAAGTTTGGACTTGATGAACTCCTCCCTGTTCTTGACAAATGCAAATACATGAGTTCCCCTAGCATTAGAAATGAGGTTACCACCTTCAAGTACTTTCGCAGGTTTGGAGTCATGGATAGCATCACCAAGCTTCGGGGATGCAGCAATTGGGCTTATGTTCAAGAAAATAAGTTTCCTGGTCAAGGATCTGATTCAGACAAAGTTTTTGTCTTCAAAATGTCTGAATTAGGCCCTGGTAGTGGAGTCGATTTGGTGACACGGATGCAACCAGGTGGTGACCTCCAAGACGCATGGATCATGTTTGATTATGTTAAGCGAGTGAAGCAATGGACTACAATGGCATGCCATGTTTATGATCCAAGTTTCTGCCGTGTGATGACTGTTGCTCTCTGTGACATGCAATCTGAGGATTCTATTGCCCAAAGCAATTTCTGGAATAATTTGAACATTGTTATGGCCAAATATGGTATCCCCTTGCCTTATTTCAAGGGATTTATGGCTGACAGTGCGCAAGCTAACTGGAATGCGGTGAGAATCATCTATGGGAGTGGTGATCCATCCAAGCCGATGCTCAATCGAGAGCGCACATGTCTCTTCCATTGGACTCAATCCATGGAAAAACATACGAAGGCAGATATTCGTGCTGACCTTCAAGATCAACATCGGCAATTGTGTAAGCAATACAAAGATGCAGCATCATCTGCCGACTCTCAGATCCGTTATCACGCCATTCGATCTTGGTGGCACTCTTCTGGAGCAACAACTGAAGAGGGCCTTCGAAGGCTGGAATTGTGGTTAGCGTTTTGGCACTTTCGGTACAGGCAGTGGGGAGGAATTTTGCAAATTGTGAGATTCTGCAATTTCCCTATTGAATTTATTTGTACCATATTAGCCAATAGTTGTGCATGTTGTTTTCGATTGTATGCCCTTGTAATTTAGAGTTTCCATCCAAAATTTGTAGATTCTATGACATTTTCATAATATCTTTGCTCTAATTGATGAAATGTACAAATCATTCTGAAACATCAATGCATTTCATATTGTCTTCTTCTAATCCATGTTTCTTGATACAGGATCTTCCAGCTAATGAGCTTGCAGAAATGCCCTCTTGCAATTTTACTGAGACTGTCTATAATAAATGGCTACAACAATCTGGAAATCGAGGGAATGATTTGTACGTTGCTACTGTTGATGACTATGTGAGGGCATTTATGCAGATGGTTCAATATCATCAATTTCTAAAAGGGAACAATCCAGGCACAGGTCCTGGTAAGGAAGAACTTATGCTTTGTGTTGCACAGAGGTATGTCCAACGCACTGGAAATCCTAAAGGTCTTAATGATGCAATGGCAAGTGTTCCAGGGGCTGGAGAATATTGCACTAAGGATCCCCACTTTGAAGGTGAAGAGATTTTTGGATCTCAAAAGCGGATGCCAGATTTGCCTCTAGGATCTGAATTTGATTCACATCGTCCCGACAAAGTAAATTACTCTCGACCACGTCAAGGACCAAAGACCAGAAAAGCAGGTTCTTCTAGGATTCCATTGGAAACAATCTTTGAAGGACCTTCATTCGATGCAAGCGAAGAAGATGTAGAAATGTTAGTGTCACTTGGACCAAAGATTACAACAACAACACCAAAGGCACCTCGAGTAACAACAATCGAAGAGACTGCTTGTGATGAGTCACAGTGGCATATTGCGCGATTGCCAAAGACATCAGCTAAGGCATGCTTTGTCCAACAGGCTTTGACAAAAAAAAATTGTGTTGCAAAAATTGTGCAAGGCAATAAAGGAACGGCAGCACCAACTTATACAGGCAACATGAACAATTATAAGAAAAATAGGATTGAAGTGATGCAATTTTTCTTCTGCAACGACAACATTGAGCGTTGCGTCAAAGGTTCGAAGCAAAAATGGGTTCTTTCTAAACCTGAAGTGCCTAGCATTTGGCCAGTGAAGTTTGGAACTAATCTAATGCAAAAAGAGATTATGGACCTTCAAAATGCAAGATTTCATCTTCCCGAGCGTATTGAAATTTCTCTGAAGAGGTTGTTTAGAGATCATGAACTACCTTCTGATGTATCTGGATTCCAAGTCCCAGCTTCTCCTGCAGAGCATCCTAGTACAAGGTTCGGCAAAAAAATCCGTAGAAATCCTAATGCGCCAACAACCAAACAAGCAAATAACTATGCTTCTGCACTTACTTTGAATGCCACTGTTCATCAGGTAACTCTGATACCACATCCTGGATTTGGATGCATCATAATGCTTGATTCAGGTATACCGCCTAACATTCAACAATATGTATTGACAATAGGTTCATTTCCTGAATGCACTTGTCCTAATTTCAAGGAGATGTCAGCAAAGGCACTAGGAAAGAGAGGACAATGGGCAAATTGCAAGCACTTATATTTCATATTTGTTGTTGTATGCCGCCTTGATACAAAGGTAGATGTTTTCATTCATGCTCCAAGCTTTAGCTTCAATGAGCTCAAATGCATTCTTGAAAGTGGCATTTTTGAGGTGCAAAAGTAATTTATAGGTGAGTGTCATTAGCGACCCATGTACTTGGCCAGTGAAGAGGCAAACCAGATTGTGCTTCTTGTATTACAATTCATTTTATATATGTAGTGAGACAAAAGGGCCACTACTTAATTTTTAATATCATTGTTTTTGTGTACATTGTATTTGAATGTTTTTTTTTCCTTTTTTCACTTTTGGCATGATTTATTGAGAGGTTCCCTCTCAAAATTAATGTGATATATATATTAGGTGGGAATGTTGTTATCGTTAGTGTGAAATCCTATGAACCCTATACATTACATGTTTTTCAACCCCTGTGAGTTCCCTAGGGTTCTCAAACTCTGAAATTGTCAGGAACTGCACCGCAACAGCTGCATGAAGTGGCCGAGCAACTGCCACGTCATACCAAAAAAAATATTCAAAAAATTCAATTTGTTTTTTGTTCATTTTATTTTTTTATTTTTTTTATTTTTTTATTTTTGCAAAAACAATTTTTTGACAACGGCCGTTCTTTTGCTACCGGGGAAACAGCGCCGGGAACAGGCCCAAAATGGCCCTCTTGACCCCCTAAAAATCATCTAATGATTGTTTTGATCCTTTCAGGTTTCCATGGACTTATTTTAATAATGGTTTTCAATCAATATTTTGGACCTCCTTGTACCATTTCTGGGGATAATTCATTTTCATTAATTGTTTGTATTCCTAAACATTTAGAATAAATAAACACAACAGCAGAATCATAGTTTTATATTAAAAAATTCTAAAATATCTTATTACACATGGTCTTAGGTCCACAGTTATAGGTTTCAAATAAATAATTTAAAAAATCTTGCCGAATTTTCAAATACTCCCTAATAAATTACTATGTTTTAGAAACATTCATAATATTTTGAATTTCTTTTTAATTCCAGCTTAAGTTTTATGCTCCACGCTCTACGCTCGTATACTAGCTTCGTTGCAGGTGGGGAATGGGGCTCTGGCAGGAAATGGGTGGTCCTACCTTTAGTTTTGATGGACAGGAACTTGAGAACGCTTTGGAGAACGTTAGGAACGTTCATCGCTCTGCTCGACCTTCAAGGCAAAAAAAAGTTGCCCATTTTTTGTTGCAGCGATTTCAAAATTGCTCCGAAAACATGTACTCCATCATCGCCCTCGCGAAGCAGGGCCATGTTTCCCACAGTGGTCTCTCAAAATTTACTTGAATTATTTCGATGATCACATCGCCATTTCTGTTTCCGTCTAGCTGGGCCCGTTGCGTAGCTCCTGTCCTTTGTTGCAGCACAAATGATTAGGTTCTCGTGAAGGAGGTTGGGACCAATTAGGGATCGTTCGGTGGTTCACTGGTACGTTAAGGCTTTCGGGGGTGCAGATCGACGAGGGTGACGGAATAAATTGCGGTTTTATGAAGCTATGCGTTCTGTTTGGAGCAGGTCCCTGACCGATTGCTAATTTGCTGTAAGTTCCCCTAACCCTAGTTTCATGAATTTTGTGTGATTTGGGCGTTTTGTGGCGGAAGGAATGGATTGCAGGTTACGGGGATCTCTTGTTTAGTTTTTGTGTATTCCGAGTTGAATTATACCTGCAATGCTCTTCGTCTTTGGGCTATCCGTTTTAATTTAGGGTTTTACGTGTTGAACGATTGTATTGAACGATTGCTAGGACGTTTTTGGAGTTCCCGGTTTCTAAGAATGGCGTTTTGGAGACTGGGGAGATGCAATTGAGTGTAGGAGGCGCTATTATGTCCCATTGACACATTCGCAGTTTCATCATGGAAGAGCATTCTCCGTCGTCTGCAACGTCGGGGGACAATTTCGAGACTTTTATGGCGGACCCTTTACGGATTTCTCGACCGCCTGCATCGACCTCGTCCCCGTTGCAAGACATATCTTCTCCATCTTTCAAACCTGCTCACGAGGTTGCGAATGAGGGGAAGGTTAAGTCGCCACTGTCTACTACCCCTGTTTCGCCCTCTTCGGCAACGCGATCTGCATCTTTGACCTCTCCAAAGCGGAGCTTTATATCCAATTTTGGCCAGCCGTGGGGATTGTTCCATGCTGAAGAGGGGAATGGCGCAACGGAGGCTGTGAAGCATCCCCTCATGGGTAGCCATCCTCTTAGTGACGAGGATGAAGAAGATGGTGTGTCCCCGTCGAAGTTCCCAACTGCGTCTGCGTCTTCCACAACACAAACTTTCTCAAATTCTCCGGAGGCTGTTACTTCTGCTAGACCAGCTGCACAGAATCCCAGTCCCCTCTCGTATGGCAGCCGCCCGTTTCAAGGCTCTTCTGAGCTTCCCAGCTTACGCAAGCTCGCGGTATAGCTCGTGTCTGTGTCTTTGTCCTGTCTTTCAGCATTCACTCTCAACGCATTTGCGACTAGTTCTCTGGATTGTTTGTATACAGTGGTTCATGGATTTGATCTGAAGTTTTGATTAAGTATGAACTGCTGAGGGGAATTTCTGGATTATGGTTGTGTTGGGCTTCAAGGAACGGCTCTTTAAAACGTTTCCTATTTGTGGTGCAGAGACAAGGGGCATGGAGAGTGTTAGTTGACAGGGTGAAGGGTGCGAAGGCACGGGGCTCTTTGACGACGCCAGTTGAAGAGCTAAATTACGCTACTTATCATCTCCTGGCATTATTGAAGCTTCGAAGTTATGGTGCTGCTGCCGATGAATTGGCAGCTGTGGGTGATCTCCATTCTACGAAATATCGTTATGAAGAGTATCCTTCCGTGTATCCTGATAAATCAGGTAACCTTTTGGGGGTCAGAAATTGTGAATTCCAGAAACGTTCTGTTCGCTGAAAACTTTTGCAGATGCAGCTAAGTACGTGAGGTTTTGTATTTGCCTTGCTCGTTGATTCCTTCGTTTTCTCTGTTACAGGCTCAATGGTGCCTTTTGCGCTGAGATGGATGCACGCTGAGCTTCCTCATCGCAATGGGCAAACGACTACCACTATAGAACGACTGTATGCTCTCTTGGATTTTTGTAATTCGAGAGTAAGTTCTCATAAGTTGTGCATCATCACTTAGGAAATGTGCTGCTCGTTGATCTTTCAGTTATCATCCTTGAAACACGTCTCAAAAGTCTGTGTTTTTTACTTGTTTAGGTTGCGATGTGACACTCTTGCTGGATATTTTGCGTTACCTCCAATTCTTTTGCAACTTTCTACTGATTCATATCTCTTCCAAGCTGAGCCTATATTTGCTTATCACAACTCATAAGTCATGTGTGTATGACCAGGTCGAATCTTTGCAATCGATTGGATCTGACACTGAAGATTCTTCGTTGCCGTTAGGACAAGCCGTTACTGATTCCCCTTCCAGCGAGGATGTTGATATGGCTGAGGATGCTCCTGCTAAACGGGAAGAATCTGTCGAGGGGACTCTTGTGGAGGAGGTTGGCACTACCGAAGAGGAAGAAGACTTTGGGGAGTTCATGGCTAGTGATACCACTGTTAAAGGAAAGTTGGTTCTTACGTGGATGAAGCGGAAGGACGCTGTTGTGTATGCTCTTGTGGGTCATCATTTATTTCAGAAGCAGTATATTGTGGCGCTGCAGTGGATGAATCAGCTCCTAACCAGGTCAGTTGAAGTCTGCACTTAGTGTTCACATTATTTTCTGATGGGGAAGGATTGTTAGTTTTTCCAGAATATATATGATTATGACACCAGTTTTGCCGCAGGTCCCCTACAGATGCAGATCTCCTGTCAAAGGTAGGTTATGTTCAGCTCCAGCTTGGTGACCTTGGGGGAGCTCAGCAAACCTTCTCTAAGGTGGATGCGCTTCTCTCAGATACGGTGGACGAGAAGCTCTTGAACATGGCAGGACGGAATCGGGGCCTTCTTCACTTCGCCGAGAAGCAGTACACCAAGGCCTTCGAGGAATTTACCGCTGTGTTGAGTAGAAGCCCTCATGACACGGTTTCTGCAAACAACAAGGTGAGCTATTCAGATACGTGTTTACCGAGTGTTAAATGTGTAGCCTTGCCAATTATGTAAAGTTACACTAAATGCTCTGTTCTATTGCATGCTGCTACACGTGTAAATTTTTCCATGAATGCAATCAGTGATTCACTATTTTGTTTGTCGGACTATTTTCTGTATTTTTCGAAAAGGGTTATTGACTCTGCACTGGTATAGGCTCGTCAGTTCCTCAGTAAAATGTGGTACTAAGCACCCGCACTTGTGTTTGGCAGGCACTTTGTTTGATGTATCAGCGGGAGCTTGTTGGTGCAACATCTGTCCTCGAGGACTCACTGCAAGCTAGTCCTCGGTCCACTTTGAATGAGACGATGGTTCTTAATTTGTGCAGCATGTACGAATTGGCGTCTATGAACAGCTTAGACTCAAAAAGAACTCTTAGTGCATGGCTTTTGAATCATGCGCCCGATGACTTTGACCTCTCCTGTACACGTTTGTAGGACTTCGTAAATATTGTTTTATACGGTAATCCTCACAATAGGTAAGTTCCGGATCTTCAACCGTAAACCTTGTCTAAAGTCAGGTTAGGTTCAGGAATAGAGACGAGGGAAGCCAGGCAGTCTCACTCCATTAGAACTTTGAAAAGGTCAAAGATAAAGCTTGTTTAACTGCGGGTAATCTTCCAATACCGGCATGATTAAAGCGTCTGTTCTGCCTATTGATTGTGGAGCTTATTCCTGCCAAAGGAGCTCCGGGGGGCTAAACCTGCCCCCCCTCCCATTGCCCCCATTACCCATTTGCCCAAGTATTCACTTTCCAGTATTGCGTCCGAACGATGGTCTCGATGTTTTACTGCAGTCACGAAGTTTGCAAGGAATTTTAATGGGACGTGCAACACTGATGGCCACCAAGACACTTTAGCCCTTTGTCGTCAGCTCGGAGCCAACCGGGGGTTGGTAGAACAGGATACAGAGAAGGTACTGCCGCTCCCTTTTCCAGCTGCCTTGCAAAATGCTGTAAGCACCAATAGGTTAAAAAAGCTTTGAAACATTAGTATGATAATAACCGACGACCTCCTAGATGGTAAATCATTTTCGTTACTCACTCATGACATTCTTGAACTAATGTACTGTACAGTACATTGCTGTGTCCCTGCCTATTGTATGTTCGTGGGTACTCTTCCTATATCCTTTTTATTTCTTTGATTGCTTGTGTTTCTTTGCTATGGCGTTAACCTCCTCCTGCCTTCCAGGGTCCCAGTTCCGCTAGGGATGCAAGCAATGAGCGACAAGGGCAATTTTTTAAAAGACTAACTTAGGTTCTTGTTACTGATTTTTCTGAATATGGAATGATAAAGCTTAACGCCGGTATTGAATTTCCAAGATATGACCCGAGTGTACTTGCATTATGTTTCAGATGTGCATCATTGTGTTGAGGTGATACTATGGCTACCCAGGACTTCATCCACTGTTACACACGAAGCTAGGTCGGTTCTTTGGGTCCTTTGACTCACTTCTCTCCCGTATAGAAATGGGTCTCAAGAATCAACCCTTGGGGACCATTCGTACATGCACATAAAGTCCTGTAAAATTCTCACTATGGGCTATAATTCAACATATGTACATTTTGATCTTAAATGAAGATATGATATCGTTGTCAAATACATTGGTATCAAAACACAAGTCAATGTCAATGTTACACAAGTGAAAATTCAAGATAAATTCAAGATAGAAATGAGCTTGTGAAACATTTTAGGGTTACAACATTGGATTCTAAATGAATCAAAGAGCCAATCTTGTCTACTACTACCTTTGTTATGAAATGATTGTCCACTTTGAATGTGATGTTTTTTGAAGGTTGCTTTGAGTAGATCATATGGAGACTTCCTTGTGGCTAACTTTAGTTAGGTTGCAATGAATACGTGCAATGTTCTTCATTGATTCTAGTGATATAAAATTTAGAACCTTTCTTAATTATGTTTTTTATAATATGTTTAATGAAATTTTCTCAAAAAAATATTATTAAAATTGTAGACATTCATTTCAAGGTGGAGGGAGTATATTGATTCTTTACACCAATATTAATCCTTAAACGTTGACACAAATGTTTGGTGTCCAATAAATGACAAGGAATCTTTCTAGTAGGACAAAAGTGCAAATATTCATCTTTGGAATTTTGTTGTGAAAAGGAGAAGTCTTCTACAATAGTTTGACTTCCAAATAATGCTTTTTGCTATTTAAGCCAGTAATTCACATGGAAATGAAAAGGGATGATTTTCAAGGTCACTCATTTGTCTTCTAAGGGTTAACCCCTAAAGGACCAAACACCGTTTTTTGACAACATAGCGTTTTTGGGCAGCTCACCACGAATGGAATTTTTATTTTTTTTCTTTGAAATTTTCACACAAGATGTGCCCGAGGAGTAGCTTTAGGGCCCAACAATTTTCATAACTTTTGACCACATGGTTAAAAAGTTATGGTATGATATGTAGTTTTCATTGTTCGGCAGGCAGTCCGGGCAGCAAAAAAAAATTCTTTAAAAATCATTTTCTAGAGAAATAAAAAGTGGAAATTGGTTCTCTAGATTTATGTGCACAAGGAAAGCTTTGAATCATTCCACTTTGATTTATGAGATGAAAGTTATGAGGAATTTTAGTTGTGGGTAGTTTGCGGGTAGTTATAGAATCTCTACTCTAAAATAAACTTTGAAGTCCTTTATTTAACTCAATTTTCAATATTTTTGGAAAAAAAATATAAACACAAGGTGTAGATTGCTTATTACAACATTACAATTGTTTGGATTGGCATTTTTCAATTCCATAATTAAATCCTTAACAATTTAGTATTTTGAATCATTTTCTACTTCTTTCTACTTACTATTTTTTTCCTATATGTTGTACAATTCCAAATGATCTGAAATTTTTCAAGCATGTAGCTAACTTGCTTTGAAGAATGAATCCAAAGAGTTACCACCATTTTGGACATTTTTTCATACAAATGTGACCATGTGAAGTGCAGCTGCCCGGTTTTTCGCAGGGACAAAAAAAGGATTTTTGTCACTTCAAATGCTTATATCTTGCAATCTACACGGTGGAAATTTCTGAAATTTTTTCCACATCTTCTCAAACTAGTTTACTACAAGATCCTACGGTTACATGTGTCCAAAAATGTTTTTTTTCCAAAATTTGGTACTTGTACTAGAAATGGCAGTTTGGGAGCGTTTTTTGTGAAAACATAGTCAAAAACCTTTAGGGGTTAAGTCAACTATTCATCTTGTTTATATCTTAATTGGTTGTACCATATTAGCAAATGGAATATAAATATGATTGGATTATATATATCAATGGTCATTGATCATTGAATGGAAATGGAATTGTCTAACTATGTCACTTCAAGGGATTAAGTCACTGAAAGATTTCATATCTAGCAATAAAAATTAAATGTTCATACATTTGGCTGTTGCGTATTATCATCACTTACCTTCAAAGTCAATAGAGTGTAAGCAAGAAAAGGTTCTCTAGTGTAAACAAAAATAGGTGAGCAAGTGTGTGGAAGTGACTAAGAGCATTTGCAATGCCCCCTTCAACAGTGACGGTATTAGTACTTTGCCGAGTGGTTAACTTTGTCATTTGTAATTAAAATTGCACTCCAATGCAACCGTTATGGGAGGCTCCACTTCCATGGCCTCGGCATGCAACCCCCTGGATTGGCAAATTTGCAAAATGTGAAGGGCCTACAAATTGATTCACGATAGAAATAATCATTATTGTCAACCCTTTTCCGCATTGTTATGCATGCCAATCAATTCAACCTTCCCTTGTTTCAATGAATTTAAAAAAAAAATAATGTAGATTCTTTTCTTTCTTTCTTTTTATAATGCAAAAAAGACCACTTGACGTTGCAATTATCGGCTTTGCATTGGGTCAATTTTTCCAAAGAATAAACCAACACTTCTATGGCCCTGTAGAATGGCTGGCCATTTGCCATTACAAGGCTTGCATGCAGAATACGCATTGCAGATGCTCTAATATGGAAGGCAACCCATTCTTGATTAATTGGCAATGTAGATTGCTTTGTTTCCATGCAAGAAGTGATAACTAGTTATTAATCATGGCAAAGTTGTGGCACGTTATGATTGGCTCTAAGACTCTCAATATTGCAACCAACCCTTGGTGGATTTTGTACCCGGCCCTTGGTCGGAAATAGGAAGGTCTACATGACTAGTGTGGGTCGAACAAAATCTTTAGCTAAAAATTTCATAGAAATTATGTTACGAGAAATACAAATTTGAAAAATTATGAAAACCTTATGAACTCTATTTCTGCACATGGCAAAATCCCCCCACTGTTGAAACCTGCCTTGCAGATACAAGTATCTACTTAAGTGGTCAGGAATGGGTTGCCTCCCTTACATGACTCCGCTTTCGCTTTCGCTTACAAAGTGGACACAACCTTTGTGTGAGTGACTCATAGCAACTCGACCACTGGACAAGGGCCAGGGTGGATTGACCCCCTCACTTGGCCCTACGGGCAAACCCTTTTTTTGCACATGATTTTTTTTGCAAATTTTGAATTCATATTTGCGATCAGAGACCCCAAATCTGTTGATTGAAGTCGAGAATATACCCTGGAACGGCCCAACATAAGGGGGCTTTTTTTTACATGATTGCACCCCTGGTAAGGGGCCGGGGTGAACTGACCCCCTCGCTCGGCCTTGCGGGCCGACCCTGTTTTCCGCACTAATTTTCTTTTGCAAATTTTGAATTCATATTTGGGATCAGAGACCCCTAATTAGATTACTATCATCAATAATAATCCCTAGATCGGCCCAAAATAGGGGGCTTTTTTTTTACATGCACCCCTGGTAAGGCCAAGCGAGGGGGGTAATCCACCCCGATCCTGGACAAGCTGCAGCCGGTAAGATAAACTGTACTCACTGCACATGCTGCAGAACTGTACAGTACTGTACTGTACATCACTAAACCTGACAACTCCAGGATGTCAAGATCTCTCTGTTCATAGATTTCTGTGGCCACTGCAAAAGCTCTGGGTGAAGTTGCAAGTGCCATGTTTCTTGCAGAAATTAAGCTCCAATTGAAACAAAAGAATAAGCTCCAATTCTCCGTCCATGCCGGTATGAATTAAGTTATGAATTGCACGTGTATCATCCTCAGCGCGAAATGCAGTCTGTAAGCAGAGTGCATAAGGTAGGAGGTCCATAAATGGACCATCTGAGGGCTCCAACTGAATTTTTGGGAGATGAAACATCTTGAAACATTTTGTAGTAAATTCTCCTTGAAAGACAAGTGGAATTGGCATCTAATCCTAGAGTCATTTCATATTTTTTGGAGCTTTGTGAAATTAGTTATAAATTTTTTGAAGTTGAAATGGCATAGGGCTCTAAAATGGGTTCACCTCCTAAAATGTACATTGTTTGCACATTGTTGAAGGTTATGAAAAGGCAATATGTACAAATAATTTACATTTAAGGAGGTGGTCCATTTTAGAGTCTAAGCGCTTTTAGAACCTCCTACCTTAATAAGAGCATCCTCAGTCCAACCGCTATATTGGCTCTCCAAATGCATTTCTAATTTTTGACTTGTATATTATTAGAACTTGAAACTACTATCATTGGAAGCGTATCCAAAAGTTTTTAGAATACACATTAAAAAAACAAATTTAGACATTGGTAAACCACTTCAAAATTAAGATGAAAGTAAAAAATTATAGAGGCCTTAGCAAATCATAGGCAACAAAGCAAAATTTGGCCATTGATATTCCAAATGCAAATCCATGTCTTAAGTTAGATTATTTGAAGTGGTTTATTTTTTTTTTCCATTTTCTAAATTTAAAATTTAATTATACCTACTCAAAATACTTTCAATGATAAATTTTCTAATCCTAATTCGCTTCCAATGATAAAAATTTCAAGTCTTAATTCCAAAGCAATGAAAAGATAGAGATATATTTGACAGACATGTTTCTATTTTTCATTAAGGATGACCAAAGTTTCCTAAGTAGTCATTTGTCAAACATGACAACTTTTGTGGATAGACCTTTGGTCATGTTATATCACAAGTATTTCTACACTTGGTTATACAAATATGCATTTAATAATTGTACATATGAAAATTTCAAATTTATTAGAGGGAGGTGGTCTACTTGGGACCTAATTTTATTTTGAAGGTAGGCATTTGCAAGTAATACAAATCTTGGATTTCAAGAAATACCCCTTCTAACCCTAATACACCATCATCATTTGACACTATTTTTAGTGTGCCTCTTCAGCTGCTCTTGCTTTCGCCCTTTGATCTTCAAATACATTAGTTTATCTAACATTTTGATTTATTTATATAACATTTGGAGGTAGTTGACATTTAAAAGTTAAAGGTTTGTAGATAGTAAGGATGGTGTTTGTGCATTTAATGCAATATACATTTAATAATTACACCCTAAATTTTTTTAATAAATAATTTAATTTAAATATTAAATTAAATTATCTAGAAATTTTTTGGATCTTAAAAGAAGGTTCTAAATTCTTTTAGCATATATTTTTGGACATTTTATGAATAAATTATGAATTTTCAAATTACTTGTTATAAGTGTACCTAAAATCAATCTTCTAAGACTCTCACGTTCTCGTGATGTAGGTCATCTACTAGTTGAAATTGACATCTTCATTGTTAGAAGGAAGTGTTTAGTTTGTGTTAAGTGCTTTGTTGTTAGTTGCCGGTGATAACCGGTTGATTAGTAATTGATGCTAGAGTTAGTGATGTTAGGGTTAGGGTTAGCTTGCGGCTAGTTGCCTTTAATTGTAGTGGCCAATTAGAGGCAAGGTTTGGCCCTTGTTTTTCTCTCTCTTTCTTGGTGTTTTTTAAGACGTGGGAAGCATTTGTGTGCAAAGCTATGTATTGTAGTGGTGGGTTATATTTGAAGGAAGCAATGATATAGAGGGGTTTGTGTTGTATTTTGCAAAGTGATGGATTAGAAGAAACATTTGGATATGGTTTCTTGTAAAGGTGATCTATTATGACCCCAAATTTCGGATCTAAGCTTTTATGGTTATAGAGGTATGAGGCATCAAAGTTGAGGTGCTTGAAATCCAAAGTAGCTATGAAGAGAGTATTTGGGAGCTTCAATATTCTTAACTTTTTGTGATCTACTTATGAAACATGGAAAATACTTTCTTTCACTTATCTTCTATCTTGTATCAAAATCTTGGCTTCTATAGACTTGAGAGCTACAAGCAATGCACAAAACAACAACTAGAGTAGAAACCGTGACAAAGCAAAGTCATTAGGAAAATGGCCACCAAAGTTGAAAAAGATTTTGGATTAAGATGAAATTTGGCATATAAAGAGTTGATAAGTTGATCTATTTTTTAAAAAATCAAATAATTTGGAAAGACTTCCATAAGATATACTAGGTCAAAGTTAGATGTGTTAGTTTAGGATATCTTAGAAAAGGTTAGAAAGTCTGTAGTAGGAAAATGTCCACCAAATTTGAACAATATTTTACAATAGAATGAAAACTAGCATGTAGATATTTGAGTAGTTGATCTACATTTTGAAGAATTTTCAAGTCGTTTGAAGCTATTTTCTATCATTTATGCTAGATCAAACCTAGGTATGGCAGTTTCTAAGGCTTTGTGGAAACTATAGGATAGGGATTTGTGAGAAAAGGGAACTTGGGAATAAATTTAGGGATACTGGGGGTATTTGAGAGTATAAAAAGAATTGTTTTCAAAGCGGTACTACAACAAGAGCCCTGTGCTATTTAGAACCAACTCACAAAACATTGTGACAATGTTTAAGAGAATATAGATTTTGGAGAATAATCTAAATAGTTTAGTTTTAGGAAAAGATTTAAAGTAGGTGTATTTATTGTTTCAATTATTTTAAATCCATGAACCATAACAATAATTTATTGCATTAAAAAATCATGGTGAGGGAAGCATTACTTTAAACAATAATTCAAAAAAATTGTATGTTGGTTCTAGATCAATTATAATTATTCATTGTAAATGACTAGCCAAGTGTCTGTATACTAGTAAAGGCCCTCAATTCCAACAAAAATATAATTATTCACACATCTCTCTAATTATGTAACGTGTCATTCTCACATGAGATGCACTTGAATTTTTCTCATACCAACACTAAAAACGATGTAATTGGAAGCTTGAACCCTTCAACAAGCTTCTTATAATGTAGGAACTTAGAGAGACTAACCTCCTTCATTCAACCTCCTAGAAGACAAGAATACTAACCACTACATGGAATTTGCTTCAATCTTCAAACTCAAATTCAATGTGTGGTTCCTTCTCAAGAAATAGAAAGATTAGTTTCATTAAATCGGCAATATTTCATTACTTTGACACATTTCAAAAAACCTATTTTAAAATGTAAATCCATATTTGTCCTAGATGTGAAATCTTCATGTACATATATGTCAGAATTTTTGGAGCTAAAATTGTGCCCATTTTAACAAAAAATGATATCAATTTCAATGAGCATGTTGCATTAGGACTAAGGAAGCTATAAATCAAATAGTTGATAACTATAGTTGCTCATGTACACAACTTGCGTATTATATGCATGGGGACATTCTGGTGAGGAGCTAGCCCACTCTATGGGCATTCTGCATGCCTGGTTGTGTAAGGCCACCTGACAAAGTGGGTGTATCCTACATCATTGAGGTATATTGTAGAACTTAACAGGAGTTGCGGTGAACACCTTCACACAAAGTCGGGCCCAATTGATACCTCTCGATCGACGTTGAATTGAGTAATCTAGTGTGAGGAGCTTTAAGAACGAGCGAGTATCTCTCATTCAAGCTCCTCGTAGAATTATATTGTTCGTTAAGTAAACTTTGGCTCAGCACAGCGTGAAAATTTAATTAGAGCTTGAAAATTGCAAACACAGGGACCGAGTTCATATCGCGTTTCCGGTGGTAATTCCCGGTGAGTCTCAAATTTCCCACTGAACTTTAAAATTTGACACCTGTAAAAACTTTTCTATTTACAGGTATTTTGGACACATGTTGCAACTACACGTACACAGGGAAATTTGAGACTCACCAGGAATTAACACCGGGAGCGTGATATGAACTCCCTGTGAAATGTACGTGTGGGGGAGCTTGGGTTTTGTGGATCGATGTGCCTTGGAAGTTGACAGGAAATTAGGAAGTAATATCTTTAATCTTGGACTTCGATTTGCACGGAAGGCTTGCTGTGAATCATCCTGATCACCAATTCGAGGCCGGAGCAGTGGCATGACCCGAATCTTAGCTTCAACGGGTGAGGGCAATTTCAACTGAATTTCCAAATCTCTGATAGCCAAAAATGAGACGCATAATTAGGCGTTTTTTCTTCGACAAATTGCCGCGCCAATGTAAATGAAATTCCCTTGCTTCTGGATGATTCCCTCACATTGCTAACCTTTACGAATGGAATTAGTACTACTGCTACCGAATCACTGCAAACTGCATTGAAGTCGATTATGATCGCAATCAGATCGATTCTGCAGTAAAATTTTCCAGTGAAGTGCAGTACTGTTCGTGACATCGCAAACGGCGAGGTCGTACTCATTTCCTTCGAGAGCATCGATCGAGGAGGAGCTGCATCAGCCAGACGCCAGACTGGTGCTGCGCAGCTGGAGCGCGCTTGCGTTCTTGTTTATGGCGTGCATGCGCTGGCTCCACCGAATTACCGCAGCGATGATATATATGCATGTGAAGTTACAGTCGCCATTCAATGCGGCCACGTGAAAATTTAGCTAGCTCGGTCCATACTTACCTCGAATCAGACCAGACCAGCCGTAAATTTTCCAGATTGACCTCTTCTGTTTTACTTCTTTCTGCACATTTACTTGAAGGCTTCTGAGAAAATTGTAATGGCGATATCAAAGTCCAAAGAGTGAATGACCGATCGGCCCAGAGCATAAAGTGGTACTCCAAAGCTTCGGAGTCAAGCCCTGGGAGGACAAGTCCTGTGACCTCATGGATCACAAGCAGGCTCGGATGAAGTGACGTCGCCGCAAGGAAATCAAAGACCAGGCAAGGTAAGTTATTAATTAAGTAGGATCGCATGGCCGCATGGTCCATCCCTTGCGCTTTCTTAATTACACGCTGGGAAGGCGGTTTCTGGACTGTTGTGGGTTGACATCATCTGCCCCGATTCGACGATTCCTGCAGGGAGTGCCAGGGAAGACAGTGACATAAATCCGCAGCTCTTTTGCAGATTCATGCAGTAATGTACTGATTGCCAATCTGCCAAGCTAGTTTTCAGTAGCGTTGCACTATTCATTGCAGCACCGTTGTGGCGTTGAAATGTGTTTGAATCGCGATCCTGGACTGGAAATTATATGCAATGCCAGGCCATGGCTGTACTGCAATACTGCCTGCGAGCTCCGACATTTTTATCCAGCATTCAGGGGCACGTGAGAGAAATTCATTGAATATGGTAAAATACAGGACAATGAAGTTCTCACCGAATTTGAAGACCAGGGTTTCAGCACAGTTACACAGAGAATTAGTGGACAAATTTGAAGGAGTCTGATTGTTATCTTTCCTTTTCCTTTGTCAACCGGTTTTCCACTTCGTTTTCCACGAGCCTCTATTTTTATTGGAATTCTGGGGTTTTTTAGAATTTTAGAATGGAAACTATCCTGTAGTTTTCAGTTATTTGGGTGATCGAACCAGTTCACATTCCATTAACTGCCTGTTCTCCCCGAATCTGATCCGGTTACGTGGGTGATTGAACTGGTTCTCTTTACATCAAATGCCGGTACATCGAGGTAATTCTACAGAGAGTTCCTATATCAAAATAGTTATATGCAGCCCGCAAATCCCTTGAATCCAGACTTTGAATACCTGAATTAAGATCCCATGTGCATTACCCAACCTCCAGCTGTTGCATCCACTTTGCTCGAGTTTATTTGCCTTCCTTTTCCTTTTCTTCCTTTGGAACTGACGGTTTCTCGGGATCCAGCCAAAGCGGCAGAGCCTCGAGTTCCTCTGACTCTCTGAGCTTGATAAAACCGCTTTCTCAGACCACTTTGTAATCTCTGGAATATGCCGTGTCAAGTAACTCGACAAAATCAGTATTCACATGATTGCCCGGGCACACTCCTGTGGAACCACAGCGCATTGGTATTTGGACTCTAATGATCATGAATCCCTTCGCTTTCACGCACAGTATCCGTCCCATGGATCGAGAATACGACACAATAGGTTCCACCATGAAACCACATCCCCAGTTTAAAGCAGTGAAGCCAGCCCGACCTTGTTTTAATAAACAAAAACAAAACCCTCACATCCCTTTTTCCAAGTCGAAGAAGCGAGCCAATCACACGGTGGTACCGGAGGAATGGCCGGACTGTAGCAAGCTGTGGTTCTGGCGGAGTGGCGGTGCGTTGCTTCTCGCGTGTGCTGGACCAACCAGGTTTTCGGAGAACTAATTGGAAGCTTTCTCGAAGCCTTTAGGTCCCTTTTTGACGATAATATACGTGATGTCACCGCACTCTGGGGTCAATGGCATCCAAATTAGGTCGAAGGGGAGTTGCCGCCAGCCTGTGGGAGAAACTTCGTCCAAAGATGCAGGGCGCCACTTCGGGAAAGCCTTTTAGGAGTCAACTTCATCCTCGTGCACCACACGGCGCGGATAAGTCGACACAGGCATGATTCATGGGCATGATATTGGTCTCTCTTTTTTTTGGTACACATTGACATCGATCGCTTTCGCGTTGGAGGAGGGTCTGGACTTCTGGAGGGTAGCGGGTTGACATCTGGCGCAGTTGCTGCAAGCACTGATTGCCAGGGCACGAAGCTCGCGATTGGTGGGCAGGAGGACGGGAGGCCAATTGTTGGCGGTGAGGCCCGCAGATCTCGAGAGCATAACAGGATTAGCCTGAAGTTGGGGGTCAACTCCCTTCTCATGATGCAGGCAGGAGACGGATTGGGATGTATCTTTGTGTATCTGACCCTGCATTAGACTATTCGAGGATCACTATTTCAAATTTATCAAACCGCATGGATCATGAGGGCGTTTCACCACCAAGACGCGAGGTCCGACCTTATTAGCCCTGCTGTGCAAGGCCTGATCCTTCCCCTTTTCAGATTCCAAGCAGTGATTGTTTGATCAATGTGACTCTCAAATCAGCATTTCCGCCCTCCTTCTTGCCTTTATTTTTACGACGCCGTCATTGTCGAAGAAAAAATTATTGATCGTTTGATCAGAGTCAATTTGCCAGCCATCCTCACATGAAGACAATCATTTCTGGATACGAAGCAGCGAAAATGTTAAATTAATTTCAAAATTTTGGATGATTGAAGAAGCGACTTCCACAACAGTGGAAGGTGAAGTACTGTAAAACTGACCTGCTGTGGCTCGAGCACGAGGCTGGAGTTTGCAGGCAGCTAGCGCCACAGCGTGCACGACGAGGTTGCGTTCAGGGAACGAGGGAGCGGTTTCAGAATTCGAGGGTCAACTCCATCCTCGTGGATCACAAGGCAGTCCAATTCTGGAGATCGATCAACTGTTACTCATGTTCGCATTTCGCAATGTATTTTCTTCCATTTAAGTGAGAAAAAAAACACCGGTTTTCTCATGACAGCTAGAGACTGCGGTGGTGCGCCAGATTCGGTCGGAGCATGGAACATGAGCAGCTCGTTTACGTGGCTTCCCCTCTTAGGCTCCCATCCGTGTCCCAATCCGTAGAACAGAAGAATCGCCCTCGACCATTTATTACTGGGAAAATCAAAAGATAGAAATTCCCAGCATCTGCCAAAGTCAGCCATATTATATAATACTCTCACTCCTCCCCTGGGACAATCATTTCCAATAACTGCAGCAATTAATAATGAAATATATGTGTTGCCCTATTGTTCCTCGCGTGCACCGGATCTGTTGGAGAATGGAATCGAATTTGCTTTCAACGGCACTACGGCAGGGATTATGATACAGTGGCTTGGGATTTAAGCTTAAGCTTACACCAATTCGCCAAATAAGGTAACTTAAAGCTTACTCTCATCAGGTTGCCTCACACTGTTTTTTCTAATACTTTTCACACTTGAGAGATCTAATTGGAATGGCAACCTGGTGAGAGACGTATTCAGTTTGTCTGAGTTGCTCTAAAGGCCTTTAATTTGTCATGTTTTGCATCAGGCATTTTTCTGAAACGGCAGAGTGTGCAGTTTGCGACCGACTTTGGCTACCTGGACACTGCTGACTCTGCAGAGAGTGAATGAAGAGGGTGAAGTTTCTGGAGAGTTTTGGTACAAAATTATTTCATATGTTCTCGTCATATCTTTCGCAAACCCTATGTAGCAAAAAATTTGGAAGCTTCTTGTCATTAGAGAAAATCTGGCCTCTGTGGAGGGCCGCTTGACTTTTAGTAGATGTTCAAATTCAAGGGGAAAAAATCCCCAATCCAGTGTGGCACACCATGTATTTGTAATTGCACATTTTCATTCAGTCAAAAGGCCCCTCACAGGATTTAGATTTCCTCTAATGTGTTATTGATATTTTGAATTAGAAGGCACATCTTGTATAGTAAGATGCACATTTTAAAGAGTATATTACTAGCTAGATTTGATGGAAAATTTCTCTTACAATCACTCTTTGAAGTTTCAATTTTTGTTGAGTTTGCAAATGCGTCATGAACTCAACAACCATTCACCTCAACGTCAAACCTCATAGGAATCCAACGTAAAATTATTTCTAGTAGATAGAATATTCTGCCCCCTCAAGAGAGTCACCAACTCAACAACCATGCACTTCCACCTCAAACTTTGTAGGAACCCAATGTCTTACAAAAGCGTCAAATTCTTTCTAGTGGATAGAATCTTTTTTTCCTTGAAGAGAGTTTTGCCGTGTATTTTCTTAGGAACAAAATATTGTCTAAGACCTTAGAATGGTTTGGCAATATACACAAACGTGGAAGGCTATGGTAACTAGAGTGGGTACATGTGAAAGGTAATTGAATGAACTTACATGAGGATTGTAGATGTTGATCTCAATAAAAGTGACATTTTGAAAGTATCAAAGTTGGTAAATTCTAATTGGGTGCACTATATTGCTTTCTAATTGTAGTGCACCCAATTAGAATCGAGGCAATGTATATTTACCAAAATCAGCCAAACGTTGACTAAGAGTCCAAGACACAAGTTCAAATATGAATTTAACCCCTAAAAGACCAAGGACTTTTTATTTATTTATAAAAAATCCTCAAAACTGTCATTTCTATTGCAAGGTGCAAAATTTTTAATTTTAATTTTTTTTGCATATCTAATTGCAAGATCTTGCACTAGTCAAGTATAAAAATGTGCAATAGAAATTTTGAATACAAAGATTGCAAGATATCTACATTGAACCCCTAAAGGACCAATATGTGTTTTTCGGCCGAATAGAAATTTTGAGCAGGTACCTATGATTAGAGATTTCCATGTTTTGGGCTGAAATTTTAATAGAAGGTGGGGATGGGGAATATCTTTCATATGCACTAAATTTCATGACATTTGAAAATGTGATAAAAAATTTTGGCCTAATATGTTACTTTTTTCCTTGGTCAGGCAATATGGGCATATCAAAAAAAAAATTCAAAAAAAAATTCAAAATTGGTTCTGTAAAGTTCTCTATATATATGGAAAGCTTTTGAATCATTTCATTTTGATCAATGAGTCAAAAGTTTTGAGGAGTTTTAGTTTGCGGATAGTTATGGATTCTCTACTCTAAACTAAACTTTGAAGTCCTTTATTTTACTCAATTTCAAATTTTTTTGAAAAAAATAAAATCTTAGGATGTATATTGTTTATTACAATATTGCAATTACTGGGATTGGAATTTTTCAATTTTATAACTAAATTCTTAACAATTTTGTATTTTTGAATCATTCTCTATTTTTTTTACTTACTATTTTTTTTCTATATGTTGTAAAATTCCAAATGTTGTGAAATATTTTAAGCATGTAGCCAACATGTCTAAGAAATAGTATCCAGAGAAGCACCACCATTTGGGATACTTTTTTATAGAAAACTGAGCTCGTGAAGTGCAGCTGCCTTGTTTTTTGCAGGGCCAAAAAAATGATTTCAATGAATTTGAATGCTTATATCTTGCAATCAACAGGGTGAAAATTCCTGAAATTTTTACCACACGTTCTCAAGTCAGCATACTACAAAATCTTATGGTTACATGTGTCAAAAAAAATTCAAAAAAATTGTACTTGTACTGAAAATGGCAATTTTGTAGGGGGGGGGTGGTAAAAATATACTCAAGGAACTTTAGGGGATAATTAGTCACTCACATGTGAGAAGTTGACAAAGTCTTTTATCTTTTTATATATGTAACCAACTTTGATGGCACATTCATTTTGCAACACGCTTCTTAATAATGTTGACTTTGATGTAGAAACCTAAACAATGTGTAGACTTTGATATGGAAAAATGAATAAACGAATTCATTCATTGCCAATTAACCCTAAAAGTCTCTCATGAGTGACTTTATGAGAAACAACAACAATTGCACCTCTTCATTTAAGAATTTGATCAATTTTGGTAGGTCATATCTTTTCAAGGATAAATATATAATTTTTGAAAATTATATATTTGTCAAGGCCATGGATTCATTATCAAGATGAAAGAAAATCTAGGCTTTTATGTACATTGCACTATACTAAAAATTGTATTAGTGTCACCCATACTAATTACTTACTCAAGGATATAAATTCTTACTTTAAATGAATGTTTTACTATGAGCATAGATATCAATATTATTCAAATAACTCTATAAACATAGTTGATAAAAACCGTGGACAAAAATATTCATTGAGAATCAAAATTAATAGTATTTTAAAATTAGTGTAGGCAGACCTAAATACAAATTTTGAGTGTACCATTGCACACATCGCATCTTTGCCCTAGTAGAATGAATACTAACTGAAAACCTGACTTGTTCTTCTCAAAATTTGACAAGCACGGTCCTAGTATGGACCCCCCTATGATAAAAATGATGAACCCATAAAAAAAAACAATGGGTAATAAGTAACTAAAACAAGATTAGTTAGACTTCAAACACGGAAAAACTTTGTTGAAAGTACCCTAATTGCGGAAGAGACCTCTATATAATTGCGAATTTTTCTCATTTCTAATACAGGAGTCCATACTAGGACCGTGCCAATTTGACAATATTTGCCTGACTTGGTCCCTCATTGAAAGGCCGTATCCTTGTAGGGTTAATCACACAATCCCTAGAAAAGGATAGATTGCCAGTGATAGTTGTTTCTTCTACTCCAAATCTTAGGGCCTCCTGCCATGTGCCGGGCGGGTTAAGTTTGCAAGGAAGCTACGGGGACAAAGTTTGGAGTTGTCCTGCCATGTGGACCTGATGGGTGGGAAGTGATCGAGTAAGAATACCCCACGTATTGATTCCCTCAAGATTGTCCAATCTTGACCAATGGGGTTGTCCACTGCTTTTAGTGGAACTTGAAATCCTCCTTTTCCACTCACCGAGGCTGGCAAGACAATCGATGTTCACTTCTTGTATTTGAGTGCTTTTTTTGCCGGCCCAGCTCACCCCCAGACCTCCAGACCTCCGTAACAGTGAGCAGATTGCAGCCGGGTGGAAGTAATTAGGCGGCCGTGGGGGGCAGGATTCTTCGCTTTGGTGCTCCTGGTTCCACTGTTCAAGTCAGACGCCTCCAGGACAGGCATAGGCAAAGGCAAGGAACGCATGCGGTCTAGACTCCTCACCCACTTGACTCCATGTCCCCCCACCACCACCACCACCACCACCTCTCCCCTTCCCTTCCCATACAAAGAGCCTCCCATTTTCTCCCTTCATTCCACTCCATTCCATTCCCCAACGTCGCCCACGTCGCAGCTAAGCCCAGCTCGTTCCTTCACGTGCATGCAGGTCCATGCAGGTCCTAAACTTCTGTCACCACCCTCACACACTCGCCTTGGCCGCCCAGCACTCCTCCTCCCCTTCGCTCTAGCCAGCCTCTTCCGCATTCCTCACACGTCGCGGGTCTCGGTTCTCCGCCGTGCTCTCATCAATTCTTCGGACCCCAGCTGTCGATCACTTTGGAGAACGTTTCTTAGTAGTACGTGAGGTTGCTTGCGAAGAAGAAGGCAGCACTGGTTTGAATATACTCAAGCGCATTTGTTTAATTGGTGAGTTCGGCATATATTGCTCTTGGGGTTAATTAATTTGTGGAGGACTACGTACTGGAGGGACAAGAGGAATTGGCCTTGGGGGGGCGTGGGAGATCGGGGTGGGAAGACGTACTTGCAGGCTAGGGACGGGTGGAATTGGCAGTGGTGGTGGGATTGTGGGGGTCGTGGTGTGTAGGGTTGGTGGGGGTGGAGTTACCATTGAATATGGGTGTGCCGGTGGAGTTTGCCGATGGTGATAACGTGGGTTATGCTTCCGACTTGACGGATGCTGAGAGCGATGAGGAGTGTGCTTGCGTCCCCCGAGTGCCTGAGTGTGTGGCCCCGCGAAGCTCCAAGCGAACGTGTGGCGCGGTGTCGGAGAACGGGGTGGTGCCGGAGCGACGGGTGCGGAGTAGAATCGATGAGCAGCTGGAGCTTTTGCGGGCTGTTATACCTTTGTCTTGCACTGTGAGTATATTTTGATGTCTATGTTTTGTGGAGCAGTTTCGAAAGAGGAGAAAACTCCGTCCGTGGACCATGGCTCTGCAATATTGAAATGTTATGTCGCCATGGGGTGGAGAAGGCTGAGGGATTGAAGATGGGAGCCTGACGATCCTTGCTCCATGGTGGCGTGCAGGATGAGAGAGCGTCGGTATTGACAGACGCGTACGAGTACATCGAGCAGCTGCAGAGACAAGTGCAGGAGCTGCATTCGGAGCTTGACACGGAGCCATGTAGCGACGACGATGCGAGCTCGTGTGAAGACGACTTTGAAAGTCCGTCTTGTAGCACCGAGGAGAGGGCCGTGGATTCGAATTCTGCCTTCGAATGGAGCTGTGCCAGTCGTCGTGGGCGGTCGCGGTCAAGGGTAGGTTTCTTTAAGTCTTTCTTTCTGCTTCCGCTTCGACTACAGACTGAGCGCGATGGCCAAGTTTACAGTATTCTGTGTTTGCAGAGTCTGACGAGATTCTTGGTATGACCAGGTGGAGGTGGTAAGCGCCCGAGCGGGTCTGCGAATCCGCGTCGAGTGTGAGAAAAGGGCCGGCCTGCTGGCAGACATTATGAAGCTGCTCGAAGCAAGGGGTTTGAATGTGGAAGAAGTCAGCGTAGCTTTTGAGGAACGATTTGTATTGGACTGCCTTGGATCCCTGGTACAGACACAAATCCTTCAAAGCCCCGATCGTTCCGTTGCACCGTATGTCATTGTTACAGAGCCGTTGTTGGGATAACCGTCCGTATATTGGTATTGTAATCATGTGGTACCGAGCGCAGTCAGCAGCGACTGGGAGTTTCATTTTGAACTCTTTGAATCTGTGCTGACTGGTCGTTTGGTTTATTGCAGGTTGACAGAAAGCATGTTCTGGAGTGCAGATACGTGGGATCACGCCTTCGCTCTCTGATCACCATGACGCACGCTTGAAGTCGGAAGTACTACACTTGAACTGCTTTCCTTGATCTTTCAGTGCCGTGCACGCACTGGTGACTTTTACCACTGGTGCATCCACGTACGCGTTGAAAAAATTTAGAAGGCTAAACGAAATCCAAATGTTGAAATCCGGAATTTCTGCTAACCAGAGCCGCGGAGTTGCCACCTCCAGAATCAAGTTAGGGGGGACATGAGAGAATGACTGTTTTCTGTAAGTCCAGAACGGTACCCGGGCTGCTGCAGATCTTCACAATGTCTCATCAGACGTTGGCTTTGCAGCTTGGATTGGAGGTTTAAGCAAAGCCTACAGTATGAATGAATCTCGAGTTTTTGCTGACGTTATGAATGCTAGAATATCAGCAACCCTTCTCATAGTTAAGCGTCGATTGCGGGTATGTCTTGGTGCGTGGATTCATTCAATTGCTGATCTCACTTGTCACCCTTAGGTATTAAGTACAGTACGTCACCCTTAGGTCATTCAATTTGCTCTCCGACATTGTGGACGACTAAGGTTGGTTGGATGCGGTATCTGTCAAAGAGACCAGGTCTCTCTCCTCTTTATGTCATCTACCTGAAATCCGATTTTCAGTGGTTGAGCTCCTCTTGATGCTATAATGCGTTACGGAGCACAGTATGTAGTATTCAGTGGTTCTCCCATTCTAGAAAAGGGATGTAGAACTCACAGCTCCTTCTGCTTGGAGTCCGTTCAGTGTAATCTATCTTATCGACCTCTCTCCCTTTGAAGCAGTTGCTTCGTCATGGGCTGAAGGTGTCATTTTACTACCTGAAATGAAATCTTTTTTTTTCACATGGAAAGGTGGATGATGTGAGACCTGGCACTTCTCCACTCTGCATACACAATCTGTCTCACACATCCTGATTTTCTCCATCTTCCAGTGCCTCCGATCCGCCATCACTTGGAGTTTCTCGAAACTTGCCATGAGAAGCTTCAATCTCCATCAGTACGCATTACAAACTGGCATGCTTCGTAGAAATCTTAGCTTTCTTCTGGCATGAATGGGGGGAAATTGTGAAACTTGCGGAAGCATTAATGCTTGAAATCCTCACAAATACCAAGTGGCAATCGCTTAGTAGAAAATATGTCCAGATAATAGATTCTTGTTCTCCAACTATGGGTTTGCGAAATGTTGGATCAGGTATTAAGAAGAAGAACCGATTGTCTGTCTGGTCATCTTGAAGTTATGTCTGAATTGCCCCTCCTTCCACGAAGACCGATCTTAGCTGCTGTGAAACTCGAAAGGGTGAGAAATGGAGGAGAATTGGTTGAAGAGCTTCAAAACTTAAAAAGTCTTGATTTCACTTCGGAGTGTATTGATCAATGAGTAAAGAAAAAGCAGGTTACCAACCCTCAAATGAGCTCGTAAACAACCAATATATTTTGTTAAAATGGTGGTATTCCATAAACTTGGCACTTTCATGTTTAGATTGTGCGGTTTGAAATCTATGTTTGTCCTAGAAATTACTAGAAAAATGGCGTACGGAATACCACCATTTTAACAAAATTTCCCCTCAACATAGCACAGGTACATAGGATTTGAAAGCTACTCCTCAAGTCCTAAAATAATCTTCATAGTGCCCTTAATTTTTTGTCCCAAAATGATCTTCCTATTGCACTTTGTAATATTGGAATAGGTCAAATTTGGCTTTCGATTGCTTTTGGGGACTAGCATAACAACCTTGAGTAGTAGTTCCCCTCCATCTATGCAATCGTCAATCGAAAGACAAATGATATGATTGGAAGGATCAATCAACATTGTTTGTTTTTATTTTTTGCACCTCTTTGAGTATTTTCCAAATGAAAGAAATGAAGCTTTGGGAGGTGAAATGGAGGTCCAAACATTGTCTTGGGTGTGTACTAAATGCCCATGAAATGAAAACCTCACACTCAACAATTAAACATCCACTAGTGCTCTTTAAAAATGCCCCCAAAATTCCACTTTTCAATATCCCAAAACTACACTTTGAAAAGGGCTTTGAAGCTCAAAGTTTCTTGGATGCTAAAAATGCATTGAACCCTACGTACAATGCAAAGCATGTTTTTAAAATGTTATTTTTAACCTTAATCTAGAACATTTTGTCCAAAGGGAAGATCATTTCATTCATTTGGGGACGGAGGTAGTATTATTCTTGTGGTGTATTGTATATATGAAGTTTATTGATGGTCACTACAAATTTGAGTCTTTTATTTTGAAGAGATAGTGTGCATCCAATTAAATGTATTTATCTAAAATTTATTTATTAAATTTATTTTAAAGAGATAATTTTGCAAAATTAGTTCCAACATGTAGTCTAGCTTATCTGTTTTTTATAGAACTTTTTCGATTTTCTATGACATTTCCTATATTATTTATATATATTTTGAGTATTTAGTGTCAAAGTAGTCCAAAGTGCACTAAAAGTTCCAAAAAATTAAAAGATGTTTTGGTAGATAGTCAAAACAGTAGTTAAAAGGACAAAAAAAGCAAAAAGAGAAAGAGAAAGATAAGGAAGACAAGAAAAAAAGATAAAGAAAAAACAAATTAGGGATTTGGGGAGATTCGATCGCGGAGCGTTGCTGCTGCTCCCCTCGCTTCCGATCTCCTCCCCCTTCCTGAACTTAAACCCCTCTCCCTCTCTCATTCACTCTCACCCATGCAGAAAGTAGAAAATAGTGCAGATTGTAAAGTTTCTCCTAGTGCTGTAATCTTTGCGCGTACCATTTGTATAATTGCAATAAAATTGAAAATTGTGTATTTGTGTTGTTTGAAATTTGAGTTTCTGTGAGTTGTGGCAAAATTGTTTGAATTCTAGAGGTACCGATTGTGGATTTGGAGTTGATTGTGAAGCCGGAGGTCTTAGGGGAAGTTGGGTGAACTTTCGGTGTGGATTAGTGAAGGCTGTGGGTGGAAAGGTGCACGTTGGTCGGTGGATTGGGAGAGAATCAACGCAGTGCGATGAAGTTGATTGGCGAATTGAAGGGAATCAAAAGCTGAGTGAGTGAGATTTCGATTTGCCAAATTGTCCCTGGGCCAGTCGGTGGAGCGACGATGAGCAAACAAGAGATCAGATTCGGCAGCAAATTCAGAGGCGCAGCAATCAGTTTGGCGGCCACAGTGCCAATCAACGAGGGAAATTGGTGAAGAAAGGCATCAGAAGGAAGTTGAACCTATGGTACCGAATCAGGCCCAAATCGAAATTTGAATTCAATTTTGTGTACCTTAGTATGAATTCTTGTGCGTGATTGATCTAGAGCACTAAAAGTATGAAATTGTTTGTGAAATTGGGTTGAAATCAGTGTGGAAATTGTCAATTCGGCAACCTGTGGGCTGTAAATTGAATTAGGGATTCAGAATGGCAAGGTTGTCCGAAATTTGTAATTAAATTGGAATTGGAAGTGTCAATCTCCAGATTGTAATCCAAAACCTGGTACGATTACAAGCGTGTAAGAAATAAGGTGAAATTGTGTAAGGACTTGAAGAAATCAGAAAAATTTGTCGCCGAAGGCCAACGAAGGCAGCCGCGGCTCAATCAGTCAGGGTGACGAGTAGACGTCGGGTCGGGCCGGAAACCGAGATCCGGCAGCCTAATGGGGTGAAGTCCGTCGATCCAGTCAGTCCAAATATCGCACGGATATCCGCCAAGGTATCGGGCGCGGGTATAAACTGGATATAGGATGGGTAAGGGACTTGGTGGTTCGGATACGAGTATTGGGCCAATCCGGGTATTGCACGGCCATAGGATAGTGATGACCAAAAACAAATTAAAATAAAGGGTCAAATTTTTCGAATGACCCTTGGGCCGTACCACTAGTTTGGAATCAATCCATTTGGGAGTTAGAATTAGAGTTAGGCTTTTGTTATTTGTTTTGCATCAATGTTATTAGAGTGTTGTATTGAAAATTGCATATACATGTTGTAAGTGGGGTTCTGTGTGGATTTTAGGTAGAGCATACTGATTTGCACGTGTTTTGGCCATATTGTTCCTAGAGCCTTGGGGTGACTTATTGTAAGCCTTTCCAAACCCTTAACTCTAATTTGTTTTGAAATATTAAAGACATATATTTGTACTATTTTCAAAGTACTATAGTGAGCTGTACTAAAGTCTAAGTCCTGCATTGCATCCATACACAAGTCAGTCCACATTGAACTATTGTCACGAGCCAGCAGCACACTAGACAGGACTGCAACTGCATACATCTGTCAATAGCATCTAATAATGGACAGCTTGAGTGATATCTTGGTTTTTAGTGGGATTAAGAGTAAATAAGAGTCTCGATTTTGCAAATTTGTACATTGTGACCTTTGAGCACATTACGCTAGCCTTACATAGCTCAGTCCCTGGTGTTCAAACCTGGATTTGATTGAATAGAATCAGATTCCAACGATTTATACTACACAACACAACCTTTTAAATTATAGAATAACTTTTTAATACTTAAAAGTATCTCAATCATTCTAACTATACAAATTTAATATAAGAGTTTCAATATTTGCTTGTGTGTGTTCTATGCTTTGCAATTCTTTGAATAATATACAATGCAAGTAACAATATTTTTTTCAACAAAGATACAAATTAAATTGACTTCTTTGCTTGGAGGGATATTATAGTTAGTGGTTATATTCTATCGCAACCACATTCTTACTTTTTTTAATTAGTATAGTAATAATATACTACCATATATAGAAATTGTACTTCTTTTCTTCAATCTTTTTTGTCCAACCTTGAAGTTGAACTATTTTTTATTCTTTTATTTATTTTTAACCTTATAATGCTACATAGGACAAAAAAATGTTTATAGAAACAAAGAATGCACATATTCATCCAATAGTTAGACCCTTTTTTAGTTGACTATCTAGATAAGAAGTCTTGTCCTTCGGTAAGGTTAACCCTAATATCAAAGTAAAAATACAAAGTGTTCGATGGATGTCTTTTTGTAGAAACAAAGAATGAATCTATAAGGTAGGGGTCTCTAAAAGCGACCTCTAATATAGAGGTACATCTTACTTACTTCAATGTACCAACACTGGACATTTCAGAAGGGGGGCGCTTTTAAAAACCACTGCGTTTCAACTTAAAAAATTTGTAACTAATTCCATGAAGGTCCAAAAAATATGAAATGGCTTGGATTAGATGCCAATTCCATTTTTCTTCCTAGTAAAATTTACTGAAAATTGTTTCAAGGAGTTTAGCTTCTTTGAAATGCAATCAGCTCATAAAGGGTTGCTTTAACAGCCTCCTACCTTAGATCGAAAAAATGAAACATTTTTTAGTAAATATCTACTACCAAGGTGGTATCCTTCTAGGATTAACCTTAAAAACAATGAAGAAGATGCAAAACATCTTTAGATGACTTCACCTAGTAAGTATGTAGGATGGAAAACAAAATTTCATCCATTTTTTTTAGGTTTCTTGAGTATATTTTTATGGAATAGTATTGTGAATTCCCTTGATTATGATATCATTGACTTTTCTAAAAAAGAAGATGCTTAGTACACAGATCACCTTTGGAGTGTATTTTGGCCATTTTTTGTTATGTACTCTTGTTGTGAATTGTAGCTATAAAAGAAATTAGAATTTGAGTTTGACTAGTGAAATGAAGATTATCATGTTTACTTTCTCCTCCAGTTGAAATTTTTGAAAAATTCATAAACTTCAATATTTTATAGCAATA
This sequence comes from Antitrichia curtipendula, assembly GCA_951230915.1. Taxonomy (NCBI): domain Eukaryota; kingdom Viridiplantae; phylum Streptophyta; class Bryopsida; order Hypnales; family Leucodontaceae; genus Antitrichia; species Antitrichia curtipendula. Next base: position 3,311,009 of record OX579635.1, read on the forward strand.
TGAACTTTGGATCTATAACCATAGCTTGTTGATTTTCTAATTTTAGATTGACAAGATAACTTTGGTTTACACCATGATATTATAAACTATAATACACATCTATGGTGAAAATTTTGAATTTTTTTATTATATTTGATACTTTATATGAATTTTCTTCATTTTTTCTCAGAATACTATAATAATTTCAATATTTCTCCAAAATTTAAAACTTTTACAATTTATAGTAGACATATGATTTCATTTTTCAAAAATAAATGAGAATAATAAGGAAACAAGAAGATTTTGTGCTCATGTATTGTTCACTTCTACTCTCTCTTTTCAGGGTTGTCACATCGGACGGGCTAGGGTAAAAAGACATCCCGGACGGACGGGCCATTTGTCCGTCCGGACCGCCGGACGGGTCAAACCGGTTCGGACATCTTAGGGACTAGAAATTTGGTAAGTGAAAACAAAATTACCATGATTTACCATTGGTAATTCTACGTTGGAATTGGGGCGCGGACGCAAGGTGTGTAGACTTAAAAGAGGCGGAAACGTCTTTGGGTTGGTGCAAACACTAGGGGGCGGGGACGTCTGAGTTCGGGCAGATACATCTATGTTTAGGCGTAGACGTCTACGAATGGATGTGGACTTAGAGGAGCATAGTTTTGGAAAGTGTGGGTGCAGACGTCTTGTTGCGGGCATGAACGCCCATGGACGGGCATGGACTTAAAAGGGCGAAAACTGTATGCGTATAGGCGCAGATTTAATCTCTCCAAGTATCGACGTATTTGTCTGGGCGTGGACTCAAAAGGATTGAAACATAGACAGAGTGGGCACGGATTGAGTAGTTCGGCCGTAAACTTAATGTGTATGAGCACAGACGCAGTTTGACTGAAACTTCGCTATGTTGAACTGATAAATCACAGGTTAAAGGGTTGAGGAATTCTTTCGTGTAAGTATTTTGGAACGAATTAGTTGATGATAAATACTTTATGGTTTAAAGAACCTCCCATGCTCTTCCATCAAATTCAAGTATTGAAGACCAACTACGTTTGGCCAATGTATTGAACATGCATATCATATTGAAAGCTAGAGCCAAAACACTCTTTTATATGATAACCAAAAATGTATATAGATTTTGTGCATTGTGAAGAAAAATAACAATATAATCAACACATACTTTCATAATATGCAACATGGTTATCTAGAAAAGCAATGCATTTCATCTACATCTTTCTTTTTAAGTGCTAAAATTGTCTTCATCGTCTAGTGCAACTGCCACTGTATTATTCAAGTGACTTGATCTACGGCGCTCCTGCGTAGAAGGACCCGCCGGATGAGCCTCTCGAATGCAGACATCTGCATGTTTTGGAGCCTCATCACAATCCTGGTCAAGTTTGTTGTCTTCATCATCATACGCATCACCTTTACTTTCAAGTACTTCTTTGTTGCCGTGATATGCTGTCCATTCGCCCTAGATTTCTGAATTTTCATTCCTAAGCTCTATGGCCCGGATTTCATGTCTGCGCAGTCTGTTCGCTATCCTCTTACGTTGCTACGCAGCGGGATCCTCAGCATCTAAATTTATCGTTGGGCCCCTTCGACTTGTAGATACAACATATGCTGGGGTTGATAGGGTGGGACCTAGAGTATATGTTTATATGAATGGCTTTATGTCCTCATGAAGATGTGGTACTCAAATTCCCCGCAAAGGACGTTTTGGCGCTCTCAATGATGACGCTCTATCTATGTTTCTTCCTCCATGAGAACCACGACATTGTGATCCATACTGATCCATGTCATAATGACAAGGAGGTTTGGAGGGCCTACCACCTCTACAAGCATTGGATGCATTATGCTATGATTGACCAGCATTCCCCTACAGGACCTACTGTATTAGTATCAGCCTGGGGAGCATTACTCACTACCACATTAACATTTTCTATATGACCTAATCATTCTTCAAAATTAAAACATCCATTGGGTTTAGGAATTGGATATGTATTGGGGGGGACGGTGAGCAAATGTTCCTCGTCCTTGGCTAACAATTGAGACCAAGGTAGGACGGGGGGCATTCGTAGGAAGGTGTGTTTCAAGAATCTCGTCGTCCACATGTTCTAGGTCAAAACGCCTCGGAACATCAACAGTCCTCGAACTTGTTGCAATAGGGCTACTTGTAGATGCACTCCCAATATTTGTACTAGAGCGTCCTAGTACAAATGTACTGTATTTATGTTGGCCGGCCATCCTATTAGATCTGTGATTGTTAACTAGAAGAACCTCGTGTTTTTTCTAGTGGTTGTAACCATCACAAGAGATTTATATATAAAGAAGAAAGCATACAAAAAAAAGATTGAAGACTTTCAAAGCGCCCACCACCAGGCTGATCAACCATAATCTCGTTGGAATAATCTACCAACGTTGCAGTTAGGCATTTAGTGAGATATGCGTGGAGACATCTGCATCATAATGTTGTACATGTAACATGACCCATGAATTGGTCGTGTACTCATGTGTGAACATTGTATTCTGATGAGAGAAAAATTGAGGCTAATATGCCAAATTCCATATGCAAAGTGCATGTCCACAAATGTTGTTTGTTTGGAATGTGATGGTCTATGCATTTAGTTCACCCAATTTAATCCCTAAAGTGTTTTGAATATGTTATCATCAAAAAGACAAAAACGGTAAGAAGTAAGAAACATCCATTTCAAGGACAAGTACCAATTACAAAACTTTTGAAAAATATCATTTTTGGACACATTTAACCATATGGTCTTAGAACACGCTAGATTGAGAAGATGTAGAGAAATTTACAGAAGTTTCCACTGTGTACATTGCAAGATATTAACATTTGTATTGACCATAATCCTTTTCTTGGGCCCTCCCAAAAATCGGGCACTTGCACTTCACTAGGTCACATGCTCACATACTCACATTTGTAATTTGATATGAAAAAATGTACAAAATGGTGGTGTTTAGGGTGGAATTGTTCTCCTAGGCAAGTTGGTTACTTGGTTACATGCTTGAAAAATGAAAATTTTGAGATCATTTGGAACTATACAACATATAGGAAATAAATAGGAAGTACAAAAATGTAGAGAATGATTCAAAATAATAAATGGTTAACATTTCATTTATAGGATGGAAAATGCCCATTTTAATGGTTGTAATGTTGTAATAAACAATGTACACCTAATATTTTGATTCTTTTCCAAATATAATGAAAATTAGTTAAATAAAGGACTTCCAAGCTTATTTTAGAATAAAAAATCTATAACTAACCGAAAATGGAAACGCCTCCTAACTTTTGACTCATTTATCAAAATAGAATGATTCAAATCTTTCTATGTAATATGTATATGTGAATCTAGAAAAACAATTCCAAATGCAATGGCTCGCCGGGTTTTTTAAATTACAAAAAATATATATATATTATTAAAAAAAAATTCAAAGTATGGTAAGGTGAAATGACCACTGCTGAACTCTTGTCCGCCTGCATCCGTGCCTTTAAAGTCCGCGCCTAAACATTCAGTCCACGCATTGACGCATGATTTCAACAATTGAATTTGCCCTTCAATCCACGCCCAGACATTGAGTCCACACCTATGCCTTCCATCCACGCCTTAGAGTCCGTGCCCAGAGCGTGCATTTACGCATTAAAGTCCACGCCCTTCAACCTATGACCAGACACTAGGCTACCACCTGCACTTTTTGCCCCTTCCATCTCTGCCCTTAGGTCCATGCCCAGACCTAAAGTCAATGCTCGGCATCTGCGCCCAGAAGCCCGAAACATCCAATGAGGTTTGCACATCAGGGGAATGGAAATTGAAGGTGGCATAGGATACTTCATCCCCTTTCAAAATTGGTCAAATTAAACAGATGGCAGCTCATACTTTCATTATTGTTCAGGCCTTGAATGGCCAATTAAAGAACTTCATGTATTGCAATATCAAATAGGCATTTAAGGAAATTATTTGCCTTCCACATTCAAGAATACCAAGTGTACCCTAAAACCCTAAAACCTATCCTAAATCCTACATCCTAAACCCTGGATTCAAAAGGACCCGTAAGCTTGTGTCCCCATTTAATTGAAAGCTTTGGGAATTAAATGGATGCACCATGTGAAAAAAGAAATGAGATTGAATATGTGGGGCTCCTACATCATTATGTATATTTTCAATTATCCAAAGGGACCCATAAGCTTGTGTCCCCATTTAATTGAAAGCTTTGAGAATTAAATGGATGCACAAGGTGAATTGTATTGCTTAAATAGAAAATGGTCTATAGAGTTTAAGGTTTAAGGTCTAAGATTTGTTGTCCAAAAAACCACTTCTATCAATAATTAAAATAATGAATGATTTCGGAGTGCTTCCTTCTTAATTAACGAGCTAAGTTCTGATATGAAACTACAAAATGCCTTGTCCTTGTAATTAAATTAAAGAAATTAAAATAAACATGAACTGTCATCTAATTAATACAACCAATTTGGAAGGGGGAGGGAGTATCTTATGACATAAGAATGGTTGTCTGGCACGTCTAGGCATAGACGCAGGGCGTGGACCTAAGGTATGGGCACGGACTTAGGACGTGGACTGAAAGTGCAAGCACGGACTCCAAAAAATGACAGTCGGTTGTCCGTGTGATGACTTTAAGGCGTCGACAAAATGTGTGGGTGTAGACATGGTATGAGCACGGACTTTATAGGCTGTGGGCGGGGATGCTATGGTGGTGGGCGCAGACTATCTAGGCATGGGCGTCGTCACCCAAACTGAAAACCGTTCCCGCCCGATTGCAAAGTCCACGTCCAATTTAATAGCATCCACCAAAACCACCTATGCCTGCGTCCGTCCAACTTACGTCCATGTCTTGTATCACTATAAGAAACCTTTGTTTTTTGAAATGTCACAAAAAACGTTAGATTATGTTTTTCATGACATCACATGTGTTTTCGTAGATGCCACCTAAAATTCGTTATAATTGACGGGCAAAAAACATGACCATGTTTTCAAAAAACGGGCCTAATTTGTACTTGTTATACTTTGATATCACAGAAAACGTGGTCTTTTGAAGTTCAGAAAACATGACATGTGGATGCCACGATGGCGACATGTCATCGTTTTCCATCCGGGCAGTGCTACATGGGACAATTTTTCATCCGGGCCCTTAATGACGTGGGCAGTGACGTGGCCGTGGGAAAATCTGACGTGGTTTGCCTAGTCAACATATTTTTATTTTGTTTGAAAATTTTTATGTTGTTTTTGAATCGTCAATTTAGACGTTTTTTGAGACATCAATTGGTGCATACCCTATCCATCAGGCAAGATCAACAAAAAAATAATTAGTAAAAATAAATTATAAAATAAAATAAACAAAAAAGAATGTTGAATTCACCAAGAATTAAAGAAAACTTACCATCTACCATCAAGAGAATTTTTAATGGCCAAATGAAAAAATTCCTTTATTAAAAATTAGATTACAAAGGTCATATTTGTATCCATTCTTTGTCCATGGTGAGACAAAAAATATGGGATAACTAGAATAGAGAAACTTGGCCATGTACATCTTGACATTGTTTCAAACATCTAGACGTTGTTTCTGACATCATGTTTGAACACAATTCTTGTTGTGTATATCCCATATGGATTGTTTCACTTTTTATCACCCTACTTGTATAAAGATCATCTCTTTTCATCCATGGTGCTCATCCATCCATTTCTTTTTTTTTGCAAAGCATGCCATGTGGCTACCCTTTGCCTAAAATTTTCACATATGGTCAACATTTTACCATAGATTGTAGTAAATTTTACTAACTTATCCATAGGCAAAATTGGTCTACTTGCTGACGGGGACTCCTCATGTCTTCTTGGATGTCAAAAAAAACAAGTCTATGTTTTCTTTGACGTCACTCACAACATGCCTGTCATAGTTGACGTTCATGCGTTTTTCAAATAACATGTATACGTTCCCCGCAACATCCAACAAAATTTGCATAAAACAGCCCGTATCCCGACCAACGCTGAGACATCTATACAAACAAAGCACGTTTTTTGCTAGCACCCCAAAAAACGCGGGTTTCTTATAGTGTATTGAGTCCATGCCCTACATATTTTATGTCCCCGTTCATCCTAAGTCCATGCCCAACCTGCTTGAGTCCGCGCCTTGACTTGTGCTGGCAACCAAATGGCTAAGGTAAATCCACGTTTGCATTTTTTCCACATCTGAAAGTCAATTGTCTATTGACTACATCGAACGAGCGAGGACCTCTATTGGGCAGGTGAATCAGACTGATAGGCAAGCAGACGGTTCATCCACTTCCACAACCCTGTCTCTATCCAAGCAATGTTTTTAGGCTTCACATAATCACCCTTGAGATCAAACAATCTCCCTTGTACAAATCAAGAAATTGTAATTGTATTGTAATTATATAATCTTTGTAAAAGTATAAATACAACAAGCCTACTCAATCAAGTAAACACTAACTATTAAATTAACAATTTTGATTATTCCATTGCAAGAATGCATGAGGAGTTGAAAAGTTCCTTTAACCATTGAAGGACATTGAGGCCCAAAAGTGGTTGATAGATGACTTCATTGTTCATTATAGAAACAAAGAATGAACCTATTGGTCCAATAATTTTAGGTGACTACCTTCGTCATGGGGAGCTACATCTTTTTAAGGGTTATTTGAAGATATTATCTGAAAGGGCAATGAGGCCAAAAAATGGCTGATGGATGACTTGATTCTTTGTTTACTTGTAGAAATAAAGAATGCTCTTGTTGATCCAATAATCCAACATTTTGGTGACTACCTTGGTCATGAGGGCGTTGTGTCCTTTAAAGATTAATCCCTTAAATTCCAAAGTTCCTATGGGGGACTTTTGGGATTTCAGGTAGGCTTGGGTGATTTCAATTTTTGACATGATTTTTTTAATCTATTTTTGAAAAAAAATATTAGCTTATCTTTATGGGAATATAATTTTTATTTCAATCAGTGCCTAGGAGCAAAAATTATGCCACCCTAAGTCCAAAAAGCAATTCGAGGGGCAACCTAAAAATTTTAAAAATTGAATTTTTTTAATTTTCAAATTTTTTTCTCAAAATATTACATTTTTGTATACATTTGGAGCTTTGAATCTTTCTATTTGGGTTAAAGATAAGAAAGTTATGGACAATCTTGTTTTTCGGGCAATCCAAGCATCTTCTTGAAAAAAACTTATTTTCTTCACTTTAAATGCAAATATCTTGCAATCTACAAAGTCAAAGTTTCTGAAATTTCTGCCATGCATTCTTATGCTAGTCTAGTACAAGATTCTATTGTTAGATATGCAAAAAGGAACAATTAAATTTTTATTTTTGCTCTTTGCAATAGAAATGGCAGTTTTTTTGTTTTTTTAATTTTTTAATTTTAATTTTAATTTTTTTTGCATGGCAGTTTTGAGTGGTGATTGATAAAAATTTAAAAAAAAGCCTTGAAAAGACCTTAGGGGTTAAAGAGACCGTGCTTCTTCTCCCAGAAGAAGAAAAAAAAATCTCTATAAGTGACGGTGAGTATCCGAACTCTATAAGTGACGGTGTGCATCCGATTTGATATGGTCTGGGGCCTCAAATAAATGGATCCATCATTCCTGTGGCTTCAAAAAGAGAGTGAGGTCGGCATGAGGAAACTTTCCTTTACGAAAACGTACATGAATCGTGCACTCAAATCGTCTGTTGTTTTTTCATTTTCAAAAAAGAAAAAGAGACCAGAGCTCTTCGTCATGAAGCCAGTGAGATGTTGTCTGTGATCTCATTTCCAATAGAAAATCAATAAAACCGAGGTCGGTTCATTTCTTAGCTTCAAGAATTTAAAAAAAAATGAAACATTCAAGGCTGTGACTGATTCCCACAACGCTCGCCTAGCTCACTTCCTTCAAGACCCAGCCCAGTAAGCCAACAATAGCAATAAATGTGTACTGTTAAGTACAGGAAGCGCTGTCAACTGAGTCAGGCTCATGTTCCATGAGCAAGCTCACGGTACGCACTCACTGAAGGGTAAATGAAGGGGGCAAAAGGACGCTGGCACCCTGCCTCTGAGACAGCCAGAACTCATTTTCCATGAGCAAGCTTATGACGCGCGACACACACCCTCTGCACCTTCAATTGTCCTTGCGGCACACACACACTCTGCAATTCTCGCCCTCTCCATGCTCGCACGGAAAGCAAGCGCAATGATCAGAATCCTCGCATTCCATGAGCACCACACAAGTTGGTACGTCACTGCACTTCACTTTCTTTTTCTCTTTCCATCTTGGGTTTCGTTGCCTTCGAGGCCGGCCTCAATGCTTGAACCCTACCTTCCTTTTTCTGCCACTTTTAGTCAGTACAGTGCAGCGTAGTTAGGTCATCGAAACCTGAAAACTGGTTCAAGTCACAGAAGAATATTATAACGTAGATCATGAGTTTGAACTCGGATGACCGACGGTGCGAGAGTATTTTACATTAGCGGTGCATTCGAAATCTATTTTGAGACATTTTAAAGATTCTGGACTGGTGTATCTGGATAATGTACTGCAGCGTAACAGAATTTCACGCTCAATAAATGGCAATTTGACTGCTTTGATTTTGGCCCTTCATTAACGTGGTCAACCGCGCTGGTTTGACACGTTTGCATGGCCATATGGCCAAGAGAGTCTCATGTTCCAAGCATACATTTCGAACGTCGTCGCTTCCGGGGATATATCTATGAAATTACGTGCCTTGTGATCCACGAGGATGGAGTTGACCCTCTGGGTTCGGGATTTCGGAAGCATTTGTTTGTCACAGTTGCGCACCTTCGCGGTAAGTATTCGCTGACTCTCCGCCCTCGTGCAACGGCTGGAAAAAAGCTCGACCAAATTTATGCCAAATTTATGTCAAATTTATGTGACCTAGTCACTCACTATCCCCAAATGCTTCTTGTCATGTGGGGCGTAGAAAACGCCGACCGGACAAGCACCTGGATCCTCTAGCGCTTGACCAGGTTGCAACTGCGCCAGGCCATGGCCTGTGCCGTTACGTAATACAACCGAAGCTCATGTTCCATAAGCATTGCCCAAGTCTTCATTTTGCGATGCTGATGCCTTGACTCTGCACGCGTTCTTTTCTTCCAATATTTTTACAAATGAACGGCAGCCGAGTTCCAATCGAGGCATCCAGCCACCTGCTGTATCATGAGGGAGTGGTTGGCCCTCCAATTTGGCTAATCTCGCACCTCGATCGCAGTCGACGGCTGCGAATAGCGTGGCATCTTACTTACGAGCGAGCACATAATCAGCTGTTGAAACCGAGCTTGGCAGGTTGCCAATTAGTGCAAGCATCCGTTGCAGATGTCAACCCACTACACTCCAGAAGCGGTGAAGCAATTAAAAGCGCTAGAGATGCAGCATGCGGACCATGCGGTCATGCCATGCTATTTTCTTTAATTTTAACTTTTTTTAATTTATTGGGGACACGAATGGTGTCTGATATCTTAAGGGACCCTGCCTACTGCCTCATGTGATCCATGAGGAGGCCTCCCTTTGTCCGTCCCTGCAGTTGACCCTCCGATCGGGGCTTCGTGGCAGACGTATGCTCCGATGAAGCTTCGTAGCACTTTAGGAGAAGCGCAACCACTTACTTTCCCAATTTAGACATTGACTCTGCGTGCCCATCAATGCAGAGGGTTCAAAAAGAAAAGAGTTCCGCAACCATCCGGCTACTTATCCGAGGTTCTCGATCATTTCAAAGTGGGCCTTGCAGCATGCGACGTGCGGCAACAGTCGTGGAACAATATTACTCCGACTTTCTTCAATTTTGGGCACAAACAGTAAAAAGAAATTCATCGGTATAGTAATCACTCAAGAGTCGGTTCATCCATGGTCTCACGTCACGCCTAGAACGCAAACCCGAGTTCATGTAATTCGATTTCATAGGAACTACTTACAATATATTGTGTGCAGCACTTTGCGAGCGATCAGATTGTTTTCAACCCAAATAAGAATCGATCCCGCCGGCGCTCTTGGCCTCCAGGATAGCGCTGTGGTTCCTTGCAGAAATCGAAAGCATTTCATCGGCGAAGTAATTTTCTTTGACACTGTGGATCTGGAGATTTGATAAGTGGACGGAGTGCTAAAGTTGACAGAGAGCACGCCGTGGCGGTCGGGGCGAACCGACCCCCCTCGCTCGGCCCCTCGGAAAAAAGGCTGAATTATTAAATTTCCACGCATGATCAATTTTGAATTCATATTTAGAGGCCCCAAATTAGATACACTAAATAGTGAAATTAGGTTGCCCCACACTAATTTCTCAACATTTGACACTATATCAATATTTACTATTTTTATATAAGAATGTACTACTTCTAAGTTAAATCATTTTTGTAATTGCGACTTATGAACTTCCATGTGTGCAAATGGAAAGATCTATAAAAATAATTGTTGACTTTGATGGCTTGTATAATAAATTTTGTGGAGGTAAGCCAACCTAATTGTTAAGACAACCTAATTTCACTATAAAAGAGGTATACAAGGTAAACTATTCAAGCACATAATAGAGGGATTTTTTACTTGCACCTCTACAATGACTTGGAAGGGCCAAGTGAGGAGGCCAAATCACCTTGACCCATCACTCGTCCTCTCAATGTCATTCCAAGGATGCATGTGCAAAGAAAAAGACCCCCTATTTTTTGCTTGATTCATTTATCTTATGCACCTCTCCTAGTTAATTTGGGCCTCTGATCGCAAATATGAATTCAAAATTTCCTAATTTTATCGTGGGTGGCAAATAAAAAATTTCAGCATTTTCTCCAAGCGAGTACAACTGGGGACAACTGAGGGGGTCTGTTCACCCCGGACACCATGGCCATAGGACTACAAAATCTAGTTGCAAGATGACTTCACTCGGGATTGAAGGATGGAAAAAAAAACATTTTTTCATCCTTTTTAACCCCTAAAGGTTTTTGACTATGTTTTCACAAAAAACGCTCCCAAACTGCCATTTCTAGTACAAGTACCAAATTTTGGAAAAAAAAACAATTTTGGACACATGTAACCGTAGGATCTTGTAGTAAACTAGTTTGAGAAGATGTGGAAAAAATTCCAGAAATTTCCACCGTGTAGATTGCAAGATATTAGCATTTGAAGTGACAAAACCCCTTTTTTTGTCCCTGCGAAAAACCGGGCAGCTGCACTTCACATGGTCACATTTGTATGAAAAATTGTCCAAAATGGTGGTAACTCTTTGGATTCATATTTCAAAGCAAGTTAACTACATGCTTGAAAATTTTCAGATCATTTGGAATTGTACAACATATAGGAAAAAAATAGTAAGTAGAAAGAAGTAGAAAATGATTCAAAACACTAAATTGTTAAGGATTTAATTATGGAATTGAAAAATGCCAATCCAAACGATTGTAATGTTGTAATAAACAATATACACCTTGTGTTTATATTTTTTTTCCAAAAATATTGAAAATTGAGTTAAATAAAGGACTTCAAAGTTTATTTTAGAGTAGAGATTCCATAACTACCCGCAAACTACCCACAACTAAAATTCCTCATAACTTTCATCTCATAAATCAAAGTGGAATGATTCAAAGCTTTCCATGTGCACATAAATCTAGAGAACCAATTTCAAATTTTTATTTCTCTAAAAAATGATTTTTAAAGAAGTTTTTTTTGCTGCCCGGGCTGCCCGCCGAACAATGAAAACTACATATCATACCATAACTTTTTAACCATGTGGTCAAAAGTTATGAAAATTGTTGGGCCCTAAAGCTACTCCTTGGGCACATCTTGTGTGAAAATTTCAAAGAAAAAAAATAAAAATTCCATTCGTGGTGAGCTGCCCAAAAACGCTATGTTGTCAAAAAACGGTGTTTGGTCCTTTAGGGGTTAATGAAGTTACTTGAGTATATTTTTAATGAATAGTATTGTAAATTTCCTCATTATGGTATTACTTACTTTTTCTAAAGAAGAAGATGTTCCATCCATGGATCACCCTTGTAGGATATTTTGGCCATTTTTTGCTATTTATTCTTGCTGTAAAATTTAGCCATAAAAAGAATATTTTCTAAATTTAAAACTATCTAATGACATGATGTTTATGAAGTAGAGTTTGTACTCCAATTGGAAATCTTGGAAATTTCAATATTTTATAGCAATGTTAATTCTAGGCCCGTATATCTATGGTTTGTTGATTTTCTAATTTTAGAATGATATAATATCTTTGGTTTATACCATGATGTTGTACACTTCAATATACATCTATGGTGAAAATATCTGATTTCTTAATGTATTTTTAGAACTTGATATTATTTTTTGTAGGTTTTTTTCTTTAAAATTTACAATATTTTCAAGTTTTTTTCCAAAAAATTTGAAATTTACATGACTTGTGGTAGACATATGAATTCATCTCTAAAAAATAAATCTAAAATTTTTCATTCATATCTAGTTGCAAAATGGCAACAAACATAGTGATGGACAATGAGGCTTGAAATCAGTGGTTGTGGGCCCCTCCTTCTAAGGTTAAAACAACATTTTTTTTTTGCAATACACATCTATAATTGCTGCTATAGTTTGACTAGTCCTTCCAAACTCTAGCCTTCGACGTTGACCACAAGAATAGCTTTGTATCGCAAAAAAGAAATCTTAGGTTCACCCTTAAAAAAATGTTGAGACCCAAAAGAGGCCAATGGATGACTTGATTGTTCATTGTAGAAACAAAGAATGCTCCCCCCTGGTTCAATAAATCCAAACATTTTGGTTGCTATCTTGGTTGTGGGAGCTGCATCCTTCAAGGATTAACCCTTAAACATCGAGGCAGACATTTTGCGGCCGATGAATGGCAAGAGAATCTCCCCCTGTAGGACAGAAGTGCAACTATTCATCTTCCAGATTTTGTGGGAAAAGGGAGGATCATCTATGATAGTTTAACTTCCAATGAGTGCTTTTGCATTATTTTAATCCAACAATTCACACGGCGTCAAAAGAGATGATTTCCGCGGTTATGAGCCCGTCGTTTAAGGATTAAAGCAGATGATTCTATTCCAAACAATGAAAATGAACTTTGGTTGATAATATGGAAGGACTTTGCACGGATCATCAACGCGTGTACTCCTTGGATTCGAAGGCCTCCCAAATCTTCTTCTTTCCCCTCTTTCAGTCTCCTCAATGGAATCAACTTCAATTTTAAAACAATACTCCGGACTACAACTGGAGGCCCAACCTCTGTAGTTCTAAACCGTTTCTCTGTCGCCCTTTGTTTCATTTGATTTACTTGAAAGTTCAAAAAAATGCACACTCAGGTGCTGCACGCCTTCGCCCACTTGCGGGTGAGCACGCAACTTTGGAAACGAGGCCCGAAACAGATGCAGGTGGCAAAGCGTTAGAGAAAGTAAGGAAAGAGTACCACACTACTCCGTACCATTCTCTCCAATTCTTTCCATTCTTTCCATTTCAAACAAGGAAAAAGAAAGAATATCTTAGACTGATCTACATTCCGTCTCCCACGTCGAAGGCAGGTGAAGAGCAGCTTCCGGAGTAAGTTGGTATGGGTGTCTTGCATTGGAAATAGTAGGCCCGCGCACACGTGGCTAACGAGCAGCGTGCGACGTCGAAGATGAGGGCGTGGAAATGTGGGTTTGTCCTCACCGAGCAAGCAAATGAAATCTATGACATTGGGCCCTTCACGGTATTCTTACTACTACAATTCACACGCTCGTTGTTCTTTCAACCGCAAAGATAAAAGATTACCTTCTAAACTTAGTGCTCCAAGGTCTATGAGCCAACAAAACTCCATTTGCACACCCCACCATCCACCCTATATTTATCCTATGTAGCTCGAGGCAAATTGGGAGGAGGGCTGAGAGCGTTAGACAAAGACAAGTGACATGACAAGCACGGCCCTAGGCCCGGCCCAAGCGTTGCAGCGAGACACTTGAGTGTTGCGGCAAAAAGTTTAGGGGGCTTGCTTGTAAGCATTCCAGCCTTCACAAGGCCCTCATGTGCATGGGCCTAGTGCTTGATGAACCTGGAAATCCTTGAGGGGGACTAAAATTAAAGTGACCAATGAATGATTTTCAATCAAATTACGCCTTATTATTTGTCATCCAAGAAGCAAATAATTTTTGGATTGACTATAATAGCCGGCCCATTTTTGATCAACCACCTATTTTGGTAGGGTAGAATGTTATGTTTCCAATCAATTGTAATTGGAAATAGGACTTCCATTGGTTTAGGTGACAACTCATACAAAGCTCGAGTAGCAGAAATGTCAAGGAGGTGTACATTGAAAATAGAGAATGATCACAAAATGTATATTGAAAGCAACAATCATCACTTCCATTGTTGAAGCATTGTCAATTTTGTAACCATCATATGGTTGGAAGTAGGGTAACTTAAACAACAAGAATATATTGGATACAATCTTCACAAAAATAATTTCATGGTAATTTTGGTTTTGAAAAATAAAATGTTAAAAAATATGAAATTATTCTTAAATCTATTTTTTTAAGCGGGAAATTTTTCCTCTCACCATACCTATATTGCAAAAGCCATACGCATTTTTGGTGAATATTTTGAAGCCCCTAAAATCACCTTCAAAGACTAAATTTAGATGGATTCTTGTACTTGATTGAAACTTACAATAGAATCTGGTTTTACATTCTATATAAGATCATTTGTGATTGGTCCACTAACTACATATAGGCCTGACTAGAGAGTGTGATTAGATCCATTGAATTTTGAAGAGCCATTGTAGAGTCTTGAATAGAAGATGTTGTGTCCTCTCCCCTAGTTTTGTCCCAAGCTAATTCTCTTTCTATTGTCGTTTTTTAAAATGAAGGGAGGTTTGAATTTCAAAGAAAAAACAAAGAAATGCCTTCAAACATGGTCCCAACAAGGATCTAGGAGGTTCAAAAGAGAAGGGTGTAAAGAGTTTCCATCACAATTGAAGTCCAATTGTTGTTTTTTGCACAAATCGATGAATCAATTGTAAAAGAAAAAAGAAAAAACAAACCAACCACACATACCACTTAACCTTTGAAGTACCATTGCTTAACCTTAACCCTTTAGTGACCGTGGTTGATTTGGGGGGCGATTTGGGGGGCGGGCGTAGTTTTTCAAGAAAGTGAACTTTGTGGCCACTCTAAAGATGTAGTCTTAGATCAAACCGTATAAGGTGTTTCCATAAGGGAGATTCTTCAACCTAACAAAAAATCAAACTCATCCAACGGTACAAATCTCTATAAATAAGGTAGAAGGTCCATAAATGAACCTTTTAAGGGCTAAAATTGAATTTTGGAGAGGTGAAACATCTTTTAATATTTTTTAGTAAATTTTCCACAAAAGACAAGTAGAATAGGCATCTAACCCAAGTTGTTTCATATTTTTTCAAGCTTTATGAAATTAGTTACAAATTTTTGAAGTTCACAAAAAATGGTCATCTGTGGTCATCAATGCGAATACCCTTCTAAAATGTGCAGATTTGGTACATTGAAGAAAGTGAAATGTACCTCTACATCATGTTTGCTTCTAGAGCCTTGTTGGAGTTGGAGTTGCTTTCCTTAATTCTCAAAAATCAATGATTTGAATGACCCTTTAGAATTTGCGCTACATAAATACCAATGCATAAATTTACTTTGGGCATTCATGAGATTACAAAGAAAACACTTATATCTTGTCAAGACATCAAGTTTAAAAAAAATCTCACAATTTGGTTGACATTTTTTTGTATTTTTGTTGAACACTTTCCATTTGAAGGTCCAGGCCATTTGAGTTTGCAACCTCATATCTAATTCATCAATGCTCCAACTCCCTTAAAATTGGTTTTGTTTGAAGCGCATAAAGATACTCTAATTGCGTTACTCTTTGAGTTTCTTGTGATCAAATGTATTTTGAACAGCATCGGACCAAGAGTTCCAAAATCGACCATAAAGTGGTCGACCGGTCACTAAAGGGTTAAAGGACAAAATGGATTTTGGGCAGGCTATTGCGGTCTCAATATTTGTCATGATTTTCTGAATTTTTTAGTGAAGATAAAAACACAATAGCTTTCCAAAAATATAATTTTTTAATTTCAATTGGAGCCTAGAGAAAAAGTTAGGGTACAAAATGAACTTTTTTTAATTCATTGGGCAGGAAAATAAAATTCAAAAAAACTTAAAGTAAACTTTATTTTTGTATAGATTATATTTTATGTATATGGGAAGATTTGATTTATTCCATTTGGATTTGTTATGTGAAAGTTATGGACAATCTTGTTTTGGCGGCAATCAGAGCATTTTCTTGAAAAATAATTTGTAGGACTCATTTTTTAACTCAATTTTCACAATTAAAAAAAAAAAAAGGTTCACAAGGTTAACCCCTAAAATCCCATTGCCCCCTTGGAGGACAAAATGGATTTTTGGCAAGCTCTTGTGGTCTTAATATTTGTTGTAATTTTCTGAATTTTTTTGTGAAATTAGATATACACATTAGTTTTCCAAAAATATAATTTTTCTTTCAATTGAAGCCTGAGAGCAAAAGTTATGGCACAAAAAGCCCTTTTTTTTAGTTTGGCGAGCAAAAATGAACCTTCAAAAAAACTTAAAGTTAAATTTTTTTTAAATTATTTTATAAAGATTATATTTTTATGTACATGAAAAGCTTTTATTCATTCCATTTGGATTTGTTATGTGAAACTTATGGACAATTTGTTTTCAGGCAATCAAAGCATCTTCTTGAAAAAATAACTTGTAGGATTCATTCCTGACCTCAATTTTCACAATTAAGAAAAAAAATGTCACGCAAGGTTAAGATCTCTTGCTAGAACAATCTCACCGTTGAAATTGGTGTATTTCAATTCCATCTTAGAGCTATTAACAATCTAGATTTTCCTTCAATCTTGAACCTACTTCTACATAACAATTTTTTAATGAGTGAAAACTAAGGATTTTTTTTTAATTCTTTTTTATAGACTCTAAACTCAATTCTATATCATGTAAAATCAAAAGTTCAAATTCAATAGAGCAAAAATTAGAAGTTATGAAGGTTCAAAGCCAAAAAATGTAGTTGAACAAAATGCAAAAAAAGTTGTTTGCTTCACTTTAAACGCAAATATCTAGCATTCTATGCAGTCTGAAAAGTTTGTGAAATTTCTTCTACACATTTTTATACTAGTCTAGTACAAGATCCTGCAATTAGATATGCAAAAATAAACATTTATTTATTTATTTTTGCTCTTTGCTATAGAAATGGCAGTTTTGAGTATTTGTGGGCAAGGGGGACTGACACTATTAGGACAATAACACTTCCAAGTAAGCTAACTACCAAGCCATCACAGTTGAAGTGAAGTTTCAATGTGCATAAAAAGTATTTGAAAAAAATTCTATACCTTAAATGAGGTGGTTTGGTTTGGTTTGGTTTATTACAATGAGATCTCTAGAACCGTGGGTCCCCAGTCATTTTCATAGTCCCGTTGGAAATCTTCTACAAGGAAGGGGAACATGGACTTTGTTTTGTGACGTTCCAACTTATGACAAAAAAGATATTGAATTTTGAAGTTAAGCATTCCTATTCATTACAATTAAAAAATTAAAAATTAACTTTTATTTTTATTTTATTTTGGTTGTGGCAACGGCAAAGGGCAAAGTTGTTTCATTTTTGAAAATAAAATATAGAGAACCATAAAAAACATTGTTTTCCAAATTCCCCTCCTTCCAGTCAAATCTACAGTAGTGCAACAAGCCTTTCGCGGAGGTCCAATAGAAGGTTGAATGTAAAAAATCCCCCTATTTTGTACCGTGCTAATTCAATATTCTTCTACATCCCTCGCGGCTAATATGGGTCCATTGATTGCAAATATGAACTCAAAATTTGCAAAAAAGAGGTCTGAGATGACCCTAAACTACCAAGTGATGGTTGTGAGGTACCCAAACCAAATGGCGTGGTTGCAGGTTCGATACTTGACGGCGACAAGTTTTTTACCTTGTGTGAAATCAGCCTCTCATCCTGAAGGAAACCCTCGCAGAGTGTTTCTTCAACACGCTTGTGTCAAACCAAAATAAAATAAAATAAAATTTGCATAGCAAAAAAAAGGTTCCTGCGTTTTCCCCGGGGGTAAAACACTGAGAGCCTCCCTCCGCAAGAGGCTCGTTGTACCGCTATGGACTCGACCCCCTCCTCCCGCCACCAGCCCGACAGGAATAGCCCCAGTGAACAAGGGAGCAAGTCGCGCATGCTCCAGTCCTCCAGTCCAGTGCAGGCCGCAGAGTGCAGACTGGACCCCCACCACAAAAAGCCCGTCCCCGAAGTTCCTCAGTCCCCGCATGGTCCCCACTCCCCCGTTTCTTAACTTCCGGGACTCGCTCATAATGCACCCAGCGCAGTTCGCCTCTTCCTTTCCATATTCCCATCTCCCAATACAGTATGCTTTGATTTCCATTCACGTGCATGCAGGTTCATGCATGTAGCGCCTCCTGGACCTGGACTGGAACTGGACTGGACGCGAACTCCAGTCCACTTGCATCTCGCCGCCCTCGCAACTTGCCGGCAGGCGGGCGCGGGCGCAGGCACCGCCAACTCCAACTCCAACTCCACACTACTACTCACCCGGCATCCGATCCCCCCACCCTCATTGCGGCGTGCCTCTCGTTCCACGAGTCCCCAAGGCGCAGCTTTTGCAGGCGTGCGCACATCTGGGACACGCAGGGATCCATTCTGGGGACGCCAGGGGTTTGGAAGTGAAGTGGTGCTGGGTGGGGTTTGTGGACAGGACGCGTGTGTTGATTTGGATGATAGGAAGGAGAAGTGCGGAGATTGGGGGCTGGCGTTGTGGACAGAGCGACAAGAAGGAGAATTGAAGTTTGTGTGGGGGACTGTGATCGTCTTGAAGTTGGTTAGAGTTGCTGGAACCACCGAGGTTGGGAGTTGGACTATCGGAACCACGAGTTGCTGAATTGATGGCGCTCAGGATGGGGCAGTTTGATGATGCTGTGGACAACTGCGATTGCGCAGACGTGGGTTACGCTTCCGACTTGACGGATGCTGAGAGCGATGAGGAGTGTGCTTACGTCCCCCGAGTGCCTGAGTGTGTGGCCCCGCGAAGCTCCAAGCGAACGTGTGGCGCGGTGTCGGAGAATGGGGTGGTGCCGGAGCGACGGGTGCGGAGTAGAATCGATGAGCAGCTGGAGCTTTTGCGGGCCGTTATACCTGTGTCTTGCACTGTGAGTATATTTAGATGTTTGTGTTTTGTTGAGCAGTTTGGAAAGAGAGGGGGGAACTCCGTTGGTAGACCGTGACTCTGCAATATTCGATTGTTATGTCGCCATGGGGTGGATAAGGCTGAGGGGATTGAAGATGGAAGCCTGACGATCCTTGCTCCGTGGTGGCGTGCAGGATGAGAAGGAGTCGGTATTGACAGATGCGTACGAGTACATCGCGCTGCTTCAGAGACAAGTGCAGGAGCTGCATTCGGAGCTTGACACGGAGACATGTAGCGACGATGATGCGAGCTCGTGTGAAGACGACTTTGAAAGTCCGTCTTGTAGCGCCGAGGAGAGGGCCGTGGATTCGAATTCTGCTTTCGAATGGAGCTGTGCCAGTCGCCGCGGGCGGTCGCGATCAAGGGTAGGTTTCTTTAAGTCCCTCCCTTTGTTTTCGCTTGGATTACGAAACGCGGTGCCCAACTTGACAGTGTCCTTCGGTTTGAAGAGTCTGACGAGTTTTTTTTGGCATGATCAGGTGGAGGTGGTAAGGACCCGAGCGGGTCTGCGAATCCGCGTCGAGTGCGAAAAAAGGGCCGGCCTGTTGGGTGAAGTAATGAAGGTGCTGGAGTCGAGCGGCCTGAACGTGGAAGGAGCTGGCGTGGCATTCGAGGAACGATTTGTACTCGATTGCGTCGGATCAGAGGTACTAACACAGATCCATCAGAGCTGCCTGCATTAGGTTGTAGTGTACAGGTGCCAGCGAGGTGTTGCCATTTTTCACCGCTTGATGTTCAGCGTCGATGTTGGAACTCCTTGGGTCGGTAATGAATGTTTACTTTTGTTGATGTAGGTTGACAGAAAGCGAACGTTTGAGTGTCGACGCGTAGGTTTACGGCTCAAGTCTCTCGTCGGTGATCAATGAAACGGAGATCGACACTGTCGGCAGTTCGACTCCCGATTCCCTACATAGTGGATCTCAGGATCATGTAAACGCCTCGCACGCAACCAACACTGAAGTCGTGAAGTCTGTGAAGTCGCCACGGAAGCCACTCTTGCCAAAAGATGACCCAAATCTGAAATTCATACCGAGAATGGTTTTCACTTCCCCGCAGCCACAGTTATTGGTGAGGAAGGATTTATGTGGGCACGGATAGAATGCCCGGGGATAGTGTTTGTTGCTATTGGACACCTCCTTCTGAAATGCACGTTATTAGAACACATCCTCTCCACAGAGTGCGCCGCCCAAATGCTAGTTGCCAATAATCGATGGCGAGGTTCTAGTCGGTGTGGCAGTTTACGGAGATTGGCGATGGCCAGCGCACCACTTGGCGGTGCGGCTTTCGGAACGTCAGCTTTTCCTCTTGATGTGAGATTCATAGACGAGAAACGGTGCATGATTGTATTCCTTGGTGGCCGATTAGGCAAGCCATACTGGTTCGACACACCGCCTCCCTTGGGTGTATTAGAATACGCCTTGCTGGGTTGGACGGTAATACCTTGTGAATGTTACTACTACTGCTTAATACAAGTTTTGCAATTGAATCCAATTCAGATTGTCGCTGTGGAAGATCGAGTTGTTGATCACCCACTTGCATGGATTTGTAAGGGACTTTGGGTTTTAAAAGACAGTCACGGCGGGAATGGCGGCTACAGGTCCCGAGGGAAAGTGTGTTCTTGCAACTGACTGGCCAGATGATCGATGGTAACTTATTCACTCAACTTGCATTGCCTGTTGGAGGTCAAACGAGGGGAGGGGAGGATTGTAGACAGGTTGGGTAAATCTTCAGAGGCTTTACGGTGCCTGTCAATTGCTCCGTTCAATCCCATGATGTTATCGTGGGACAATCCAAGACTGTCCAAGACAATTGGTAACATCTTTGAAAAGGGGAATAAAATTGTCTCATAGGACTCTTCCGTCAACCCCAATCCTTGAATGAATGAACTGATAAGAGTCCCGGGCATCTAGCAAAGCATAATACCTTCCCCTTAGTCGACTGTAATATTGCCTGGTAATACAATGCTATGATTTGAGTCCAAACATGGATGGAAGATTTAAATTAAACATGGGACCAAAGTTGTTGTTTTAGACTTCTATTGTAGCTTCTTCACTAACTAGAGTCTCAACATTTTCATTTTCACTTTTTTTAGTAGGATATTTTGACATGCATGCATCAACAACTGATTAGTGGTGTACGATGTAACTTATCCCCACCAAGCGGTTATGTGAAGGAGAGATTGTAACTAGCATTTTGTTAAAAAAAAACACAAAAAACACACGCATTTGTGGAAAACTTGTGGTGGAGCCTTTATTAAGGGTAAAATCAAGTTATCCATAGGGACATGAAAAGCTAGTAGAGTAAATATGACATTTGGTGCCAATGGTAGGATCCGTGCTTGGACTGGTGCTCCGTTTGTGGATTGCTACAACAAACTCATACCATACCCGTTGTCAGTACGGTAGAAGATGAGTTTCCTAGAATGAACAGGGAACCACAAACTTCAAACCACTAAATAAGGTAGTATGTTTAAAAAGCATTCAAACTGCCCTTATTTTTAGGTGGCGAATGGAGACGGGGTGATCCTTAAATGGACCACTTTAGCTATTGAATGCATCGAGGAAAAATTATTATTTTTATTGCAAGAGCCAATCATTGTCTTTGATTTCCACACATCTCTTCACAAGTTGCAAGTGGACAGATTTTGGAAGACCTATATTCTCAAATACATGCCTATGCACCAAATCTTTGAAAATTTATAAGTTGTTCAAAAATGCTTGAAAAAATACAAAATCACTTGTGTTAGGTTCCACATCTATTTTTCTTTCTCTAAAAAATGATCTAAACATATTCTTGTCTACAGAAGCCTGTAAAAAAAGGCAGACCAGCCCTTAAGTGGTCGCTTTAAGAGCATATTACCTTACCATTTAAGCTTAGAAATCATCTTAACCCTGGAAGGGCAGCAACTCACCAAGAATTCAAAGTGACCTTTGGATGGTGAAAAATGTCATCAAGCTTTGTATTAGACTGCTCTAGGAACGTGTGGAAAATTTTCCAAAAACTTTGATTGCATGGATTGAAAGATTACAATGTTTGAAGTTAGAAGAAAAAAAAATTCTAACCTTGCCCGATAGGGATATCGAACTATAATTCCTCCTAGAGTGAAATTCTTACACTGCACATGGTTATTTTTTTGACATTTGCATCATGTATCATATAAGTTACATGCATGCCAAATTTCATAATTAGAGGAGGAATTTTGCACATGTTGCTTGAAGTTGCATGAGTTGCCCAAAAAATTCAAAACAACATAACTTTTTATTTGGGCATACAGTCACGAAAAAATATATATATTTCCACTAAGGTATACATATTGACACCTTGCATCAAAATTTTGTGAACATCTTGGACCAAAATTGACTTCTTATATAACTACTAAGATTTCTCGCGTACATTGAGTAGGCAGTTGGTCTTTTACAGATTAATGGCTAAATCCACATCATTGACTTGAGTGCAAGTTACACTAATTTTTTGTTTATTTCAACAAAGTAGTATACCTTTTGAATTAATTCCTTAAAAAATTTGATTTATACATTCAAGATTATTTCTTTTGCTTTTGAACAAACACAATAAAATAAAGCTTCTAAAATCATGCTTTTATTCCTCTTGGATTTTTTTTTATTTAAAAAAAAAAGGGACGTACTATCAAAGTTTCAAGTTGAGAATTTGTAACCTCAATATTTGTTTGTAAGAGACATGCAAAATGTGTGCATGACAAATCGTAAGAATGCTCATCACGCTCTAGGTTTTCATAGTGAATTATATCAGATGAAATAATTGGATTTAAATTTCTACACAATTAAAATGTGACAGGTTTTGTGAGTTGTGGCAAGGGTCATGACACTACAAACTTAATATAATTGATGACACTAGAAAGTTGCTTGTTGTATCAATCCACCAATGAGCATCATCGGTGGAAGATACTCATCTAGAGAAAAAAAACACAATTTACATAGCCCCCCCCCCTTCCAAAAAAAAAAATGGAATAAGAACACACCCAACCACCTTGTCCATGCACAAACTTAGATATTTTCCATACATCCAAAGGTCCACAACACAAAACTCCATAACATGACATTGTATGACCAGACCAATGGTCCTCCCCATGTTGGAAAGAAATCATGCCTCCCTAGATGCCTGGGAGAGACTTTCAGTTAATTCTGGACTTGGAGTTGTCTAAGGAAGGTATTATGCCTCTGCATGGATGCCTTGGAGAGGATTTTTCAGTTAAAATCCAAGGTAGGGGTTGGCAGAGGAGACATCAATAAGACAATTCAAATCAAGGACGTATGCAAAAGGGACTCCTGCCTCATTGGTGAACGATGTTTATGTGTGTTATGGCTCCAAAGAAAAAGTGTTGCGGTCACTGACGGAACCCCAATTTATGATTGACATCGATCGGTTGCTTGAAATATGATTGATGCTTTGAACTGTTCTTGCTGCAGGCATGAGAAAAGCGTTGCAGCGGATTCTGCCAGTCAGTCAGTGTAATAAGACTGAAATGGCCTGAATGAAAGGACAATGGAAGCAGTTGAAGAAGCAGGAGGGAGTTGAGTTGAGGTAAAGCTGATGTTACTGTAGCTTTCTACACACATGAACTGGTTTGACTGAGTTACGACACTTGTTTCGATGTCAATCTGCCACGTGTCTTTGGCAAGCTTGGGAAATGCACGGATGATGCTGAAGAGGTGGAGGTGGAGCTTGCCATGACGTTGATCCAATCATCATCCATTTTTCTGGAAAAAAAAAGAGGTAAGAACATCCATTCACCATCCCAAATGCACCACTCACCCCAAAAACCTCCATCATCACTTGGTGTACATCTCCAAAATCAATATGTATGTACGTGAATAAAAGAAACGGTTTTGGAACCTTGACCGGAAAAAAACAAAAAAAATTTGACCATTCATAGCTTTTGCATGCAATATTTAAATGTTGGATTCTTTAGTGCATTGGAACCTCCTTTTCCCTCGCCGGAAGAAAATATGAAAATTTAACCAACCCAATAGCAAAAAGTGTAAGCTTTAGCGTTTGCCCACCTTAGTATTGTCAAGATGCATTGCAAGTGGTTTTTAATAGTCACCATCCGTTTTCCAAAAGAAGATGCATTGCAAAAACTCTTGGTGAATTTCTTTATTTTTTTTCCAAGTGACGGTGTAAATTAAGAAGTGAAAAGAAAGTACAAGCTAGTCCGGTTCACACGGATTGGTAAACTTTTAAGCTTCCCAATCATAAGATATTGAAACAAGTGCTCATTCCCAATAAGTTAGGATTTTTTTTCTCTAGAATTTTCACCTAGAGTGGTCCTCGAGTAGGCTACACAAGTGGAGCTTTTCAGTGGGCTACTGTAGTTACTTGGGTGTACAGTACAAGCAAGTCCAGTAGATGTGGAAATGCTGGCCCAGTTGAATTTGTTGCCCAGTTACAAGCATCCAGCACTTCAGGAGCAGTTTTTTCATAATCTAACTTATTGAAGGCAAGTATGGTAGAATCACCCATTACCAACCAGGCATCCATACTCAACATGTAAAGTTCAGCTGTTTTCCACCAAGGCTGAAAGAGTTTCCAACCAAAGTTTGGAATGTGATTTTTTCTTCTTTGCAAGGTTGGCACCATAAGGTCATGATGTAGTGAGTGGGAAAATAGTTACGGAATGATTGGAATTGGAAGACTCTATATATTGGACATGGGTTGAGGCCAACTTTTGGCTTCTAAAATTCATAATAATTTGAATTTTTAAAAAAAATCACAAAAATCTGGCAATGCCCATCATTTCTACCTTTCTGCAGGGCAGTAAATTTACATTGCCATCTACTTCTCCAAAACATGTACGGAATCGCTTAAGTGGTCGACTATGGTTGGTTCTACCATATTCCAGGTTGATTGTGACACCTAAGGTCTGCCACTCTGCCCCCCCCCCCCAAAAGAAGAGTATGCTCAATTGTTTGATGACTTTGCAGGCAGACAAGGCAGGCTTTATGGCCAGCAGGTAACTCAACTCTAGTCATGAAAACGTGAAAGAAATCTCAGTGGTGAAAATGTTTAGGAAGTGACCTTCATGATATTTTCCTTTCTTCTGAATCACAGGGGTCAAATTTATCACAGCAAAGTACTAAGGTGGAGGCACCTGTTTCTGACCAGTGGTCCATACCCAACTTGTAGGGTGCAGTTATTTCCAACCGACGTTTGGAATGTGTTTGATTCTCTTTTTTAAGGTTTGGACCAATGGGTTCATGAAACATGTCCCAAAGTAGTGAGAGCAAGAAAGTAGGAAGTAATGAGTGGAAAAATAGTTCTTGAATGATCGGAATTGGATGACTCTAGACACTGGACATGGACTAGGGAGGATTGACCCCTGTATTGCTTCATGTTTGATCCCTGTAGAAAACACTGGAATTTTTTTATTTGTCATGGATGATAAAATCTGCAAACTCAAGAATTCATATTTGCAATCAGAGGCCCTAAGTTAGTTAGGAGACATGAAAAAACTCAAAATTTGAGCGGCACAAAATAGAGGCAATTTTTATATTTCCCCTTTGATGGGAGCAATATAGGGGTCAATCCTCCATGGCGTGGGATATGGGGCTAGAGCACTTTTTGCCTCTCAAAATTCATAATAATTTCAATTCAAGCAATAAAATTACCAATTTTTTTTTTGCAATTCTATCTTTGCACATAGGAGAATATTTGTTTTGCCTTAAACTACTCCATATCATATTCAAAATCGCTTTTATAATTGGTTATGGGTGCCTCCACCTTAAATAAGTAAGAAAGAAAGAAATTGGACTCATGAGACAAACATAAACGAGTGCACAAGTGAAGTACTCTAATAATCAAATTAAGTGTTAATCACACTAATTGCTTCAAATACTCTATAAGTTTTTACTCTTGATGAATATTTTTACCTAGTATATTTAGGGAGACCCCCTCTTTGATAGTTTTGAGATTTATGCTCTTGGTAAAAAAACGTTCATCGAGAGTGAAAGCTCATAATATTTTCAAATCAATTAGCATGGTAATACTAAATTTAATAATTGGAGTAATGCTCCCATTAGATGATTTTTTTGGGATCTGGAGGGCCGTTTCGGCTTGTTCCCAGCAATGTTCCCCCGGTAGCAAAAGAATGTCCGATGTCAGAAATTTATTTTGAAAAAATAAAATAAAAAAATCTTAAAATCTTAAAATGAAAAAACAAGATGAACAAATTTTATTTTTGAATTTTATTTATATGATGTGGCAGTCGCTCGGCCACATCACGCAGCTGCTGCGGCTCAGTTCCAGACAATTTCAAAGTTTGGAACCCCTGGGGAACTTGCAGCCCTCCACAGGGGCTGAAAAACATGTAATGCAAATGAAATATTTTATTGTAATGTTTTTTATGCTCACTTATTCTTTCATGGCATAGTTTTCAATGGGAACCAGACTCAAGTATAACCTTCTTGCCTTTGCAATACAAAATCTTCACTTTCAAAATTAATGTATAAATAAAATTTAGTTGTCCAAATGATCCTAACAAAAATTGCATAAGCACACCTTCACCTTAAATGCAATCCCGAGGATGGCTTGTCTCTAGAACATCTTCAATCCAATATGTATAGTGACTCGTCAACAAGCCCTCCAAGCCATCTCAATAATAGCTAGTCAAAGGAGTCATGACAAGATTTGTGACACGAAGGATGCAAAAGGCAAAAACTTTGCAAATAAGGTGGAAGATTCACATTATAAGGGGACATTTAGTGTTTCTAAAATTGTTTTTTATTTAGTTGCTTCAACCATTGTCTCTCTTGGTTTGTTAGAGGCTAGGCGTCTATGCCCGATTGATATTGTTGCAGGGCTATTATAACTCCTCTAGACTGAAGATGCTTTTAGAAAAATAATATGCCATAGCTTCCAAACTACGTTTGGTATATTTTGGATGGTCAACTAGGCTTTGCGTATATTGAAGAATGAATGATTTTCATAAGATTTTTGTGTGCAACTTCATTGATTTTATAGCCACATCACTGAGTGAAGTTTAAGAAATTTTAGTTTTAAAAAAAAAATTATATGGGATAGTTTATCAAAGAAAATGTACTTCAATACTTTTAGTGTTTTCCCCTTTTAAACTTGATTTTGACATTCAAAACAATTTCTTTTGCTTTTGAGCAATGACAAATGAAGTTTCGAAACTGCAAGTTGTACTCCACTTAGAAATTTGGAAAAAAAATCCTTAAAATAAGTCATTTTTATGAAGTTGAAGTTGCAGATCTATAACCACGTTTTTAACCCCTAAAGGAAAAAACTGCGTTTTTTGGCAACATAGCGATTTTGGGCAGCTCGCTATGAATGGAGTTCTTAATATTTTTTTTTGAAAATTTCACAAAACATGTGCCCTAGGAGTAGCTTTAGGGTCCAACAATTTTCAAAACTTTTGACTACATTGTTAAAAAGTTATAACATGATATGTGATTTTCATTGCTCGGCGGGCAGCTTGGGCAGCTCAAAAAACTTCCTGAAAAATCACTTTAAAAAAAGTTTTAAATTTAAATTGGTTCTTTAGGTTTATCTAAGAGTGGGAAGCTTTGAATCATTCCATTTGGATTAATGAGTCAAAAGTTATGAGGATTTTTAGTTTGCGAGTAGGTATGGTTTTCATGGACTCTATACCTACCCGCAAACTAAAAATCCTCATAACTTTTGACTCATTAATTCAAATGGAATGATTCAAAGCTTCCCACTCTTAAATAAACCTAAAGAATCAATTTCAAATTTTTATTTTTTTTAAAAGTGATTTTCAAAGAAGTTTTTTTTGCTGCCTGGGCTACCCGCCGAGCATTGAAAATGACATACCATGCAATAACTTTTGAACCGTGTAGTCAAAAGTCATGAAAATTGTTGGGCCTTAAAGATACTCCTTGGGCACTTCTTCTGTGAAAATTTGAGAGAAAATAAATAAAAATTTCATTCGTAGTGAGCTGCCCAAAATCGCTATGTTGTCAAAAAACGGTGTTTGGTCCTTTAGGGGTTAAGTATGGAGTGATATAAAAATCTTCTTTATATCACAACATTCTAAACTACAATGTCCTTCTATTCTAAAAAATTTAGATGTTTTGAACATGATTTGTATTTGATATGAATTTTATTCATTTTTGACTTCAAAAATTCACAAAATTTTGAAATTTTTACAAAAATAATTGAAAATTTTCATAACAAATATTAGACATAATATTTCATCTCTGAAAAATAAAAACCCCAAAAGAAGAAATGTAGGATACATAGAGAAGGTACATACCAAAATTTGACTACATGGTCAATCATAGGCTCCGTCCTTTAGGGGATACAAGACAACAAGAGTGGTTTCTCCCCCTTCCACACTATTAAAAAAATTAACTAATTTCAAATAAAGAAATTGAATAGAATAATCATAATCAATCCACCAAAGTTGTCACACACTCACATAATACTCTCATAGACTAGTGTTTGGATTTTATTTTTTTGAGTTTACAAACTATTTTCCTTCAATTGCCGTATAGAATCTGTCTTTTTCAAGTATCGTTTCCGATTCTTTTCTTTGATTTTAATTCTAAATAGAAATTTATTAGACTTTTCCACTATTTTTTTCTAATGTTTCTCAAATTGCAACCATTTTTTTTCCCAATTCCCCTGAATTAGCGGCCGGTTTTTCCCAAGCACTGTGACATAGACTGATCATGGGTCCATTATTCGTTCCAGGTTGGTCATTATAATAACTTACTAGTGATTCATGGAGGCCATGATGATAGTCAACAGAGCAGGAGAGTGTACCTGAAGAATTTTTGTGGGTGGGGTGGGGGAGGCCTGCTATTGGCTTCATGCCCTGCATGGAACGTGAGGCCTTGTCATAACGTGCTCCCCATGTGTTCAGCACAGCAAGAATCTACGGATTTATTACTACCGTCACAAAAGGGAGCCCCACTCAGGTGGTAACTGAATTCCCAGATATTATCTAACTTATTACATCGCAGGTGATCCGAGCCAGCGTTAAAGTTATTTCCAACCAATAGGAAGCTGCAGTTGCCCACCCAATTGCAAGCTCGCATTCAAAAAAAGCAGCCCACTCATTCGACCCTGCAGTGGAAATGAAGTAAAAGTAGGTGACTGGACTCCAAAGTTGCCCTTTAATTGAGCTGGGCCAGGAAATTCATCCTCATTGCCTTACCGTATACTGTACTGGATGGGGAAATTGTGTTCAAAATCAAGGAAATAAATCTTGAGTTTCATTCTTTAATTAATCCGTAATGGAAGGATACGTAAGATGACAGAAATACTTAAATTTCTAATTAAATCTAACACTGAACTAATTCCCAGTGTCATGGCCGGTGGGCACGTCAAGTACTGTACTGTACAGTTCCGCTTCTCCTTATTGAAAAAAACAAATCAAATCAAATCAAATCAAACAGCGTTGAATAAAGGTGCAAGTAGTGTGACTGATGACTAAACCTCACAAACAGCTAAGCGTGACTCTGAATTTGTAGGTGATGTCAGACCCACATTATTGATGAATGTCATTGCATCAATGCCTCCATGCATCAGTCATCCCCGGCAGCACTCAACATTCAATGAATGTGAGGACCACACAAGTACATCTGACCCACGAATCCTCATGTTCCATGAGCAATCCTTGGCAGTCTAACTTATACCACCTTCCCAAGTGTACTTGCAGAAGCACTGAACACACGAACTAAAAGCTTTGACAGACGACCAATGAACGAAACTCCTTGCGCTACATGAGCAACAGATATTTCAGCAACCCTCCCTGTTGAAAATCCCATCCTTGTAAACTCCCAATCGAGTCGAGTCGAGTCTCCCACCCCCACTACAGATTATTATTGCAAGCAACTCATTATAAAACACCGCACTCACAACTCCCTCCACACCCCACCACATGGACAAGTAAACACTAGACAGTGGAGTGGCGACCGTACCGTTCCATTCATCGAACACGCAACGGAATCTACGGTATGGCGACCGACCTTTATGCTTCGATACTGTCGTTCGGTATAGCAGCATACCGTGTACTCCGTATGAGATAACTTCAGTTATCGGCATTCCAGGCGGGATTTCAGCAAACAAAAGCTTATTAACCGTTGGAATCATCAAACTAGTGGAGCTGACCTCCACAGATTCTGTTTCGGCAGTTTCTTCGTAACATCGAACTCCGGGGATCACCAAATGAGTAATATCTCATCGGCCATAAATGAATGCAAAAAACTTTGTGGTCAGCAAGGGCTTCAGGAGTTAATGACGAGTCAGAGACGTAGCGGCCCAAGCGTCAGCACTGTCGAGAAGCAGGCCGTGCGCAGGCACATGGCGCGGGTGCCTCATGTTTCACGCTCCCCATGCACACTCGAGCCGCTTGGACTGGCTTCTTATGAAAATCTCGGGAATCCCCGCCTTCTTTGCAAATGAAATTTTCTTTTTCATTTATGCCAGAAATAAAACAAAAAATTATTATTTGAATCTCTGGAATTCCCTGGTCGGGATGACTTCAGAATTGCGATGTTCAATGCAGGTGGAGTTGACCCTAGAGTTCTGGCTCCACCGTCACCTTTGCAGGGCTCGCTGAGTGTCCTTGCGCTTCTGGAAGTCCTTCTGGGTGGTGATGCTCTAACCGCTTTTTCTTTTCTCATGGAAGTTTGGAAACAAATGTTTGATAAGGTAGTAAAGTACTGTAAGTTTCCCGTTCTTTTGGATTCTGACTGAAGAGAATTCCAAACTAGCTAAACTCCCACTGAATTACATTTGTCATCCCTGCGTGAATTGTGTCCGTCGACGCGAAGTGGCACTTATAACGCTCCATCTGGAAGATGACAGAAGGCCCAACTAGAGTGATTCTTTTTTTTACGCAAATGAAGAATACAGTCGGGCCTCACACGAGGACTCATCGCCGGATCGCCCCGTAGAAGCTGACCAACTGGTATGATTTTCTACTGATTTCTTTGAATTGTTTTCCGGCGCAAATCGAACTACAGAGCGAAAAAATAATACTCTGCCTCGTATCCATATGCTTGCAGGTCATGCGGGGCGTGGAAACCGCATATCAGGCAAGCACTTGCATTGCGGCAGCGTGACTCGTTCGCAATAATCGGCTGAAAGGGTTTCAAATTCCCAATCAGGAGCATGAAAGAAAGTTCTCTTACTGGTTCATTAGAGCCCCCAGGAATAAAATAACCCCAATTTTCCAATCAGTGCAGGAATCCGGGCAGTCGTCAAGCTAGCTAGAGCCGTGCCTTCAACGAATGTAAAGTTACCACCTCCCCTGTGCTCATGTCCCATGCGTTGGCGGGCATCGGCTCTTGGGTCTGGCCATCCGCTACATGTGATCCATGCGCACGCGACCAATTGCCCAATTGTAGTTGCGAGGATTGTTCCGACGAAGGTTCGGGACAGGAGAGCAGGGGCCTAAACTGGGCATTTTGACTCTGCGTGGCGTGACATCAAAAGCGGCTGCACGCTCACCCGCAAGCGGACAAGCAGAAACAACAACGAAAAGCGGGAGGTGGGGGGCAACCCGACTTGTTTATATTACTTGGTTTTAAACTGGCTTCAGCTTCTCCTGCAATTTGAAGTCTTTGAATTTGGGTAAAAAGCATTTGAAAAACACAGAAAAGAATCCGAAAAGAACTGAATGGTTGGGGCGGGGCGGGCGCCGATGGTTGTGTGTCTGACCACTTGCTGCCTGCCACGGTGCTCAAGGGTTTACCCGTGACGCAACGATTCTTTCCGGGGACGAAGTTTTTCCTTGCATGCGGGTCACCGTGACAGCCGGCGCTCTCCTTCCTTGAGGAGTTAATTAATAGCGGGCAGAATGGATGAATGCAAAATTTGCGAAAGCTTTTTTAATTATTTTTTTCACAGTGATGACCGTGTCAATTAACCTAGAGGTTCAAAAATTCATACCCCGTAATGTAACGGTACTATTTAACCCCTAAAGGACCAAACACTGTTTTTTGACAACATAGCGATTTTGGGCAGCTCACTATGACCGAAATTTTTCTTTTTTTTCTTTGAAATTTTCACATAAGATGTGCCCGAGGAGTAGCTTTAAGGTCCAACAATTTTCGTAACTTTTGAATACATGGTTAAAAAGTTATTGCATGATATGTCATTTTCATTGTTCGGCGGGCAGCCTGGGCAGCAAACAAAACTTCTTTAAAAATCACTTTTAAGAAAAACTAAAATTTGAAATTGGTTCTTTAGATTTATATGTACGTGGGAGGCTTTGAATCATTCCATTCCGATCAATGAGTCAAAAGTTATGAGGATTCTTAGTTTGAGGGTAGTTATGGAATCTCAACTCTAAAATAAACTTTGAAGTCCTTTATTTAACTCGATTTTCAATATTTTTGAAAAAAAATAAAAACATTGGGTGTAGATTGTTTATTACAACATTACAATCGTTGGGATTGGCATTTTTCAATTTCATAAATAAATTCTTGACAATTTAGTGTTTTGAATCATTCTCTACCTCTTCCTACTTACTATTTTTTTCTTATATGTTGTACAATTCCATATGATCTGAAAATTTTCAAACATGTAGCCAACTTGCCTTGAAGAATAAATCCAAAGAGTAACCATTATTTTGGACATTTTTTCATACAAATGTGACCTTGTGAAGGGCAGCTGCCCGTTTTTTCACAGGGACAAAAAAAGGATTTTTGTCAATTCAAACGCTATTATCTTGCAATCTACTATGTGGAAAATTCTGAAATTTTTTCCACATCTTCTTAAACAAGTTTACTACAAGATCCTACGGTTACAAGTGTCCAAATTTTTTTTTTTCTAAAATTTGGCACTAGTATTAGAAATGGCAGTTTAAACCCACATGATTTGTCCCCTCTAAATATTCATCAATAGAGAGAAGGCACATAAGGCTTTATCCAAATTTTAAAAAAAAACACTAAGATAACACCTTCCCCAAGTTGAGGTGGGAATGCTTTTTGAACCGACAAATGCATTCTTTTTTTCTAAAGTGACATGGAAAGTCCTCCATTGTCCCGCTTTTCGGCCTCACCGTCCTTCTAGGGTTAAAAAAATATGATCCTCCCCGCACATAATAGATTTTGTATTTTTTTTGTGTTCTTTTTGTTCCTTTCTTTTCTTTTCCTCCGTAATAAACTTGCTCCATGCAGTGAAAAAAGTGAAAAAAAAAGGGAGCCACGAGGGGGAAATTTCAGCCACTTCCCGTTTGTTTTGTTTAAGCTCAGTGACGGACTTCAATTTAATAACGAACTTTGCAAGCGGCGCTGGCTGCACACTTGGCATGCATGAGAACGTACAATCAGTTGTTTCCCATTTACCAGTGTCAAGTTGCCATTGGTCCCTGGGGTGTGCATGGAAAATGCAGAGGAACTGTGACTCACTGACTGGGTCGAGGGTATAGCAGTTTTAGTGTTTTTTTTGGCACTGTAGCAGTACACCATGCAGAAAATGGAAGATGGTCCCTTTGAATTTAACCCATAAACGCCACGGAGGACATTTTCCGTTGCGGAGAAATGTTAACAATAAAATGAATATGGCACAAAATAGGGGATCCTTTTTTTTACATTCCCCCTTGGCTTGACCTCCACAAGAGACTCGTTGCACTACTATAGACTCGACCCACTGACCTGAGGGTTGAGGTGAACTGCCCCCCTCGCTCGTCCCCCTAGGAAAACCCTGAAATTTTTTATTTTCCACTCATGATAAAATTTGCAAATTCTGAATTTATATTTGCAATCAAAGGCCCCGAATTAGCTTGGTGAGATATACAAGATAAATTTACCAAGCACAAAATAGGGGGTCTTTTATTTTACTTGCCCCCTTGGAATGACTTCATGGGGACGAGCAAGGAGGTCCGTTTAGGCCAGGGAAGATTGACCCCTTTGTATTGCCCCCATCAAAGGGTAAATGTAAAAATTGTCCCCTATTTTGTGCCGCTTAAATTTTTTACTTTGTCAAGCCTTCTATTTATATTGGGGCTTCTGATTGCAAATATGAATTCAGAATTTGCAAATTTTATCATGTGCAGCAAATAAAAAATTCCGGGGTTTCCGACGGGGGGTAAAACACGGGGCTATACAGGGGTCAATCCTCCCTGGCCGTCAGTTCACCGCGGCCTGACTGAGCGAGAGAAACGTAAGTTACGCACCACCACAGCTGGTGCTGGGGCCGGGAGGGGCGAGTGGTGGCCACGGTCCTCATGATGATGGGCCCAATCCACAAGGCCCAACTGCCATCAGATCATCTCATTGCAATTGGGGCAGAGGGAGGAAACCAAAATGAAGGGCCAATGTGGAAGGGACTCCATTGGAGGAGAAACCGCCACTTCATGCACTTTTTCTTGCTCTGGATATCTTGGGGGTCAAAATGATGAAATTCAAATGGGTAGTGAGAAATGCAACCCCAAAGTCGTCTTGTATTTTTCCAACACTCGCATGATATTCTACAAATTTTCAAAGTTGAAAGCTGATAAGGTACCTATTCAAGTATTAACCCCTAAAGGACCTAGGCCATTTTTCTGCCAAAAAACACTCAAAACTGCCATTTCTATAGCAAAGAGTAAAAAAATTTGAAAATTGTTTTCTTTTCACATCTAACCGTAGGATCTTATACCTTACTAGTATGAAAATGTATGGAAAAAATTTCAGAATTTTTGACCGCACAGATTGCAAGATATCTGCGTTTAAAGTGAAAAAAACAAGTTTTTCAGCACATTGCGGGACTAGATTTTATGACTTTGAACATTTTTAACTTAAATATTTTGCACTACAGAGTTTTGAGCGTTTAATCTTTATAGTGGAGAATTGAGTTGAGAGTCTAGGAAAAAAAAGAAAATTCAAAAAAACTTAATTTTCATTATTAAAAAAATTGTTAAGTAGAAGTAGGTACAAGATAGAAAGAAAATCTAAAATATTAATATCTTTTATATGGAATTAAAAAGCACTAATCCCAATGGTGAGATTGTTCTAGCAAAAAAACTAAACCTTGTGGAACTTTTTTTTTTGAAAAATTATAAAAATTACATTCACAAATGAATCCTACAAGTTATTTTTTCAGGAAAATGCTCTAAGTGCCCGAAAAACAAGCTTGTCCATAACTTTCTCATAAAAAATCCAAATGAAATGAATCAAAGCTTTTCAGATAGACAAAAATATAATCTATAAGAAAAAAAAATTAGGAAAAAAAAAAAAAAAAAATTGCAAATTTTTTTTGCTGCCCCTTGAACACTGTTTTGAACTTATTTGGGCATAACTTTTTTTCCAGGGCACCGATTGTGAAAAAAATTATATTCCCATAAACCTAATCAGATTTTCTACCTCCAAAAAAAGTTTCAAAAAATCAGGAGAAAATTTCAGCTCATAGGTACCTGCCCGAAAACCCATTTGTCCCCCGAACGGACAACGGGCCTTTAGGGGTTAAATGGTCACTCTTGAAGCAAAAGATGCTTCAACTCCCCATTGGTTGCCTCAAAAGAACTCTTCAACTCCCATTGGTGGTTCTAAAGAGCTTGCGGTGGTTGCTAGAGGATGTAATGGCGCTTTTGCCACCCTTCTTTTCTCCTTCTAGGAACCTTGGTAGTGGTTCAAAATGGATTGAGCTGGAATTGGATGTCTCTACCTTAAAAACAAAAGATAGAGCCAATTATTACACTAATTAAACAAGCTAATGGCAAAAAAGAATTGAAAATTTATTATAGAAATGAAAGGGGCAAAGCCATGGTGTTTATTGTTTTTTTGAATTGGAAAACTCAATAATTAGTGGTCCCCAAGTGTGAAATCCAAAGATGATTTGGCAATGTAATCAATATGTGGATATGGTACTAGAAGGTCCTTTAGTCTACAAGAGAGCCCGCCTATAGTTGCCAAAAGTGTTTACTTGAGTTTTGATGCACAATGGACCATGCATCTTCTTTTTTGCAATAGAGTAAATCTTATTTTTAGGTAGAAGTTTCATCCTAGTCTCTAACTAAATTGCATTGAGTTTGTAGTCTATCCGGTTTGTAGTTTCCTTGGCCCTTAGGATAAATTATTCTTGACTTAGGTTAAATTGTACTTACATTCTCACAATGAATGTTTAATTTCATTTGCAACCAAAATAAATAAATCCAAAGATCAAGCACTAAATCCTAAGAGTCCATAGCATTTGGGGGTTTATTGCCTTTGTAGTGTTGTAGGTCTAAATGTCACTAAGGTATAGAAATCTCAACCATACAATCTTGTAGTAAACGAGTTGTAAATAGAATCATTAGGCCACATAGATTGGAAGATTTTAATATTTTAGTGTTGAAAAAAGATGCCGAAATTTTTCTAGCAAGACACCACATGTGAAATTCAATTTCTAAACCTATGATATTTAAACTAAAAAACTAAAAATGATAAAGTGCTTCAAAACCAGCATACAAACACATTGGTGAAAAAAAAATGTCATTCAAATAACTCACTATGTCAACAAAATGGCTTTAAAATACCAAAAAAGTAGCAAAAAAGGTTGAAAAAAAGCCATCTAAGGTTGAACCTCCTTCTACTAAAATGCTTCTCAGAGACTCAAATACTCACAACTTTTTGAATTGATTTGAAATTCTAGCCACACAAACTAGACTAGTATGCACAACTTTCTAATTTTTTAATTTGAAAACGGGAACCATATGAAGAAGAAACAATAATCCAAAAATGTCCACATTTTGATCTTGAAATGGCTTCCAAACATTCCAAACAACTTGGATTAAGATGGAAAAATTACCATAATAACTAGACTTCAATGAGAATCTAATCCAACAAATTTGATTGAAAACAAACATTAAATGAAGGAGATACAAGCGGCCTTTGAAGTTGCAACCATCAAAATGCAATTTGGTGAATTCAAATTGAACCCTACCTAAGTTTTCAAAAAACCTAAAGTGGATTCATTAAGCCTCTAGGGGTTATAATAAGCAAATACTTTCAAAATAGATACCATATAACAAAATTATTCTTTCTTGAAAACGAAATTCCATTTGATTTTCAATCCCCTAACCACCAATATTTAATTCAACTGAACATAAGTATTGGGTAGGGTCAATATTTCTTTGCCATAAATACAATTAGTTCCAAAAATAAGATCCAATAGATGCTAAACATTGTATCATTCCACAAGATTTTTTGTTTTCATATTTTAAATATTTTTTGAAAAACAATTTCTCAATTTTTTTGGCATCTATTTAAAAAATTAATTCCATCAAACTTGTTTTACAATATTTTACAATGCTAGAATGTTGCATATCAATTTTTAAATATGCTCATGTCAAATAGTAGTGTCAACAAGAGAAATGGAAATGAGTATTTTCTAATGTGAAGTTAGTAATGGTTCTAATATGGCATGCCAACTCTTGCCAAAATTTGATTGGTGGAGAGTTGTGACTTGGGACTTCCATACTACGTTCTAAGTTTTAAGTTGTTGTGCACTTAAAAATGCCCATATGACAACATTTTTTTGGAAGTTTTGCTGCCAAAGAAGTGAGATTTTGAAATGTAGTCGCGACTGTAGTTGAATTGATTCACTTGAAGTCCTAGCTTTTGTTTTGTGCTTATTATGAGAAGAATATAAAAAGTGATAAATAAACATCCCAGTGGGCTAATTGTGTGTACAAATATGTCCATTATACATTCTATACTTGAAGCTTCTTCAAAATGAGTTACTTTGACTTTTGATCCACTTTGAAACATATCTTCACCATATAATACTATAGATGAGAGAAAATGTGTTTTACAGTTAAAACTTTTGTCTTCATCTCTAAATTGAGATTTGACCTTGAATTAGGACTTGGAATATAGTGAGAAATTTTCTATAAGGTATGTACACCCATAATCAACATTATCAAATTTAGTACACCTACATTGGATCCAAAAATTGTTACAAAAAACTTGATTTTGAGTACACAAGATATATACATTCAAAACATGAGAGGCTATGAGAGCCTAGAGTTGTTTTTTGGTACACCTTGAGACAACTTTTTATATTCAATACAAAGAGTGTCTCAATTTCATTTGTCACATTTTCATTAAACATTACAATTTTTCATTCATCCACTCTTCCTCCAAACCCTAAAGACATCTTCATAGTCAGTAGATGATGCAAAAATTCAAAGGTGTTGTTTCAAATGTGGCAACAATTGTAATGCTAGTACTTTTAAAAATTTATAACTTTTTCATACAATGTCCAAATAATGCATGCTAAAGTGAGTTAACCCCTAAAGGACCAGCATACAATTTTGGGTAATATAGACTGGAGATTTTCATATTATTGTCTGAAATTTTAATAGAAGTTGTGTGCGAGGAATATCTTTTATATGCACTAAATTTCATGACATTTGGAAATACGAGTCAAAAGTAATGGCCTAATATGTTACTTTTTTTCCGAGCCTTGCAATCCGGACAGATTTTTTTAAATCACTTTTTTCATAAACAAAAATTTGAAACTGATTTTCTAGAGTTATATATACATAAAAAGCTTTGAATCATTCCATTTGGACCAATGAGTCAAAAGTTATGAGGAATTTTAGTTTGCAGGTAGTTATGGATTCTCTACTCTACAATTAACCTTTGAAGTCCTTTATCTTACTCAATTTTCAATATTTTTTGAGAAAAATAAAATTGTAGGATGAAATTTGTTTATCACAACATTTCAACCATTGGAATTGGCATCTTTCAATTCCATAACCAAATTCTTAACAATTTTGTATTTTGAATCATTCTCTAATTCTTTCTACTTACTATTTTTTACATATATGATGTACAACTCCGAATGATGTGAAAATTTTCAAGCATATAGACAACTTCTCTAGAAAAAAGAATCCAAAGAAGCACCACCATTTTGGACATTTCTTCATAGAAAAGTGAGCTTGTGAAGTACAGTTGCCCATTTTTTGCAGGGCGAAAAAAATGATTTTAATGAATTTTAATGCTTATATCTTGCAATCCACGCGATGGAAATTTCTGAAAATTTTACCACATGTTCTCAAATCAGCATGATACAAGATCCTACGGTTACATGTGCCAAATTTTTATTTGATACTTGTATTAAAAATGGCAGTTCTTGTGCGTTTTTCAGGGTGAAAACATAGTCAAGGAACTCAAGGAGGTTAAAACCATTGTTCCGATGCCAATGCATCCCAATAAAATAATTTATGTTTAATAGTAGTAACCATCCTTAGTTGTAATCAGTGACGATTATAAGTGTGCGTACCTTTGTTAGTTCCTCTTGCCTCATCAGTCTTCTTTTCCATGAAGTTTGGAATGGGGCCATCATTCACTGCAGTGGTAAGGTGGGTACACCCCAAACCACCACTTTTTGCTACTGAGCCTAGTTACTACTATTAGACTGGTCAAATTTTCATATAAGGTAGGCACCCCCAAAATGGCACCTGACCTTAAAGCGCCATCTACAGGTTGTGTACATTTTCAAAATCAGTTATGTACCTATTTGGATGGAGCGCTTTCAGAAACAAACTTTGACACTTAATAACTTTTGCATACGGTATCCAAATGCCACGTTCTCTGGTGCGTTGGAACCTCCTTTCACTTGCCAACAAGAATATATGAAAATTTGACCAGTCTAATAGTAGTAACTAGGCTCAGTAGCAAAAAGTGGCGGTTTTGGGTGTACCCACCTTATTAGTACCAGAAACTTGAGGCAATGATGAAGTGCAAGGATTGAACAGTAGAGAGTGACAAGATCACCGACCCTTCCATCCTCATGATACATGAAGAATCCCCTGGAACTTAGAAAATCATGTTTAATTTCTCAACCGCACCATATGAAAATGGTCTGTTCCTATTCCACAAAATCACAGAATTTGATTCTAGAAGTGCCGTGCCGTGCCGTGCCAACTGAAGTTCCTACCCAATGTAGGTTTTTGAATTGATGAAAAAAAAGTGCCAGTTTCGGAATGAAATTTGCAAATGTTTTTTTTTGGGGGGGGGGGGGGGATTTTATTTAAAGTGGAAACACCTCAAACCGTCAAAAGAAGCACTTCAGCAGAGTTAGAGGCACCTTTTTGTAGGAAAAAAAATATTATTTTTGTAGTAGTATTAGCAATTGAAATCATGAATTTCTAAAAAAATTGAAAAATATAATTTTCGGATATGACATGTAATTTCTATGAATTTTCAAGGTGGAAGCTCCCTATGCCACTAAAACCGTCCTATTGCTTGGTTCTAAAATCAAAATCTAGATAATTTGAGCAGTCAACTAATGGCAATTAAGTATAGGAACGATTTAATAACACTTAGGGGACATGGTTTAATGGAAGTCTACTTGTGAGGAGTGTGTATATGGATGGTTTTGGATGTTTTCACCTTAGGATGAGAGTGAGTTGGGTACATTAAGTTTTCTTGATTAACTCCTAAAGGAACAAAAGAGGCCACTTTGTGCTTTTTGAGAACTTGGATAGGCTCTATTGACTTCATAATTTGAAATTTATGCATGAATTTTTTAGGATGGATGCTACTCATCACAATCCAGTGAAAAGAGGCTGTCACCCCTGGTTTGTATTGTTGCCCCCCCTCCCTTTCTCAAAAAATTTAAAGGCTGTTGATTGTTTGTTTTTAAAAAATGTTTACCTTTGAAATCGCTGTTGATTTCTTAGAAAATCACAAGCCGTTGATTTTGTGAGATTTAACTTGAGCCATCTAAATATCAATACAGATATGGATACCAAAATGAATATTGGATATGGATACAATATTGTATCCAAATACACAATAAATACTGAGTGTGGATATAGATACAGATATGGTACAATACTTGATTTGAATACGGGTATGGGTACAAGATACGGAATGTTATTTATCCCATATTGTTTGTCAATTGCATTCCTTTCTAAAAATTACAAGAGGACAAAGTCAAAGGGGAGGGTATGGAAATTTTAAAATTTTAAAATTACTTTCAAGAAATTTTGGGGGGGTATCGGAGAATTAATAAAAAAAATTGGATTTTGGGTGCATTGTGACATTTTTGTCACAATGCACCCAAAAGAGGCAATCACTGCCTACTATCCCCCAATATACATGGGAAGCTTTAATAGATTGATATCTACTCAAAAACATTTGAACTATTGAATTCCAAATAATGAGGTACAAGGTATGAGGAGTTTTACTTTATGGGGAATGAAGGTAGGAAAAACATATAAAGCCGTCTTTGAGTTTTAGTTTTGAAAATTTTCAAATGAAAATAAAAATAAAGGGTAATAATTGTTTACTAAAACATTCTCACCATTGGGACTAACAATTTTTAAATTCTTCCAAAAGTTATTTGCAAATCATTATCACCTTGCATTTGGTAATTCCTTATATTTTCCACTTAAAATAAATAAATATGAATGTTTTTTTGTTTAAATTAATATATATAAATTTTCAACCAACTTTCCAATTTATTGAATAAAATGCGTAAGTTATATAACATATGTGTTTGTTTTTTCTAAAAATGTTGAAAAACAAAATTTCACCTTTTAGAAGGGCTAGAAAAAACTACATTTTGAAGTTTAGGCACATTGAACTTGCAATCAGTGGAGATATTTACTGTAAATTTTTTGAACAATGTACTTAAATAAGTTAATCAAAGGGTCCTAGGATTGGATTTGTTAAAAAATAAATATTGATGAAGTTTTTGACTTTGCTTTGAAGACGAGTATTTTGAAGCAGTTTTGGGCTTCTAAACATGAAAGAATTTTAGGGGTTCACTCATAAAATTCCATTGTTTTGTTGGGGGACAAATAGGTTTTGGATATGTTTCTATATCGTGCCTAGTGGTAAGGGTTGTCAAACAATATTTCTAAAATAAATGCCAAGATTTTTGAAAAAATATTTTTTATAAATTTTTTATTTTTGTATAGGAGAAAAACAAACATTTAGAATAGAAAAACAAACATTTCTATTCTTCAGCTTTTATAAAATTACATCTTCCAGTTTTAATTAGTTTTTTGGCACTAACTACTGGATAGGGTATTCTTAGTTTTTGCCTTGACTATTTGAATTTTATTATAGAGATGAAAATTTCTAGGAGCTTCTCATGCGTTTCATTTTCACATAAATCAAACATATGATTTAGAAAGTATATCCATTTTCTTGTGCAAAATGCAATTCATGATTTCATGGGCAAGTTGGACATGGGAACATTCATTTTTCCAAAGATAACAATTGGGGTAAAAGAAAAAGTTTAGGAAGAGGGCAAGGATGAAGTCACTCAACTGTGTAGAGAGTAGAATTTTGCTAATTGTATAGGGTAGGCATGTTGTTGGTGGAAAAAATTATAAGAATGAACAATTTGGAATTGTCTTATAATATCATAGAGAAGAGAGTCGGGTATTGTGTATTGTGAGTTTTGGAGTAGATAAATTGTTTTTAGGTGTTTGTATTTGTACCTATCATATAGTTGTAGGATTTTTGTTTCAAATGTTTAGAGGGATAAGTCTAGAAATGTGTGAAATGGCATGTATTATTACTATGATATTGTTGTTAAAGTTATTGGAGTCTAGTATTGAGACGGCGATGAGGTATTTGCCTTTGTCATCATACAAGTGTGTAAATGTTGTTTTACATGTAGATGGTTAGAAAAAGTACATCAATATCTTTATTTGGGCTTCATTCATTTAGTGTGATAATAATGAATGACAGTAGTAAATTGTTGACTATAAACTGTACATTTTAGTTTTGTTGTTGGTTGAATTAATTTTTTATTTATGTTTTGGTAGAAGTGTGTTTTGAGTCTATTTTTATGGTATTGATGTATAAAGTATAGGTTATGGGTGCCTATAGATGTGCTAGATTGAGGAAAATAAGAATTTGCAGTCATCCATTTTAAATAGATGAGGTTGTTCAATGGCGTTGGAAGTTTTGTAATGTGTTTTTGTATGCAATGTATGTTCGCAAGGTTGTGTATTTGTGAATAATTTGTATTTGCAATTCTATTTTAGAACTATTAATAATTTAGATTTTTCTTCAATTAGGAACCTACTTCTATTTAACAATTTTTTAATTAGTGAGAACTCAATGTGTTTAGAATTTTTTTTTCCTCCTAAACTCTCAACTCAATTTTTATCATACAAAGTTAGAAATTTAAAATTAGTAGAGCAAAATTATAAATTATGAAGGTTCAAAGCCAAAAACTGTAGTTGAGCAAGATGCAAAAAAACTTGTTTCCTTCACTTCAAATATAAATATCTTGCAATCTATAGGGTCAAATTTTGTGAAATTCCTTCCAAACATTTTTATACTAGTCTAATACAAGATCATATGGTAAGACATGCAAAAGAAAAATTTCAATTTTTTTTGCTCTTTGCTATAGAAATGGCAGTTTTGAATGTTTTTTGATGGAAAAGAGGCCTTGGGACTTTAGGGCTTAATGTCTCTCTTCCTTGCTAGTAGGAGAAATCTCATCAAGAAAATAACTCAATGGCTCCTTGTTAAGTATGTTTAAATTTAAAATCTAAAATCTAAGTGTTCTTGACAACGAGCATTGAATTATTTGTCTAGATCACATTTGAATTCTTGTTCAATTTTGTGTTGTTCTAGAATTAAGGAGAACAAATTATAGTTGCAATCTAGTTCAATCTTTCTTTGAATTGAAATAAACCTTACTCATGCCATGTCATTGACTATTTGTGTCACACAATAGAAGGCCCTATTAACGCCATGTAAGAAGTTTTAATGGGTCACTTTTAGAAATGAGCTCACATGCATTGTTGGGGTTGTAGACATGGCTCTTTTGGAGTGTGCAAGCAACAACTTAGAAGTAATTTAGTTGGGAATTTAGTAACAAGAATAGATTCTTGTACCCTATGGGTGAAAAAACATTAAAGAATATGGCCACACTAGGGCCTCAATATTGTGGTAGATATAAAATAATCTTGTGGCCATTTAAGGTGACCATTACAAGTGTATTTTTTATTGGTTTGAAGGTGACCTAGTGGCACTTATAGGCTATTCAAGTAGCACACTTCAAAAATTCATGCTCTATAACAAATTTCTACTTTGTTAGAAAAATAAATTTTCAAGTAGTATTGCTTTCTCTCACACCTTCCCATTTGTGAAGAAAAGAATAATTTTTTCTCACAACCGAAAGGGAGTGCATCAAAAATAATTTCACAAATAGGGTCACTTACCTTACTAGTACTCCGTAAGACATTCTTACAACTTTGAACACAAATAAGGGACTAAAGAACTTTTGCACCTCAAAGGTTGCTAAAATGTGTTTGATCCAAAGTCGAACACTTACAACTTCAGTCCCATTGGATACATGTGTCCAAAATTGGATTAAAAAAAGAAGACACCATCAAACACACCATGACATTTCAAAATATGGCTGATATTTATAAGTGATAA
Organism: Antitrichia curtipendula; assembly: GCA_951230915.1. Lineage (NCBI taxonomy): Eukaryota > Viridiplantae > Streptophyta > Bryopsida > Hypnales > Leucodontaceae > Antitrichia > Antitrichia curtipendula. The sequence goes on from OX579635.1 coordinate 3,355,585, forward strand.
CTAGGAATTGAGTTAAATTAAACTGATGGTAAATGACTTCATTCACGGTTATTCGAATTCTAAGGGAGCCAAACAGCTGATTTGACACAAGTGGAAGCCAGGACACGCAGTACAGAACATGACCTACTCCACGGCGCTGCTAGAGCTTCTGTTTTCTAACAAAGCAGTGAACCAGTCCTTTGACCGTAAGGAATCCAGATCGGCATCTTGGCGTAAATCGTAGGCTGAAATGGCGTTGACAGATGCGAGCTGATTTAAGGCCTTGGCAGCATCGGCTTCCTGCCCTGCAAGGGCAGCTGCACAAGCGAGATTGTAGAGAGCATCGCATTGCTCTTCAAAACTCAGCTTGTACTTGTACTCCGTGTCTGGAAAGGCCCACAGTAGCAAATTACCTTCTATGAAAATTAGAGCGAAGGTAGAGGATACTAAAACGTTAGCGACCTGATCCCATCTCCTTTACTGACTACTATTAGCAACAGCAATTCATCTATTTATACACTTGATTGACTTTTTGGCAAGTGGTGAAAACATGACTTGGCTATATAACTATGGACACTATCTTTATCTACTGTCACTTGAGGTGGTCTACAAACTCTCATTTTGCATAAGACAAGTCTTGTATACAGTAGTGATAAAAGCTTGATTTCAACAGAGTTGGCTCTTGTGCCCAAAGTAATCCCTGCACAGCCTCTATAGTGATCTCTCGAATATCACACTCCTACATATCGGTTTAAATGCTTAAAGCAACAGAAAGAGTATTCTCTACCTTGCAAGGATAGTGTAGATTACCTGCTGCCAGAAATTTTGATGCTTTCATAAATGCGTCTGAACTTTGCTTCCAATGTATGTTTGCAGTAGCCAGGATCCCTGAGTGAGCAAGTAGCTTTCCAGCTGCTAGGTGAGCATCACCTAAACCCAAGAGACCCTCCACACTCGTCGAATCTATAGTTAGTGCAGCTGCAAAGCCGGCATTCACTGCTTCCCCTAATTGTTTCAAACTCTGCAGCACACGAGATACAAGTAGAACTTTTGAGATGTCTAACACGAGGAGACATAATTGTAAAAAAACAGTCAAAATCTAGAAAATAGCATGCAGTCTGCCGTTGTGGACTTGTTGTGTGTTGGAACTCCAGTTCTTTCAAGTAGACGCCCCAAAATAAGCACTAAGGCCAAGCATCTCATAAAAAACATAGCATCATTGCTATTGCTGCAACGTTTCTGGAAGAGTCAAAATGATTCAATGACACCCATTTTTTTGGAAGGTGCACCCCGACAGTGGATTAACGCCTAAAGGACCAAAGTGCGTTTTTTTGGCAACATAGCGATTTTGGGCAGCTCAGTACGAATGAAATTTGTATTTTTTTTCTTTGAATTTTTCACACAACATTTTCCCAAGGAGTAGCTTTAAGGCCCAGCAATTTTCATAACTTTTGACCACATTGTCAAAAAGTAATTGTATGATATGTGGTTTTCATTGCTCGGTGGGCAGCCCAAGCAACGAAAAAAACTTCTTTAAAAATCATTTTTTTGAAAAATAAAAATTTGAAATTGATTTTCTGGATTTCTATATACCAGGAAAACTTTGAATCATTCTATTTTGATTAATGAGATGAAAGTTATGAGGAATTTTAGTTGTGGGTAATTTACGGGTGGTTATGAAATCTGTATTCTAAAATAAACTTTGAAGTCTTTTCTTTTCTTTTCTTTTCTTTTATTCAATTTTTCAAAAAATAAAATAAAATTTAAGATTAGATTGTTTATTACAACATTACAACCATTGGGATTGGCATTTTCAATTCAATAAATAAATGATTAACAATTTTGAATTTTGAATCATTCTCTACTTCTTTCTACTTACTATTTTTTCCTACATGTTGTACAATTCCAAATGATCTAAAAAATTTCAAACATGTAGCCAACTTGCCTTGAAGAATGAATCCAAAGAGTTACAACCATTTAGGATTTTTTTTCATAATGATCCGACCTTGTGAAGTGCAGCTGCCTGGTTTTTTGCAGGGAAAAAAAAAGGATTTTTGTAACTTTAAACGCTAATATCTTGCAATCTACACGGTGGAATTTCCTGAATTTTTTTCCAAATCTTCTCAAACCAGCGTAATACAAGATCTTCCAGTTACATGTGTCCAAAAATGTTTTTTTTTCTAAAATTTGGTACTCGTATTAGAAATGGCAGTTTTGGAGCGTTTCTGGTGAAAACATAGTCAAAAACATTTAGGGGTTAACGTCCAGATGCTGTCATACCTGTTGCTGGGAAGCAGGATCAGCGATGGAGCGCTCAGCCTGACTGGCAAATGATTCTCCAAGAGCAATAAAAAGAGTGACGTCTGTTTTCTTAAACTTAATTGCTGACCTCAGTTTCTCCTGAGCTTGCCTGTAGGCTTCGTTCGCTTCTTGCAAATCTGGTGTTCGCTGCAGAGAATTCTTGTAAGGACACATTGATTGAGAGGGGCCAAAAGCAAACAAGTATGTTGTGAGTGCGTGACAATGCAACTTCCTCTATTTCTCACCTCTGCAAATGAAGATAAACAAGCACTCCAGTTCTGCAGCAACCCTCCAAGGTCGTCACCAATACGCGTATCAGCATTAGCACATGCCTTACTGTACACCTGAAGGCCATGCTCATAAATTTCTTTCACTGGAGCCCATGCTTTGAGCGAGACAGTAGAGCATTCACTTTGGTGCAACGCAGAATGGAAGAGCTCTGCTCGTTGAACACAGCAGTCCCCCATGTTTGTAAGAAGCTCTACATCCTCAGGTGTAACAGCCAGGGCTCGTGAATATCTGCTCTGCATTCCAAGCTCTTGCCTCAGAAAACACCTAGATATAAACACTGTCTAGGAAACTGTTTAAACTTTGACCTCTTTAACCTGCCTGCTTGAGGTCCCCCCAAAATGACTACAACATAGGCTGTCTGATAAGTGTGCTAGTCAATGATGGTGTGACAAGCGTGCATGATGTCCCAGAATGTTGTTTTAGAGAAGGTCATATTTGAAGCGGTCTGACTGTACTTCAAAGAAACGTCCCCGAGCAAATTCTAGAGCACGTGAGAAATTCCTGGATCTACTTTGGTGGGAAAAGCAGAAGCGAGTGGATCAAATGCTGCACCTCTCATCGGCTTGCTTGAGCAACTCAGCGGCAACAGCAGCCCCGCCTCCTTTGTCCTCGGGAATACTTGTAGCAAGTGATGCCCATTCACAGAGAGCGTTCCCCGAGTTGACAAGAGCTTCCTGCTTCAGCTCTCCCACACCTTCAAGAGCACACACCCTCTCATACATTTCAAAGCTCTGCCTGCAGAACCAACAGCCTCTGTTGATTATAAAACACACCAACCAGGGTGACCATCTGACGGCTCTCACAGGGAGTCTCTTGCTGAGAAAACACTCTTGGAGAGAAGTACCAAAAACACTAAGCAATACGACACTACCTAAACTAAACATAACATATACAGCGGACCACAGTAATTACGAGAGATCATAGTAATGTATTTCTTAGATTTAGATGTAAATCTAAATCTAAATGCAAAATAGATTACAGCCTCATTGGACATGATTGTTATAGGCACCGTAATTTTTCACCCACTGCGATTGGTTACACACAATACGAGTTACATTCCTGCAACTGGTTAATCCTAATAGAACCAAACGCTTAGGACTTGCTTTTTGTCACAGACGAGCAAATACCTCGAAAGCTTTCCATGACCACGTTCAAGTTAAAACAGACTGCATCATACCTGCCGGCATTGGCAGCCTCCACAGAGGCTTGCCATTGAAGTTCCAAGGTTTGGGACTTCATCTTCTCATTTCGAAACGGGCTGCCTGCCGAATGCAAACCTCGGGTTTGCAAGGAACAAGCTAGCTCTAAAAAGACTTCTCCCTACACAACAGCCGAGCAGAGGATGATGATCGCAACAATGTCGCAACACCGTTGGAAACTTAACCCACCAAGCAAACACAAAATTGCACAATCCAAGAATACAAGCGAGCTCTACATCCAATGTTTTTTAGCCTCAAATATCCTTCCCGGATGTAAAATTTCCGGATATCAACACCTAAGTGTGCTGAATGCCATCTTACAAGATCAAAAAGAGCCTCTTCTTGCACCAGTAGCGACATAGACATGGACAAAGCGTTTTGAAACAAGCGCACGGTCTGCTCCAAAGCCCCGACTTTAGCAGCTCCATCAGACTTCCTTTCAGCTGCTTGCTTTACCCTCCTTGCTTCTGCAGACCCAGAAAGGCACGGTTAATGATTCACGCCTCTGTAAGTTGACATTAGTGGGACTCACAAACCGCTTGTCAGGCTATCTTCAGCGAATTATCCAATTCGAGGTCTAGTTAATGTTATCTCCCACGAGATAGGTAGGAGCTGGTCAAGCTTTATTCTTTTCGAGGGTTAGGTTTCTTGAAACAACAATTGAACGAGACCTCCTTTTCACTCTAAGTGTTAAATCTTAATTCTTTTCTAAGCTCTTCGACCGATTTGCTTCCATTTCCTCCATTAGATTTCATACACCGCTTATCTTATCAGCACTATTCGCGGAAGGTGGACTACACATCCACAAAACCTCAACTAGAGACCAGACGGTTACTCTCGCCTGTGATCAACGATGTGAGACACGCACTATTGCTAGCAGAAAAACTCAGATTTCTTGAGCTGAGACAACCATCATTACACAGAAAAGGATTTCCAAGTTTATCCATCAGAGAAAAAATCCGATTGCCTCAAAAGGAAGCACTTTGCAGTGGAATTGTCTTCTTCAATCCCTTCAGTTTAGAAACCCTTGGAGATCGCTAACGAATGTCTAGCCGTCTCGGAATTGCAATTGAATCAACCGCTTAAACCAGAACCCGCACATCATTGTGACAACAATCACCGTACTGCCCCCCAAAACAGGGAAACCGGGGCGAGAACAAAAAACAGAGGAATCACGAAAATAAACCAAATCACGTGATACAAAGACGACGCAGTGGCTAACCTGCGAGCAGCGCATCGACGGAGGTGGCAGGAGGCGCTTGCTGGCGTGACGAGCGCGGTGGAGGTCGACGTTGGGGCGCCATAGCTGAGCTGATTGGGCTTCTGGGGTTTAGGGTTTAAGGCCAGGCCAAACTTGGAGCTTCTTCTTCGTTGCTCTCTGCACTCTTCGTATCCACCAATATCACTCACTAACGCTCTAAGGTCCCAAGGAACCACAAACTGATTTCCGGAGTGAGGAAAATAGAAATAACTCATAATCTGAGAGGAATTGGGAGTGAATTCAGAAACACAAGTCACTAATTTATTTAATAGAGAATGAATTGGAGCAATCAGATCTAGAAAATACAATTGCCTGCAACAATTATGTGCATTTATACACAAGTATGTTTGTCAATCCTTGTTTAACCCTAGACCGCCCAAGAGGACAAAAAGTGTCCTCATATAGTTTTAAGTTAAATTCAAAGTACTGTAACTTTTGCATCCGATGTCCAAATTCAATAAAACTTGTTGGGAAAGTTGCGCCTTTTCTTCTAGTTTGTGTGGTAAAATTTTCAGATCAATCCAAGAGGTAATGATTTTCTGGAAGCCAATCAAAGTTCACAGGCTCAATTTGATTCACCAAAGTGCACTTCATGGCTGCAACTTCGGGGTCTTGTATCTCCTTCATCTAATGCTTGATTTCAATAAAATTTATTGGTTTGTGTTTCCCTTGAGTTCTAGTTATTGTGGTGAAATTTTCATGTCAATCCAAGTTGTTTTGAATGTTTGGGAGCAATTCAAAATTCAAAATCCCGCCATTTATGGACTATAGTGAACTTTGGCGGCCTGTATCTTCTTCATAAAATGTCCGTTTTCAATAATCGTTTTTGAAAAAGTTGCGCATACTAGTCTAGTTTTTGTGGCTAAATTTTCATACCAATCCAAGAATTTATGAATGACTGAGAAGCATTTTAGTAGAAGGAGGTTCAGCCCTAGATGTGTTTTTTGCAACTTTTCTTGCCTATTTTTGACATTTGCAAGTCATTTTGCAAACACATTGAGACAATTGAATGATATTTTTTTTCACCAATGTGTTTGAATCATGGTTTTGAATCACTTTGTAGTTTAAAGTTTTTTCATTTGATTAGGTTTAGAAATCAAATTTGGCCTCTAAATGTGTTTTTAGGAAAATGTCAGCATTCTTTTTCAACACTAAAACATTATAATCTTGCAATCTACACGGTCAAATGACTTCAAATTGTATGCATGACATCTACAACATGTGTATTACATGATTGTACGGTTAAGATCTTAATTACTTAGTCTCATTTAGATTTATAGCACTTCAAAAGCTAAGATGTTATTTTACCCAAAACGGCCATGGGCGGTCTAGGGTTAATATGTGAAAATATGTAGAAAGAATTGCAAATGATGTGTGTCTTCTGCGTCTTTACCCTAAAAAGATGGAATAGTGACAATGGAAATCATCCATTTGGGTATTGTGTGACTTATTGTTGAAAAGAATTCCAAGAGTATTCATTGGTAGTCAAACTATTGTAGAGGACCTCTCCTTTTCATACAAAATTTGGAAGATGAATAGTTGCACTTCTATCCCGTATGGAAAGATTCTTTGTCATTCACTGGCCAAAAAATAGCCGCAACATTGTTTATGGATTAAGCAACATTGGCGGATTTTTGGGGAGGGAAAGGCGAACACAAAGATGACACAATTTGATAGGCACTTTCTAAAAAGAAGGTTGCCGTAAAGAAGTATGACATACAAAGGAGCCAACCCATTTTCGACCACTTAATCCCTAAAGGACCGTTTGTCCTCTCGGATGACAATTTGGGTCCAAGCAGGTTTCCATAACCTCAATTGTTAGTGAATTTTTTTGAGGATGTGTGATTGTGTGAGAGCTTTGTGGATATACAATTTTTATTTCAATCGGTGCCTGGAAGCAAAAGTTATGGTACAATAAGCAAAATCAGAGTTTGGCGGGCAATACAAAAAAAAAAAAAAAAAGTCAAAATTAATGTTTAATTTTTTTTCTTCCTAAAAGATTATATTTTTGTCTACATGTGAAGCTTTGATTAATTCTATTTGGACTATTGATGAGAAAGTTATGGACTATCCTAGTTTTTTGGGCAATCTAAGCATCTTCTTGAAAAAATAACTTATAGAACTCATTTTTTAATGCAATTTTTACAATTTTTCAAAAAAAATTGTTAGATAGGGTTTAGTTTTCATATTCAAACAATCTAACCATTGGAATTATTGTGTTTCAATTCCATCTTAAAGCTATTAAAAATATAGTCTTCCTTTAAATTTTGAACCTACTTTTACTTAACAATTTTTAATGAATGAAACTTAATTGTTTTTTTTCTAATTTGTTTTTCTAGATTTTCAATCCAACTATTCAACACAAAATATTAGGTAAACATCATCTTTAGTGCAAAAATTTCAAGTTGAGAAGATTCAAAGCCAAAAAAATTAGTTGAACAAGGTGCAAAAAAACTTGTTTTCTTCACTTTAAATACAAATATCTTGCAATCTATTTGGTCAAAGTTCCTGAAATTTCTTCCACACATTCTTAGACTAGTCTAGTATAAGATCCTATGGTTAGATACGGGAAAAAACACTTCTAAAGTTTTTTTCTCTTTGCATTAGAAATGGCAGTTTTGGTTGTCTTTTAATGGAAGAAATGCCTTGGTTCTTTAGGAGATAAGCAATTACGCATATCTTGAGCGTGGATTTTTGAGTGGGGAACTTTTCCTATGTACAAAAATAGAGTTTGGAAGGATTCCATAATTTTTATTTTTTTATTGTCAAAACACAATTACTATAAATTTTTGCCTAAAGATTATGTTTGACCCAAATTGGTCATATAGGTCTTCTTATTTCCAACCAAGGGGTGGTTGCAATATCAAGAGGCTTGTAGCCAATCATAATACGCTACAACTGCATCGGGAATTGTGCCATAATTGATCACTATTTATTTCTATTGCACAGAAAGAAAGCATTCTACACTACGAAAATGGAAGGAGGGCTATTAGGGATGAATTGGCTCCCATAATACTATATACAACAATCTTTTTATTATTATTATTATGTATAATTATCAACAATGTGATTTTTCAAAGCCTATTGTCCATCTTCTATTGTAGATATTGGCTTCAATTATCCTTATGTAAGTGCTGATTAGTTATGAAAGAAGCACAGTTGAACTTGTTTCAATTTTGAGTAGAGGATTTTATATACGTTCATGTCGTTTGTTTGTTGTAATAAGCATATATTTTCATACATTAAAGGTGTATTTTTCAGTGTTGATTGCTCTATAGGAATCATAAAAGAATGTCTATTGAATCCAAAGGTCTTTGGAGTGAATCTTTTATAAGGATGCTAATATTGCAAGCTGTATTTGCACATTTTTCATACATCAATGTCAACAATGTTATATACACTCTCTAAGAACTCTAAATTCTTGCAACACCAACAATAGATTGTCCTAATTTAATTGCACACCCATTGTCTATCACTTATTCTCTAATTTGATACAATTGCTTTTAGACTTTGGCTCCTTTGTCTTCAATAATCCTAAATCTACCAAAGATTTTGTTCATATTTTTACTTTGACCAAAACAACTTTGGGATCTAAAGGATTAAGCTTAAAGAGCCTGCTATTGAAGGATTGCTACAACTTATGTCTCAATGTTCTTGTTTCTAAGAAAATTCATAGTCCAATAGTGTAGCTTGCAAATGATGAAGCTATTTAAATTAATAGCAAATTATAGACAAACAATATTATTTTATTGGCATTTGAACAATTGAATTAAAAGGGAATAGTTTGAAGAGGTTGGCATAATTGAACCTTATAACAAAAGCAAGGACTAAAAGTATCCAATGAATGATTTTTCTAAGAAATAGAGACAAATAATCCAATTATTCATCCAAGATTTGAAATTTTTAGACTAACTTCCAAGAATCTAACTACCTTGGTGATAGTGTTGTGTCTTTTTAGGGTTAAAAGAGAGCCAAAGTTTTTGGGATATAGGTAGAATTGCTTGATCATCTGCATTAAAATACTTTCATCCCAAATTTTGTAATTTTAGTCATTCAAAACTAGAGTTATTTTTGTAAAATATTTTTATTTTTATTTTCCATGCATTGTTGTGATAAAAATTAGCCACTAAATTTTGTATTCTTGTATATTTTGTATATCTGTAACAGTTACCCTCTAGTTGCTTAATTAAAAATTAAAGTGATGGAAAAGTTAATATGAAAGAAATTGATTTTGATAGATAAAAAATTGAATTTGTAGAATTCTAACCACACTATTACCCTTTAAAGATTCTACCACAATTTAACCCCTAAAGTTTTTTGACTATGTTTTCATCAAAATCCTCCAAAACTACCATTTCTAATACAAGTATCAAATTTTAGAAAAAAAACACATTTTTGGACACATGTAACTATAGGATCTTGTAGTACGTTGGCTTAAAAAGATGTAGAAATTTTTTTAGAAAATTCCACCGCGTGGATTGCAATATATTAGCGTTTGAAGTGACAAAAATCCTTTTTTTGCCCCTATGAAAAACCGGGCAGCTGCACTTCAAAAGGTCAGATCTTTATGAAAAAAATTCCAAAATGGTTGTAATTCTTTGAATTCTTCAAGTCAAGATGCTACATGCTTGAATATTTTTTGATCATTTGGAATTGTACAACAAATAGGAAAAAAGTAGTAAGTAGAAAGAAGTAGAAAATTATTTAAAAGACTAAATTGTTAACCATTTATCTATGAAATTGAAAAATGTCAATCCCTATGGTTGTAATGTTGCAATAAAAAATCTAAACCTAATGTTTTTATTTTTTTTCAAAATATAAAAAATTGAGTTAAATAAAAGAACTTCAGAATTCATTTTAGAATAGAGATTTCATAACCGCCCATAAACTACCTACAACTAAAACTCCTCATAACTTTCATCTCATTAACCAAAATGGAATGATTAAAAGTTTTTCATATATACAGAAATCCACAAAATCAATTTCAAATTTTTATTTTTCAAAAAAGTGATTTTTAAAGAAGTTTTTTTTGCTACCCGGGCTACCTGCCAAGCAATGAAAACTACATATCATACAATAACTTTTTGACAATGTGGTCAAAAGTTATGAAAATTGTTGGGCCTTAAAACTACTCCTTGGGAAAATATTATGTTAAAGTTTCAAAGAAAAAAAATAAAAATTCCATTTGTAGTGAGCTACCCAAAATTGCACTTTGGTCCTTTAGGATTAACATTATCAAAAAGATTTTTCTTCATTGCAATTTAGACTTTTACATTATATGATTTCTAAGAATGGATAAGGTTATTTATTATCATGACTATACAAAAGTCATTTGATTTAAAAATATAAATAAATGAATAAATAAATATGACTTTTTGGAGGGTAAAATGACAAACTTTTTTTCAGTTCACTTCAATTTTTTGTAACCAGTAAAAACGATTTTTTGTACAAGCATCAATAAAAAAAAATACTCTCCACGGAAGTAGATAAATCACCTTGAAGATAATTTTGAAGTCGAAGTACTCTGCAGAGCACTACTGGCTTTGAAAATTCAAAGTTTAAAATTGCAAAAAATAACTCAATTTTTTATATTTTGGATGTGTGACTTCAATTAAAAAATAAAACTTGATAAGTTTTTATCTCTAACTTGAATTATTTTAATGTGGACCTTTGAGGGAAAAGTGATAACTAGTCATAATATGACTTTTTAGATAATAAATGATGCAGTGAAGTACCTTAAAAGGATTCAGATTTTATGAAAGGGTTTTGAATTCTTAATATGGCATGGAATGTGACTAAAAATTCAAAAGTCTTGAGTGTTTTTTGTTTTATTTTTAATATAAAGTGAAATAAAACATCTACAAAAATACAAGACCTTCGCATCATATATATCATACAAAAATTCATTTATATACATATATTATTATTTGAAAAAGTACTAAAGTCATCCTATAATCTACATGAAAGTTTATTGTGCATAGGAAATATTTCATATTCAAAATCTCATCTCGGCCTTGTATGTTGCTTGCAAGGATAGAATTCTTGGTATCAAATTGTCTTCTAAGTAGATGGATAAACAATTTGCATGTTTTTGTTAAGAAGTTGATTAGAAGCCTTCAAGTCTCTTCTTCAAGCCTAGTTCTCCATTTTTTTGATGATTGATACTAGAATTGCCTAATATCAATAGAATTTTCTTAAATGTGGAAATATGCAAAAATCTTTATGATTTTTTTCCTATATTTCATCTTGCATGCATTCAAATTTTCCTCCTAAATCTTAATAGTTTGTATTTTTAATTTTTAATTTCATCTTATATGCACTCAAACTTTCCTCATTAGGTTATTATTTGTAAATAAAACTAGTTTGAACAGAACTAGCTTGATCCATTTGATTACATACTAGAAAACAATTGAAAGTATGTCCTACTTATATACATATATATTATTATATTCTTGTCGGGAGTCTCTTTTGAGACAATCGTCCTTTAAATGGAAATAAATGCAAAAAAATCCAAATGAAATCAATAATTAAAACAAATACAAAAGGAGTACATATGACAATTAGGATAAAAAAATCTTCAAGTTTTTATTTACACAAATAAAAACCACAAGGCTTTACACTTGTCAAAAATGAAAGCAATGCCATTACTAAACAATACCTTCTTTCTACACATCAGATTATCAAAACTCTAAAATTAGTTGATATGTGTAAATGCTAATTAATAAGTTCAAATTGCATCTAATAATATAGTCTATATTCATTAGGACATTGTATCTTTTGAGCACATTGTGTCAAAAGATGATTTGCCAATCAATCAATTCACTTTTGAAATAAATGAACTAATTAATTGTGCTTGCAAAATACATTTTGTACTCTTTCATATTTATATTTTTTGGAAAGCTATTGTGACTGCAATCAATATAGAATATCAAGACCATATTCTATATCAATATCCGCGTATGTACATCATACAATACTAATATATCATATTCCATATATCCATGTGAACTCCATATATCTATATTAATGTATATTGATGGCACTGAAGGGGGGGGACACATTTTTTTTCTCATCTCGATCTACGGCTATGGTTTTTTCTACCGCATGTATGTGTGCTAATGGTCTTAGGGAGGGTTGTTTTCATCTTCTTGTCATACTATTTGTACTTGCATAAACTCAAATTAAAGGTATCTTAATCATCACTAGCTACCTTGTATAGAAAGTTGCTCTAAAGTTTTTTTGAAATCTCTATACCCTAAAACTCACATGTAAGTGCTGTTTAAATCTAAAACTCAAAGTCACATGAAGCCCTACTCCTACCAACCTTAGTTTTTGCAACTACAAACAATGAGTGCTACTAATTAGGTTTGAGGGCAGTAGCTTTAAGGGCTTGCAAAAATTTGGTTATAATAATTTTGGTTTTGAGATTTGGATGAGTTGTATATGAAGTTGTTTTCTTTCTATGAAGATATAGAAACCTTAATTTAAAATTAGGATGAAAATGTTATGGGCTTAGAAGTAGAATAGTGTTGAGTTGTATTTGAATTAAAGAGAGGGAACTTTGACCAACTATAAAGTTGGACAAAGAAAGATTTTAATTTGAAACTTAGAAGAATTATAGAATTTTGCATTAGCTTTACGAAAGGATACAACAGCCTCAGTTTGAAGTTAGGATGTGAAAAGTATAGGCTTGAGAGTAAAGAAGTGTTCAATTGCCATTGAATTGAAGAGAAGAGACTTTAACCGGCTATAAAAAATTTACAATAAGAGGTTCAAACTTGAAATTTAGAGGGCTTATAGACATTTGTAATAGCTTTAAAAAAAGCTATCACACTCTTTGTTTAAAGTTTTAAGGCAACTTTTGCACTCATTTGAATATCGGGTCTATTTTTAAAGGATTTCATGCTGCTTCATACAACTTCTATACAAGTTTATAGTATTTTAATATTTTATTTGACTTGACATATTATACAAAGTATATACACACATGTGTACAACTTGAAATATTGTACAAAGCTTATACAAATAAAAATACAACTTGATGTATTATATGAGGAATATATAAGTATGTGTGACTCATACATGTATATATATGACTTATATATACTTCCATGGTTGTATTATACTCACTCCGTCCCAAAATGATCTTCCTGTTAGACAAAATGTTCCGGATTAAGACTAAAAATAACATTTTTAAAGCTTGTTTTGCACTACATATGGAGTTTGGTGCACTCCTATTGCCCTTGAAACTTTGAGTTTTGAAGCCCTTTTTAAAGTGTAGTTTTGGATTATTGAAAAGTGAATTTTTTGGGGTATTTTCAAGGAGCACCAGTGGTTATTTAATTATTGAGTGTGAGGTCGTCATTTTGTGGGTAGTTAGTATAAATCAAAGACCATATGTGGACCTATATTTTGCCTCCCAAAACCTTCATCTCCTTCAATTAGATAATATCCAAAGAGATGCAAAAAATAAAAACAAAAAGTGTTGATTGACCCCTTCAACCATTTTATTTGTTTTTTGATTAGTGATTGCATAGATGGAAGGGGAACTATCGCTTGGAATTGTTTTGTTAGTCCTCGAGAACAACCGAAAGTTAAATTTGACCAATTTGGAACTCACAAAGTACAATAGGAAGATCATTTTGGGACAAAAAATGAAGACCAACAGGAAGAACATTTTGGAACGGAGGGAGTATTCCATATATTTTATATGAATATATATATATACACACATAAATGTTTATTTGTAGAGTATATTCACCATACTTTATTCTTCACATAAGTGTTGGATCTTTCATGCCTTGAACCAAATTCAATTGCAACTAAAAATCCAATGTTTTTTCTAAAAGCAATCATTTTCTACCCGACATTGTAGGGCTATAGTCATAGTTTTTATAAGTCATGCACCGTGAGGACAAGAGGAGCAAACACACATCTTCAAGCCCTCACATATGACGTTACATGGGCTCTATAAGCCCCCATATAAGCCTCATGTGTGCAGGCCTAAAGCTGCAAGAGAAATGGAAGGAGAGAGATGCACTTGTGAATGAGGGAGCAAAACAACCTAAAATCCAGCATTTCAAAGGAAGAAGACAATCTAAATTCGAACAATGCATCTAATGGTTGACATTGATGAACTCAAGATCACTGGTCCATTTTTTTACAGTATACAGTGTTTAAGAACCCTGCCACATTATTATTTTTTATTTTTGGCACCTTCCTAGCCACTTCATATAAAGTTGTCCCTTTTTGAGAAGATAGTATGTAAAAGTGAAATGAAAATGAAATAAAAACAATGTTTAGCTTTTACTTTCCAATTCTAGGATTTAGGGCTTGTAAACCCACAATATTTAGAATGTGTTTTGAAAATCCCATTCTAAAGTGAATCTTTTACTAAGATAAACATCTAAAGGCAATTATATGCTTGAAGGCTTGGCAAGAGGAGGAAAATGAGAACAAGCGAGAAGGCATGGTAGAGACAGATGAGCAACTAAGTGAAAAACATTGTGGGCATAGATGAAAGGTAGTTGGGACATATAATGCTAGAAAATAGGGATAATAGGGTCTAGAACCAAAAATCTTTGAATGGGTGAATCAGAGACCAATCTTAGAAACGCCAAAAGTAGGAATGGGCTAGCTAGAGATATGTGAGCAAAGAAAAATCCATACCTTAAGTTAGTCTCTTTTCTTTGTTTTGTTTTATTACGTTGAAATCTCCTAGACCATGTGTGTTTCAATCGCGTTTTTTGTATTGTCTCTATGAAGAAGGGTGCGCAAGCTATGTTTTGTAGCATTTGGACCTATGGTGTGAAAATTATGGATTTTTGAGTTATTTTTGATTTAATTAGAAAAATTAGAAAATGACTTGTATTTTTTTTTGGCTATGGCAATGACATAGGGGCCTTAAATTAGGTTGTTTGTTTTGTTTTGTTTTTATTTATGTGTTACGTTGAGATCTCTTGGACCGTGCGTTTCCTAATCATGTTATTGGTACTATTAGAAAGCTCTTTGCGAGGAGGGGTGCACAGGTTTTGTTTTGTGGTGTTGGACCAACAATGTTAAAAGTTATGAATTTTTGAGTTATTTTTGGTTTAAAAAAAAAAATAGAAAGCGACTTTTACTTTTCTTTTGCCTATGGCAACACCACAAGGGTACATTGTTGAAAATAGAGGGAGCAATTAGGGCCAAGGAAGATTGGCCCACGTATTGCCCCATCCAAGAGTAAATGTAAAGAATGCTCCCTAGTTTGTGCTTCTTAAATTCTGTATTTCTTCATGCCTCCTAGCTAATTTGGGGCCTCTGATTGAAATTTTTATAGTATGCAACAAATAAAAAATTTCAGTGTTTTCTGCAGGGTAAAACACGAGGCAATATGCGGGGCAATATACGGGACAATATACGGGGCAATATATGGGGCAATATACGGGGCAATCCTCCCTGGCCGAGCAATTAGGGAGCATACCCCCAGGTTACTGTACTCGTCTGTAATGTCCCTGTAAAGGTTTCTTGCATTGCTAGATCTACTGTCTGCATGTGAAGGTCGGTGAAGTCTGCAGCCTCCTGGGGTACCGGTCCGGGTTGGGAAGCTGCGCGCCGCCTTGATCAATTTCTTGTAGAATTTGGCGGAGTATGAATTCCGATTGTGGTTCAGCCGCCCTCCTCCTGTCCGGGGCGGTCGCAGGGTTGGTGCTAGGGTCGAGAGTCGCCGCGCTGGACCTTGCAAGTCAGAACTCGTCCCACTCGGGATGCGGGGCCGTCAAATGGTGGTCTCCTGAAGCTGTAAATTTTTAGACTGTGTTTTCGTTGAGTACCGGTACTTGAGGGTCCTCGTCACACTTGTAGAAAGTCAGCACATTGTGACTGTTACTCCAGAGGTAGAGCATATTGTCATTGAAGAGGTCTGCTTGTAATCGTTGTACCAGTTTTAAGAATTAGGGTTTAGGGTTTAAGGTTTTTACAGCGGAGCCACGATGGGTAAACAATGTGAAGTGTGCGAAGATGCGGAGTCCAAATACAAGTGCCCAAGTTGCTTGACTCCCTAGTAAGCGATCACACTCCCCAATTACTTGTGAACACGTTATTGTATATTTCCTGTGTCTTACACACGATGACAATTTTAGTGTTGTTGCCAAACTGCGAGTTGTACAGCAATGCATAGTTCATGACGCGACAGAGAGAATTTCACATTTGGAATGGAGCTTTCTGTTGTCAGCAGTACTGAATTGCTTTTGAGGTGTCTAGTATGGTTTCGTATTCACGTTTTCTTTTCCTTTCAGTAGTTGCTTACGTTGACATCATTGTGAACGTTTGTGACTTAGCGGACTGTGGGGATTTTGTGGATTTGTTTTGCAGCTGCTCTCTGGCTTGCTATAAGAAGCATAAAGGTAGGAGCCTATATCATTATACTAAAAAGTTAAAGATAGGAGAAATTTCAATGTTTTTGAATTTCAGGTGTTTATGTTGCAATGCATAGGTAGGGTTTAGGTTTATCTGATGCCTGTAGAATGAAATGAACAGTTCTTTTCTTAAATTGAAGAGGTAGAGATGTCCTCACCAAGCAGCGTTGAATGTTACGGCGTACTTAGCTTGTATTCTGAGACCTCTTCCCATTAAGTACATGGAGAGTGTAACCTGTGCCTGCTGATTCCTCCTGTAATCAAGACGGTGGCAGAATTGAATCTGATTCATTCTTGGGCGGAGGGTTGCACCTACTAACGAATTGCTTCAGTATTCCAGAATAGGGTTACTAACAGTTTGTATATATCCTCACTTTGTATTGTGCTTTACAGAAATACCATGTACAAAACCAGATCTGAACGGAAGTAAATCTGGTAAGCTTTCCGATCCTTCGAGAAGTCCCGTTTCTGATTTTTAGTGCTACTTACCTTTTTTAGGTGCTGGGGATATGCTTCTCTCTAAGGGCAACCCCATTCTTGGTGCGTGACTGGTCTAAGTGTGATCAATGTGTTCTGTTGCAGAGGTCCGAGCTGAAGAACCTGCAATGGTGGCAGAGGATGATGATTCTAATCACCAGTTGAAACGCTCGCAGCTCGAGGCAGTTGGTAGTGTTGCTGCCCTTCAATGCTTAGACTCTACCTTTAATTTTGGGATAGGGAAATGTAGTATCTGGAATTGAGTAAGTGTCGATCTCACTGTAGTGAAAAGCGATTGCAGTATTGTGGAGGTGTGCGGTAGGAAATTGAAAAACCCAGCACACTTGGATGGAATCTCTAACTTTGTTAAGATTATGCTTCTTGTTTGCAGCTGCATCAGAAGAGGTTCTTATGATGCTTAGAGATCGAGAGCTACAGGAGCTTATCTCCAAAATAGATTCCTCATCCAATTCTAAAGCGGTAAGTTAGTAAAATTTGTTACCTTGCTTTTGCTTTTGAAGATTTACTGATGAGTGCCAAACACTCAGTGAAGTGCGTATAGTGTATTATTTACATTGAAGTTCAAACATGCCTCTGAAGTTTGAAGTCCAGTGGTACTCTTGGTGATGGACAATTGACATTGTATTCGAAATTCATTTAGCTCAACTATGCTAAATTCCACTTTCTTAAGACAAAGTTTTTATTTTTGATGATATTTTTAGTTTATTTTCTATCGTTCTGCAAGAGCCTCAATTTTTCTGATGACATTCAGGAACTTGAGAGAGCGATGGAGGGACCTGCTTTTCGAGAGTTTACGGACAAGGTATGAACATTCTAGTGCTTGTTTTGGAATCTCAAGGCAAGATGTACTATTTTCAACTACTGATTTGTGGATATGCTAACACGGCTTATGTTTTGTTACGCACAGCTGCTGGCAATTGTAAACCCTGCGGACGATGCACCTGCTGCCCAGTTGTAAATGGATGGTTGGTTGGGGATATCGTATGCTTTACGTGCAGATGTTTGAACATCAGAACTGAAATCTTAGTGCGTTGTTCGATTTGTGCTTCAAAAGCATTGTTTGTGCGTTTTGCTTCTCATTCGAAGAGCAAGAGAAGCAGCTCGCCAGATATACTAGGAACTTACGAGGCGACCTGAGCATTCCTCTGGCGACAAAACTGCTAAGGAAGGGTCGGAGTGATGTAGACATAGCCACCCTTTTGCTACAGCGTAGACGAAAGTTTACTGTAATTGCTGCTCTTAGACGGGAAAGGGACAATGTGTGAATCTCATGTCTCCATGTGTTAAGCAAATTTGAGAAGGTCATATGTGAACTTTCCTTCGTTCATTTTTTTTTTTAAATGAACGAAAATAAATATATGCAACTTGCTTGTGGTGATGTAAAATTTGATAAAATTTGGCCCATCAGAATTATGGATTCGGAATTGTAATCTCATTCAATGCAAGCAGTTTACACTTCAAACCGCTTCTTGCAGTCATGGCTAAACTTCATCGCGATTGTTCATATTGTTCTGCTAATGCTGGGGTGATGAATCTGTCAAATAGAACGTACGATAATCATGCAGAGAAAAATCTTGCTGCAGAAACGCCTACACAGAAATCTTAGCACAAAACCCTAGCGGTGCACAATCACCACTTCCTGTGTTAACAAGCTCCGCAACAAGAACCATAGCATTCTGTTGAGAATCAACTATACTCTCTACTGACCCTACAAACACATACACTACCAACTGTAGCTGAAACCCTAGACACGTAATATAAACAAATTGCGATTGCTGCTCCACATTTTGCAGAGTTGCTACCACATTAGGCCCAACACAATTCTTCTGCCCCCCAAAGCACCACCCTACTCATAGACTTTTGGAACGGAAAGTCTTCTGTCCCCAAAGTACCAACCCTATAGAACACGATTCCAGTGGCCTTCTTCTGCGGGCCAGCTCCGCCACCCTTACCGACTGTCACAGCTCGTGCAATTTCAACACCCTAGAGTATTGTGCATTTAGAATTCGAACGCCTGGTACTAGATCTTCCAGTGGTACGGTCAGCATTCAGAGGCGTCGAACTTAAAGGAGCCACTTGAGAGCCACTGGCGCTATTCTGCAGAGAAGTCGAAGCAGAGGCACTTGAGGAGCCTTGCAGATGTTTGTTTTTCTTTTGATCCCGACACCTCGTCCCCACCCATTTGTACCTCGTGACTTCATGGCCAGAAACATTGGGAACTCTCTCCGTGGTTAAGGTGACTTCGCTGTACTCCGCACAGTCATCTGAGTTAAGAATCACCCTGTCGTTACTAGAGTTCGGTCCCGCGTTCGGTTGCACCGCACACCAGTATTCTCGATAGGTGGTCGTCAAGTCAATGGAAATGTAGTAATGACCCCCGTTCACCAAGGGCTCATTGCTCAGTTTGGAAATGATTCCGCCGGTGCTCAGCTTCAGAATGACATCTGCACCAGTGTCATTGATGACCTTGGTCCTCGACTTGGACGACATGTTTTCAGCAAAGGTCCGCAAGTGGTGTGTGCTCATTCGATCCCGTCACAAGTCGCAAAGAATCGTCAAATAGGCGAAAATGAAGATGATGGTGAAACCGATAAGGGAAAGAAGGACGCCAATCATGCCCTTGTTGTTAAAAAACGACTTCGTGTGCACCTTGGGAAGCTCCTTGATCTTGGAGAATCGGAATTTTGGTCCGTCTGTCCTTACTCGCTCTCCTCTTCTGATTACCTCCTGAATAGCATCCAACACAATCAATTCAGATTTTTCTCACATAAAAACTAAGTGACCTCTTCAAGAATTTCACAGCTGCTACATGAAGTTGTAGCAAAATGCGAACTAGGGCACGCACACACAAACCCCTACTGTAAGTGCAGACCATCAAACCCAAGAGACAGAGGAGGAAGGAACATGTGATTACGTACTGCTTGAGCTTGCTTCTCAGTTTTGATTGAGTCTTCCAAATCTTTGAGCGCTCTAAACTTTTGCAAAACCCCAACAATAGTGACAAATGCGGCCACCACAGTCAACAGGATCGGGAACCACACTTTCCGGCACTGCGACTTGCAATCACTTGCCGACACCAACTGCGTCACCGCAGTGAGCACCAATCCTTGAAAACCACTGAAAAACCCTACCAAGTTGAAGATTTGGTTGATCAGATCTGCGCTACTCTTCTCTCGCCGTTCCACTCGGGCACTAAACAGTCTCTCCTTCCGCTCCCACTCTCCCAACGCCGCACCGTACACAGGGTTGTTCCTAGCCCACACCAGACTCTTCACCTCCTGGTAAGGTTGCCCAAAACTCTCCAACGGCGGGTCGGTGTGATCCCTGCCTCTCTCAATATCCTCCACTCGCCCGAGCGCACTGTCGATATCGTCGATACCCGTAAAAACTCGAGGATTCTGGGCCATACTAACCTTCCACTGGACCTAGTACAAAGAACTTGGAACGAGCACGGCTCCGAACTGAACAAGAGCTCCCCAAATTGCCGTAGTCATAGCCATTCTTGTCTGCAACAGTGCAACCGACTGACCGCGGAACCAAGTTGCCGAAGCTGCGAAATCGTTGAATCGGTAAAATTGTAAAACTGATATTGTGTCATCCGAGGTCAAGTTGCCGTCTTGAAATCGTCGGTACAGTACGTTAGTGAATGAAAGTGAAGGAAGGCGGGAGTCAAGCACACTGTACTGTAGTAGATGGGTGCCAGTGCCCATAACATTGTTAACTGGGCTTTTGGGTTCCCTGCCAGAGGAGGGATAATTCCCACCGGGATCCTTGGCAAGCATTTTAGTTATAATCCGAATAAGTTCATTGGCCAGCGAGCCAGTCGTTGTTGTGGCTGAGCGAGTGGCTGGTGCAAAGTCTGTCAAATGAAATAACTCCAGATTGATTATTGTGATTATTGTTCCATTTTTTGAGTAAGTGTGATTATTTGATTGGTTGATTCGAGTTTGACTACAGTAAGTGGACAGGTGCAACGCTGGGGGGGCTCCCGCTTATGCGGGGAGCAAAAGGGACCCCCCCAACGTTGGTAAACAATGTTACGGTGCCCGTGGGAGTGATGATACAGTAACTTACTGCTTCAGACTTTCAGCTTTTGCTCGGTCACTGCTCCACGCGGGCACGCGGTATTCTCCTCGAGGCTCGCATCGTCGGTATGTAATCCAAAACTCTGCCAGCTCTTGAAGTATCAAGTAATAAGCAGCACTCATCTCGCATTCCCAGTTTCCCACCGGGGCTCGGTCACTTCGGAGAAAGTGAATACAGTACAGTGATTTGCAGACAAGTGCAAGTGACGGAGATTGACGCGGGATCCGTCGTTTCTTTCGCCGAATCTTGGGTCACTCCGTCAAATCCAAAGCTGCGCGACCTCCAGGCATTTCACCAGCTGGCTAGGTCACTCGTTGACAGGGTATCTTATTCGTTTTCTTTCTTTTCTTTTTTGAAAACAAATGGGAATTTCCATTGCAAATTTGATTCGTTTTCTGTTCCTACACAATCCTGAGAGCAACTCCAGTGCGCCGTTCTGAAATGTACATCTCTATTATAATTCAGCCTACAATGGGCTTGCTCCCATTCTGTCTATAATGGGGTAGTTTACCTTAGTGCACATCAAGGTTCAAAATTGGAAGCCACAAGATTGAACCCAAAGGTAACCCCACCTAAAATAAGACTTGTTTCAGTGTGAGTACCTGAGATCACCATATCAAAATTGAATTGGACAAGTTAGAAAAAGGAAATGGAAGATTTGAGAGGTGCTCAAAAAAATAAATTACAAAAGAATAGAAGATACTTGATGATTTTTTGAAGTGCAAATAGAAGGGTGACATATTTGACTGTAGACTCCCCAATAAGCAATGTGAGGCCAACCCCAAAAGGATAGTGCAAAAGCAATGAGAGACCAACTCAGATGAAAAAAAAGGGTTCATATTCATTAACCCCTAAAATGCCCAAGGCACCAAATTGTGGTGTCAACAATATTTTGAAGTTAAATAAAATCTAATCAAGATGCTATTTTTAGTAGTTTATATTTTCAAAAAATTACTTTTGAAGTCTAGTTTTAGCATCACAAATTGGATTTTGAGAATGAATGATTATGATTTTTTTATTCAAGATTTGTACAAGGGTGTCCATTGCAAATCTTGATTTTTTTTTAGTGTTGACAGCTTTTGAAAATGAGCCTCGAATACATTACATGTTAGAGGAAAAGTCACATTAGAAATTCATTTAAAAAAAATTGGAGAACAGATTTTGAGAAGCCGTACATTGATTAGGATTATGCATATTATAACTTTTGAGTTTTTGACCTCATATTTTTTTGGTGATTAATTTTTTAGATTTGATTTGTGAAAAGAAGATTGAACTATTGAAGGACTTCAAATTACTTTCTTAGTTTTGACACCCGCATGATCAAACATTATAATCTGTCAAACCATAACTAATATTGTTGTGTTTTCTTTTCCCATGTAATCTCTAACATGTCTAGTTTAAATTTTAGTGCGGTTACAATTCAAAAAATTGATAGAACTTATCAAAATTTTCAATTAGAGCAAATTCCAAGAAGCTTGAAAAAGTCCTTGGGCATTTAGAGGTTAAACACAACCTCTTAACCCTTACAAGACATGCCCATGACCGCTAATTTCAAGCTTTGCTATTCATCACTATGTTTGGTGCCATTTTGCAACAAGATATGAATGAAAGTTTTTATATTTATTTTCCAATGATGAAATCATATGTCTGCTACAAGTTATAAAATTTTCAAACTTTTTGATGAAAATTTGAAGTTGTTGTGAATTTCTTAACTCCTAAAGGATCAAGGCCTTTTCTCCATCAAAACACACTCAAAAATGCCACTTTCTATTGCAAAAATAAATAAAATTTAAAAATTGTGATTTTTTGCATATCTAACTATAGGATCTTATATTAGACTATTATAAGAAATTTCAAAAACCTTGATTGCATAGATTGCAAGATATTTGCATCCAAAGTAAAAATTACAAGTTTTTTTGCACCTTATTTGACTAGATTTTTTTGGCTTTGAATCCTTTTAACTTAAATTTTTTGTACTATTGATTTTGATTTTCTGAGATTTTATATTTAATACTTGAGTTGAGAATCTAGAAAATAAATTCAAGAAAAAAATACTTCATTTTTACTCATTAAAAAATTGTTAAGTAGAAGTAGGTTCAAGATTGAAGGAAAAACTAAATTGTTAATAGCTCTAAGATGGAATTGAAATACAATAATCCCAATGGTGAGATTGTTAAAGTAAGAAAATACTACCTTGTCTAACATTTTTTTATAGAAAATTATAAAAATTGCATTAAAATATGACTTCAGTTACAAGTTATTTTTTCAAGAAGATGCTTAGATTGCCTGAAAAACAAAGATTGTCCATAACTTTCTCATTACTAGTCCAAATAGAATGAATCAAAGCTTCAAATGTAGAAAAAATATATGTCGTTTTAGGAAAAAAGAAGTTTTAAAATTATTTTGACCTTTTGTGATTTTTTGAGGTTGCCTGCCGACCTCTATTTTTGGATTATTGTGCCATAACTTTTTTTCCCGAGCACTGATTGAAATGAAAATTATATATCCACAAAGCTCTTGTAGAATCACACATCTTTAAAAGAACTAAAACAATTTGACTAAAATTGAGGTCATTGGAACCTATATGGATCCAAACTGTCTCCCAAAGGGCCAAACGGGCCTTTAGGGCCTTAGGGATTAAGAGATGAATGAAAAAAATTCAAATATAATATAAAATATACTCAAAAATCTAGAATTTTTCTTATAGATGGATATTATAGTGTATAATATCATGGTATAAACCAAAGTTATCATATCACTCTAAAATTAGAAAATCAACAAACCATTGTTATAAGCCCAAAATTCATATTACTATAAAATATTGAAATTAACAAATTTTCCAAATTTTCCAGTAGGTTGAGAAACTACACTTGATAAGCTTCATTTCATTAAATGGAATCAATTTCAAAAACATCAATTTTATGGCTAAAATTCACATCAAGAATAAATAGCAAGAAATGGCCAAAATACACTACAAGGATGATATGCAAATTTAGCATCTTTTTCTTTAAAAAAGTCAATAAATATCGTAATGAGGGAATTTTGCAATACTATGCTTTATTGCACTAAAAATGTATTCAAGCAACTTCCAAAAAAATTGGATGAAAAAATGTTTTTTTTCATCCTATAGACTTAATGTGGTCATCTAGATAGCAAATAACGTCTGTGGCTTCCTTTGAGGGTTAAACAACAATTGGCTTAGCATGCACCAAAATAAAGAATGACATAGCCATGACCATCTCCACCACCTATGTTGTAAATAATTACAATACTGACCCTTTTAAGTTAGCTTTGCTTTGCCTTCTCGAACTTAGATCTGTGCTTGAAGTAACAAAAATAAATTGAATGAAGGTCCTTCAAGTTCAATCATACCCCATCTTCACTAGCTCAACTAAGCGGATGGAAACCTTGTTTACTCTTGGTGAAAGCTATGACCAAGCTTTTTTATACCTACTACACTAAACACAGAATTCGTAATTCTTGCACTTGGCCATATGAAATTGCACTTACGAACCGTATGAGTGAAATTGACTTCATCTCCAAGAAGGGGGCCCTTTTTTTTTTTTTTTTACTCATACAAATCGTTGAAAGAAACATTGATTTTTTTTTGGACCTGTAGTATTTCAGCAAATTCGTTTTCCTCTATGTATCATGCACAATACATATTGTTTTCCCCAAACAACTGCATAACTTCAGAACTTCCATAATGCACTTCAATACACAATCAAAAACTATTCACAAATCAAAAGAACTTTAATTGCAATCATGTATTACTTTACATAGTCCTACACTATTGTATGTCTAGCTCAATTCTCCTACTCACATGTTTTGAAACTAAATACATCACTCTTATAAATTCTAGTCAATGTAAAAGAGGAATTCAATATGAACCAACATCATTCCTTAATCTTTCGTTGTCCAATTCCTCCAATTGCATCGCAATGTACTCCAACAAATGCGGTTTAGCTAGTGTTGGGATGCTCACTTCTTTCTTCGTTACATCTCCATGCACCGATACATTGTTCTCTTGCAGAAATCCAGTTCTTGTTCGTTTTGCAATGTCCTTCCAAGAGAATATAGTTGCTTCTTTCTCTACCCATCCATGCTTCTCACCGGATGGCTCCCATGAAGACTCCATACAATTTGTATATCGTTCTTTGCTTGAGATTTCTGGTGTTTTCACTCTTGCCCTTATAATTGGCCAATACCATATAACCTTCATCTTTGTTGCCCACTTTCGCTGGCCGAACTCCAATACTTTTTCCACATAAAAAGGCACTCCTGCTCTTATCTCAATGGCCTCCACTATAAGTACTACAAATTGTCCAACTTGAAGGTCTTTTTCCGGTTCAAACACCGAAAATGGATTTTGGCCGTCCGTAGTGCTCATTGTCGGAATTGCATCCCCTCCTTCATTAACCCTTCTTCTCTTAGGAGCCCTTGTCCCCGCTACTTGTCTTGGCTTATTCTTCTGTGGTCCAAAGTAGCCTCGAGCTTCCGGATTGGACACTGTTGCCATGATAGAGTCCAGCACTGGTAACATTGTATTTGATTCCTCCCCTTCAGTATGAGCAGTACATACTTCAGCATTATTCCCTTCGTTTACTTCAACGGCTGATGGCCAAAACATCATGTTCATCGCTGCACTTCTATCCGAAGTAGGAAAATCCTTCAAATCCTTCATGAACTCCTTTGTTTCCAGTATCACTTCTAAGTTCTTCAATACATCCCAACCTCTCTCAACGCATTTATCCTTATAAATGATGAAGTCTTTCAAAGCCCTTAACTCCCTCTCATCTGCTGCAGTCACTTCCGCTAGAGTTGGCTTTTCTTCCACACTTGGCAAGGATTGCAAGCACATGTGTCTTTCCGCAGGTCCCTACACATCTTTGCTGAAGTGCTTGTGCTGAATCCTAGGTATTCCATTTTCCATGTAGAACCTCATGTGGTGTGGGAATGTAATCCTTGTGATTTGGTCTCCTCCCCTTAGAAGATGTGGTGTGATGAACTTCTTCCAATCCCGAACATCCTTGAGCTTCCGTGCATTAACAAATGCCTCTGTATACGATGTTCCTTTTTGTACCAAAGACAACAACTCATCCATGGAGTCAATATTCTTCTTCTTCAGCGTGTTTGAAATAATACTGAACCTTTGGTCAATGTCTTCGTGTGTATGTCCAACAATTAAAAAAGACAATTGCACCTCTTGGAAAAATCCGAGGCCCACTAGACTTGCACATAATGCAAACATGTATATATTCTTGTTCTCACGAGTTGTGTTGTCTGCTTGAATTGCAAAGTTGGTCGTAGCTTCCCCTTCCGTTGTTGCACATCGAATAATACATGCATTATACCGGTTATCATTTGGTTGCTGTCATGCTTGTGGTGTGCATCAATCCACACATCTGCATACAATCCAATTCCATGCACTAGTACTCCACAGAGATGAATTTTCACAAAACGAGACTCTATGTTCTTCACGGATTGCCTCATTTTTGGAACCATAGTTGTGTTCTGGTCCATGCCATCCACTATCAAACACATATATAAGTCTGGTGTGATCATTGCTGACCTCTTGAACAACCAATAATCATGCCTCTTTTCCATTTGATGTTGGATATGTATAATGAACCACTTCTTTATTTCCTTACGTGCAACTGCATTTGTTGTACCTTCCATTCCACACTTGTACTCCTAACAATGGTAGCACTTTGAAAATCGGGAGTATAGAGGAATTTGTACATGTGAAAATTCCTTTCACCACAATCGGTGGAATGAAGAAAGACTCAATGGTTTCTCGTCCACCAATTTCTTCACTTCTTCATTTATGTACTAAAAGACATCCAACTTTGTTGTGTTCATTGGTAACAATATCAACGGCACTATGTTGTTGTCTTCTGTCCTCCGTCTTGTCTATGTGGTTGCTTGCATCCGGCTTCCTTTACAAACTCTTCGAAATTTGCACGTGCCGCAGACATTCTGGCTCCTTTCCTCAAATGGCATGTGTTCCCATGTACTGCAGTCACTCTCCCATATACTTGTTGCGATTGCTTCAGTTGCTTGAAACATCGTTGCGAATACCCCAGAGCTGCTGCGTAGCATGCATTGCAGACATGAATTCCATCCAACTTTGTCTTGTACTTGTGCTTCCTTCTTTTGATTCTCCTAAAGAAAGCATTTAACATTTGTAGTATCCATGTCGATAAAAGCTTGTACTTTTGGCCCCATGCCATGTACCTCTGATTTAGTATGTACTTCTCATCTATTTCCCTCAAGCAATTCTTTTTGCATGCACCATGACTTTTAGCCGCTAATACACTTTGCAACGTCACTTTTTGATTCATTGTCTCCCCTCTTACACGTGGCCCTCTTTCACGTCTCCTTTTGTTTAGCATTGAATAGCTTCTGATGCTTATGGATGTAGGTAATCCATCCATGTCTTCTTCAGAAGGTCTGCTGCTATTCCCTTGTTCACTTATAGGAGATCTTTGTTCAGGGTTCCTAGTAGAAGCAACTATACTGAAAGAGAATTGCGAAGGATTGGGACTGTTATTGCTCTCGGGAAAATCAAATTCCGGTGATGATACAGTAGTAAACGGAACATTCTACCTTCCTCCAGATTTCGAGGTACTTGGCCTTCCTCCTCTAGTGGTACGAACTCTTGATTTCTTCCAATGAATGACCAAACCTATACATTGACCTAGACGCTCACCTACAAAATTCTCCAGTCCATATTGTTTCATCTACAACATGCACTACATGCACGGCCACCTCATGTGGCCATATCTTAATATGATGAAGTTCCATCCCACATGTAATACTTGAATCAATGACACCTGATCCAACAACTGTTCCTCCTTCAAACATGAGGCGCACAATGTTTTCATTTCTATTCGTTTGCCCTGCATGTCTTCCATTGACACCACCTTCAAATAGTCTTGCACGACAGGCTCGAACAATTCTTTGTCCAACACTCCCTTGATTTAGCCCTCTCATCGTTGTTAGCATTGGTAATGCCACAGGACTACCAAAACCCCTTCCATCCATTGCCGTTCTTGGCACCTGATGTCATATCATTCCACTATGAATACCATTTGCTTTGTGCCAAAACTGAAGATATGAATAAAACACCTTCAAACAAAAAAAATAGAATAGCAAGAACAAATACCTTCCATGTTTTTTAATTTGCTTTTGACACAATTCTTCATTGTCTTATAATTTACTGGTCTTCAAATAATGTCATTGCAATGCTACTCTTCTAATGAGTATGTAATGTTGTTCATCAGTAAACAATGATATTTTTTTGTTCTCCAATGTTTACCCATGAAATAAAAAACAACAATTATTTCCATTAAAATATTATGCAATCTTGTTTCTCACCTCCTCAAATAAGGTGTGCTACAATTTTTATGAAGAATGGTTGTGTATAGATGAATGACATTTCCATTTATGATTTCTTAACATTGTTATTTGATGACTACTAGATTTTGTTGTCTACATAACTTATAATTCGAATGAATTGTAATTGAGTTCTAATTTTTAGTGTTTTTTATTTATTATTATTATTTTTTTAATTCAATTTTTGGATTACCAAGCTAATCTTGAAAGATGATTGATTACAAATTTTCCATCCAAGACATTATGCTAAAGTGTTCATTGCAATGTTGTATTTTCAAAATGCTAAGGAACACTGGAAATGTGTTTGCAACAAAGTATATATTCTTGAAAAAATCACATTACATTTTAAATTTGAAAAATTTTACAATTCAAGATGGCAACATTGGATTGAATTTATGCATGATAATTCCTTTGAATTTGACATTTGCAATGCGGATTGAAAGACTTCAAATCAATTTCACAAATTTGTAATGCTCATGCTTCATTATTTCAATCTCTTAATTCATAAATGATGTTGTTGTGTTTTATCTTCAAAGTGACTCCTATCATGTCTAATTCAATTTAGTGAATCACAAAAAGAATTGGTACATCGTCCATCAAAATATTGACTTTCTATTCAATTAGGATGAAATTCGTCAAAGTTCATAAAGGAAAGATCACGGCTATTCAGGGATTATACTGATGTTTTTTTATATAGTGCTTAAATTTGGTCTTTATAGAATATAGTATTTTTATTCATTAAGTACAATGGAAATACGTCAAGTGTTTGATCAATCGAAGACAAGACTCTTGAGATTGGTAGTCGAAATCAACATTAACAAGACGAGATAACAATCATTATACTGAATAATTTCAAAGAAATCACCACATGAACATATGTTCATTCTAATTGCATTCCAACAATTTATGAGAGAAAAATCAGAATGTGTTCATTGTAATTCAATTTATTAATAGTTTCTAAATTTCATATTCAAAATTTTCAAAAACTTATTGATGAAGACTTAAATAAAGTAAGAACACCTAAAACCACAAAAATAAGCAATTTAGCATGGTTGTCATTTTTATATCGAATTTCTTTGGTAATGTCATGTTTGACAATAAAAGGATATTAGAGATTTTCAAAACATGCTCCCTTTGGACACCGTATAAATAAAGTACAAAATTCCTAAATGTTCAAAGCATGATTCAAGAAAAGCAACCACAAAATCTCATGAACAATGAATGAATATTTCATGAAAAATTGTAGATTGTACTATTCTAGGGAACGTGCAATTAAAGTTGTATTTCACAAAACTAGAAGCATTCTGATGTCCAATTTGGTAATTTGTGGACAATGAAGATGTCCTTTTTTTTTTGCACACTCTTTGGATGAAGGTCAACCTAATATGTGGAGTTATTTTATGAAGTTTTAAACATCCCTATTGGTTGGATTTGATGTTTCTAGGGTACATTTATTTTCCTAGAATTACAAATGTAGAAGTATGTGAAGTGGTTCACCAAATCAAAAATGATGTGGATATATTTGAACCCCTAGAGGACCATTGCCTCTTTTAGTGTCAAATGGAATTTCTGGTAGATACATCCATATTGCTTTTTTGTTATGGTTTTTTTAATTTTTTGTTAAGATAGAAAAAATGATTAGTTTCATGGTAATATAATTTCTTTTCTCAATAAGTGTAGGAGAAGAAGAGTTATTCCTTAATAAGTTCAAAACAAGAAACAAACAAAATCCCAAATTTGTTGGATTCATTTTTGAATGCTACTTGAAAAAATAACTTGTAGGTTTCATTTCTGAATGCAATTTTAATAAAAAGAAAAGAAAAAGTTGCACATGATTCAATTTACTTCCTAGGAAGAAGTCCCCATTCTTAATTCCAAGTTAGAGATATAAACAATTTAGATTTTTCTTCTATCGCACACATACTTCTACTTAATAATTTTTTTTTAAATACAAATTTTTTCATTTCTTTTTCCCACAATCCACAGAATAAAGAATTAAAGCTCAGAACTTTGTAGTGCATAATTTTTAATTCAAGAAGGTTTAAAGTCAAATAATGTAGTCTAGAAATGAGCAAGAAAGCTATTTTTTTCTCTAGTTTTCTTTCCAATAACTTGCAGTTTGTGTTGTCAAGATTTCTGACATTATTCCCACACATTTTTGTACTAGGTTACCATAGAATCATATAGTTAAATGTGCTCAAACAGTACGACAATGTTTAGTCTTTGCTATAGCAATGTCTACGTGTCTAGAGAACCTCATTTCAAAACCATGAATAAACATCCTCAAAATGAGCAAAGTGAGCACTAGTGAGCCAAAAGTTTCATTCAAGTTTCATTCACACAAATGGACTCTTATAAAAACAATATTCTTACTAGAAAACTAAAACGAAATTGAGATTGGCCGTGTGAAATAGACTAACAGGAAAACTGTTAATGAACAAGTAGGGGAGAAGAAAGTCAACCTGCCCAACATCCCGCGGAGCTCCGCTGGGTCGACGAACGATTATTTTTCTTTCCCCCTGCCGTTAAGCACCCCGCATAGTTCTTCCTCTTCTGCAGCCGCTTCTCTCCTGCAGCCGCTCGTCTCCTCCTCTTCTGCAGCCGCTTCTCCCCTGCAGCCGCTCCTCTCTTCCTCCGCTTTTGCCTTCTCCCACTCTTCACCTCCTCCTTTTTTGTTCTGATCATGTCCTCTTTTGCTCCGATCTTGTCCTCCGTCGCTTTGCTTTCCGATTTCTGTTTTCTTAGAGGGGTTCTTCGATAATAAGGTATGTGGACAAGCTGTTCTTGAATATTAGGAGTTCCAAAAAGACTGCTCAGTCTTTGTTCAGGGTTTCTGTTTCCTTCAAAATTGCTATTTGCGGGTTTCACTTTCATTTCAGCAGTCACTTCATTCTTGTGGATATGGCTGCACAGATTCAATGCTCAACAACGTTGCTGGAGTTTTCTAAGTCGGTACAGCTGCCTCACAAGAGACTTTTGTCGCGGGCATCTAAGGTACAAGGTCTCTCACTTTGCATGCCTCTGCTTGCACAGCCCCTATCAACTTCGTGGCAGCGATGCTTGTAAAACCAAATCTAGACTTCCTGTCGGTTTAAGTATTACGATTTCTTAGCTAGGTTCCAGTTCCACCTTGAATTCGTTTTTGTATTTGCGTTAACATGAAACAAAGAGATCTTCACTTCCGGTTCCTGCACAATTCCGAAGTTGCTCCAGTGTTGATGATGCTCGGGTGTTGATGATGCCACCAGATTTGATCTAAAAGACAAGTATTTCACGCTATCAATTTTGTAGACAAAATCACGTTGTGCCATAATCCCGCTCACTGTCGCAATCCCTTTAAGTCCCAGAATCTGTACATTTCGGTTATTTTCTTTCCCTGTAAAGAACTACTGTAGCCGGAGGTCCCCTGGACTGCCGCACATGTCACTGTGGCCGGAGGTCCCTTGAACTGCCGCACTGGTCACTGTGGCAGGAGGTCCCCTTCACTGCCGCATTGGTCGTTATGGCCGGAGGTCCCCTTCACTTCCGCACTAGTCACTGCGAAGGAAAGTAGCGAGCACACCTACAACCTTGGAGCACCTTTTAGATGAAATCTTGCACTCATGTTCACGATTGTAAGACGAAGTTGGGTTCACAGATTTTGTCACATACTGTGTGCACTCAGAATCACTCCTTGCAATGATAGAAGTTTGTACATTTCACATGTCGATTCTTGTTGCACACCCCTCAGTCAAGCTAGCGAAACCATAACCTGCTTGTCTAAAATGTTGACAATCTTGAGTTTTCGTTCTCTTGACGCCATTGGTCCTTCTTCCGGTAAACAGCTTGTCTTTAATATGATTTCTATGACGTTCAGGAAAAAGTTTCCTCTCTCGTGAGCTGAAACTAGGGCCACACATGCACCTATCGTGTTCATCATCTCATAAAAGTTCAAAGCGCTGAAAATAGACATCAAGTTTTGCAGGCACAGTGTAATTTAAGTCAGGAACCAATTCCCCTCAATATCTGAACTTTGAAGCTTCCATGTTACCATATTTACAGAAATCAGACTTGGGGCCGGAGCAAATAGCTTCAACATCCACTCCAAGAAGTGAGACTTGGGCCGTAATCGAAATTGTCCCTTAATAATAATTTTAGATGAAACTCATAAAATTGAATTTCCACATGTTATTCTTGAAGCAAACGATTATTGAAACAATAGAATCCAAAATCAGTGGAAAACTGGAAAAACCCATTCTTGCCATTAAGAAGCTTTATGTCTTGAATCCTAATTCTCTTGATTCATTGTCAAACACCCCTGAACTTTCATTCACATCTTCTTCCGCTTTCCCAACAATTGTAATTGGCTCTCATTTCAGGTCTGGGCCCTCTCTACTAGCCGGAGGGCCAATTGGCAATGAGGGTGGTCCTAAGCAAGATGTATACATAACTTTTGAAATTCGGTGTTTTAATCTGTTGATCTTTATGTTGCAAATCAATTACTATCTGAAATTTATTTTTTTCATTAAAAGCAATTCGATATTATTATAATTTAAAAAAATAAAAAACTAATATTTTTATTAATTAGTTTTTTGAATTGTCTTTTCTTTTCACAAAATTTATGTTTTTATAATTTTAAAATTATATACTTACCAAAAATGAACTTGTTAAAGAACCATAA
This sequence comes from Antitrichia curtipendula, assembly GCA_951230915.1. NCBI lineage: Eukaryota > Viridiplantae > Streptophyta > Bryopsida > Hypnales > Leucodontaceae > Antitrichia > Antitrichia curtipendula. The sequence continues at coordinate 3,388,654 of OX579635.1, forward strand.
ATGGAAGGCAGAGTTAATACTTTAATGCTGATTATTTAATTGAAGTTTCTGAACTAGTTTCATCACATTAATATTTTTTTTTTTTGAATTATACATTACATTAAAAATTATCTAAAATATTTGGCACCAAACTCCATAAATTAATTACTTAAATGTGTTTGAAATTGAGGAAGACAAGTTTTTCATACAAAATGAATGTTAGGAAGTAAAACAATGTATGAGGGATATGTAAATGGATAGGATTAAAAGAAGCTCAATCTTTAAATTATTCCATATCCTTTGAAGGTTTATGGTGGACAATGTATTTGATTATAAAAACAATTTTTCTCCTTCCATTCTCAGAAGGTGTCAAATTGTCAATGTATAATTTCCTTCACTGTTTTTTAAAAAAGAAATTGATGATAGGTGGTGTTTGGACATTTTAGCTAATATTAATGTTCGATGTTGATGTAATAAAAAATTGATGCTTGATGTAATATTTGATTTGGCATTCTGTAGTGTCCACAAAAGTATGAGGTAATTGATTTGATACTTTTGATTTTTGATAAAATTCTATATTTTTATTCTATATTATACTTTATTTTAATTTAGTTTTGGGTTCATGTTTTGGGAAATATTATTCAGTAGATATTATAAGGAAGTATGTCTGTAAGTCCTCCACATAAGAGATGAAATACACTACTAGAAAGGCCATGACCGAAACAACAAAAATCCAACTGAAAACTGTTGTTTTTTCAGTCATTTTGGACGCGTTGTTTCGGACAAAATCAAACTAAAAAGTGTTGTTTAATTTTGTTGTTTTGGACAAATTCAAAAACATTATTATTTTGAATTTATTTATTTTTTAAATTTTGGATGTTTTATTTTGAATTTGAAATTTTTTTTCAGCTACCCGATTTTTCTGGGCAATAGAAATAAAATTCCACCTCTCATGTGGGCAAGCCCCGCCACGTGGACAGGGATGCCACGCGGGCAGGCTCCACTACGGGGGCAAAGGTGCCACGCGGGCAGGCCCCGCCACAAAGGCAAGGGTGCTGGTCCAAGGGTTTGAACCTTGGACCTCACACACGAGGTCCAAGGTTCAAACCATCGCACCATGCATTGCTTCTAGTGAGAAACTAGGGTTTTAGTTTTTATTTAGTTTGTTTTTGACATTGTTTTTCATTTTATTTTCAACGCAGCAGACTTCAGAGTCGTTTTAGGCACGATAAAACAACTTTTTTCAAAAAACTTTGAACTAAGAAAAGTTTCTAAATAAATCCAACTTTCACCTCCAAAAATCCGTTTGTGATTTTGATCCTCCAATCAAAAGTTATGGACAGAATTCAGAGAAGGTGTTTGAAAATATCAAAAAATATTTTTTTTATTACCTCTCTCTGATTTCTGTCCATAACTATTGATTAGAGTCTCAAAATCACAAACAAATTTTTGGAGGTGAAAGTTAGCTTGAATTTACAACTTTTCTTAGTTCCAAGTCTTTTGAGAAAAGCTGTTCTACTATGCCAAAATGACCTTCAAAGCTTGCTGAATTGAAAAAACACTGGATTTTGAATGATTAAGTCTTATGAAAAAATCATTATATTAGAATTATGTTTTAACTCCTAAATGCTTAAGGCACCATTTTTTTATTTTTTTTTTATAACAAATGGTGAGCCATGCATTAATTAAGGCACCAAATGTCGATGCCAACAATATTTTAAAGTTCAATTAAAAGTTGTCAAGTTCTGATTTTTGATAGCTCTAATTTATGAAAAAATCCTTTTGAAATCTAATTTTAGCATTAAAATCTGATTTTGAAAATGAATGATTATGATTTTTCTATTTAAGATTGTGCGCAAAGGTATCCATTACTAATGTTCATTTTGTACTATTAGAAAGGAGTGTCAAATATAGTAGATCTTGGAGAAAAATGGCATGCTTATATGCCTTTTACTTAACTATAGAAATTTTGTTAACAATCTTGTTGAAAATGTGTAAGACAAATTTCAAGTTGATTACATCTATTAGTTTTGGCTACCAAAAATCTCTTTCTATGTAAAGATTCTCAAAGATTCCTAAAGATTCCAAAAAGATTCTAAAGATCCCAAAAAGATTCTAAAGATTCCAAAAAGATTCCAAAAAGATTCCATATTCTACTAAATTTTGTTCATTTGGTCATTGCACTACTTAAATCAACAGAAAAATAAGTGCCATTTTGTTGATTTTCACAGAAACTTCAAAAATCAGTGAAAATGGTCATTCCAGTGCCCCAAACAACAGAAATTAGTTGATTTTTTGTTGTTTTGGTCATGGTTTTCTAGTAGTGATAGAATTACATGAAAGTCATTTTCTTTAACATATTATCTAGAGAACTTTTCTTCGAAGACAAGTGTTATTAGCATCTAATCTAAATTGTTTCATATTTTAGGAAGCTCTGTGAAATTAGTTAAGAAACCCTGTATTTGAAAATGTTTTGTTTTCTAAAATTTTGCACTCATGAGAATGTGCCCTATATGTTCATTGGTGAAGGCTATGGTAAACCACCATGAATAAATTGTGTACATTGCAGAAGGTGTGCAACTCTTTAGTTTGTACTTTATGTGTACTTGTATCTTCAACTTGTATAACTCCCTATTCCAAGTACAAATAGAGAGTGCTAATACCATTGAGTTACCAGGTTTTCAGCATTTGCGAAGCTGAGGGGCATTCATCCAACTATAAGCATTTTGAAACCACCAATGGAGAACATTGTATTGTATACAGTAAGGTAGTAATTAGCAGCAATTGCTACTTTCAAAATAAAGCAAGCCACATGATTTATTGTACAACAATTTTTTGCTAGGTAATGGCTCTATCATTGTTTTGATTCATTGCTATGTAATATCCAATTTTGTACGTTAACCCCTAAAGTCCCAAGGCCTTTTTTTCATCTAAAAAGCACACGAAGTTGCCATTTAAATATCAATGCAATTTATTTCTTTATTTTTTATATGTAAAGGTAGGATGTTATACTAAACTAGTATAAGAATGAATGAAAAAGTTTTTCAAAAACTTCAACGTTGTACATAGCAACAAATTTGCAATCAAACTGAAAGAAATAAGTTTTATTGAACCTTTTTCAATTATAGTGTTTGAATTTGAATCTTTAGATATTTTTTTTTTGAACCAGTACTAAGTTTTTGATGAATCATTATAATCAAAATTGAAATCTTTAAGAACTCAGCCATACGTTCATTTTAATCATCCATCCGTTGCAACCATTAAAACCAAGAGTAATGAACTTGTGCATAATTATTATGTAATAAACTAGTGATAATGACTTTTCATAAGGTAGAACTGTGCTAAAATTTTCAAAAATATAAAGAAAGAGATGATGAAATAGATGAAGCATAACTTCAACCTTTTTCTTGAAGAGGACTATTACACATAATTTTATTGAAGTTTTTAATTTTGTTTTACAATTGAATGTTGTAGTACTAGTCCTCGTTTGGTATTGTTTTGTTTATAGATGAACATCACTTCCAACAAAAATAGAAAAGAAAAAGACAACTTTCAAATTTAACATAAAAATAACATGCGTTACTTCATCTTCTTAATAATGTTACTGTAGGAATATCTATTTAATTAAATATAGATTTGCTAATGAATGTTATAATTTTTGATTAACTAGTATAAATTATATGAATCACTTCACCGTGATTGTGTTTCTACGGTAGTCTAAATAGAAATCTTTTGAGTTTTTGTTAAAGTGCTCTAGAACTGAAGTCTTTGGTGTTCATTTTGGGTAGGTACAATTTGTTGGAATAAGTGATGGCATTGCACACCTTTTTCCAATAAGGACTCTTTGAACTTCGTAGAACAACAAGATGTTGTATGTAGAAAGTGCATTAAACATTGATATTGGAGTATTTTGTGAACATTAATAGTTCTTTTAAAAATGCATGTGAACATTCTGCACATCACTATCAAAGATCTTTCTTTATGAGAAAAATTAAGAATAACAATTAAAAAAAGACACTTACTAATTCTTACTGTGTTGAATGTAAACAGGGTTTACAGACAAAACTGAAGTGGTATTGGCATAGCAGTAGCTATCCACTTTGCTTATTGTATCACAAAATTCTCTTGTGGATTTCATTGAGTTGACCGTTAAGGTACGTGAACTCATAAAGTCTATTTATGCAACTTTGAAATTCAGCATAGTCAGAGGACTTTGTACTCTTAAAAAATATACTTTCAATAATAATAATTGAAAATCATTAATTCTCTGAAATAAAAGTAATTCTTCTGGAGAAGACATGTACTGTCTTTAAACTTTGAAAGTATAACTTTTAGAGGCACCATATATCAAAAAGCGATGAGTATATTTGAATTCTTGGACAAAACTATAAGAAAATTAGAGCCCTTAAACCACAATTAAGCACAAATATTGTTTCATGTTATTTTACTGGATAATGAAAGAAAAATACTTTAGTTGAAGTAAGAGCATTGTTACAAATGTCAGTGTTGTTACATTACATCAACTATGGAGTTCTATCATTTTCTAACTTTTAGTATTGTAAAGAATTTTTAAAACAACTCCTATGGCAATGTCTTCTAATTGCAAGTTTTAGTAATTCCAATATGAATTACTAACGACCAATGTACTAACATTATTTTTTTAATCATTGGACAGCACGTCCATAGTGGTATAGGCAGGAGACTTGTGTTCAGAAATAACAACAACAAAGTACACACTTGGAATAGATTCTTGTCTGGTACGTATTGCAAACATTGTACATGTTTGATTTTCTTTTTATATTTTGTGATTTGTAAGTGTCTATTTTGTTGAAGTCTTTTGTAATTTTATTGTTTAGCATAGTTCAGGTCCTATATAACCAGGAAGGTATCTTACTACACATAGCGTAAAGCAAGAGAGAGATAAAATGGGGTATTGCATATTTATATTGTACATGAAATTTTGAAAACAAGTATATTTATTATAGAGTATTTGGAAAGACATGTATGTTGCAGGAAGTAGTGGAGGTGTCAATAGTATGTGGCAAAATTTTATGTTGTAGAATGCCTTTTCTTTTTACTTAAGAAAAAAAAGGGAGGAACAACATATAATTTGTTATGCGTAATGTAGGCAACTTCAATCATGATTTTATGTTGTTTCGAAAGTTTCTTAAAATTGTTAATAAAAAGCATGATGTAGAACTATCAATTAAGTACAAGCGTAAACTGTTGTGAGGTCTCTTAAAATGAAATTATCATTTTTTTCAGTATTGTTTGATTATATCTATGCAAATGCATTTGCAATTGTTTTTGTATAGTAATTGAAATGTACAGCACCATGTATGTTTCGAATTGCTTCTAGTTTGAATGACATTTATCATACAGTTGTATGTACGTATTGAGTCATAGAAAGTTTTTCATGTTTTTAAAAGTTTGCTATGCATGTCATCTACAACAATAAATTGAAATATTACCTGTGGATTTTTCTTGAAAACTGTTATAGCTTTTTCGAGAGAAATCATGAATAAGATCTTGTACTAATGACTCTATATTGTACAATGTTACAGAATAGGACTATTATGGATTCTACAACGTTCAATGATTGGTTGAAGCATGGATGGTGGATTACAGCAACAACAGCTGATGACCCCATGTTGTGGATCACGGAGCGTGTGATGAAAGATGGACAGTATTAGTCAGCCGTGGGCTTGGAACGAGGAACAATGATTAAAGTGACCACCGCTCCTGATGATATCATCTTCCTGAGTGTGACAATGGAAGAAGGGAAGGTGGGGACGTATAAGTTGTAGAGACAATTTATGATGGCACCAATACCACATTGTTGTTTGGATGTACCTAAATCCATGAAGGTATTTCCTAAACTACAAGAGAATTGGAGTTCTATGCCTGAACTGCTTCGAAATACATGGAAAGAAGCTATGGAAAGGTTTCAAAGATTAAGTCCTGAAAATGTTTTATGAGCTCAACAATTGTTGATGGAAACCTTGGCCTACAAAGAGATGCGGAGAACAGCAGCACCGAGTACTAGAGATAAAACACCTCCACAGACACCTGAAGAAATAGATGCTATATATAGAGTTCTAGCATCTCTATTGAATGTTCATTGGGTGCCGATTCGAGATCGTGTTAGAAGACGTTCACCACTAGAAGCACCTGCAAACAATGAAGCCTCTAATAGAAATGTCAGGCAGAGGACTGTGAGAACAAATCATAGAAGGGGTTCACACACAGCACAGTCATCGGCACGAGAGGGTACATCTGAAGAAAGGCTTACGCATATTATTTTGACATCAACGCCAAGAGGTACAACAACTCAAGAAGAAGAGAACTCAGTGATTGTAGCCGATGCAACAATGAATATTAGCCATATCTCTGCATCGGGAGAAGCTGAATCATCGAGGGCAGCTGAAGAGCGAAGAAGGGGACAACAAAATTTGGAAGCAAGGCAAGCGCTGTCACAACGTGGGAGAAGAAGAGATATCCTACAACAAAGAAATCCTCAAGCAGTAGTAGTGACGATAAGAGTCACTAGACGTGTAACAACAAACTTTAACACAGAAAGTGTCGAACATGGAGAAGAACTTGCAATTATGGATGAATCTTCGGATGAAGAAGAGGAGCATGTAGTATCTCACAAGTCACAAGCGGTTGGTCCTCTTGTGAGGTTTCCAACCAATGAAGAGTATTTGGTAGGATATATGTGGGGAATGGACCTTGTTTTCAATGCAAAGATTGCAAACATTCGGAATGTGAAGAATGTAGAGACAAACCATCGAGCAATGACAGGAAGACGAGTTTCGACGATGTATAAGCGCCTTTGTAGAAGAGAAGAGCCGAACATGTCACCGCTCACCTTACGACCACTAGCATATATTCTTGATGGTGTGGATACAAAAGGCTCTCCAATGCGAAGGAAAATTTTGTTTTCACGTGATAATGCAGTGAATGAATTCGAGGTAGTGTATTTGCATAATGCTTCAGCAAAACCTGGTAATCCGGACATGTCTAGGATTAATTGGTTATAGAACAACATAATATGGGAACCAGTTGATGGTCAACATGTCGTTGCAGCGTGCAAACAAGCTAAAGGAGAACATAGGGCGGGGGGATTAAGGATGAAGAGTATAAGAAGACATTTGCTGAAAAGAAGGCTCGATTTATTGTGTACAATGATCCAAAGTTGTATATAAAAGCCTCGGTCCAAATTAACGCTAAAGAATTTGAAAGAGAATTCTATACAACTATGAATGAGGATTTGATGAAGCTACGAGCTATTTAGATAGTCTGTGGAAGACTTAATCCAGAGGTACAAGCAAATGATGAACAAAGAGCACGAGTTGTGACAATGGCAGCAAGCACTTTGCATTGGACAAGGTCCATTGGAGGAAGCACGGCATTGGGGGTTATGTACAAGAGGATGGCAGAGTATACACGTCATGCATGGCAAGAAGATGAAAGGGCCTATGAAGCTGTTTTACAAGTGTGTCGTGACTATGAGAATGAAATTTTGAGGTACAATAAAGAAGATGAGAGAAAGTGGAAGAAATATGCAAGCTAGAAATCATTGGAGTCAAGTGTTGATGTAAGGAAGGGGAGAAAACAAATGGAGCGGCTGTGGTTGAGACCACTAATGAGGGTTCCAAGAACGATGTACTTGCGTCTGGCAAAGGAAATGGCAGCGAAATCTATAGTTGAAGGTGAGTGTGCACGACAGAGATTTTTTTTCAACGGCGCCAACAGCAATGCTCCAATGAAAGGGACATTGGCGTGGACAACTAATCGTATTCAAGAGAGGGAAGCAGTACAAAATGCAATACGGTGGTTGTTGGTTGAAGCAGGGGTGGAAAATCCACGTAGCATGCCGGATTTTTTTCTCATTGATGTGGATAAATTTGAGGGAGAGAGTCGCGCACAACTGAAGTTGCTTGCCGAAGTTGTTGATAAGAAAATGAAGAAAGCTTGGTCTTCTCCATCGGTGAGGACAATTGATGCTTTAGAAAGGTTTGGAACTCTCATACCTCCAATGATTAAAAATCATTATACTAATATTCAACATGGAGAAGTTGGATATTGTGGCATCCATATGGACTTTAGAATTATAGATGCAGCGCAGTGGGATTGGCAACTAACTATACCGATTAATTCAAACGGGGAGAGCAATGTGAGCGTTCCCATTCGATGTAGAAGACAATTCTTTGCAGAAGGAGTTGTGCAAGTTGGAGCGCCATGTTTGTGGATTTTTTATTGCAAAAGGTGTAGGATTAAAGGAGAGAATGAGGTTTGGACAGATGTTGAATACAATACTGTAGTTGAAAAGGTACAGCAGTGGATGGAGGGGACACATAGATGGACAGTGGTGTTCTTATTTCCTCTAGGAATTTTTTTCGAAGAAGACATGCGAGAGAAGATGACATTACCATCAGAATGTACATGGCAAAGAGGCTTCTGGGTATTCAAACAAACAAACAATGTCAATGTACGTTCACGACTTCCAATATAATGGACAAAGAGAGAGAAGAGTACAAGCAGTGGGAGGTATTGGAATTATAATGATGCATCCTAGTGCATCAAGTGTGGTACAGAACATACGGGGTGGTCGTGAAGAAGTACCTGTGGTGTTCACAGATTCGTGGAAGAATGAGAAGATGCCATGTGATGTGGATCATGTGGAGCGGGCTCCTACGGAATTGCAGAGGTTGATTGCTACATATCTACCGGAGAAGTGGGGATTAATAGCCGTTGGTATCACAACAACATTATCAACGGTACTGCGCACATCGTTTGTGGACAGTCAAGTGATTGTACTTGATGATTCAATAGATCGAACTCAATTTTTGTATAATACAATGCAAGAACTGTATCCAATGGGAATTCAAGCAAGGGAATCAACTGTATTAGTAAATGAGAACACAGAGGCAGACGCACCAGAGAATCGTACTGTACCTCATACTGAAACAGTCCAAACACATAGGGTACACAGGAAGACAGAAGAAGAAGAGGACAAAGACATATTTGGGAATGAAGAAGATGAAGATGGTGAAGATCTATACTATGAGGACACACCAGGGAGGGAGGGACACGAAGAAAGAGAGCGAAGTGATGAAAATTATGAAGATGATTCACCTTATGTAAGAGAGGAGAGGGACGAGACAACAAAAACAGACACGGAAGAGTCTGATTTAGAGGAGACCTCAGCAGACAAAAGGGAGGATGTAACAGAAGAAGAACATGATGCACCAGACGGAGTAGTGACAGGAGGAGAGAAAGGAAGCAATGTAGATGAGGTAGTAGGAGTCAAGGAACCAATAGTGGAATTGCAAAGTCCATGTTCAGTGGCCCCTATAGTAGTAGATAGCATTGTGTCACCGAGTGTGGGAGTGCAAATGAGCGAAGCACCTGTCACGCATGGAACATTGAAGGGAGAGGACATTACACTAACAGAAGGTGGAAACAGCATGGATCCGGAAGATGTACCTGAAATGGATCCTAATTCAGAGAATGTGGCTGACAAAGACATACAAGACGAAATGCTGGAGACAAGAAGTAGAGCTCCAATACAAACAGAAGTCATCCCTTCGACTTAGGAGGCTACAGTAGAAACAGAGGAGAACATACCATTGGCAAGAATTCCAATTGACGTGGTGGAAGTGCGAAGTACTATGATGGTGGACGAGGTTCAAGAATTACTTGGAGCAAATTTGCCTCTACAAGCAGCAGAAACACTTTTGGAAGGAACGACATCAATAAGGATGGCAAATGAAACACAATTCAGTAGGATGTCGTATCCATGGGTCACAAAAGACCATGGAATGAAAAAAGGAGCGGATGGACTGTATTATGGCCGGGAAGGTATCATATATCGGCGTACTGGAGTGGAGGGGTCATATAGTTTTGAACAGACGACTTCAATTATGGAATAAACATCATTGATGGATTTAGTACGTTCACCGGAAGATGAAGTTGTATTTGATAGGATTGTAGATGATCTTGAACAGGAAATGTCATCTGAAATTCGTGCAATACTGGATGCCCGACCTGTGGGTAGTGAAGAAGGTGAAGTGATAGGAACTCAATCATCAGGAATAATTGCAGAAACAACGGAGACAATGGAATAGTGTATTGGCAAACTGTTTACAATAGTTCATGATCAAGGATGTTCTTTTAATAAATTTTATTGTTACTAGCATAGGATAGTTGAGTGTGCTTTGATGTAAGACTTTTATGTTCTAGTTTTACAGTGGAATGATAATAAAGTGATAGTGTGGTATTTAATAATATTATATGAATGTTCATTTGTGTTAAAAAAAAATAAGAAACAATAAACACCATGTGTATTTTGTACATCAATATTGAAGCTCTCAAGTGATTTTGTATCTTCAAAAATACCGATTTGTATAGTAGCCAATTGCACTTTTGACCAAATGAATCATAGTGGAGTACTCTTTGTAGTGTGAATGGATCTTTAGCTTTGTGAAATTTATAAAAAAAATTATTGTCATTGATTGACAAAATGGTATACCACATTAATGAAATTCAAAAAAATTTGTCATTTTCACTCTATGGTAAATGCACTTGGCCAAGTGCAAGAATTACAAATTTGGTGTTACTATTACTTCCTCAAGTGTTGGTATCGCAAGACTTGTTCCTTAAAGTCCGCACATCGTGTTTCCAACCAAAAAAACTGTTTGAAAGGCTTAAAACATAAGGTAACTCTACCTATGACAAGTCAACTTTGGACTAGCCTAATGTAGGTCTAAAACTTCATGAGCAATGCATGTGTCTTGTGAAATGTATTGCTCATGAAGTTTTTGGCTTGCATTAGGCTAGTCCAAAATTATGCATGTCACAAGCAGAGTTACCTTAAGACATCCAATATGGTCATCAGTCCGTCCTTTAAGGATTAACATAAAATCAACTCGGCTAAAAGATCATTCAGTTACATGAATAAGCTCAAATAGCTAAAATTTAAAAAGCCCAATTCCATGTGGAAATCTAACGTGCCTTTTATGGTTCCATCCTTTCCTTTAGGACCATGGAGGATTGCCCCCCTTATTGTCGCGTGTTTTATCCCTTAAAAAAACAATGAAATTTTTCAATTTTCCACTGATGATAAAATTTGCAAATTCTGAATTCATATTTGCAATCAGAACCCCCAAATTAGATCCCCCAAATTTACGCAGCACAAAATAGAAGATAATTTTTACTTTTACCCTTGGCTGAGTCAATAAGTGGGGCACAATCCTCCTTGACCTTTCCTTTCCTTTCCTTTTTAGGGTTTTAGGGTTTCAGGCCAGGGCCGCTGAGGTGGCCTTTGTCAGTCCAGCCCGCCGTGCAACGTCACTCAGATATTATTCAAAGGGGAAGGAAATGACCTAAACGTATCCTTACCAAAACAAAGCGGACAATTATTTCACCCAATTTGCAGTCTTCCCTCAGTAGGCGGATAGGCCTACTGGATATGGAATGTCCTACCTAATTTAGTGTAACTTCGTAAATAGTACGAGCTGTGGACGCAGCACCTTCTTCCCAAGCATTTTCCCCGCAGTCTGTGCCTTCCTCCGCAGCTTCTTTTTCTTCGCAGATGTACTGCAAACCACGCTCTTCCAATGCGGTGAAATGGACAGGGTTTAAGTCAATCCACCGGCGCTCATCACTTAATTCCCCAAACCTGTGCTGTTTCATGGTCAGATTGCTGCTTCCATGACCCCAATTGTTTAGTAAGGATCGGTGGCAGTGTAGTTGTTATTAGGTTTCGGGGTTGCGAGCTCCTGCTGCGGTTTAGGAGGATTCCTCCAGGGTGATGAGAGTGAGCCTGCAGCGAAATTTCAGATTGTGATTCACTTTTAGAGAGTCGTAGTTAGCTTATGGCTCTCTTCTCTGCCATCGATTTGGTTTCGTGTTCCTTTTCATGAAATGTGGTGAGGTTTTGGGATTTCTCCGTAGGGAGCGCACATCCACGTGAGGCAGTCGCTTGACTAGAGAGCGATTTCGTGATGGCTTCGTCGTCCGAGAGCGGTCTCCGCCTGTATTACGAAGAGACTCCGTGTTGCTTCAAAGTCTCTGTGTCGCAATGGCAATCCAAGTCGAGGCACCCTTCGTTCTCGCAAGCTGTCGAGACTCAGAATGGCGTAGCGATGCCGACGAAAGCTCAGTTCAGATGGAGTGAACAACAGTGTTCCGAAAATAGAAGAAGAAGAAGAGGAGAGTTTGTTTTTGCGAGGGTCTCTGCTACCAAAAGTTTGGGCTCGTGGCAGGAAGGCGGTTTTGGTGAGTTCGTGCGGGAAAGCAATCGGCGAGTCAATCAAGTGGTCAGGTCAGTTGCTCTCATTATAAACAAATGATGATCAATACTGTTAAATGGAATTTAAGCTAAACTGCAAATTCATTCCTGAGTATAGTAAACTTGCCAATCACCGCACAGGCTAAATTCAAATCCTTCTCCACATAAATATACAGACTTGCATGTTTTGAAATTTGGCGTGATTATTAAATGTCATGTTAAGATTCACCTTCAATAAAACAGAATATAAAAAGATTTCACCCTACAAATTTTATTGCAATTTAAAGGCTATGCACTTGAAATCTAGTCAAAAATTCTTTGCAACCCTTCACTCCACAGCGTGGGATCATCGGGCGGTGATAAAAAAATTTGTTCCCATCACAATTGAATTGTGTGTAACTGGAGTGTGTGAGTGTATGTATGTAATTGGAGTTTATTTGATTTGGAAATGGAGGGGCTCTCCAATATCTTGGACTAGTCAATTCAATAAATGAAGACAAGAAGAATCTCATCCTCTTAGAAGCGACTGCTGATCAAAGTTTGCGAATCGGCCATGTCTTTTGGAGGTTGCCTAATGGCAACTATCACCTTATAGTATTAAACATGCCTCCTTTTATTTTTTATCTTCTTTTTCGTGAAGCCAAGGAGTTGCGACTGGGCTATTGATATGTTCTTCTGTACTCTGTCGCTACGGATAGTTGAGGACTTATTAAATATGGTGCACGTACGCGATGAAAATACATTAGTTTGTAGACTCTCGTCAACGATTCGATGGTATGCCCTGTAAGTATCCATTAAGACCCGCTGTAATTTGGCTCTCTGTGACAGTTTGGATTGGTCTTTTCCCAGGTGCATGACCGTGGTAGGAAGTAGTGCCGGAAAGATGGTTAAATTGCCATTGCTCGAAAGAGCCGGTATCAGTGCATTGGCTGGTGGCATTGCTGGAGGCTTCACGAATGCAACCCTGCATCCGATCGATACCGTGAAGACTAAATTGCAAACGAGAGGTGCCTCGAAATTGTACTCTGGTCCTCTGGATGTGGTTTCTAAGGTGAACAAGCAACTTTCTTGTATGCGTAATGGCACTGAAGTTATCATTCAAAAGTTTGGAATTAAAGAGGTTAAGGACTTATCACTGACTTACATAGATACTGTTTTGAATGCAGGTTATTGCAAAGCAAGGAATAGCAGGTCTTTACAGTGGAGTCCAGGCGGCTTTTGTGGGGTCCATAATATCATCGTCTGTCTACTTTGGGACTTACGAACTAGGAAAGGGTGTCTTCACCTCAATAGGCAATTGCCCTAAAACTCTCGTTCCTCCACTAGCAGCAGCTCTTGGAAACATTACTTCATCAGCAATCCTAGTTCCGAAGGAAGTTGTCAAACAACGAATGCAAGCTGGGATGGTGGGAACCGCACTGGAGGTCTTCTTACAAACTATTCGGTCCGAGGGCATTGGAGGTTTATATGCAGGATACTCCGCTGCTCTTTTGAGAAACTTGCCGTCAAATATCATCAGTTTCTCCACTTTTGTGAGTCCTTTTCTAAACACTACCCTTGGTCATTTTCTTAAGCATTCATCAATGTTGACTCATTTCACACATTGCATGAGCAGCTAGTGACGATCTTGGTACTCACACAATGCATGTCATGATCCTCAGGAGTACTTGAAACTTGCTTGGTTGAGAGATAGTGAGAAGGCAGTTCTAGAGCCATGGCAAAGCGTGATATCAGGTGCAACAGCTGGAGCATTGTCCGCTTCTATAACGACGCCCTTGGATGTGGTCAAGACTCGGTTGATGACACAGGCTCGTAAGACAGTGTCCACTTCTGGCCTGTCTGGAGTCCGTGCAGAAGCAGCTGCTCGGGCTCAAGCTATAGCTGCGTACACGTATACAGGCGTTGCTTCTACTTTGAATCAAATATGGCTTGAAGAGGGAGTACTTGGTCTGACGAAGGGCATGGGACCTCGGTTATTTTACAGTGCATGTTTTTCAGCACTTGGTTTCTTTGCATTTGAGACCACAAGGGTTATCATCCTTAAGAAATACTTGGAGAATACGGCTGCTGCTGACAATATTGATGCTCGAATTGTACGAGTTTGATGCACATTAGCATCCACACTTGAGTTTTTCGTTCGTCTGTTAGCAGATTGTGAAATCCGGGGATAAAGTGTTGTCCGATGGTGGTCACGCTCAGCACCCTGAGCGTCCTCCAAATTTTACTGGTCTCCTTGGATTTGTAGAAGCAACTATTCTTTGGCGAAAACCGTTTTCTTGCTGTGAGGTATGCATTCTTCCTGAGGGAAATTTTTGTTACTGAATATGAATTACTCATCAAACAACTGCGGAAGATATTCTTTTGTATTGAATCATTGCAGATTGTTTTTTTGTGGTGCTTTGGAAGATTTCTGTCGGTATGAAGAGTCATGAATAATGTATGAAGCATTCACACATCTCGAGGGTAAGTGCTTGTGGTACGGAGTTGCAGTCAAATGACGTTTGCGTCTTTTCTTTTGAAATCTTTGGCGAAAACCGTTTTCTTGCTGTTCGGGGAGAAGCTTCTCTACCGAGTTCCCTGAAACTGAGTCTTTCAGGAGTCCAACTGTAGACCGCACCCTGTTTGAGTATATCGAGTCTTTGCTTTCAAATTCTTGTCCATTCTTCTTCTTCTAGAGTTCTCTTGTAGTCCATCGTGTACTATGAGCTTTCGCTCGTTTTTCTTCCGACCTTAAGCACTTACGTCAGTGTGATTGTTGCTTTGAAGCCTCCCTTTGGAGCTCAAAGTTAGTCGGGAGTGGCGAACTTGTGCTCTTTGTGTGGAGAACCATTTATTTTTCAGTCTTCATGAAAGGCACCTTCACCTGATTGCTATCCTTACCCATTAGCAAGCCTCCCTAAATTTTAAATGGTTTGAATGCAATAAAGTTACATTTATTATTACTAGCAAATTTCAATTTCATAGTTTATTCATAAGATGTTCCAAAATTGCACATGCTAGGATGTTTCGGAATTGTCTACCAATTGCAAACTAAACTGACCAAAAATGAAGGCAGTCTTTTAATTACAGAAACCATGTTCAAGTAGGCGCTGGATGCTAGTAAGTGTCATTCCAGCACTGTTGGATCAATATCGATATTTGAACATACAGACTGGGTCCTTTCAAGATTGTATTAATTATACTAGTATTGGTATTAGAGAATCTGATAATTTCATACGAGTCTGGTATCTGTATTATGATGAATCCATACCCCAGTTGAGTATGTATAGTGATTTGGTAAATCCAATAGCTTGTTGCACATTGATGAAATTAATTGCTTAATTAATTACTTCAAAGCGCCCCCTCCCCAATTGCATTGTTCTTCTATATTCCTGTAACATTTGAACTAAAAAGTCTTAGATGTCTTCAAGAGAGACAATTTGGAAGGGGACGCTTCAGGGTACAATTTGCTTACGTTAGGTGGTTCACGCCTTCCGAGAACTTGGGAGGAACAAGAAGGGAACTCTATTCAAATTGGGCAGAAGATTGGCAGTTAATCTCCATGAGACACCCTTTCACTTCACCTGTTGCGTTGGTCACAACAAAAGTTGTCCTTTGAAACTCAAGAAAAAACGTATGCAAGATTTAGCATAACCAGTTGATGTTCTTTGTTTTTGTGAATTTGATTGAAATTATTGGTCTACTATCGAATTGGCATACTTCTTTTCATATACTAATTTGAAATAATTCACAACACATATTTCATGTTGCATTGAATCAAGATAAGTAAAGAGCGCACAAAAGCATTTGAGAGGTAATCTTCCTCTCATCGGTTTTATGAAAGTAAATCACTCTTTTCATTAAAATGCAAGTGAATTTTGTATTACTTGGAACAACCTTTGTTTGGTAGATTAGAAATTCAATTAAAAGCTCTCTTTCTCTTGCTGAATCTCTAGGAGGTATTCATGTGTTAAAATATGACCATTGTTCATACTAATGGACATAATAATTAAATTTAATTATACCATAAATGATCCTCTGTTAACATGGGCACTAGAAGATATCATAGTTAGAAGACAATATGTATAGTCTAATGTTTGTTTTTCTTAAAGCAATATTGAAACTGGTTGATTGTAGGAATCATACTTGCTTTGGAGTGACTTGACAAGTGAGAATCAAGAAGTTCGCAGTGTTGTGGAGTATCATTACAATCATGGGAGATAATTGTGAAAATGTCTTCCGAAAGCAGGCTTACTTTCAAAGCATCCGCGGCAAGCCCATTCACTTGAAAGCTGGTAGTGATAGACTTACTTCAGTTGCAATCCCTTTGGCATTTGTTGGAACAGCTTTTATGATGATGTTGCGAGGGGTTTGGAACATGTCCCATGAACAAGGGAAGAATGGATAGTACATGTCTTCATTGTAACATTCTTGCCAACAATAGAGCATGTGAATATATCTAGTTGAAGTAAAAATGGAATCCTATTGCTTGTTCAAGAATGATACATTCCATACTTGAAACTCTATAATTTAATTGTATTTGTGCTCATTTGATAATCTATCTTTCGTTTAGTTTGGATTGTATTTTTAATCAAACAATATACATGTTGAGGATTGGATTTAATTTGAATATGAAAGTGTTTGTCAAGAAGGTAGAAGATGATGTTGTGCACATAATTCGATGGGTCTTAGGGATGAAATTATTCTTAATTTGATGTCCATATTGTGCGTCAACAAAATTCAATTATCAATATCATATAAAATTTTAGTTCTAGAGGTAATACTTATTGACTGAGAGTCAAAACCTTTGACTCTTAAAATTATTGTGGATCTACACATCCATGTCTTTATAAAAATACACTAGTGTACATTGTTAAATTTTGGCAACCTCATTGTATGTTTAATTATTACTTTGAAATAAATTAGAATTTAAATGAATTTGTTGTGTATTGTTTCTCATCTTTCATCCTGCAACCCTCTTACAGTTTTGTCTCACAAGGCTTTTCTTAAATCCTATAATCCCATTGTAATTTTTTATATGTGCAAATATTTCCATGAAATGTATGTAAACATGTCTCAAAATATTACTTTCTTGAAGTGTGAATTTGAGATCCAATTAGAAGGACCATCCATCGCGTGTCTCCATCTAGACTGTCCACCCTTACACTATATTCTATGGACATCCATAGATTCTATCACGAGGCCTGCCTACTATATCCATCCTTCTAGTGAGCGTATCCTTCCCATGAATCTATCCACAGGTCCCTCCAATCAATCCTTCCTTCAAATAAGTTTGTCTACAAGCCTACTTGTTGAGTCTATCCGACTAGTGAGTCTATCTTTCTAGTAAATCCATCTACAAGTCCTCTCATTGAGTCAAGCCAGCTAGTGAGTCCGTCCCTTCATTATAAAGGGAAGCAATTAATTGAAAAACAATGGTTTAATTGATAAATGCATAGGGCAAGGACTGAGCACCAATCGAAGTAGCTAGAATTAAGGTCTTAAGCTCAAATTTTAGGATATAGTCCAATTACCACAATTAAAAAACTTAGTTTTTTTTTATTGATTTGTCAGCATTGATTTGGTTCACTATCTTGTTGATTTTTGTTCAAATCAACAGATTATTGTTAAATCAATAGAAAAGTGAACCAAATCAAAGTAGACAAATCAACAAAAAAAACTAAATTTCTAATAGTGTACCTTGTGCTTTGAGCTATTTGTGGGAAAGTCCCACACCCAAAAGAAACAATAAATGGTAATGGTTACAATGCCAACATCAAGTAGGATTTGTTGATGTGTGTAAGATTTCCAAATGCTCGTCCAAATGCTATTGATCTTTGTAATCCTTTGTTCACGTTCGGTCCACCTATAAAAAATAATTTTGAGCCACTTGACTTCGATGACTTCCACCACAAGCACAAGCTCCAACAACCATTTGTAGGCAACAACACTCCATCAGTAGAGAATTTGAGCAATAAGAGTGACTACAAGCAACATTGCAATAGGTAGTAAATAATATTCAACAAATTCCATTGCGACAAAACTCCTCATGAAACAAATCAAACACTTCCAGGTTGTCCATCTTGACGTGACATTGACTTTTCAATGTCAGGATGTCATGGATTCATGTTGGCTAAAAAAAATAAAAAAATTAGATGGCTTGGATGGCTTGTCCGTCAACTTGATAGCCCAACCATTGGCCTAGACCAACACGGAACAATTTAAATTGAATGAAATTATGATTTTTGGCAGACAATAATTTTGAGCTCCGTCAGTGTACTAAAAAACCCTTAGTAACGTCCACTTTTGGCAATGTCATCGACTTTTAGGTCATCTATTTGTAGAAGGATTTGATTTCATCTAAAATAATCACTTAAGATATTATCCCAACACAAGTGTAAGTCTATACTTTTAGACTCATTTTTTGATTTGGGATTCAATTTTGGATCCTATAGGCTAGAATATTGCAAAGGGTGATTGCAAGAACATTTGTCCTATTTTTTGTCCTTTTGTCCTTAGACAAGTGGCTTATTGTTTATAACTTTTGCTTCATATGTTAGTTTTACATGAAATTTGAAATGAAGGTACATGTGGTAGTTGTAGACATAGAGTAATTTTTTGTGTTTTCTTAAAATTGTATTAAGTATTTTTAAGTAGTCCCTGCTTATATTTCTTTTTGGAATATATTTTAAGAAATCGGGAAAAAATTGCTTATGTATTTTTTGTTTTTTTTCTTACACTTTAAAAAAAATCAAACATCAAAGTATCTATTTTCTTCATATTTTCATCGTGCTTTTTTTTAATATAACTTTTAGAGATAAATCTTTCCTAGGTTTGAATTTTAAAGACATACTGTCTTCAACGCTTTACAAATTATGCGTATTTTTATTTCACTTTAAAAAAATTATTTCCAAAGTCACAATACTCACTAAAAGAGGTTGTTTTGAACCAAAGACGGCAGTTATCAATTCTTGCAATGACCTAAAAGCTTAATTTCAAATCTGATGATAGTTACTTGCAAATCACTAAAGAGATGTTTTTAGACATTATAACCAAAGAAAGAAGGGATTTAGGTCTTGTCCTATTAAACCTATGTAGCTATTTAATCTATTTTTGCAAGAATTGTTTTGATAAAATGCAAGAATTGTTATTCACCACCAAATGATTGATCAAAGCCTCTAAATTTGTTGTAGTTGTTCATACTATTAATATACATCTAACACTAATCCATCATCCTGAAAGTATTATAAATTATTTAGTGCATGTTGAAGCAACACTATATTGTTTCCATTTTTATTAAAATAAAATTTCATGCTAAAAATAATTTTGTTCCTTTGATAATAGGATAAATCAATGTAAGTGGATACCATATCTAGTGGTCAAGTTTAACATTCTATCACATATAATTAATTAACCTTGGAACGCTTGCATGTGTCATTATGTGGCGTTTGGATGACAATCCAATGTGTTGGAAAGAGTTTGAAAACATTTTTACATCAATATTTTTCTTATTGACCTTTTTTGTTGGGTTATGAAGAGTATCCAATTGAATTTGCAATCTTGCTAGTTGTTGTTTTTATGTAAATGAGAAGTTAGTAAAAAAAACGGATCACAAAACATGCTATTTTAGTGTATTTTAGAAAGTTGTTGCTTTGTGCTCTAAATCTGAAATTTCTCCACCAAAATGGAATTTCTTGAGTTTGAGCCCAACTAACAAAATGAAGGTCATCTACTCTAGTTTGTACTCCAATTTAAATTTCCAAAAAAGTTCCTAATATTGAATATATTTTATTGCAATTTGAACTTTGCATGTATTTTCAATGTATATTGAATTGTAATTATAGAATGATATAGAGATTGAGTTCACACTATGATGTTCTTCATTGTAATATATACACATGGTGAAAATTTCAAAGTTTTTGAATTAATTTTCTATTTGATGTGATTTCTCTTCACTTTTTCTTCAAAAATTCTCAAAAAAAGTATTTTCCACAAAAAAAATTTAATTTTTTGTAAAGTAAAGAATACGTGTAATTTCATCTCTGAAAAATAAATATAATTTTTTTGTACATATCTAGTTTCAAAATGGCAACACATTTGAGTGATAGGCAGTGAGGCTTGAAATTAGTGGTCATGGGTCTATCATTTAAAGGTTAAAGTTGGCAAATGTGATTCAAGAGATGCCTAAAAATATAAAGTTTTTTTTCAACAATTCATACATCTATTTTAGAATATTCTTTGCCAACTTTGACCATTACATTTGGGTACAAACCACAAAAATTGGGTTGATGTAACTTACATTTTATTACCCATAATTAGGAGGCGTGCACCCATGGTCCACTTTCTTGTAGTGATAGCCTCTATGAGGATAAGATTTGACACAAATGAAGTCCCTTAGTTTGTCACATAATCTCAATGCAAGCGAGTTTCACTATTGTCGCATGTTTCCATTGGTTAAAGAGAGAAAGGTTAAGATTGATAATGCTTATTGCTTGCTTGTGCAAATTTTCAAGATTTTAGATATGAAGTAGAAATTTCATTAGTCTAGAAGTGAAAGAAATTATAGAAAAATCTCTACTAGCACCAACCCGTATTAACTTAGTGAGTCCAGATGCACATACCATAATCAAATTGTAGGAGAATTTTGCCGTTGTGGCATGCTTTGATTGGTTAAGCAATCCAAGAAGTCAAATGGCTCAACTTGCGTACATTGAGATTATGTCCAATATTGATTGCAAAGTAGAACAAGTCATCAAAAATAATTTTAGGTTAGAACCAACCTTGCTGCCCAAGGCTTGGTAGGTCCTAACCAGAGATTATTTTGGATAACTTGGCCTGCTCTGCAATTACCTACTCACCACTTCGTCTTGTAGCTGGTGCAAGGTGACACAGACCTTCCAAATATGGTTGGGTGAATTGACCCCCTCGCTCGACCCTACGGGCAACACCTGTTTTCTGCATATGATTTTTTTTGCAAATTTTGAATTCATATTTGTAATCAGAGACCCCAAATTTGTAGAACCAAGTCAAGAATATACATTGGAACGGCCCAAAATATATATTTTTTTTTTACATGCACCCCGGGTAAGGCCGAGCGAGGGGGGTCAATCCACCCCGATCCCAAATATGACATGGAAATTCAGTTTGGAAACTTCCTTGTGGAAAATGATCCTCATCTTCAGTAGCAGTATCCCGAACTTGCCATCTGGTTATGTTGCAAAGCAGAGCCGAAAGAACCCAATTCCATGGGAGGGGGAAGCAGGCTCATCCTTTGGGAAGTTCAGACCCCGTCAAGGCAACCCTTATGATTCCGCGACGATCGATGTGCATGGGGTCTATTAATTTCACAGTTGAATGTTCATCAGAAGTTCAGTTGCTTGAGAACCAAGTTACAGCGACGGTGGTGGAATCACGCACAGATTCAGGACTTTTCTGTCTCGCCGCTGTCGTCCGTCTCTCTCGTGGTATACACATCCATTAACTACAGTAGTTATCAGCCGCTGTCGTCTCTCTCAGAGTCTCAGAGTCTCAGGCTTGCGGATGGGCTTGCAATTGCAAGGCAACCCCATGTGCAATTCCGGTCATGGCGACGGTTGGATTCGTTACCTTGACATGAGGCCCAGAGTACCTCGTTTTTTGGATCACCGAATAGAGGTTTCTTGTCGCAGCAGTTGCACGCAAATCGATGGACGAAGGTCGTTGGGAATCTGAATCTGATCTGAATTGGTAGTTGATTCAGTCCCACCCACAGCACACCACGGCGGCCGGGGTGAACTGG
Organism: Antitrichia curtipendula; assembly: GCA_951230915.1. Lineage (NCBI taxonomy): Eukaryota > Viridiplantae > Streptophyta > Bryopsida > Hypnales > Leucodontaceae > Antitrichia > Antitrichia curtipendula. The sequence goes on from OX579635.1 coordinate 3,410,688, forward strand.
CCCCCTCGCTTGTCCTGCCAAAGTCCTTCGGTAAATGTAAAAACTGCCCCCTATTTTGTGCCGCTTAAATTTTGAATTTCTCCACGCCTCCTAGCTAATTTGGGGCCTCTGATTGAATTCAAAATTCAAAATTTTTATCATCCGCGACAAATAAAAAATTTCAGTGTTTTCTGCAGGGGTAAAACACGGGGCAAAACAGGGGGCAATCCTCCCTGGGCTTTCCTCCCCCAAGGGGACGAGCGAGGGCCGGGGTGAACTGACCCCTCGCTTGGCCCTGCGGGCCGACCTTGTTTTCTGCACAAATTTTTTTTTTGCAAATTTTGAATTCATATTTGGGATCAGAGACCCCTAATTAGAAAAATTACTTCAATATAATCCCTGGATCGGCCCAAAATAGTTTTTTTTTTTTTTTACATGCACCCCTGGTAAGGCTGAGCGAGGGGGGGCAATTTACCCCGGCCCCACACCACACGAAACTGAGTGATGAATGCTTCGCCGAAAGTTAAGAGTGGGGTCACCACGTGTCGTCTTTGAAATACTGAAGCTGAGATCGTCTGTTACATTTCATTACAATTTGGTTGCGATGGACATAAACAAGTACCGTAGGTAGGAAGTGCCATGTCAGATTGAAGTTCCATGTCAGATCGATTATGACTTTGACTTGTCCACGTCACCCTAGTCCAATCAAGTGATGACATGAGTTCCTGGAGACCAAAGTTCCAAAAAACATTCTAAACATGAGCGATGTCAGATTGAATTTCCATGTCAGATTATGACTGCGACTGGTCCACCTCATCCTAGTCCAATCAAAAGATGACATGAGTCCCTCTAGACAAAAGTTCTAAATGACATTCTGAACATTCGGTACGTGAGGAAGTGCCATGTCAGATTGTGACTGGTTCGCGAAACCTTAAATCCAATCAAAAGATGACATGAATCCCTGTAGACAACAAATTACTTAATTTACCGCCGAATCTGGCCCTCATGTAGGATAAACCGAAAGAACTGAACTGACCAGCTGGGTCCGTCCTTTTCGCTGACTGCGCCGGATGTTTGGAAAATTTCCTTCCAGTTTCAACTTTCAAGCATTCTGAAATCTGAATTTTTGATGAGTTCAAACGTCCAAACTCTTGACGGGAGCATATGCTGGGCCCCATTTCCAGACCGATAAGCTTAGGCAATTGCGATGCCTGTTGCCAGCCTCCAGTTCTCACGGTCTGTGTTTTTCTCTTGTTAAACTACTGTGCAGCCGTCCTCTTCATCACATGGCGTGTGTCAAGTGCATCAAAATTTTCTATTTAAACGAAGGTCATCTATTCTTCGCTTGCTATCACTTCCATTCATCATTCACGTCTCAGATGTCGTGGTTGGTAGGACCTTTGCACTCTTATGTCGATCTTAAAGCATTGAATTTCGTTGACTGAGTGCATTGTAAGCCCCACTTGCAGTCTCTCCTGTTTACTTGGTCTTTATATTGGAGCCGAGGAAGCGTGCTGGGGCGATAAGTTACATTGTGCATGTGCGTTCATAAGTCGGACGGTTGGACGGGATTCCGATTCTCCCGGTTTGCTGGCCGGTCGGTTTATATAAGCTTGCAGAGATTCTGCACCGTTCTCACACCTCGCGCAAGAATTATCACATACGAGTTCGCGTTTCCAGGTTCCAGGTTCCAGGTTTAGAGTTTGTTTGGGGTACATTTGGTTGAGACGCCGCATTCGTGCCTGTCCGACGCTTGAGTGGGTATTCTTGGGATACAAATTGTCACGATTGTCTGCCTGGAGCGTACGTGTAGAAGTTAGGACATATGCAGGATTTGTGGTCCTTGCAAGGTACGGCTTGAGTAGAGAGCGCTTCACGGAACCAAGCTAGCTCTCGCCATTGTCGTCTCCAGCACTCTTCATGTGGCCCACTTTCGTTGCGCAGGAAATTGTTCGTTCACAAGTGCACACCACGCGCCTTTTCTTTCGTCAACATCGTCGCCTCAACTAGGTGGTGAATCCGAGTATCGAGATTGTTAGAACAGAGGATCCTTGGGGTTGTGCCTGCGTTGTGGAATTGGCCATCCCGGCAAAGAATTTGGCTCCTTTCGGCGGATCGAAGCAAAGGGGAAACCGTTGCGTGTGCTTTTGCTGTTGTGAGAGCAACGATCCAATTTGGAAGTGGGTAATTATGGCAGGCGACTCGCCGAGGAAAGAGTACGTGGGCATGGCGCAGACAGAGAGGACGCCGCTGCTGCCGAGCAAGAGGCAGGATCTGCTGGTGGAGGAGGATGTGTACGACGACTACCACGAGGCGTCGGTGTCGAGCGGGGTGTTCAACCTGTCCACCACCGTCGTGGGCGCCGGGATCATGGCGCTGCCGGCCACCATGAAGGTGCTGGGCCTGCCGCTCGGGATCGTGAGCATCATCGTCATGGGGATTTTGAGCGAGAATTCTATTCAAATCATGCTGCGCTACTCAAGCCCGTCCGGTGCTCGCTCTTACGGTGGCTTGATGGGTGACGCGTTCGGCGCTGTTGGCCGTGCCCTGGTGCAGCTCTGTATTATCATCAACAACTTCGGCATCCTCATCGTTTACTTGATCATTATCGGTACATCCTGGCACACCTTCATAGCAAGCTCATTTTCTTACCATGGTATCGAGGAAGTAACATACATGATACCGTTTGCGTCACTTTGAACATATTCCTAAATGTAATTTTAGTATCCTCTACCTCAGATGGCGTTGTTTGCTGTCCTGTGAATGCTAGGGTTTGTGTATCTGAGGAGAAATTGGAACTGATGGTTTTGGATTTGATTTTGCTGGTGCAGGTGATGTGCTTTCAGGAACTTCAGGAGTAGGAGATCATTACACCGGAGTACTTGAAGAGTGGGCTGGCGGAGCAACATGGTGGAACGAGCGCACCTTCGTTCTCTTCACCATCACGGTTGTAGTGCTGCTGCCTCTCGTCTCATTGCGACATGTCGGTACGCAATTCATCACCATCTCTCATCTTTGCATATTCCTTTAATGACTTGATCTCCGACTCATGTGATATCACCGAGGTTGAATGTTGCGGCGGTGATTCTCGCAGACTCTTTGAAGTGGACATCCGCATTGTCGGTGGCACTGGCGGTGGTGTTTGTGGTGATCGTCGCTGGGGTGACGATGTGGAAATTGGTCGCTGGCGACATTCCTTGGCCAAGACTCACTCCTGAGGTTCATGACCAGAAGTCATTCTGGCGTCTCTTCACCGTCATTCCCGTCATTATGACTGCCTACATTTGCCACCACAATGGTACAACAATTTCTTACACTCTCTCCACTCCACTTCCTCTCGTATATCCCTTTGCTCTATTTGTTGTACGTAGATCTTTTGAAATGTGTGCAGGCTAGTGCAAAACCCTAAAGCTTGTGCTGATTTGCTAAAACTGATTACCGCAGTACATCCAATTGCAAATGAGTTGGCTGGAACGGCGGATGCTTCCGACGAGAAGATGCAGCAGGTAGTGCGCTGGTCCATGTTCCTGTGCGGCGGCATCTACCTCTGCACAGCCACGTTCGGGTACCTCTTGTTTGGGGATGCAACAGGGGATGACATCTTGTCCAACTTCGACACTGATCTGGGAGTGCCATTCTCCCATGCCCTTTGCGTCATCGTCCGGATCAGCTATGTCGTGCACATCATGTTGGTCTTCCCGCTGCTCAACTTCTCCCTTCGCCTCAACCTGGACGCCATTCTCTTCCCCAGAGCCACCCCTCTCGCCCACGACAGCCTCCGCTTCTCCCTCGTCACCGTCTTCCTCGTCTGCAGCGTCTTCTTCGGCTCGGCTGTGGTGCCCAACATTTGGATCGTGTTCCAGTTCACCGGTGCCACCGCCACTGTTTGCTTGGGGTTCATCTTTCCTGCTCTCGTCTTGCTCAAGTAAGTTGCTCTCTCTCGTTTCAGATTCTTTTTATCGATTAGCAAGATTTGATGAGCTTCTTGTTGGATATCATTAGCTTGGCGCTGTAGAATCAGTTCGCCTTACCGCAACCCTAATTCGCCATAGTGACAGACTAGTGTGCTCTTTGTGAATCTCAATTTAGTTGAGAGTAAGTGTGTGTTCCGTGTGTGCGATCAATATACCCAATATGCTGCTTTTCTCACTTTTTTGTGCACCACTTTTGTCTTCCAGGGACAAGCCCTTGTTGGCAACCAAGAGAGACAAGCAAGAGGCCGTGGTGATGGTGATCTTGGCCATTCTCTCCAGCGTGGTTGCTGTTTCAACAAACCTGTTTAATCTTCTGGAACCAGCAGTCCACCCTGGAGGTCTTCCTGCAGGTCTTAGCACAGGCTACTTCCTCAAGTCATTGTAAAATACGCATTAGATTCGTAAGGTTTACTTGATTATTATTCGGATTTGATCTGCGAACTCAGCAGAAAATGTACATTTACTTGTTAGACTGTGCAGTAGCGACATTGTCAACGGGAGGTTGATAGATATCACTCACACAGATTTGTCACCTGAATTTGAGCCTTTCAAATTCAAGTTAGGCTTTGTCACCCAAATTGAGCCACTCACTCAGGTATTGTATTTATTTATTCACCAACAGGTCAGCTCAAAGCTGCATCCTAGGTATTACACTTGTACATTGGATTCAACACATGATTAATCAAATCATTGTTCTTCCTACTTGGACTGAATTCGGAGACACTCGACGTTTTCATACCATCTGTTCCCTCACTCACTGGCTTTGTTCTACAGTTGTAGAGAGGGGACACAAAGTGTTGACAATTCTGCTTGTAAGGATCCGAAGCCAGCAATATATATATATATATATATATATCGTAGTTTTTGCATCAACACTCGTCCCTTGCATACACGGAGTCAAATTTGTTGGCTCTGGACTGAAGGGAAGGAAGTTTTGCATTGCTAATGCCCAAGGCATAGAGCCTCTTGTAGTGTAGCTGCTTGTTGAAAGAGATGATGAGGAAAGTCTACTGATGCACCCATGAGGCATCTAGGTCAACAATTTCATGCTCATAGCCTTCTCTTGGCACTCTAATTGTCACATGGCAAAGAGATGAATCTGAAAAAGAGAAGGTGGCTTAGAGTACTAGCTTCATCCACTACTCACTCTTAGAGTACCTATGGCTCTCTCAAAGGTCTATCTTTATCCACTTTGAGGATGAAGGTAGGATGTTGAAAGATACGATGGACTTGCTTTTGTTATGATGAGAAGATTATGTTTAATAATTGACTTGTTCCTATGCAACTTTTCTGGTTGTTTAGCACATCAAACTTCTCAAGAACACAAGGCCATTACTATCTTCATTGCAAGAGAAAAGATCTAGATTTGGGTGGGTGATGTTAGGGGGATTTACAAGAAAGTTTGGAGAACTTGTTGAAGAGAGAATATTTTGTCCCCTTTGTTCTAGATGTCCAAGGTCTTGCACCAATGTTCAGAAGACCATAAGAGTGACATGAAATTGCATACCTTTTTTTTTTTTTATAGATTTATGTCATTATTAATTTGTGAATATTTAAGTTTTATTGTATTATTTAGGTACAAAGATGAAAGATTAGGTGACAAACTCAGTGGATTTTCCAAGCAAATTTCTTCATTCCTCATTCTTTGTTTATAGTAAAGGCATCATTACACAATACTATAAGCAACCAACATCACTTTGATGTTGGTTGCCTATTGTGAATAATAAATAAAAATTCTTCTTCTTCTTCATTTTATGAACTTCCAAGCAATAATGTTTTAAAGAACTCTCTTCATTGTCATGTGATCTTTTATATGCCACATAACTTCTTCTACTTTCTCTTTCACACCGATGTATCAAGGTTTAATTGGCTAAAAATTCACATGTTATTTTGCATTAAATCTTGTCTTCCCATGATGTATTCAATTTTCAATATGCATGTGTTGTAAAATAAAGTTAGGTCCTATTTGGATATTAAAAAATACAATTTACAAATCTCTTTTCTTGACTCTTCCATAGTACAAAAAACACTTGAATTGGACATAAACAAATTATGTTGCAAGCCTTGAGGTAGCCATATCCATTCCAACATCCAATTCCACCCTCATGTACCAATGGAGTACATTCTAGAAAACAAATGTACACACATGAAGGAAGAATTTTTACATGGAGGGGAATGGATGTCTATAGTTGACCTACCACTCTACTAGTGGACTCAAAGGAGGCCTTTTACTGTCATTTATTAGAATGGGGGGATCTGGGAATAGGAGGGAGATTCACTTAAGGTTGAAGTATCACTTGTGAACCATACCAAGTATCTAATCTGTAGGGTTCGCTATTTCCAACCTCACGTTGGAACTCAAGTTTGGAATGATTTTTTTTGTCCTTGTCAAGGTTGGAATTCATAAGGTTATGACACATGTCCCAAAGTAGTAAGTGAGAAAGTAGTTCTTGAATGATCATAATTAGAAGACTCTAGACATTGACTATTGGACAAGTGCACTTTTTGGCTCTCAAAAGTCACAATAATTTCAATTTTGAGAATAAAATTCTGAAAATTTTTCTATCCCCATATTTCCTATCTTCCTACATGGGAAAATTTTCCACCACCTCGTACTCCTCATCATCTACTACAAAATCGGTTAAATGATCGACTACTGGTGCCTCAACCTTTGTTTGAGACCGATATCGAGCTTCTTCCACTTGGCAGTGACTGTGAATCTGAGAATGAATTTTTTGCAGAGATCGTACCCAGTTGCCCATTGTTGGACTTCGCCATGGAGTCCTTGCAACTCTGCAGCGCTCTCTCGCTGTCTACTTCACTTACCCAGGAGTTTTCAATCTCCCCTCACTCTTTGAGCATTCAAAAACAGGCATTCTTTCGTAGCAGCAAATGTTGGTGCAAGGGTTACCGGATTGGCACAGTTTCGGTTCGAGCCAGGCGACGAAACCGAGGTGAAGAAGAAGAAGACTCCGCCTCATCATTGGGGGTTTCGGAGGAAGAAGCGGAAACCCAACGGAGGAGGCCTTTGTGGCAGAGGGCATGGGGAGTGGGAGCGAGGAAATTAGGGTTTGGGGAGACGTGGAAGGAAGATCCTAGGGGTCGGCAGGAGCTGGAGGACTTGGATTCGTTTCTGGAAGGACGAGGACTGGAGTTTCGTTGGAAGGACGTGCTGGAGCCGAGCGTGGAGAATGTGCTCGCTCTCGTTTTGACAGGGTTGTTCCTGTATGCTGTTGTTTTGATCGGGTGGCAGTTGGTGTTGGTGGCCGCGGCCATCACGTTCTCGGCTTTGAAGTACGCCGTCATCGCTGCCATCCTTCTCGGTGTGCTCGTCTTCTTCCTCTGACGCCGTGGTGTTTGGGTTTGAAATCCGAGCCCTGAGTGATTGGCTATGGCTAGTGCTTGTCACTAAAAGAAGCATAACACCAAGTGGTATGGTAGCCTAGGGTTCATTCGACTATGGGATTCATTGCTACCGTGTTCGCCCTGCTTTGTGGATTGATACTCAAGGACCGCAATATCGCCATTACTTTGCGAAGATGCTATTGTGAAGGACCCTCGCGTTCCCTTTGCATAATTTGAGATTCAAGAGGATGCTGGTGAAGCAATTTGTGGAGGCCGCTCCGGCTTCTTCACTTCAACGGACAAATTTTGGTTGCCTCTTTACGACAGTGTCGAATATTCATGGGAGATCTTCGGAACTTTGAAACAGCTAGAGAGAACACCGAGCCTGGACACTGCTAGTCTTAGTCTTACTCCCATCTTGATGCCATGGGTTTCACATATTTATTCCGGGAAATTAGCTTCTAATTCCTTCTGTACAGATTGTATTTTTATCAAGCATGGAAAGCTTTGTTTTCTCATCAATGTTGGAAGTTTCGGAAATTTCTCTTACTGCCTATCAGTTCACGCTATGATTTGAATGATTCACCGGTGTGGTGCATATCATTCTTGCATGCAGTGTATTGTTCATACCACACCTTGAGGAAGATTACATGAGTACCTTTTGAGGCAAATTACAGGAAAGGCAATGAAGTGGAAGCACATCACTGATGTGCCATTTAGAACAAGTGGCAATACGAAGAGAGATTGAGGAGTTCCTCTTCCGTTGGGCATTACAAGGGATGACATGGCAAATAAGAAGCAGTGTTTCTTCTGGGCGCTCTTGCTCGAAAGTCCATGAAATGGGGAAACGAGCTTATATTTATGACTCAGGTCTTGTGGATTGGCCTTGGACTGGATTGGTGGAAGTGGGGCTGCCATTTTCTAATATAATGTGGTGAGATGCCCTTATTATCCTGCCAACAGATTACAGACGACCTCATGCAGTCAATACTCAGAAGTGCCAACAGAATCAAAACCAAGATAGTGGCTTCATATAGAAGAGACGGGGTATCGTGAATGAAATTCATGAAAAAATTTACAGAAGCAAATGGGCCCAACTTTTTTCTTTTTTCTGAAAGTACATGGGCCCAAAATCCATAATCAAAAGTTTATGTAAATTTGATGAGTTGCATTCACGTCAGAGTCCAAGTATTGACTGAGAAAGAAAGGTAATAAATCAATGAGGTTCTACAATTGCATTGCAAGGTGGAACCCTCAACTAAAATGTTCATACTGAAACTTTAGCTCTCACCAATCAGTGGATTAGGGAGAAATCCACACCCAGCTCTCATGGGAACCCCAGACCCACATGCCGCAGTTTGGAATAAGGTTCCACTGAGAAAGTCGGCTTCCTCTACTGAACTATGAATTAGAAAAGGGTTCACGAGGCCCAAAACAATTACCGATATCAAATATAATCTTCTCCTCTAAACTAATCAAGACTGTCAGACATAATCTTTTCCTCTTAACTAAATCAAGACTGCCAAATCTTGGATGGAGATCTACAGCGCCCTGAGAGTGCACGAAAAGATGGGATTATGACTTCGGAGACTCCTCTTTTCCAACTGCAATGAAAGCAACAGGAGAAGGCTATGCGTTGATTATGGATTGGAGTCCCAGCTTGCAAGCAGATGCAGGATGGCCTTTCTTCTTGCAATGGTAACAGGTGATGACGATCTCCGTGAAGACTCCAGGACGTATCTCATGGAAGACTCCCGAGGACACATTCGTTATTCCGTCCACCCTTCTTCTTCCAGCCTGCACCTCCTCAGGAGGAATCTCAAAAGTCATGGCAGGAAATGCAAACTTGCTGATAGAAGGCACCTCTTTAGCAGCCAGAGCCTTATAAAACTCCACCACCTTTTGACTAACCCTGCCACAGATCAAGCCAACATCCCCAAAGCATGGGTTCAGAGTGATTCGCTTCCATCGCCTTTAGGAAAGTGTTACTCGTTTAACGAGTCCATCACAGTAGCATATGCTAAATTTCGAGAGAGAAAACGTAACTAGTATGTACTATAAAGGGCCCAGAGGACGAAAACCACGTTTTGAAGACCCTGCCTCCAATCCTGGTCTTAAGGTGTTCTTAAAAAAGCCTCCTAAATCCTATGGAGTGGAGCAAGTAAGATTTGTGGTGAGACTAGTACGGCTGCTAGGCCGCGCAAGCTTTCCGGCAAAGTCTATTAAAAAGTTTACGAAAAATTGTCCCCTAAGGATCGATTTCATTGACATTTAGCTTCAATAAAACACACTAGGGTCCTCTATACTTTGGAAAGGCAGAGCGCACCTAACATCTCTGGGATTGTAGGTTCCAATCACTTCCAAGCTTTCCATCGACCGCGCTCTACTGAGAGCCACATAGATTTGACCGTCCGCAAAAATACCGGCGAGAGTGACTTTTACATAGTCCAGGGTCATTCCTGCAACCAATAACCACCAGTCATCTCTTGCAAGAAACACAAGCAATTGATCAAATGCTTCAACTATGAAGCGGTTGCAAACCTTCTTAATCTATCCAAAGGACGTAGTGTCTCAATAAAGAAAATAGCAAATACGCTTCTCTGCATGTGTACCTTGGCACTTGTGGATCGTAAGTGCCCAGGCCAGCTTGAGAGGGACCTGCCAAACAATTTTAATTTAGCAAGCGCCACAGGAAATGAAAATCCAGTCAACGGGTTCGTATATGTATTGACAACAACACAATTGACAACAATTGAACATAGGCATGAAGATAACTGACGCACAACAAAGAGGCCCAATTCTTTCTTTAACAGGCATTTAATCCTATGCTGTGGATCAGATCTGGTGAACCTCTTTAGGTAAAGGGAGTATTCTCAGTGACCATAGCAAGTGAAAATACATCCCGCCCGAACTATAATACTCAATCAGGTACGAATGTCAGGTTCTTTCTGGGAACTGTGAAAGACAAACGCAGCTCAAACATTCAAAGACAAGAGATTCAGGTTGAATAGGAAAAGAAACAATCAGGAAAATCTAGAGAGACTGTGCTGACCTGCCACCTTATGCACTCTCCAACATTTAACATTTCATAAGAGAACTTCTCAGGCACGCAGGCGATGATGCGCCCATTTCTGAACCTTACAATTGGTACCTCTTCAATGCTGCTACAACTTATATTGTATACTTTCTGCTCTTCTCTAATCCTCACTCTGCGTTCTTCATCGGTTTCAGATCTTTCTCTTTGAATTCTGGCACAATTTTTCAGCCGTTCCTGACACTCATGCAGAGTCTGATCCATGGGCTTCCAGCCCACTAGAATTCCGCGGGATCCATTGACAAGATCGCTTTCCTTCCCCTCCAATATCAAGTTCTTCAGTAGCATGACCTACGTAGCGACGAGAATAGAGTAATTTGAGCTGCAAAGAATACATTATCAAAATGCAGGAAGGCATGACCGATTTATTGTAAAAATGTAGAATCATGTGTAAAGTCCAGTCATACCTGTGCGCCAACTTTCAGGTTGATCTCTGCACTCGCAATGCAGTCCTTCCAGAAGTCTGCATCTTTCAAGATATTATGCTGCATTTCTTGACGACGCGTATCACGCTGTCCCACGGCTTTGAGTCCTTCTTTGGTTAAAAATTCCTCGTCAGCAATTACGAGTACCTTTCTACTCGACAAGGCATTTAATTTTTCGTTATTATATACATCAGCGTCCGCGTTCCTGACAAAATACATGCACCATTTTATATCATGGAAGATCACAATAACTACATCATCAAGATAAATCCAACGGTCAAAGTCTTACAATTCCGAGAATCGACCTCAACAGAGTCAAGGATAATTCTGTGATAACTATCTACAATGCAAAAGATTGAACTTACTTCGAATATAAAACAGTCGGTTGGATGCCGTTTCTGGTAGGAAGATGCCTACTGCACCTCCTAAATATCTCTTCAAAGGCTGCTTTATCCTCCCCAGTTCTGATACCATTCAGCAAGTCAACGAAATGACTATCCTCCTGCACTCAGTCGATTCAATTGCCTCAGAAAGTTAATCGTGTCATACGGAGTCTGCAAATCTACCTGCACCATCTCAACACGTTGACAGCTTGACCCTCACCAAGAGCTCTATAGCTTCGTCAAACGCAAATTAGACGAATCATGTGTGGACAACTCTGCCAAACTAACTAAGCAGTATACTAAAATTCAGAAACAATTTAGCAGGCCATCAGGACGTCAGATCTTTGAGACAAGCGTGTTCAGGAAAGGTAAGACAAGCGTGTTCAGGCTTTGGCAGGACAGGCATGCGATTTAGAACGCAGAGCTAAACAGTTACGACGATGTCTGATATATGGTAAACGTGCCTAATGCGGAACACTACAGACTTTGGAGTGTTGGAAATTCATCATGTTTACACTTTACTGAAATCCGTCAATTGGAGATGGTTTCTCATATAGTTAGCTTTGAAATGATTTAGTAAGTTTAAAATTTTAATAAACTTGTGCTAACTGTATAATTGTTCTTGTTGACATAGGACATCGGTCGAGCTTGCACTACGACGACGCCTACCCTGGAGCATTGCACACCTTGGAATTGACATACTCCGGCTAAGATTCTCAAACCTGCAATATAAATTTTCAATTAAAATCTCCAGAAAATGTATGAGTAACTAATACGAAATTTTGACACACTAGTAGACTATTCAAAGTTCAGACGGAAACCCCACATTCTTCAGTCCCAGGGCAATTTCGTCTAGACAATCTTGTTCAAGACAGACTCTAAAAAGGGCTACTTGCTTGTAAAAACCAAGAACTAAGTCATACAAACCCCGTGCATCTCTGTTTTTAGGTACAGGACATACCTGACGGAAGACACGGCTTAAGATGACAGTCTTCAATTCCGCTCTGTCCCAAGCAGGTGCCTCCCATGCTAGACCTCTATTGAGAAACTGATCACTGCAGGTGTGATAATCCTTGTCCTCTACAGGTTGCAATTGGAAAAAGTCACCTGCAAAAATGACCTGCAAGAAAATATTTGATAAACCACATACGACAGATAACCTCGGCATACTCGTGTATCAAGAATGTATGTCCCAAGAAGTCCGTACCTGAAGTCCACCAAAAGGTCTAACCGGAAGATCATGTCTAACCGGATTAAACGTCCGAACCCGTGTGATTGTCTGCTCCAAGTATTCAAGCAACTCAGCACTGACCATCGAGATTTCATCCACAATCAAGACGTTTAAGTTGCGCCACTTCTTCCTAACGGGCTTATGCCACATTCTGTTGAAATCCCGGGGACGCTGTGGTATGCCGATCCCTGCAGCTCTGTGTAAAGTGGACCCTCCAATAGGAATTGCTGACCAGCCAACATCCCAAAATATGTAAGAAGACGGCTAACCTCAGAACGAGGTCACTAATGATACCAGAACAATGAATGCAGAGTAGGATTACATTGGAACAATGAGAACCATAATCTAAAACTCAAGAACAATAAGGAGAACACAGGCTCCCAAACCTCACCTGCAATGCCTGTTGGTGCCGTGACAGCCACATTGCATGCGAAGCATTCACAACCATGTCCCATATGATCATATGAACTGTGATTTTTGTAGTATTTTTGTTTGAAGAATTTCAGGATCTGCTGAAGTAGGAGAGTTTTCCCGGTTCCTCCAGACCCCGAGAAAAAAACATTCTGGCCCAGCTCAAGACAACAAGTTCTATGCATTAAAATTTCAGAACCTTGGAATTTTATGATTCAAAGTTGGTTGTATCACTCGTTAAAACATAAGATAATTCAAAGCCTAATCTTAGCGCTCAAAGTGTTTCTTTTGGGAACCTCTACCCTATTTGCATTGCTGAGATGTTAAGATGGTGTACCTTGCCTGCTCGCACATAGTCAAGCACCTGTTGCTGCTCATGAGTGAGTGTTAAAGGAGTTGTTGAAGGTTGTGAAACTTCTTCCTCTAAAGGAGAAGGTGATGGAGTAGGAATACATGACGGAGTGCCTAAACAATCATCATCGTCATCATCATCATCAATGCGAACTCCTGCATCCTCTGTTTTGAAACTTCTGTTTGAAGAAATGAATGTCACAGACCCTGTTTCACCTTCACTCGAATCAGCTTCCGAAGCAACTTCCACGGGATCTAGTCGTGATACATAGCCTCCCATCATTCCTCCTCAATTTGAACAGCATGTCGCCTGGAGATTGTGGCTTCCCAAACCCTAGAATTCAGCTGCAGATATCACGAATTACCTAACATTAATTGTCGTACATCCCCCGTGTCACTAAATCTATATATTTTCACGGTCACGTATTATTCAATGCCCTAAAATAGACGAAGGAGGATGACATTCTGCTACTTCGTCTCAATTTCGAGAGACTTAGAATAGGAAACCGCAGGGGAGAGAACATCCAAACTGAACAAAATAGATTCCTCGATATTCTACAGAAACCTAAAATGAAAACTATATTATACAATTACAGAGAAGCAACAAAGTATACGGTAGTTTCAATCAAGTAGGAGTTGACAATACTCACCAAAATCCAAAGCACTCGCTATGATCGTCAAGTATAAAGGGAATAAACACTGGAGATAAAAACAGAAGCATTCTGAATCTGGACTTGAGTGCTTTCGATTGTTTCCCCGAAGTACAGCTCAAGAATAATTGATAGCAGACAAGGTAATCGCAGAAATTTGAATTGGGAGTAAGCCAAAAAAATTAGAAAAAATAGGACAGGAACGAGGTTCTTTGCAAACTTGAACGAGGTTGCTCGAAATTCTCAAGGGGAGCTCGAGAGTATTCGGAACTCCGACGATCGGTCGGCACCTAGTGAAGAACGGAGCTTATCGGACAAGGGAGCCCGGCATCCACCATGTCAACCCCTAAAACCGCCAATATTTTTGTTTGTTTTTTCTTATTTCCAAAAAAATGAAATAGGTTCGATAGGATTGAGGCATGTTCTCACTTTGGTGTTGAATTATTTATTGGAGGGGAGGGGAGGAAGCTTTGCATTTTCAAAAACTAATCTTGAGGAAGTTTGAGTAGAATTTAAGGTAGAAGCACCCATTCCTATGCATTTAAGCAATTCAACATAATAGGAGGCACATTTTATTAGAAAAAATACTTTTACAATATTGGCAATTGAAAATCATGAATTTAAAAAAAATAAATAAATGGATAAGGCATCTATTTTCTATGAATTTTCAAAGTGGAGCTCCTTAGGGCAACTAAAATTATACTCTAGTGAAAAATTGCTTTAATTTTGGCACAAAAATCTAAAAAATTAGCACCCACCAACCACAGTTTTGCATGGGGATGGTTTCAAGATACTTTTGGAGACACTTTAAGGGAACTCTACAATGAATCAATGGATACATAGTCTTAAATAAGTGCTTCTACCTTACTTGGAGAGTGAGTAAATACTATATTGAGTGAGATAAATTAGTGTCACATTTAGTAGTAGGTAAATTATTGAAGTTGAAAAGGCATTAAAAATAAGTAACTTTGTACCATTTTTTCACTATTGCCTTGCATTTTTGTTAACTCTCTCATGCTATTTTAATAGAGTTGCATTATTTTTATTTATTATAAAAATAAATATTTCAAAATTTTACATGAATTTTATTTTTACATTGTAAGTTATGAGGTGAGTGATTTAAATATTAAATATATATGCATTCCAATAAGAGATATTAAATTTTTGAAATATTTGTTTCCATATGAGATAACTAGACCCATTTCAAACCCTCTCCAATTATGTGCATGTGTTACTTTTGGACCCATTCCCAATTTGTTTATAATCCAATTAAAGTGAAGTTCACTCACTGATAGTTATGGACTCTCATCCCTTTGATTTCAAGAACGAAACTGAATAAGCTTAAGGACACTAATAAGTACCTACAACCCTTTTATTTCATATATTCATAAAAAATTAAAAATAACCATTGTAGGATAAAAAAATTCCACTGCATTTTTCTCCAAAAGGCTAATCAACACAAATCAATCATTTACAAGTCTTGATAACAGAAGGGGGACAATTTCTTAATGGGTCGAGAATGGGCTATGAAGTTTGACCAGATGACCACGAGTTTGTAGCAGAGGGCCGGGTGTTAACGGGTATAGATCCGGGTATCTGGAGTTGTCTTCGGAAGCAAGGCTTGCGAATTCTGTACTTGCTCGAAGCTTTGCCTTGCGACACTTTCCTGCGCAGTGTCGTTTTACCCATTTTCCTTTCCTGTGTTCTCTTGCAATCCTCAGCTGCTACTGTGATTACGTTTCTCTCAGAATCATCGACATGGAGCCCATGGCGAGCCAGTGGACCGAGGCTCCTCACAGCATGGGGGTGAGTTCCACTGATTTTGTCTTCTTTTCTTCGAAATTGAGGCTACAAGGTTACTGTGCAATCGTTTTAGGTTTGTTTTAATTCGTTCACTACGCCTTGTACTTCATCGATTGATTCTTTGATGGTGAGAGTGAGGTTTTAGGGCTTCTGGTTGTGACTTGGTTAGGTCGTCGATGTTGTTGCAGACCACCATTATGGCCGTGGAATACGAAGGTGGAGTAATTCTTGGAGCCGATTCCCGTACCACTACTGGTGAGTCGATTGAACTTGTGTAGGATCCATTTCGGATCATGTATAGTAAGATTTAAAATTAAAATTTTCTTTTTGCATTTAATTGATTTGATTCTGCCTGTGCAGGTGTATATGTTGCCAATCGTGCATCAGACAAAATCACGCAGCTTACTGATAATGTCTATCTGTGTCGCTCTGGCTCGGTAATGTCTTCACGCAGCATTTGTACTTCTGCTTAATATCTGTAGGTATATGCTCTGTTTTTAGTTTTCTGCCCTAATTTTAGTTTTTAGCGGAGTGCTGCATTTTTCGAAGTTTCGGTTGGTCTTTACTCCTGGGATAGCTGAATAGTTTGAGGTTTACGATGGAGAGGATTGAGCAGAAATTTTAATTTATCCGGGTTTCTACGCCCAAGCTGAATTTTAAAAAGTCTAATTTTGAAGTTGATAGTCGATTATTGAAACTTTGGAAACATGGTGGGTTCAAGAATGGAGGATATGATTTATTCTTTCTATTGGCACATTTGTTATTTTCCTGAAGCTTTCTATAAACGATTTCTTTCAACTCCTATAGATTTGGAAGCGGTTACTTTTGTCCACTTCGACATTTAGGGATTAACTTGATAGCGGAGGATATTGAAGGTTTACGTGCTTCAAAAAAACATTATTCCTTTGGTTTAATAGGAGCATGACAATCATCTCATGTTGTGTGTCTGGGGATGACAGGCTGCAGATTCACAGGTGGTGTCAGATTACGTACGCTACTTCCTCGACCTGCACACGTAAGTTGCATTTCGCTTTTGTGCTTTCTTGTATCAGAACTAGGAAACAAGACGGGAAACTTCGATTTCGTGATTTACCTGCATGGAGCGTTAAAAATTGAGCATTTCTCTGTACATCTCTTGCTTGCACAGGATACAGCTAGGACGGCCGTCAACTGTGAAAACCGCTGCAAATCTTGTCAGGGATCTTTCATACCAGAATAAGGTTCATCTCTATAAGCTACTGTGCACAAATATAAAAAAATGCTTCATTCCTTGCTGTCGTTATTTTGATCATGTGCCGGCCTGTTTAGATGCACCAGGGAATATTTCACACTTTGTGTAGCTAATGACACATTCTCTTGGGGTTACAGTCGCTTTTGGAGACTGGTTTAATAGTAGCAGGCTGGGATAAATATGAAGGAGGCAGTGTTTATGGTATCCCTCTGGGAGGCACCATGCTGCGTCTACCCTTCTCTACAGGAGGTGTGTTATTTTTCCAAATTTTTCTCAGATATGATTTGCTGTGGTTCTGAGCTCTGGTAGTGAGTGAGTTGCTGTATGATCAATGAAACTGCACACTGGGATTCGTCGTTTATTTATCTTGAAATCGCATCCTTTGAATGTTCTTATGTCAGGGTCGGGATCTAGCTATCTTTATGGATTTTTAGATCAAGCTTGGAAGCCCGATATGACTCACAAAGAAGCAGAGGTATAATCTTACTCATATCATCAGATTCGTGCTTTTGAATCCAAGTGAGAGGGAAGTATAGTACAATGGACCAGTGCATTTGCATTTGCGTAAGCAGAAGACTCGGTCTTTTCATCTACCTGGTCTTCTCCTAATGGAGAAAGCTGGTTGGTGTGGGTGCAGGATTTGGTGGTCAAGTCTATTGCCTTGGCTATTGCACGAGATGGTGCCAGTGGTGGAGTTGTCCGGACTGTGACGGTATGTTCTACCACACGCTTTTTTATCACCTGTCATTTTAATGTATTTCTCTTTTCCTTTTGTATATGATATAAAAAGTGTTTGCTCTCTGGTCCTTATGTTCCCTACTGACTTAGTTTGTGAAAGTTTCATCGTAGTGAGGATGTGAGGTATTTTCTTCTTGAGCTGTTTCAGTTGAGATAATTTGACAGCAAGATTTTGTCTGAATTGTTGCAAATCAGGGAAATCAACTGATGCATAAGATGACCAGGGTTCATTGTATGTTACTAAACAGATTGTTTGGGACCTGTGTGCAGGTCAATGAGCAAGGAGTACAGCGCAAGTTCCACGCCGGAGACAAGCTACCCCTCTTCTATGAGGAGATCGCTCCTCGGCCTACTCCCCTTCGTTCTCATTGATTCCTTCTAGGTTGTATATTGGGGAACAGGCAATGCATCATCCGTTCCTGAGTCTGTCCTTTCAACCTCTCAGCAATCATTTTGTTATTAGTGATGTGGACTAATTATTAGACTTTATGTTGCCGACGCTCTTTTGTGTATGAGTAAGAACAATGCAGCCTATTCTTCTTAGATTTGTATAGTCTATGCATTTTTCTACCTGTAGGCCTTTTTAAGGTTTACAAGCATGTGATGGCTCAACATTTCACTCTGGTATGATTCTTTGCTGTCTGTTTCAATTAACCCTGAAACGCTGCTGAGGACGTTTGTTTCCTTTGGACGACTTCGGGAGGCTGTGGATGGATTAAACATTTTTTCATCCAATTCATTTCCAGTGAATAAATGAATATTTTTGCATGTTCCCTTGTCCACTTTATCCCTTTACATCATGGCCCTCCTTCTTGCTTCTTTTATTAGCTCGTACACAACATGACATTATGGTTGCAAGACTATTATGCTCCTGCCAATGTGGCCTTTTGCATGGGATTGGGGTTCACAACACTGGGGCAAACCATCACCATACTTTTGCACTAGTGGGATTTTAATTGGATGTAAGGTAGGAGGCTTGAATTCCATTAGGTCATTTTGAATTGCTCCTATAAAAATGTCTTAAATAATGCATTTTGCAATTGAAATGGATGAGTTTTTTTTTGGTGATAGATTGTTGTCTTCTATATGATTATGGGATATTGATGAGGTGATAAGTGGTATACTAATGAGCAATTCAAGGATATATATAATGCAATTTGTAATTGACTTTCAATAAAATAGAGGTATAGGAGTGAAGTAGTACATTGAATTACCATTCACATTAGATAGTGAATTCAATGAAAGTTGTAGTGGGTTATTTTTGGATTGATATGAACCTACTAAATGACCATGCCATCGTTTTTAGAACTAATTTTTTTTATTCTAAAACATTGTGTAAATGGTTTCAACTCCTACCTATGAACAAAAATAGTGACCTACATGCCTTCATATTTGCAAAATCTTGTAAAATACATGTGAACTTTGAAAATTCCAAATAAATTTTCTAATTACAACTACCTCATTTTCTTCCTCCCTAAAATATTTCTACATAGTACATTGCATTCAATTCTTTACAAACCTCTATCTTTGCTTGTATGGTCAACTTATGAGCCTCCTACCTTAGTGTAGGGTTTTCCAATCAAGCAATATCTCTCTACCTTTGCAGATGGCACGTACCTTCTAAATGGTACAACATTCTTGTAGACTCATTTCATTTTGATGTTCAAGAATCAAATTATTTTATAATTGACTTAAGTATATAAATGTATTAAGAAATGTGACAAATTAGCAAGATTAGGGAAGTTAAAGAGTCTAATAGACATTGTAATTTTTCAATATCAGAACCTCTAAAGACATTTATGAGCCTTTGGAGACTATAAGTCTACATATCAAAACCTTTTACAAACAATTCATACAAGTATATGAGTCATTGGTGAATTGTACTTGCAAATTCTTTCAATTGTAAGAAATATTATTAAATCAAATTGTTGCATTTGCAATTAAATGACTAGTTGTGCATGTATATTGTGGCTCAAGAATGATTGGTTTTTTGTTTAATCAATTTGCCAAATGTTTGTGAATCCAACTAGAGTACATGAGCCACTAAAAACAATGAGAGATTCATTTGATTGATTGACAATTTAGTTGATTGTCTAAATTGTGAGTTAAATTGGCCAATTTGATCAATTTTAATTAATGGTAGCCATTACATTTAAGTATGGTGGATGATTTATTGCAAGAATCACCAACAAGTGGATATTTAGGAATTGCAAACCAATTGTTTGTGCAAGTTGAATTGTTCCATGCCATAAAACAATTGAAGAAGTTGATTTTGCAAGGATTGTAGTACAAATGTTGAATCAATTTGAATAAGCACATGTTTTAATTAAATTGTCTAGTAGTTGTAATGGTGATCAAAATGTCTTAATGGAAAGATGAGTAGTTTGATCAAATGGATGGTGTTAGCTAAAATCCAATTATTAATGGTATTCATAGTCAAATTATATATCACTAGCTTAGCAGAATTTGTACGTGCTAATAGCAGATAGACAGCCTAATTGGTTAAAAAATAACATTGATAAATTATTAAAAATCCAGTTGTTATTATAATATGTCTAAATATGTGGATAAAGTTGTACCTTGACAAGTTTATCTCAAAGTAGACAACAAAGAATTTATTGCAAAATAGATTAATAAAAGTTAATGTAGTTGTTTGGATTGTATGTCGGTTAGTGATTTCTAACTGCCATAGGTAAAAGATAAAATTGATTGTTAATTTTGTTGAAGAATAGTAGACTTGATCAATTAGATTAAGAGAATAAGTTGTTTAGATGTCTATTGTTGCTTTGAGATCAATTTCTTACAACTAATTGTGGATTACACAATACTTTTGTATAACAAATTGACCTTCAATCTATAAGTTTTGCCCACTAACAAGTGGGTTGTTGTGTGAGTTTTATAGACTAAAAGAATGATCATAACTTCAATTTGTACAACTAATAGATTTGTTGCAAGATTGAGATTTGACCGTTCACATCCAATAATAAATTAGCCTTGTGTATTTGGTGTCAATTTGTTTTCAAACACTTGAAGCTAACCAAATATTGCAATTTTAAAATCCAAAGTCACAAGACCATTTTTTCGTGAAAAAACATTCAAAAATATCATCTTTATGCAAACAACAAAAATTTAGAAGAAATTTTAGAACTTTGATCATGTCAATCAAAATATATAAGTATTTAAAGCAAAGAATTTTTATTTTGGCTCTTGGCGTGACTAGATAAAAGACCTATTTGAGCATTTACAATGGCCCATTTTCATGTGCTTTAGAAATTGCCCTAACTCATTCAAAATTAGTTTGTTTCAACCAATTTGAGACACGTTGAGGTGCAAACGATATACATTATTTAAAACAATTTATTTATTTTTTAAACTAAATTAAATAAATTAAAAAATTTAAGTCAAATTTACTAGTGAATTTTTTTTCTTAATACATGTAAAATTTTTCAAGATGCTTCAATAAGTGGAATGAGCATTCCTTTTGAAGTTTTGTAGTAAGAATTTCATGATTTTTTAAATTTTATTGAATGAATTTTGAATGAAATATTTAGTTGACTAAAATTTAACTTCAAATATTTATTTATTAAGCAAATCACTCCAATTTTTTTTTTAAATCATGAAAAATTATATATAAATATTTTATATTTTTTTTAACATTTTCTAATCTTTTGGATATTTTTGGAAAAAATGATTAAAAACAAAGTCATATTTGAAGCCATCTTTTAGTCAATAATACTTCACTCATAAAATTTTAAAATTTGTGAAATTCTTACTATAAAATTTATAAAAAAAACCTCATTGCAATTACAAAAGCTATATGTGTTAAACACATTCTTATTAGATGTTTACGGGATAGTTTCAATGGAGTTTCTAAAGTCTTCCATAGTAAATTTGTTATAAATTCCTAAAAGTTGGAAGGTATTTTAGAATAAGAAAGTTTAAAATTGCCAATTTTTGATGCATTATCCAAAATATATTTATTTTTTTGAAATTCCAAACATACCAAAGTGTAATAAACAAGTAAGATAGTGTGTGGAAAAAAATTTAGCGCATTTGACCATGTTGAAAGATTATAATGTTTGAAGTTAGAAAAAAAAATATTTATCATTCTTAAGGAACAAGGTTAGGAAATTTTCAGCCTCTCTTGGAATAAAAAATTTTATCTACACAAAAATGAGGATTTAAACCATTCATAAATATATACTGTTAAATTTACTCATGAAAAATTTTAGAAGCAAATATAGACTCTAGCTTATTCTAAATCACCTTGCAATGCAAAGAGGTTAAAAACATTGGCAATACACTAGTTAGTTTTTGATGATTTCTTATACAATGAGAAAATTTTATATTTGAAATCCAAATGGTAAAAAATTAGAGTCAAACATTTGGAATATTTAGGAAAAATTTCAAGAACTTTGACTTCACAGATTGCAAGATAGTAGGCTTGAAGTTAGAAGAAAATATTTTTTTCGAAGCCACCCTGATATAGCTAACAAAGTCTGACTCCTTTTAGAATGTGATTTGAAATTTTTTTAAATGAAAATAAAATTATATTCCCTACTAGATATATACATGCCAAATTTCAAAAGTTGATGAGCGTTTTTGCAAAGATGCATAAATTGCCCTAGCTGCCAAAAAAGTTCAAGGAAGCATAACTTTTGATTCATGAACCTGATTAAAGAAAAATTATATTTCTATTAAGGAGATACATGTTTACACCTTGTGTCAAAATTTCGTGAACATCCAATCAAAGTTGACTTCCTAGGAACCTACCCGGATTTTCAATTGTCCATTCATTGAACAATTGACCTTTAAAAATTGCCATTTGGTCAATGGAACTTGAATTGAATTGATTATTATTGGTTTCATGGTGTATCCCCTAGACATGTATGTAGTAGAGGGTAGTTGCAAGAAACACTTCACGGTTCTTGGCCAAAAGTGCGTTTTTGGGGCATATATAGTACTAGCGATTTTATCAATACTACAAGTACTGCGCCAACGCACTATAGCGGCAATCTCCACCGTCGGTTTCAAATTTCAGTTAGGCTGCGATTTCGACAGGTGGCAAGTACAACACGTGTTATGACAAGTAGTAAATACTACAAGAATGAGGTCCCATTGCGGAGCACTTACAAGTACATGATAATACTATGGATTGTTGCGGGATACTACCAAAGGCATTGTCGCCCCCAAATGCCAGAAAATAGCAGAAAAAGGGTTTGTGTCCCTTTTCATTTTTAAAAAATGGGAAAAAAATTCAAAAAATTCCCCCCTCCAAAAGCCATTTTTATTGACAATGAAAGACTCTCATTGCACCAAAAATTTCCTTAGGAATTTTTTTCCCTCTCTAGAACTTCTGCGCAAAAGATGGTCATATTGAGCCATTGTGAGCAACTCTATTATTATTATTTTTTCACAAAACCTCCTCGTCAATCCTTACAAGGACCCTAAACCTCCCTCATGTCCAATTTGTGGCTTCTAATTCACATTTTTGGGTCAAAAATAGGACTAAAATCCTCCAAAATGCCCAAGGTAGACACCCAATTGGGGGAAGCTTAACAATAGTAAACTAATTTTTTTTTAATTCAAAGATTCCAGAATGTTTGAAACTTTTGTAACTACCTTCATTCCAAATTTCACGCCAACTAGACAAAGTATTCAAAAGTTATGAGCCAAAAAGTACCCGTCCAAGGGGCAAGGGGACAAAGAATAGGCGAGAGAATAGGACAAGTGTTTCTTGCAACTATCCTAGAGGGAAGTGAAATAGGGTAGGGGTGGAAAAAAATTGGACACTTAAATTTTAAATGTAAGATAGCCTCACTTAAAAACCCACATGAATGAATTTACAAAACCATAGTGTATTGAAAATATGCCCCTTGTAGCTTTTTGTGTAAAAAAACGGTCATCTTAAATGCAATAATTAAGGTAAATAGCCCCACATCAAAAAACCTTTTAATTCAGGTGTATACTTTAGATTACAAAGAGTGATCTCCCCGAGCATTGTTATGAGGTCGTTTGGCCCTTCTCATTAAAGAACTTCAATAGTAGCACATTTTTGCACAATTCTTACAATCTCATTTCAAAAGCAAAAAATTGAATTTGCCTTCAAGCCCAAGGCAAATTCAATTCTTATAATCTAATTTCAAAATCAAACAAATAGTCAATCAAGTGTCGTCAGCCCCTTTCAAATTTTGAAGAGAATACATTGGATTTATGAAAATACATGGTAAAATGGATTGGAATCCTTTCTCAATTGTCAATGAGACAACCCAACTAAAAGTTAGACAATTTAATCCTAAGAGGACAAGACCTGCTACCAAGGTACTTTGCCAAAGATACATGGTTTGATTTATGGACCAAAAGGTGCATTTTTCATTTCTACAACAATCTAAAAAGTCATCCATTAGCTAGTATTTGGCCTATGTAGCTTTAAGGGTTAACAAACTAACGACAATAGACAATAGATACTTACATGGCAAGAGACATGGAAATTTATGCATGATAAACCACAAGAATCCTCGTTGCGCTTTAGGTTTTCATCGTGAATGTTGGATGAAACCGGTATGAAAACATGACGGATTTTGTGACAGGATTCGTGACACTGCATACTTCATATATTACAGATTTGTTTTCACGTCTTCCTTCCATATACAACAAGTAAAAGCTGGTGTGAAAATCCTAAATAGTATTATTCATCAACACTCCATTCATAACATTATTAACCTTCAGTGGGGGGGCCCTTTTGCTCCCCCCATATCAGAACCCCTCCATTCGTCGACATGGTCTTATCAGAGCTACAGGGATCTCCAAACCAATTGGATGTACTCAATTATAACTAAAATTTCCCCCAGGGCATTCGGGGGGGATTATACCTCATGTCACAGTCGCGCGGTTAACAATGTTATGATTTTTACCTGTCCACTCACAGTCTGAAGTGCCAGCCAATCAGATGACCAAGATGTGCGAGCAACTGAAGTGGACGCGGCTTGACAGCGACGATGCCGCGCGTCAGCGTCCAGCGGCGCCAACAACATCAGCCGCGCGAAAGCTCATGGCCAGCCAGCGAACTAAACTGGATTCCGCGCGTCCGTCAATAATCCATCCAATCAGTCATCCAGCCCTCACTGATGGGCGCGTCCCGTCTCTCGCCAGCTGCTTCAAAGCCTCCGTCGCGCAATACCGCGTTGCTGCTGCTGCCACCTTTGAAGATTTGTCAGTGAGATTGCAGCGATCCAGGCAGCCTCCTTCGCGTTCGACTCGCCATCCCCTCTCGCATTCGGATCTTCATCGACCGCAACCCACATTTTACCTCTTCTGCATTTGGTTGCGGCACGCTTTGGTACGCCGTTCTCTAGATCTGGCGTGGATCCGTCCTGTTTGTGTTTTCCGGGGTTCTTCTGATTGTTGCATTGGTATTGACTATGCATCCAAACACAAACAACTCTTCCCCCCGTACTCTGTTTTTTCAGGTGGTTTGTGCTGTTTGGATTTGGATTTGAGTCAATGATTTTCGTCGTCGGTGTCTCTTTCCTCGTTCGGATCGCGCCGAATGAGTGTAGTGGATTGAAATCCACAGGTCTTACTCCCCCGCTGGTTTCATGATGTATTTGATATATACTTTTTGGAGATGTAACATTGGATTTACGAGGTACTTTAGATCTTAACTTGGTTTGGCGAGATCGCTCATCATTTGATACATTGTAAACGGGTTGCTCAGCCAGATTTCTTGCGGGAGAGAAGTTAGTAGTTGACGTGTCTTTGAAGAGGAAACAAGAGTCTGTTTGAATAAACCCTCGTGCGGATTTTTTATTTCTATTTTTAATTGATTTTCTTGATTCTTGCTATTTCTGCGAATTGAATGTTTTTTTGTTTTTTTCTCAAGATCTCAATTGCTGGGAGCGCAGGTGTTGGCATTGGGCGGAGAGGCGGTATCTGAAGCGCAGGAGGAGAGGTCAAGATGGATAACTTGATTGGGCTGGTGAACAGGATTCAGAGGGCGTGCACTGCTCTTGGTGACTATGGCGGTGAAGGCGCGGCTGCCAGTCTTTGGGAGGCGTTACCATCAGTGGCTGTTGTTGGAGGGCAGGTGGGGCACTCTCCTTTCATCTTTACGATCAAGTTTGTTCCATTTGAAGGTCATATTTGTTGTAATGGGGTGTTTTTTATAGCGCCGATATTGTGGCGATCAAACGCCCTGAACTCTAAACTCTAGGTCTAGTGTAAATCTGAGGTTTCAGTCGGGCAGCTTAAACTGCGCCAATTTCTCTGAAATCCGCCATTTTAACGAGTATGAGGTTTTCTATTCCTGATTTTATGGTCCTGGACAGTAATCTATCTACTTGGATTATTAGTAAGACGTGACCTAATTCTCTTGACATTTCTGACGGCGTTTTAGCATGTTGCACTCCAATTTTGTAATTTTTTAAAGATAATGTGTGTATTCGCTATTTGCAATACAGGTTAGAGTTCTAGTAGACTATTCAATAATAATATTTCCTTGTGGAAGGTCACTGTGGCGTCAATTGTCGATATTATGCCTGATTTTTGTGATTTTTGATCAACATGGGCATTGCACTCATGTCCAACCAATTATTTCTTGTATTTTACAGAGTTCAGGAAAGTCTTCTGTCCTCGAGAGTATCGTTGGACGTGATTTTCTTCCTCGGGGTTCTGGTAAGCAGCTTGGAATGCCTGCCACTGAAATTTTTTTATATTTGGTACTTGTTCGACAACTGTGTCACTTGTTACAGAAGGTAAATGGGATGTAATTCCTGCTTTATTTCTGGAATAATGTTCCCTTGTATTGTCGTTAATGTAATTGAGGCATATATATGTAATGAAATTTCATTTGCCTGTTGAATACCACTTTCTCCCGGTGCTCTCAAACTCTATTATTTCCATATTTCTAGTTTTTAGTTAACTGAATCAAATATTTTCTGTGTTCCAGGCATTGTTACTAGGCGACCATTAGTCTTGCAGTTGCATAAACTTGAAGAAAAATCTCACGAGTATGCGGAGTTTCTTCACATGCCCAAGAAGCGGTTTACAGACTTTGGTATGTGATGTCAATGCACTTCCATAAGCTTTTTATCTTAGTTCATATTCAAGAGGGTATTTTATGCTTGTATTCCTTGCTGTTATTGCTGAGCAAGTCAGATGCTATCGTCTTTGATTGGCCATAGATTTCAACAGTAGTAGATGAACTTTATTTACAAAGTCAGTTTATGCCAATGGATGTGTTGTTGAGTATGTCTCCTGTGCAGCTGCTGTGAGGAAAGAGATTTCGGACGAGACGGAACGAATTACTGGGCGCGGCAAGGGGATTTCTGTTGTGCCAATTCATCTGAGTGTTTACTCTCCTAATGGTACATTCTCGTTTGAGCCTCTTTGACAATCACTCTCTTTTATCAATGAGATATAGTGTTTTATCTTGTGTTTCATGGAGCTTATTTTTGCTCTGAAATGAAATTCTTCTTCGAAAGATTCGGTTTGCTGCCTTCTTGCATCAATTAAGCACTGATTACGTCAACGCTTTGACAGTTGTGAATTTGACTCTCATCGATCTGCCGGGTCTTACAAAGATTGCTGTTGGTAAGATCTCTGCCACATTTTGATCATATCATGTTTGTTTCCTTGCAGTAATCCCGTAATTATTCACGGTCACGGTTCTGACTCTTTCTGCTTTAGATGAATTCCGAGTCTTGGTCATAGTTTCACTCCTGAGAATGTAGAATTGACCTAAGGGTTGTCCAATTTCACAAGGTGTTTGCTTGTGCAGACGGTCAAGCCGATAGCATTGTAAAAGACATTGAGGACATGGTCCGCTCTTACATTGAGAAGGTATTTCTAGTCTATCCTTCTTGTATATTGGTACTACATGGCTCTTTTGCATACTGCAGTTCTTCGGCACTGATTTACAGCGAGGCTATCCAAAAATCCCATATTCCATTTTGTTACATCTGATAGCCTAAATTAGTTTAGTTTGTTTTAATGAAACTTACTGAAGAGCTCTTTTTGCAGCCAAACTCCATCATTCTTGCTGTATCACCAGCGAATCAAGATATCGCCACTTCAGATGCCATCAAGATAGCCAGAGAAGTCGATCCAAATGGTGATCACCAATATTTCCGAAATATCTTCTAGTTCACCTTGTTTCTTGTGGAGCGGTTGATTCCTCCTCGTATCTGTGTGGGTGTCTCATTAAACACAATACGAATGCGTCTCCTT
Organism: Antitrichia curtipendula; assembly: GCA_951230915.1. Taxonomy (NCBI): domain Eukaryota; kingdom Viridiplantae; phylum Streptophyta; class Bryopsida; order Hypnales; family Leucodontaceae; genus Antitrichia; species Antitrichia curtipendula. The sequence goes on from OX579635.1 coordinate 3,438,530, forward strand.
TTGGGGCCACTTCGTACAGACTTCTGTTGGTCCCATGGTTTGATTATCTCTATCATTTTGCAGGAGAGAGAACCTTTGGTGTCCTCACGAAGTTGGACCTCATGGACAAGGGTACCAATGCTCTTGATGTAAGTGCCAGTTGCTCCTCATAACCAGTGAGCTTCATTCGTGATCTGGATATGTGCCATGGAATTAGTTTCGCTTATATCCAGCTCAGATTATTTTGGGTATGTCCCGGACAAATGTTTTCGTTCTCAAGGAATTCTGGAAATGAATCATTGAAAATACTGGTTTGTTTCAACAGGTTCTAGAAGGCCGTTCTTACCGATTACAGCATTCCTGGGTGGGAGTGGTTAACCGCTCTCAGCAGGACATCAACAAGAATGTGGACATGATTGCAGCCAGACGCCGAGAACGAGAATACTTTGCGAGCAACCAAGATTACGGTCATCTTGGTAGCAAGATGGGTTCTGAATATCTTGGTAAACTGCTCTCAAAGGTATTGAACCGCGTTTCCTTCAACTCCAGGGTCAAGTGCTCCAAGTTGCATTTGAGCTATTGCCAAATTTTTCTCGATATGCGATTTTTCAATTGGTAGAATTTCAAACAAACATTTTGCTAACGTTATTTCTTGTGTCCACTGCAGCATCTGGAAGCTGTCATCAGGTCCCGCATTCCCAGTATTCTAGCTATGATCAACAAGAGCATCGATGATATTGAGACTGAGTTAAATCAAATTGGCAGGCCTCTTGCAAACGATGCTGGGGTAAGAGGAATTTAGAATTCTGCTGTTATAAGTCTGGTTACTCAGATTCATGGTTAGCTTTGCATATCATTTTAATACTGATCCTTCCAAGTACAAGTCTCTCTTGCTCCACCACCAATTTGGACACGCTGTGGAAACTAACCCCAACTTCAAAATGACTTGCAGGCTCAGCTGTACACCATCTTGGAACTATGCAGAGCATTTGACCGCATTTTCAAGGAGCATTTAGAGGGGGCGTAAGTTTAATTGCCTCCTCTCTTGTCAATTGTGTTTGTACTCTCTAATATTGTTGCAAGCTATATTGAATTTTGCATTTTGAACGGAGTCTGGGTTTTCTTGCATATTCCAGACGCCCTGGTGGTGAGAAAATATATTCCGTCTTCGATAATCAACTGCCAGCTGCATTGAAGAAACTTCCCTTCGACAAGCATTTGTCTGGGCAGAATGTGCGAAGAATTGTGTCTGAGGCTGATGGCTACCAGCCCCATCTTATTGCCCCAGAGCAAGGTTACAGGCGCCTTATCGAGAGTTCGCTGCATTTCTTTAGAGGCCCTGCAGAGGCAGTTGTTGACGCAGTACGTCCTTCTGCAACAGTCTCAAGACTCCTTTCACATTGTTACTCTTTACTCTATTACGTGTAAATTTTGCTTCTAGAATCTCACTCTTAATGCTTGGCGGCAAGGATTATTTGAGACGGTTCTCTGCGAAATGTAAACTGTCTTATTCTGATAACCCTAGTACTGGTAATGAAGTCAATGAATTGTTTTTAATCTATGTTTTGCAAATGTTCAGGTGCACTTCATTCTCAGGGATCTCGTTCGAAAGTCGATTGGAGAGTGTTCGGTAATCATACTCTTCGCACGTTTCCTTCGATTTCATCTTAACTTATTTCTTGGCTGTTCCAAGGCTGCGGGACTCGCTTGAAATTCTTTGCTTCTCAAAGTGAATCATAGTTGCAGATTCTGAACGCCATCACTGACTATTGAAGTCTTCATGTTCTGACAACAACTTCCCTTATGCAGGAGCTGAAAAGGTTTCCTTCACTCCAAGGGGAGCTTGCTCAAGCATCCATTGAGGCCTTAGAGAGGATGAGAGATGACAGTAAGAAGACCACTTTGAGGATGGTAGACATGGAAGCGAGCTATTTAACAGTAGATTTTTTCCGAAAACTTCCTCAGGAAATTGAAGGGAAGGGCGGCAATGCAGCTGCTTCAGCATCTGATCGTTATACTGACGGCCACTTGCGACGAATTGGTAACGAGAATTCTCTGAATAATTTTTCTTGCTAGCGTTACCGTTACCTCTGAAAAAAGTTATCAAGAATCTCATATATAGTGAGATTTGAACACAAGAAGGACAATCTGAGTCTTACTGGACAGTTTTTTTTAATCTTTCTTAGTGACCTTTCTTTTATTAGAGATCCTAATCCTCTATTTGGAAAACATTTTTATTGAATGCAGGTTCCAACGTGTCCGCCTACATCGGCATGGTTTGTGACCAACTGAGAAACTCTCTACCCAAAGCAGCTGTTCATTGTCAAGTCCGAGAAGCAAAACGTTCTTTGCTGGATCATTTTTATACTCAAATCGGCAAGCGTGAGGTGACTCATTCTGTCACTTTTACCTCCACATTCAGAACAACGAGAGTAACAAGGCTTTCAGTAAAATTAGACTGTTTCAATAGATGGGCATTCTTGTAACTGTGGCCATAGGGGAGGCCTAACCATAAAATATGAAAGATGTGGTCTACAAGTTCTTGAATTAGTTTCTGAAAACCCTGATGTTAGCATTCCTAATCAAGGTCGCTTTCGCCCCGTCTTTCTGAAATTTTTCCTTTCGTTTCTGCAGGGAAAGCAATTGGCAGCCATGCTGGATGAGGACCCTGCTTTGATGGAGCGCAGAGTTCAGCTGTCCAAAAGGCTCGAGCTGTACAAATCAGCCAGAGACGAGATCGATGCGGTGGCCTGGAAGTAGACAACGTATTACACCACAATCATCTTTTTCAAGTCAGTCTTGAAGGTGTGTTTTGTGACACTACCATTCCTACTGCGGAAACATCAAATACTTATATTGCAGCTCATCGATGTCACGGATAGACAGCATTCCTAAACCCTGTAGTAAGTGCTGTATCAGCATACATGTGTTGATCAAGGCACCACATTTGACCCATTCTTTCACCTACGAGATTGATTGATAGCACATCTTAGCATAGCTTCTTGTGGCTGCTATACAAGTAATTGCCTGGCCCTTGGTAGCTAAATCCATTCATTTGCGGCTCATGCAGTATGATTGTGTAATCACAGCAATTAAGGTTGGGATGCCTGAAGTCTCCACTTTAGTTGTAGAGAAGAGTTCATATTATTACACTGGTCAAATTATTATCTGTTCTTGTGCAAATGACAGGATTCGAAGCATGAAAGCATGTATGCGTAATTTGGATACTGTGAGCAGTTATGTAGGGGTCAAAGTTTTATTGACAGACTTTCTAAAATTGCTGTAATGAGAGTAGGTACTTATTGTTTAAATCGATTTGGGTTGATGGATGATATCACAGTTTCATTACTCGTACTCAAAAACATTTTGGTATGTTCAGGGTTTTTTTCAAATAGTTTTTTTGATCATTTATATTATACAAATTTTTGTGGAATTAACAATCTATAAAAAATTGGATGTATATAATTGGTTATCTCTTGGACACTAACACTTGAAAGGATGAGAATAATCCAAATTTTGAAATTTGTGGCCAAATGTACAGAACTACAGATATTGAGCAGTTGACCTTGTAGGGATTTTGACTTTTGTTTTGGTCACTTTTGTTATTGTAGGAGTCATTGATTCATTGCTAGTTACTTTTACAATTATAGAATTGTTTCCCTCCACTACCTAAATATCCAATTCTCCCAATTTCCTAAATTCATGACATGTAGGGTATATCTAGGAAGCCTTTGACATCAATGTAGGTTGTGAATTGTTGGTAGAATGAAGGGAAAACTATTCCTATGGTCAAAGGACTAAATCCTAGAATATTTAGTAAAAGGTTTACTTGTTATTGGGGCTCTACTATTAACCCCTATAGGTACAAAGTGATTGGTAATTTGAGAAAAATCATCATAAAGTACTATTTGAAATTGATATACAAAATAAAAGTTGTAGATGTTGAGTTGTAGATTCCATCCATACAGTTAAATTCACCAATGCTTGACATGCTTTTATATTTGTAATATAAAAAAGAATATATATTGTGATGGTACCAAACCCAATCATTTGTGATAGGAAAACAATTGAATAAAGTATCTCTACAAATTAAGATGACTTTTGTCTAAGCACTAATGAGAGAATTATGAATTTTAATTTGTTTGTTGTTAAGAAATTGGAAGTTGGAGTTCTAAAGGATAAACCCTAGAAGGTTAATCTATTCAATGTAGAAATTATCTTTTTTGTGATATGTGAATCATTTGCTTAAAAAAAATAAAAGCACTCATTTTGTAAGGCCTTTCTTTTTTCATACAAAATTTCAAAAATGAACATTTGCACTTTTGATTTTCATAAAAGGATTTTTTATCATCCATCAAACATTTTTAATTGTTGAAGTCCCATTGTTCCTTTGGGGGACAAAATGGATTTTGGACAGGTTCCTACATTCTCAATATTTGTCATGATTTTCTAAGTTGTTTTTGGAAAGATAGAAAATTACATTAGCTTTTCAAAAATATAATTTTTATTTCAATTGAAGCCCAGGAGTACAAATTATGGCCCCAAAAGTCCTTTTTTTAGTTTACCGGGTAAAAAATACCCTTAAAAAAAATTAAATTAAAAAATTAGTTTTCTATAGATTATTTTTATACACATGGGAATCTTTTCTTTTTTCCATTTTAATTTGTTATGTGAAAGTTAAAGACAATCTTATTTTGGGGGCAATTAGAGCATCTTCGTTGAAAAAATAACTTGTGGGATTCATTTTTGACTTGAATTTTCACAATTTTTCAAAAAAAAGTTTTTCTTTCTAGAACAATCTCACGATTGAGATTAGTGTATTTCAATTCCACCTTAGAGCTATTAACAATTTAGGTTTTCCTTCAATCTTGAACCTACTTCTACTTAATAATTATTTAATGAATAAAACTAAGTGTTTGTTATTTTAGTTTATTTTTTAGACTCTCAATTCAATTCTTTATTATATAAAATTAGAAGTTCAAAATCAATAGAGTAGTAAATTATAAGTTATGAAGGTTCAAAGCCATTAAAAGGTGGTACTTGATGATCGGAAAAAAAATATAGGATTTTTAATTATTGGTAATAATTTTTACTAGAAACTCAGGATTTTAAATTCTAATGGTGAGAATGTGCTAGTAAGAAACATATATATGATAGTTTTGTTTTGATTTGAAAATTCTCAAACGTAAGTTTAGAAAAGGACTTTATTTGTTTTTTCTACCTTCATTGCTTGCAAAATAGAATTCTTGATAACTTTCATCTCATCATTTAGAATAGAATGGTTTAAATATTTTTGTGTAGATATCAATTTTTTAAATGAAATAAAATCATTAATATTTTTTTAGAATATATATTATAGTTGCTAGCTTTGACATTGAAACTTTTGCAATATTTATCGGAATGATGTAAAAGCCTTCACATTTAAATTAGGATGATTAGCATCCACCCTTCAAATTTCATGTAGGAATTCCAAATTATGAAGTCAATAGAGCTTCTTGAGTTCTTAAAAAATCCAAAGTGGACTTCTTGTATATTAGGAGTTAATGCATGAGAGTTTGGTCAAATCCTAAATATCCTATGGTTCAATGTTTTCGAAGTTTACATTAGAAGAAATAAAAGTTGGACATGATTTTTAGATACTATTCACATAGATAGAAGTGAACTTTCTTTTAATATCCTATGCTTTTAAGAAAATGATATAGGATTTCATTTTAGTTTAAGAACTTTTTGTTTTGAAACAATATGCTACCCCGCCTTAAGCCAGAACATTTTGTCCAACAGGAAAATTATTATGGGACGGAGGTAGTAAAACTTAAATATGAATCAATCAATATAGCATATTCTGATCTGAACGGAATGACAAATATGTTTAACCTAGCATTGCTAATTCTTTATCTAGGCTTCCCTCTTTGAATCTTTGAAAAAATGTAGCCTTGGATAGATACCTGGATAAATGGTTTAGTTATATTGTACAAAATAGATAGTTTGAGACTTGGATTATAAACAAGCAAAAATGTAACAAGATTGAATGTACTCACTATAGAATCAACTTGTCTTTAATTCTCATTTCACTATTGAATGTTTTTCTTTTCAATGATGCAAAAAGGAACCTTTCAAGCATTGGTAAATAATCTTATGAAAGTACTAAAATGTTTTCTTGTGATGAGTTTTTTAACAAATTATATTTTAGATCTTTGGTTGATTTTTATTTATTTTTATAATATAATAAATACCTGTAAAAGTCTATTCATTTTACACTCATTTTACACTAGATGACTTCATCATACATTTATCAATATTCATCACCAACTTTCTACAAGCTTCTAGTAGGATGGAAAATGATTTTGCAATGAATGGATGATACTTTAACCCCTAAAGGACCAAACACCGTTTTTTGACAACATAGCGTTTTGGGGTAGCTCACCACGAATGGAATTTTTATTTTTTTTCTTTGAAATTTTCACACAAGATGTGCCTGAGGAGTAGCTTTAGGGCCCAACAATTTTCATAACTTTTGACCACATGGTTAAAAAGTTATGGTATGATATGTAGTTTTCATTGTTTGGCGGGCAGCCCGGGCAGCAAAAAAACTTCTTTAAAAATCATTTTCTAGAGAAATAAATATTTGAAATTGGTTTTCTAGATTTATGTGCACAAGGAAAGCTTAGAATCATTCCACTTTGATTTATGAGATGAAAGTTATGAGGAATTTTAGTTGTGGGTAGTTTGTAGGTAGTTATGGAATTTCTACTCTAAAATAAACTTTGAAGTCCTTTATTTAACTCAATTTTCAATATTTTGGGAAAAAAATTTAAACGCAAGGTGTAGATTGTTTATTACAACATTACAATTGTTTGGATTGGCATTTTTTAATTCCATAATTAAATCCTTAACAATTTAGTGTTTTGAATCATTTTCTACTTCTTTCTACTTACTATTTTTTTCCTATATGTTGTACAATTCCAAATGATCTGAAATTTTTCAAGCATGTAGCTAACTTGATTTGAAGAATGAATCCAAAGAGTTACCACCATTTTGGACATTTTTTCATACAAATGTGACCATGTGAAGTGCAGCTGCCCGATTTTTTGCAGGGACAAAAAAAGGGTTTTTGTCACTTCAAATGCTAATATCTTGCAATCTACACGGCGGAAATTTCTGAAATTTTTTCCGCATCTTCTCAAACTAGATTACTACAAGATCCTACGGTTACATGTGTCCAAAAATGTTTTTTTTCCAAAATTTGGTACTTGTACTAGAAATGGCAGTTTGGGAGCGTTTTTTGTGAAAACATAGTCAAAAACCTTAGGGGTTAAAATACAACTTGCCAAAAAGGGACTAATGATATTTTAAATGCATCTTTAGTCCAACGAATATATTTGCCCTCCAAGTATATTTTCAACTTTTGACTTGTATATAATTAAAACTTGAAATTACTATCATTGAAAGAAAATTCCAAAATATTTAGAATAGTCATAAGAATAGTATTTTGATTAGTATTTTAAATTCAAATTTAGACATTAGACAAACGCTTTAAAAGCAAGCTAAATGTTGTAAATTTTAGAGGCTTTGACATATCATTCTTACCAAAGCACAGTTGTTATATAATGTACTTTGGTGTACACTTCCAACAATAGTAATTTCAAGTTCTAATTATATACAAGTGTAAAGTTAGAAATACACTTGGAGGGCCAATATACCGGTTGGATTGAGGATGCTGTTACGGTTTGCGCCTTTGCGGTGCACATGCGGCCATGCCCGTTAAACTTGAGAATGCAAAAACTACACTAACGTTTCTCGTTCATGTCAATTTCTCATCCGTCCTTGTGGCTTGGTGTCAACGGAGCTTCCTGGAATTAGGGTACCTAGCTTCGTCGTGAAGAATGATGTTTCGGTGAACAGAAAATTGAATTTGAAGCTTGCCGAAGGACTTGAAGGTTCCTGGAATTAGGGTTATTGCCGTCATTTTGGAAAAGGTGCGTCGGCTTGAAGGAGTCGGTTTCTGATGATGAGAAGATTGAACTTGAAGCTGTTGAAGGTAATAAAGTCCCAATTGAGATTCCCAATTGAGGACCACTGACATTTGTGACTCTCATGATCTCTGCTTCCATTCAACGCAGGACCCTGCCCTTGCAAGCTCACCCACGATAATCGATCACAAGAGATTTCGCATTGTGCGAGCGAGTGACGACTCAGAATTTTCTGCGTTTTTTTGCTTCTGTTGTTTCAGTTGATCAGTTCTGCATTTGGTGCTCCCGGGTTTTCAGACATGCGCGCCATCATCGCTGTCAGCGCGTGTCGAAGAATCGGGTTCTCTTGAGAATCTGCATTTTTTGGTATATAAGTGATTGCGGTGCTGGAAAGGCATATTCGAGCACTCGATCAATTTTAGTGGTGGTCTGTGTTTCTGTAATTTAGTTATTGGAGGACTCGAGAGGATTGAACGAGGACGCTTGTTGAACAAGGACTCTGTTTGTACCGGGATTCTGTTTTCTGTTTCCTTTGGTGCTGAACTGCAATAGGCGATGGAGTGAGCTCACTCTCGCAGAGTTGAAAAGCGGATTAGTAGATTAGGATTCAGCTGACAAATATAAATAAAGGTATCATTGGTAGTGGATAATTTTACAACGGAAGTTTCAAAGTGATTTTCCGTTGAGGAATACTTTTGGCGTTCCGTAAATTTTTTGCTGTGGAATTTTAGGAACAGCGCTCGTGTGATGAGCAAAAAGGAGAGACAGGGTGCTGCTGTTGTGAGATTCGGTTGAGCACCGATGGTTCAATTCAATTGGCAGCGCTTGCCCGGGCACCGAAGCCTGAAGGGCAGAGCAGGACACTCGGCAACGCTGGTTGGCAAGAAGATCTATGTTTTCGGTGGTCGGAATGGCAACATTTTCCACGACGATGTTTGGGGGTTCGACATGGAGACCGAGCAATGGCAGCTCGTGCAGGCGCATGCATCCATCAGCGCGCGCGCTTACCATACCGCGACTCTGATCGGAGACGAGCTTTGGATCATTGGTGGGAGTGACAGATTGACCATGTATGGCGAGGTTCACGTATTCAACATCAAGACTCTTGAATGGAAGACTCCATCGACCAAGGGAGACTTGGCAGGCCGATTGATCGCCACTCATGCGGCTGTTTTACACCCCTTGCACTCCAGTGCAATCTTAGTTTACGGTGGCTATGGCGGTGTGGACTCCTGGCGCAGCGATCTTTCTGTTCTTCACACCGGTACATTGGAGTGGGAGGTTCTCAACCCAAAGGGTCCTTCTCCTAGCGCTCGAGGGTACCACACCATGACCTGTGTAGGGCACAATGTCGTGCTGTATGGAGGGAAAAGCGAACATGGTATTGTTTCAGGGGATGACAATCTCAGTGTTTATGATAGTGCTACCAACAAATGGAAAGACCGTGTTGAGATCAAGGGGACAGCTCCTCTGCAACGTTCGAATCACGCCGCTACTTTGCTTGGGGGGAGTCTTATTGTGATTCACGGAGGTCGCAATGGAAGTGAGAGGCTGCGCGACACTTCTGTACTGAGTGTAAGCTCTGGCTATTTAGGTCAAGTCCGATTGACATGGCATGTTTTTCCACAAGAGTCTACTGCCAAACCTCGAGGTCGGAAACGAACTGGCGATGCAGCGGCCGAGGCCCTGTCGAGCAGAAACCCAGGTGGTCGAGCAGCTCATAGTCTGATTGCTAATGGAGAGGATCTTTATCTTTTTGGTGGATATGGTGGTTCGGGTGTGACATTTGATGATCTACACGTACTCCGTCAATTCTCTGAGGTCACGGGGCTTGTTGGTATTGAAGAGGTCCCACTGTTTAGAAAAAGCAATCGGAGATTTTCTTTCCCGGTGGAGGAACGAGGACCAGGACCAGGACCAATTGAAGGGTGGCGCAGTACTAAGAAACCTCGACGACAAACTACTGGGACCCTGGATTATAATATGGATGCAAACGGCAGGGATGATGACGTTGCTCCTTGCTTTCCAGTTACCGAGCTATCGGAGACTCCTCCACTAGAGAAGGACTTTCTGAAGGTGAAGGAGCAGGTCAAGGAGCTCGTGACGAAATCAAGGGCAGACGGTACAGAGAGGTCGAATGAGCTAGATGTCCACCGGAGAGAGGTAGCCAGTTTGCAACAAACAGTGGCGACCTTGACTAGTGAGATTCGAGCCAAGAGTGTCGGGGCGACGGATGTACGAGAACGGAATGCGGTTCTGGAACACAACCTTGAAGTCCACCGCCAGCAAGTCTCGACGTTGAACGAAAAGTTGGAGCGCCTTACTGCAGAGAATGCAAGCCTCAAGTCAGGGCTCCAGGTGTTGGAGACACAGAAATCTGACAAGACAAGAGAGAGGTCGGACATGATTTCCAAACTTTCCTCCATGGAGGAAAGGTACGTCGAACGAGACAGAGAGCTTAGCAAAACGCTTCAGATGCTTGGAACAGCGGAGACCAAGGTATCTGAAATGAGTCGTCTGCTGGAAGAAGCGAGAAAGGAGAAGAAAGCGGCAACTGCTGAGTGCAGCGAACACAGGATGAAGTCGCATAAGATGGAAGTGGAGCTTCGGAACCTTGAGCAAGCGAGAGAGAATCATGAGAAAGAGAAATCGTCTCTACACAATCAATTAGCCGACTCGAAATCCAAGCTGGAGAGAGTGGCAGGGGAGCTGGTAGCAGTGAAGGACTCTTCACGTACCCTTCAGGAAACCGTGGAGCGCCTTGCCAAACAACTGGAAAGGGAAAACACTCGGGCGGATGCCCTGGAAAGAGATCGAGATGAATTGAGACGAGCCAACACTGCTCTCTCCACTGAAATCTCACAGATCACTTCTTCCCGTGAGAGCGCCGAGGCAGCTGCCGAGCTTGTGCGGTCCGAGCTCCGAACAGCTCGTGTCTTGCTTGATCGCAGCGAGACTGAGAACGGAAGGCTGCAGGAATCGGCTGAGAATGCTCGGGAGCATTTCGCTACCCAACATGCCACCATGAGGAAGTACGAGGAAGACGCGAAGGCGCTCAAGGACGAAAACGAGAGATGGAGGAAGCTGGTGAGTGAAATGGAAGAGTTCGAACAAGTGCAAGCACGCACCTTTCAGAATCACGTGGAGAAGATCAGGATTGCTCGCCAGATGTAGCAACTTCAGCCGAGTTACTCATTCAATCCAGGTCTGGTGAGCTGAGAGCCAATCAATTAGGGAATACCTCGCTGCCCCATGGATCGTCGTTTCCCAGATCTGTCATGGATTCGTCCCCATTCGTGTTTTCTGGGGTTCTTCTCCAGTTTCTCACATTCACATTATCTGTACTTGAACTAGAATGCACTCCTCCCGCTCCCTCTTTGTGCAGTTGGTTCGTACTTTTAGATTCAAATTTGATTCAATGATTGTGGTTGTCGATGGCTCTTTCCTCGTTCGGATCGTGCCGAGCGAGGAACGGGTGCAGTAGATTTAAACTTTTAGGTTCCTCTAATAATCTGCCTGTTTCATTCTCTTGTTGATAAGTGCCAGCACATTTAGGAGTTACATTGGAAACACGAGATTATTTAGCTCTTATCTTGGAGAAGGTTGATGCAACCACAGAAATCTCTCTTTTCATACATTGTAAATTGGTCACACCGCAGAAGCTCTAGTGAATATATCTTAATCCTTGGCCTGTCTTTGAAGACGGCACAAGAGTCTTTGTTTATATTAACTCTTCTCTTGCTGAATGTTTTTTCTTAAATCTTCTTGATGCTGTCTGTTTCTGTGGTTTGAATAGTACAAATCCTGCTTTTTCCTAGACCTTGATTGTTGGGAGTGAGAATTGCAAGTGCTGGCATTGGGTGTTGATGCGGTCCTCTGAAGTCCAGGGGGAGAAGTCAAGATTGATAACTTGATTGGGCTGTTGAACAGGATTTAGAAGGCGTGCACTGCCCTTGGTGATTATAGACTATGATGGCGAATGCGCTGAAGAAAGTCCTTGGGAGGCGTTACCGTCAGTCGCTGTTGTTTGCGGTCAGGTGGAACCATCTCGTTTCATTATTCCGATCAAGCTTGTGCATTATGTTCCTGATTTTATGGGTCTGGACTGTCATCTATCTGATTGAATTATGGGTACGACAAGCCCTAATTTCCAGCATCGTTTCAAATGCTGCACTTCATATTTGTAATTTCCTTAATTGTCTATTTGCAATATAGGCTAGAGTTCTGTAATCCTAATTGAATCCTGTCTTGTGAGTTCTGGAGTTAATTGTTGATATCAATCCGGATCTTTGTGGGTCATGAAGAGAATGGGTATTGCCCGCACTCCTAACCAGTTCTTTTTTCTACAGAGTTCCGGAAAGTCCTCTGTCGTCGAGAGTATCGTTGGACGTAATTTTCTTCCTCGGGGTTCTGGTAAGCCCCGAAGCGTTCTCTTAATTGGAATTTTTAGTAAAGAATATTTGGTTCTTTGGGGGACTGCTGTGTCAAAATTGAAGACTAAAATTGATCTGAGGTTTTAGTTGGGCAACTGAAGCGGCGTCAGTTTCGCTGAAATCTACCATTTTAACGAATCTGAGGTTCAAATGCAATGTGAAATTCGTTTCTGGAGGAACTCCTTACATTGATGTGGAATGTCTTCAAAGTAATGGAAGCATACATTTAATGCAATTTCAGTAGAGTATTGAGAACCACACGCTATCCCGGCGCTCTCAATTTCAGTCTTAATTTTTGAAATTCTATTTTTTAGTTAACTTGATCAATTTTCTGGGTCACAGATATAGTTACTAGGCGGCCATTAGTTTTACAATTGCATAAAATTGAAGATAAATCTCCCGAGTGTGCAGAGTTTCTTCTATAACCCAGGAAGCGGTTTACAGATTTTGGTATGTGACACCAAAGCACTTCCAAAATTTTATTAGCTTGTGATCTTAGTGCATATTCAAGAAGGCATTCTGTCTTTGGATTCCTTGTTACCAAATGTATTGCAGGCTCAGTTTTCATCTGATTACAAAACCTCGTATTTATTAAATTGGCATATTTCAGAGTGCCAATACTCATCAAGAGTAGTCAGCCAAAACTTCAGCCAGGATGGTTTGATTGTTTACATGACGATTTTTGCAATGCCAGAAAAGTGCTCAGAATTTAAAAGTCTAAAAGATTTGGGGTTCAGATTGGGTCTTTAACCTTACATGTGGAAACATATGGTTGCTAGTAAAGTCTCTTATTGATTTTACTGGCTCTTTTTTAATACTATTCTGAAGGCACCTAACTCGTAAAATTGATTTCGTTTTGCCTGCAGGACTCCGATTTGGATTTGGATTGTATAAATGCTTAAGAGGAGTGACAGCAGTCCACTTAGGCGCCCACGACCTAATTGGTTGTGGATAATCTGCTTTCGATAGACCCTGGGGCAGCCTCTTCATTCCGTGCAGCAATTGGCGTGGGCGTGATTCTTCTTCCGACTCGTCGCTGGCGCCTGGCGAAGGCGCTGGCCCCGTGCTCGGTGGGGTTCTCCAGCTCCGCAATCCGGCGACGCATTCTGCGCCTGTCCTGCTCGCAGACTTCCATTTCCTGGAGCACGGATAAGTTCATTTGCACCAAGTTCTCCACCACCTGCTCTAGCTCCCGAATGCGCTCGCCCCGCAGGTCGCTCACATGGCGACTCAGAGTCAACTGGATTTTGTGGGTGTTCTCGCTCTCTTCCTCCAAGTAGTCCTGCACCACGTCCATGCGCGCAGTCGAGATCAGGCTGGAGTGAGCTGCCATCGGAGTGCGAGCAGCTGATCCCCGATTTCCAGCATTGGGGATCTCCGAATTAGCGGCCTCAGGAGTTGACTCTGCAGGAGCCCTGATTCTGTTGATGGGAATGCTCTGCGTCGTTTCTTCCAGTAAATCCACTCTGCAAACTGGGCATGGCCGCGCTTGCTCCCCTTGGAAGGCTTCGTTCAAGCATGAGCGGCAGAAGAAGTGGCCGCAAGCCGTGGCGACTGGACTGTTGGCTACCTCTACGCAGATGTCGCAGCAGTGCAGCCACATATCCAATTCGTCCAGAAGCTCTACCGAAGTTCCCTGAGTTGCGTCCATGCTGCAGTTTCGATGTGAGTCACGTTTGATTACTCGGCACTAAAATCTGAACAATCGGCCGGATACTATTCAAGAGATTATGAATGCAAAATCACGGAGAAATGCACTACGTATCAGGAACGATGGACCTAGTACGGCAAAATTTAGCGAGCAGAAGTCCACGCAAAATCGCTTAGATGGATTTCTAGCCAAGAAGCCTGATATTTTCAGGCATAGCGGGGCATGCGCAATATTGCTTTGGTGATGGTCATATTCTTTAAAATGCTGTTACTGTTTAAATGCTCTAAAATTGTGACAGGCAAGTGCACAACATCCTAGAAATTATGGTTGCTATGGACAAGCTTCTGGAAAAGTGCCAATTTCTTGAAATTTAGACACTTTAAACGATATACGTGCCACTGCTGCTGATGGTGTCGAGGACAGTCAGGGACTAAGGGTTCATAGCGACTGGAAACTTCTCAAACCTTGAATCCTAGTCTAGCAATGCAGGTTGCGTCGTGCGGAAACGGAGAATGAAAGAAAGAAACCGATACAGATTACTTGTGATTGATCAGAGCACTGAATATAATTATATAGTATTGAAAACCAACAGAAGTGGGACTTTTACTTTTAGAACTGAAAGCCTTCCAGCGAAACCTACCTTGAGCAACACTGTTTTTCTTCTCAATTCTCCCCTTCCTCTCTGACTTTGCTCTCACTCAGACTCAAATTTGAATCGCAACCACTTAATTTCTCGCCTAAATTCTTGCTCAGGAAACAAATTTTCTGAGTGAAACCAGTTGGCTCTTTCAAGCCCTTCAATCATGCCTCGGTGGTGGTGGAACTCGGACGATTTGAGCCTCGGTTGTCGGTCTAAAGTGCCGACTCCTTAGAACATTCATAAGGATGGCTAGGACTTTTATTTTTGTGGATGGTTCCAGATATAACCAAAAGAAAGCAATAAAATAAAAGTAAAAGAAGAGGGACTTTTATTTTAATTAGAATTGATAAAGTAGAGCCATCCATTCCCACCCTTGTACCCAATTCTGTCATCATGTACCAATGGAGTACATTCTAGAAATATAATGTGCACCATTGGTACATGAGGGAGGAGTTCTTAACCCTTAAACGGCAAGCTCATAATCGTGGAAATCATTTGTTTTGACACCGTATGAATTGTTGGATTAAAATAATACAAAAGCACTCATTGGAAGTCAAACTACAATAGATGATCTTCCTTTTTTTCACAAAATTTGGAAGATGAATAGTTGCACTTTTGTCCTACATAGGAGATTCTCTTGTCATTCATCGGCCACAAAACGTTGCCTCGACGTTTAAGGGTTAAAGGGACAAGAATGGGTGCACCTACCTTGGTCTTCTCTTATATGGAACTCCATGCGCACAATAGTCTTCTTGTTTGTTTTATTGCTTCAAGGAGATTGTAAGTTCTCTATTGGAACAAAATGTTGTTTAGAATTTCAATTGTATTTGAATATCTAGTACTTGAAAGTGCTGAAGTAAATTGAAGTGCAGAGTGGTACCAGAAGATTGTGAACTAATTATAAGTATTGATTACATTGCCAAAGTGGATCAATCAACGATTATGGAAGGAAGGCTAGAGACTATTTCATCCACTGTTGACAGCATGTTAGCACCAATGTTGACAATAACCAATCAGACAAATCACGTCTAAATTGAGACATTCAAGTGCAAATATAAATCTCTTAGAACTAAAAAAACTAGTGCAGTTTTGCGTCTTAGACTTTTAAGCATAATTAAAAGAGTGTAAACTCCTTAAAATCTGATTTGTACTGTTTCAGAATATGACGATCTTTATACACGGAGAAGTTTGACACTTGATATGGCTTCGACACTTCAAACTAGCTTCCATAATCTCTTACGGCTACAGATTTCATTTCCGATTAGTAATGAAATTCTAAGAATGTTCTAGTACTGGACATTGTAGTAATTGGTCCACGAAATTACAAAAAGTAGGTACTTTGATAATTGCGATTTCAATAATATTTTTTAAGAATTTAAGAAAAAAAATGGGAGATTTGGTCAACAATCCCTTGAAAAGTTCGGAACACTAGACCCCCGGGGCCAGTAGTGAATGTGCACGAGCCAAGCGCTGTTGCAACCTTCCAATGTGAGCCTCCATTTCGTTTTCCCTCTCCGCAAGACACTGGTCTCTCGCCCACCTCTCTTCAGCCTCTCGCTCCAACCTCGCGTTCCTCTCCTTCAAATCACCCTCAAGCTGCACCCTTCGGTTTTGCAATACAAATATCTGCCAGTCAGTTTCCTTAACTTGTCCTCTCAAGGTAGCATTCCTTTGTTCCCAGGCGTCCACCTCAAGCTCCAAATTCGCTCGTTCCGTGGTCAGGTGGCGCACTCGGATTCTCTCTTCGATGAGTGCATCGCATAGCTCATGCAACGACCTCTCGTATGCAGCAAGTACCGAGTTTGGAGTGAGCACCAGTTGATTGGGATCCTCAGGGGTTGCAGTATCCTCGACTAAAAGTGGATTGCGAGGGCGTGGTGGGATCATGGCATTGTCTGCATCTGGAATAGTAGTAGTAGTCTCGATCTCACCAGGGCTGTTGCTGGTGATGTTTGACCATGCACGAGCTCGGTCTCCAGCGCCATGAAGAGGAATGATGTCGAGGTCTCTCCGTAAGAGGTTTCTGCAAACTGGGCAAGGCTTGGGCTGGTTCTGGAGCCATTGGTACATGCATGGCCAGCAGAAGACGTGACCGCACGAGGCGGCCACTGGGTCGATTGGGGGCTCCATGCAGATGAAGCACTCGAGAACATTTGCGTAAGATTTGACTGATTTGTCAGATTTGTCACCACCAACAATGGCGGAGCCAGTGGATGACAGCGGAGTCCCTGGACTTCCCTCCATAACCGTCGCTGTTTGATCCTCTTGCCCGGCAGGACCAGTGCTCATGGTTTTTGACTAGCTCAGCACTAATTAGAATTTTGCAAGGCACTGGTGCAATTTCACTAGCTAGATACGTGCAACTTGTTCAAATAAAATTCTGGACGCAATGCACAATCAAATAGCAAATGACAAGTAACCGACCGCTGTTATGGTATTAATCAGTAACTGGAATAGGAATGAAAAGTAGTCGAAGTCAGATTGCGTGAACAGAAGGTGTAATAATATTGCGCTATGAGACTCAGAGTTGAAGCTCAAAACGAATCTCGAATTGAATCCGGGAGATGAACTAAACAAATGAATGACTTGAAGGCCTTGGCTCTTTGTGCTTAAGTAGGCACTTAGCGTGACCTCGGTTGTGGGATTCTGCTTGTGACGTTCTGGAGTAACCTCGAGGAATTCAGTCTGATAAGTACATTAATTCATATCACGCCTCGGTGGTACGCACAGTCATGTTTATTATTTTGGCAAAACTTTCTGGAGATTGACGTTTTTTCAGATGGCCTCCTGGGCCCTTCGATTTATGCCTGTCCTCTGAGTCTGTGCACTTTAATGTCACAGAAGATTTTGATGCTTTGAAATACCCACAGGGAGGGAGAGTACCTCTGGTTGGCATTCCCGGTTTACGGTATGGCAACAGAGAAAATTTGTACCTAGATGGCTGCTTTCTCTGATCCCCTGTTTCTAGTGTCAGGGAAACAATTAAAGCATGATCTCATGGTGCCCTCGTGAAGCTGGGTTAATTATTCCATTGAATCGCACTCTAACAGCAACAATACATTGGTGAGGTTTAATGGAGAAGGAGTCAATTTGGGGCGGATTACATAAAATGACTAAGACAATTTCTCTAAAAAGGTAGAATTTTTTCTTGCACATGTATTCTAAGTGTCTTTCCTTCGCATGAAAAAATGAAAGCCTCTTCAAGTTGGAAAATGAATTTTTTTGATATTGTTTTCATAAAATATCAGTAAAAATATTTTATATTTTTATAAATGAAAACATCCAAGTACGTATTCATTGTCCTGTTTTTTTTATAAAATTGAACCTATTTTGGATTTTTGGTGCATTATGGACTGAATTTTCGAGAATACACTATTTTTATTGTTCTACTAAGTTTACATAATTTTATCCCAATTTGAAATCGTTTTCCAAACGCTCTAAGTACGCCCTGTTTTAACCTATTCTACACAAAATCGACAAGAGTGTCCAGCAACAACCCATAGAACCAGTATGACTAAGATTGCCCTCCTTTGTGTTGGGCATGAAATGACCCAATTCAAGTAGTTGTTGTGTCTTTTACGCTAAATTTTCTCACATGAAGCCTTTGGAGAAAACAACCCCGAAATCCATACATCTGCCTGGTGTAGAGCCACAGTTTTCTCCAATTTCAGTGTGCCTTTCCTCAACGCTTCTCCCTGCTCGTCTCCAGTTTAAAAAGCTCCACACTGGCCACGCATTCTCTCCTAGTTGAACCCGTCTTCTCATCACGCATCTCCAGCGATCTCTCAGCTCCCAACTCCAATCGTGTTCTTCTCAGATCTCTTCATGTCCTTCTCAGATTTCTTCCAGTGCTTCTTCGCAGCTTTCTTCATAAGCTTCTCATCATCCGCAACAGCTCTTGACTCAGAATGCTCCTCAGCACCGACTCTACTCTGTGAAATGTTCTCTCCCCCAGATTTCTTTGAACCGCAAGCATGAGAGACTCCACTACCTCTGCATGAGACGCGTCGCCAGTACTCATGTCATCATTCGGGTCGAAATTGTCGGGGATATCGAACTCGTCCTCGTCACTCTCGAGCTCGTCGCTTGTTGCATATTTTCGTGAACTCAGAGCAAAGGCATCCTCTGGTGGATTGGGGCGGGGCGGGATAATGAATCCACCTGAATTGGCAACCTCAGCAACTGTGCCCACGTTGGATGACACATCGTTGCCAGCTTGCACTTCGTGGTTGCCACAAATAGGAAGAATATTGACGTCCCGCTTCAAGACATTTTTGCAGACTGGGCATGGTCCCTGGTCTCGGTGATGCGTACGGAGCCACTGGTAGAGACAAAGCCAACAGAAAACATGACCACATGAGCTGGCGACTGCGTTTGTCGGGGGCGGGGACTCCAGGCAGATGCGGCACTGCAGACCTGGTTGCTCATCGAGTGGTTGAGAATTGGTTTCATAAATTTTAATGAAGTTGGCACTGTGAATCAAGGGAGATGCGCACGCCAGGCAATGTTTCTGCGATTGGTTTCGAAGGCGTTTGTTGAGGCAAGGCCAACAGTATAGGTGACCGCATGGGTCTCTGAGGGGCTCCAAATCACAGATGTTGCACAGCAACTTATCTGCAGCGCATACTTGGCCATGGTCTTCAATGTGAGAGTCGTTCGGAAAAAAACTGCTTCCCTCCATATTTTAGAACCTACAGTAGCTCAAGGTATTTTGGCTTTGTCGTTTAATTAGATGAAGCCTCGGTTGTTTGCGGAAATTTGAATCTGTCAAATATTTTCACTGGATGCTTAGCTTATGGAATTATTTAATTAATTGGCATTGGTCAATGAATGGTCAAATTTGTTGAAATGGAAAAATTGAAAGAAATAGGCAGTTTCCAATGGTCTACAGGCCTGTATAAATCCTTAGGTGTAAAAGAGAGCGAAATAAATTTTGAAGCTTGAATGTCAGAATTTTGGGGTTTTGAAACACACCAGTTTAACAAATATATAGACACAAAGAAAAATATTTGCAGTTGCTTAACGGTGGCGACTGATCAGGTTCCCCAGGACAATTACACACAGAAGCGCAATTTCATTACGTTAAATTGGCGCGATGCTGGAGTCAATAAATGTGACAAATATGTTCACAAAGGTTTAATTTCAGGCCACAAACTAGGACAGGTGTGCATTTATGTTTCATGCCGTGCATCCTGAAACGTGCCCAAGTATTGGAATACCGTCAATCTAACGAAATTGACTTTACACCAGACCCATCGGAGATCTCGGCAGTCGGCACTTCCGATTTCAGACTAACCAACCGAGTCTCAGATCAAACCATTTCTACCACCGAGATGTGATCGCCTCAGGTCTTTAAATAGCCGGCTGATCTTGGCTTTGATACCTTCAATTTTCGGTTTATTATCCTTCCTGAGTGAGAAATTAGGAGAGTACCGTTCAAATTTCACTTTGTGTGAGAACAAAGTCAAGGTGGAGCATTGAGAAGATACACACTCTTCAACGTGGCAGTGCTCAAGGTAGGTTTCAGTTACTCCCTTCCGGCTGAGTGTTCTGTTGGTTTCTGATAATGCATGTGTGGTATGAATAATCTGCACCTTAATTTTCAATCTCAAACAATATCTGGACCTTATGTTTCATTACATTCTAGACTTCGTGGCTAGAAATCCATGTAAGAGATTCGATCGTCTAGACTTCTGCAAGATTTCATTGAATTTGTGTAAGGTAGAAATATATATTTTGAGTAATATCAGCTCTTCAATTCAATGCTAATGAATAATGATCGAGTCGAGCATGTCCCGTAATCCACTGTCGAATTAGGTACGTGTAGTGCAATTCTCCGTGATTTTACATAACCTCTCAAGTAGTATCCGGCCGATGGTTCAACTTTCAGTGCCGAGTAATAGATCAAAACTAACGGACATCGAAACTGCAGCATGGACGCAACTCAGGGAACTTCGGTAGAGCTTCTGGACGAATTGGATATGTGGCTGCACTGCTGTGACATTTGCTTAGAGGTAGCCACTAGTCCAGTCGCCACAACTTGCGGTCACTTCTTCTGCCGCTCATGCTTGAACGAAGCCTTCCAAGGAGAGCAAGCGCGGCCATGCCCAGTTTGCAGAGTGGATTTACTGGAAGAAACGGCGCAGAGCTTTCCCATCAACAGAATCGGGGCTCCTGCAGAGCCAACTCCTGAGGCCGCTAATTCGGAGATCCCCAATGCTGGAAATCGGGGACCAGCTGCTCGCACTCCAATGACAGCTCGCTCCAGCCTGATCTCGACTGCACGCATGGACGTGGTGCAGGACTACTTGGAGGAAGAGAACGAGCACACCCACAACATCCAGTTGACTCTGAGTCGCCATGTGAGCGACCTGCGGGGCGAGCGTATTCGGGAGCTAGAGCAGGTGGTGGAGAACTTGGCGCAAATGAACTTGGCTCTGCTCCGGGAGATGGAAGACTGCGATCATGACAGGCGCAGAATGAGTCGCCGGATTGCGGAGCTGGAGAACCCCACCGACCACGGGGCCAGCGCCTTCGCCAGGCGCCAGCGACGAGTCGGAAGAAGAATCACGCCCACGTCAATGGCTGCACGGAATGATGAGGCTGCCCCGGAGTGGGTCGAGAGCATACTCTTCACGACGAATAATTAGGTCGTCGATTGGTGCCAAAGTTCGGTGGACTGCTTTCGAAGCATACATACAATCAAAATCATAATCGGATCCCATTGAGGCAAAACGAGTTTTAGTTTCTTAAGAAAATCATTTAAAAAAAACATAGTCTGGAGTAATTTTTTTCCCTTAGGTTTGAAGAGGGAGAAATGGTAGTGTCACTGAGGTGCTTCCCCAGAATAGTCTTTACATCAATGGAAATTGTCCATGGGTTTAAAAAATTAAAAAAAAATTAAAAAAATAGTCTTTACTTACAACTGTCTTTATTTACTTTCCACATGTAAAGTTGAAGACAACCATCTTTCTACCAATTGTAGGTTAGACTGGCCCAATGTGACAATTTTGTTGAGTATAAAATTAGAGCATTCCACCTTTATCTTGTAATATAATAGCATACAAAGTTTCTATTAAATGGCACTCACGGTTATTGTAGAAACGAAGAATGCACCTATTCATCTTATAATTTGGATTATTTTTGGTTGACTACATACTTCAATGCTAAGATCTGTACATTAAGTGTTCATTGATAATGTTGGTTTAAATGGCATGTTTTCAAAAGTGCCAAAATTGTAACATCCAATTGTATATAGCCATTTGAAGTGTTTATTTACAAAGAAATCTGAAATCTAAACAATTTTAAATGTCAAATGTGTTGATGGAAAAAGCTCAAATTTAGGATTTGCATATTCACTTCAAAATTCTACTTTACAAGGTTTTCTACAATTTAAGACCCACATCCAAAAAATAATTTGCTACATTGGTGAAATTTTACAAAATCAAACTAATTTTTTTTGCAAGGGTCTGACCATCTCTTCAATGATATTCCAAAATATCTTGCCCACTTGCCACAGTAATATTGTTTTACATTCACAATATTTGACTTTTACTATAATTGTCTTCCAAGCAATCACAATAAAGGAGTTAGAGTGTACTTAAGAGTGTTTGGAATATCTATTGTGCTCCTAAGAATTTGAGATGTTTCAAAGGATTATAAGCTCTAGATTGCAACATGGGCAGGTTTCTTCAAGAAAGGTGAGTTCATTAGTACATTGAAAAAAGACTAAGGTAGGAGGTCTAAAACAATTCACACTCAATTCTTCATAGTAAAGTTTCAATTGTATAGTTTGTACATTTATAATTCAAGTATTTATCCAAGAGTTGCTAACATCATTCTTTATTGATGAGTTCAATATTGGTCAATTTGGTTATGTTTGGAAAATGTAGAACAAAGTCAAGGTTAAACAATAGGGGTAGTCACACCTTCTTCACTCCGCACTTGGAGAATGGAGAACGGAGATGTGGCGGCTTTAGGTTGGCTTCATGTTGGCCCTCCACGCTAGAATATTCTTAACTAGTTATATCTTCTGCACTCCTAGTCTTCACCTCCGGAGGTAAATAATGGGAGTGGTGAAGACTTGTTCATTTAAGTATATTCTCCATCTTGCACTGTACACCGTCTTCATGTTCATCCTATGCTCCACGTCAAATGTTGGTCTCCGATTCTCCACTCTCGTTCTCCAAACAACTTTTGGGGGTGTCACACCTTCTTCATCCACTGCGGCTCCCCATTGGTTCCTCCAAATCCTCATGAACTTGTCATTTTCCATTCTCCACCTGCCTGGAGAAGAAGGTGTGACTACTGCTAATATATCTTCTTTTTTATCAAAGTACATCTTCCTTGTTAAGAGGTTACGAGATAATATAATCATTTAAAACAAACAAATAATTGTATAACTCCTTAATGATTGCACTATTTTTTAGCACACCTTTGTAGCAACAATTGAAGACTTAGTGTCAAAAATTTGACTTGTTCACATTCTAAAGTAGTATGCTCTAAAAGCAACCACCTTCATCAAATCAACCCTATAATTAGCTCTGTAATGGATATGAGATGGTTTCAAAATCAACCTCTCTAGCCATTGAGTGGATCAAGGATAAAGTGTTATATATTGTAAGACCAATCATTCTCCTTGGTGTTGGGAGACAAATTTTGGGAGACCTATGATCACAAATAGGTGCCTACAATAGAAATCTTTAAAAATTCATAAGTAATTCAATAATGTTGCAAAAAATATGAAATCACTTGTGTTACATGCCACATCTATTTCTCTTTGTCTTAAAAAATGAGTTCAAAATCTTCCCATCCACGGAAGCCCATGAAAATGGCGGACCGGCCCTTAAAGTGTCGCTTTTAGAGCAGACTACCTTATTCTGCAACCCACAAGCACAACAGAGAAAGAGATGGCTAGACGAATTAAATAAATAGGCGACCTTCAAGTTGCATTCAATCGCTGCGACTGCAACACAGACCAAGCTCTAAATTACTGGAGCAAGGAAAGTCTGAATGCAGGGTCATAAAAGTCTGGAAAAATGAATGGCGGACCATATCTGTACGGTGAGAAAATACACCTGTCTAGATCTTATCTGTATCTAGATTTTATCCGCATGCAACTAAAACGGATAGAATTCTGAATGTTATCTTGAGACCTTCAAACTAGGAGTCGGTTTTTCAGCAGCCAGTTCTTCAAACGCCAGTCACGCCAATCTTTGAAACAACAATCAACCCAACAATTCTGAACAAGAGAATCACGCCAAAGACAAACTAAAACCGTATAAGCAATGGTGAAGCAATAACGTCTGTTGAGCCAAGTCCCGAAATTAGGTTCACCTTAAGACTGGTTGGCCGTTCGTCTCCAAAGCCTGTGTGTGGCCCTGGCATGAGCTTTGTGAAGATTGATCAAGCCGGACTCACAGGAGATTTCCTCTCGGTCGGTGTGACTGACACTGCGCGCTGCATTGCGGCCATGGATTGCTTGGCGAACATCTTTTGTTGGAGGCGAACAACGGGGTATCCAACAAATGACAAGAAATTTGCAGGCTTGGAAAATGAAAAAACCTCGTACCACACGGAGTCATCGTCCCTCCATTCCACCATAAACTTCTCCTCCCCTGCCTGGCACAACATCGTCGAAGTTAGGCATAACTATGGTGCATTTGGGGGCGTCAGAACTGAAATTTGAATGTGAAGGTTCAAAACCCAGTTCTGACCTCCCCTAGAATCTCCTTGCAAACCTCATTGTAACAAGGAGATGTAAGAATATATATTACCAGCAGGTGACCGTGGAGCGTCCCACTTGCATAGGCGAAGGCCGCTTGCTGACAGTGTTTCTGGTCAGGCGTCTTGGAATCCACGTGCAGGATTTGAAGCGGGGTGGTAATCCATGTCACTACTTCATGTGCACACACGCAAAACTTGGTCCCTTCTGTTATGGGAGTGCGTGCGTCTACGGAAGCCCAGGGTAACTGGAAATGCCTACATGATTCATGGGTTATCAACAATGGAATTGAGTTGCGAAGAGATATATTAAGAGGCGCCAGATTTGAAAGTTTTGCAGAATTGCTCTCTAACATAGACTACAGCAAAGAAGAGCATGAGAAGTAGGAATTGGTAATGTAACTCTACCCCCAGTTCTGCAGGACTTTCTTCCCTTGTAAGAAAGCGCCTTCCCCATATCCAAGCTTCGCGCTGGCGTGGTTGATGGCAAAACCCTCTCGCTTCAGTTCCTCAGCACGATGTCCGGACATTGGAGACTCTCGGGTCGCTCCCTTAAATTTGACGTCATAGTTAAATTCATCATCTCTGTCACGACAACACTGGCTTAGCAACTGTGTAGCTTGTGCTTGTCCAGCAACTGAAAAATTGGACGAAACCTCCCTTCAGATTCAACCGAAACCCCTAACTAGGATTTTAGGTGAAGCTCGGAACACGAAACGCAAGAAATTAAAACAGACGAATTATACCCATCACGGAGGCAGGTGAGATGTTATTACTTGCAACGAGCGAGAAACGCAGCCTGATCTTTCGGCGATGGCCGATGCCACGATAAGAACATCATCGTTCCTTAGTGAAGCCGATATAGAACCTGCTACAGGAGGCACATCACACGACAGAATCAGAGTTGCAATATTCGTTGGGGTTAGGGTTCAGCCGGTGGCGAGGCGAGAGATGTAGCAACGCGCTTGGGCAGAGGGGCACCTAGGCTGCAATGCTGTTTTGGACGGCAGTAAGAGTCTAGGTTAGGACTCCCCAATTCTTATGAGCCAAACCCACCGCCACTTTCTGCGCCCTAAAGGGCAACATTCCCAATCGAACGCCTGATCCGTCTTCCCCAAAATTCACGCCATACCACCACAGGCGAGACGCTATGTCCAGTTATTTTGAAAAATCGTCGTTCTAGTTTTCAGAGCTCTCTAAGGTTTGAATTTTTTTATCAAGTCGCAGAATGACAATTTCTAAGTACATTGTATTGGGAACTGTCCAGACAGTTTTGGTGCACATCTTCTGATACCTTGTGTTATTTCTGATTCAGAAGGCAAAAACTCCGGAATGTCGCATAAGGACATATGACAGAGTTGGATGTTAAGCACTCGATCAATCGATTTCTTCGACTCTACAAAATCTAAGCGCCAAAATGACTAGGTACAGAAAATCGAATGAGCCAGAGGAGTCATGCGGTCACTGAGGAATACAAGCATGCCAGGATTTGTTGCTTCACGGAAACATGATACGATGAATACGGTCGACTGAATTCCAATAACGCTTTCTGAAACTACCGATAGAAAGTCATCAGGTTGTCCAGTTCGAATTAAATCCTAACACGACTGGCAATACCCTAGCGTAGTAATCTCAGGGACATTGCTTTAAACCCTAAAAATTCAATCCCTAAACCGCTCCAGGGACTTCACTTATGCACACAACCACCAGCTGCAAGATTGGGCTGCGTCGCTACAGTGTTCGGATTGAAAAATTTCAAAGACAGTCAATGAAATCCACGGCAAGTATTAATGTCACTAACCTGGGAAAAGGTGCGGGCCGGTTGGAAGTTGGGGCTCGGGCTTGCCTGTTCACGGTCCATGGCGAAACGCGGCTCCACACTCCTTCCCCTCCTGAAGTGGACGTCACAGTCTGAGGACTCGGCTCCTCTGCTATTGGAGCGCACAAAATTTCTTCAACATTAACAGGAAAACCCGGCTGCAAGGCGACTTCACTCAAAAAGGTCAGTCTCGTAGATAAGGCGCCACCATCCTTAATGGTAGATGTAAGCTTATTAACTTCGGAATTTACTTTTGATTCCCGAATGACGGCCGGGGTGAACTGACCCCCTCCCAGGCCTCCCTCATCCCCCTGGGAAAACCCTGAAATTTTTTATTTTCCATGCACGAATTTTTTTGCAAATTCTGAATTCATATTTGCAATCAGAGGCCCCAAATTAGCTAGGTGGCTACGGAGAATAGATTTTACACGGCACAAAATAGGGGGCTTCTTTTTATATGCACCCCTGGATGGACTTTGGCAGGACGAGCGAGGGGGCCAGCCAAGTGACTAGCTCCCACCGGAAGCCAGGCCGATTGGGGGTGTACATTACGTCTCACCCACCACAGCACAATTAATTCTAAGTTGACTAAGTTGACTACAGGATCTACGCCAATGACAAATTGACAAATGCTTGCAAAGTGGAGTAGTTTCAAGCAGGGGCGTGGCTAGTCCTGCTAATGGCTCCGTCCATGCCTCTCATCAGATCACCATCTTGGTTCTAATTCAATCTTCTCGGGTGGAAATTTAGTTGACAGTTAGTGTTTAATCATAATTAGTACTGCCACTGAATATGTGCCACCAAGCAACAGTAGTGACGAATACTCTAGATACGGAGGCAGAAACAGCTGCCCAGAATTCAAGAGCGTATTCGGAGCAAATCTAGCAGGGGAAGTGACAGAGAAACCGGAATGAGAGAGAAAAAGTGCTTCATATTTATCCTTGCAGATTTCTCGAGCACAAAACTACAGACTACCTCGTGCACTTGGACTTAGCCAATTTCTTCTTCTTCTTTTTTAAGGCTTTTGGAAGCTTGGTCTTCCGTGCCTCTCGCTTTTCAGCTTTAACTTTCTTCTTGTTTTCTTTCCTAGCTAAACGAGCTGCCTCCTTCGGGTCCCTGGGCGCACCATCTGCCTGACCTTCATCATCATCACTACTGTCTTCATCATCAGAGTTTTCAGAAGCTCCATCATCTTCCTCGTCGTCATTCTGGATTTCATTTGTGGCAAGATCTTTGACATTCCGTGTCTGATCTTCAGCTGGTCTAGCAATATCTCTTGAAGCGCCTTCCACACCGTTCTGAACTTGACTCGTAGAAAGATCTTTGGTATCTTCGACTTTGGTATTTCGTGCAAAACCTGCGTCATCATCTTCTTCATCATCATCCTCGTCATCCTCGTCATCAGTGAAGGCTCCATTTGTTGCAAGATCTTTGGCATCCTCAGTAGGTCTTGCATGGTCGGATGATAACCGAACTCCGGAAAGATCCTCTGTCAACCCAGTAATAGTTTGGTAATAGATGCCCTCAGTATCCTTCCCGCTCTTGATCCGCTCCTGATCTCTTTCATAGTCTTCGACTTGGTCTAGAGATTTCGGGATAAATGACTGAAAAGAAAAACAGACGATTCAAGTTTACTACAACCTTAAAATATTTTACAAGGACTACAGGCTTGATCAATCCTTAAAGGTCAGTCTTTTGAAAATACAATGAAAACCTGACCCCAAGGGACCACCTGTGACGTTTAAAGGCTAAAAAGCAGAGCAAAGAAGAGTACGAAAATATGCCACTTCAACAAAAGGTAAGACCGAGGACACACCTGGATGAAGACAGCCTCGGCAACCTGCTCTTCAGCAGTCTGTTCTGACGACCTATCCTTAATTTTCCCTTGAATCTGAAAAAAAAGCATTACCGTTAGGTCACGTAGACCAAAGTAAAACGTCTAGGATTTTTGGAAGTATAACTAGCACAGGCAAGTTCAGTAAAGTCAACATACTGTTGCAGAGACGATACCTTCTCAAGATAGTCATCAATCTGGTCTTCAGCAAGAGATGAATCCACAACAAAATCAAAAAGTTCTCGTGTGCTCATCACTCCCACGCCGTTTTTCCTAAAAAAGTCCTGTACATTGGTAGCACAACCTTAACGTACTGGATCATTATAACATATCCACAAATTAAGATACATCATAGGATTGATGTTCTATTTCATCATCGAGATTGAAAAATTTTGTCAGCAATCGAAGTAATCAGAAACCTTCAAAAAACGTACACCTTCTCTACAAGAACTGCATCACAAACATCGCCACAAACTAGGGATTCTACACCATCAGCAAGTTCTTTCTTGAGCATAAAAAGGACCGTCACGAACAGCTACCATTGCAAAGCAGAAAAATTAAAACCAATTTTTAGCAAAAGAAGAGAGGCAGGAGACCAACCGAGACATGCAAACAATCCTCCCTTAGAAAATTCAGAGCACGAGGATGATCTAATTCCACTGATTGCGAAACATCGATGATGTACAGATGACCCTGCAATACAGTCCAAATGCTTAGAATCCCAAGAAGAATACGTTAATCATTCAGACTACGACATTACAAGCATCTCCTCAACAATCTAGTCTGTTGAACTCGAAATGAGTGGTGCTTGATGCACAAATATACCACGTAAATCATTGACAAAGTACAGGAATTCCATATGTTATAATACTAATATTTATTCCAGGAATTCCATATGTTATAATTCATAGTTCATTAAGATTTTCTTTCCGATTAGATCAGTTTTCTCGTCGGAAATAAATCAATCACCTATTCCATTCATTATTCTATATGACCGAAATGAAAACATATTAGAAATACAGTGAAAAGGTCATATCCGGTCCATTCTATGCAACTGGAGTTATACCTCGTGATAAAGTATGTTGTATTCACTCAGATCTCCATGTACGAGTTTACACACTTGATACATTTTGCGCATCGTCAATACTATCTGCATATACGAAAAATTCAAGAAGCCTGGTCAATATTGGGCGCCCATATAACTCGATAATATCTGCACTCAGATATTCAGTAACAAAGTCCAAAAGAGAAGCTGCCACAATGCACGAGTCAATGATGGAGGATTCAATTGAGAGGAAGTACAGGGGCTTGTGATTGCTTGCCTCAAAATAACATTCGCGCATTTTGGATTCAGAAAGGACAGCATCCTTCAGTCGTGGAGCAGCCCAGCTCTCCTTTCCTATGACCAGGATACAATCAAGTGTCAAAGAATATACCGTCGCAGACTAAAAATGTAACTATCAGCTTGCAATTTATTTCATGTAGTGGTGTCAAGGGTTCTAGCTGCAAATTATCATCAGTAACGACGGTCAAAGATAAGCTCATCGCGCTGGTACAATTACTAATTGTCATCTTCTAGATTTGAGAGCCTTAGACTAACTGTTGATTCACAAGTGAACAGAACTTAGAATTTAGAAAGAAAAACGAAACGTACCAATGAAGGACATGACGAGTACATGCAGTCGAAGAAGAACAGGAGTCGGGCTAAGAATCCCTGCAGAATTTAACCTGCAAATATATTCACCTCGTCAATTATGCACAGAAGCACAGAAGTGTACCACTTGAAACGCTTTTTACAAATTAAAAGCCTACATCAAAACGGAATCACCAGGCATCTAATCGATACGCATCGAAAGAGAGGCATCTAGGAGCACTGATTTAGATAGAAGCACAGTATCCATGTTAAGTACCTGTTCAGGTTACGCATCTCCTTCTCTGCCCAGGTTTTCACCATCTTCCGAGGGTTATGCTTACTATACCCATGTCGGAACCTAAAATCTCCTTGAACGTATCTCTCCCGATCCCTGTTCATGACAAAGATGAGATAACGTCAAAAACAAGCTCTGATGCTTCTTTTCTTCAAGATATCCGACTAACTAGCACAGAATATTGATCACAATCCTTCGCAAGAGTCACCTATTATTTCAAGGTATTAAATTGACCAATTGGATTGATCTCGTCGTGAAAATTATAATTCAAATGCTGTCGAATTTTATTTCAATTGGACATGTTGGTCAAAAAGTAAACAAAATTGGTAGAAAAGAAATTCCCCATGTGCCGTTATCCAAACAGATCAAGGTTAGGGTTTCACGAAAACTTCGAAAATCTCCATTTCGGTTAAACCCTAAACCCAAATTGGGCTGTACTTCAGGGGTTCATAGGTTATTTCACCAAAGGTTCATAGCTTGTGAAATCACAGAGAGCTTACTTAAACACAAGAATGGAGGTTTTGAAGACTTTAACAGCCAGCTCCTCTCCTGTGGCGGTGATTGCATGATAAACATTGGCCTGAAAGAATGTCAAATCGTGCGTCAATGTGCATATCAAAGGACGTCTATCTCTTCAGAAGCCACAGGCTCAAAATACGACCTATTCAAATATACAATCAGCTCCAGAGGTGCATCAATTCGAAGGGAAAAAAATTGGCGACCTCAGGTCGCCATCCGCTCTAAAGGATTCGATTTCACCTCTTTTCCAGTTGATATGCACCCATTAAGCTCCTTAAACACGCCACGGTTCAGCATCTTAAAAAGCACCATACGCGTCCTAGGATCGAGGGCCTGACAGCATAAAAAGAGAGTTTAGGAGGAAATTAGGGTTTAGGGTTTAACCAAAACCCCGAAACATTATAACCACCACAAGGAACTACAAACTTGTCGATAATCGAGAAAACGAAGGTAAAACCCGTCGTCACACCTGCTCCACGGTGGCCCTGTCTTCCTTCCCCTTCACGTTAATCCGGCCTTCACCCTGTCGCCGCATGCTGTCTTTCACCGACGTGACAACCGAATTGGCCATTCCCATACCGAAATTCTCCTTGAGCATCGACATCTCCGTCTCCTCCATCATCTCCAGGGACCAGGAGGTCTCCATGGCGCACAGTCTCTCGCCACTCCTGGAAAACAGAGATGAAAAACTCCAAAACTTCGAAGTTGCAGGGTTTAGAGCTCTAAAACCCTAGAACGCAGAACCAAAAAAGTAAGAAGTTTGCTTAAGTTTGTCAAACTTTCTAAGTTTATTATTATCCCGAGCGAGCGATACTAGCAAATGAAATTCAAAATCGCAAGGGCGAAACCCTAAGTAATCGAACCAGATGATGCCCAAAATGTACGCAGTTTGAGTGAAAGGAAAGGAAAGAAAGAAAGAGAACCAATTTCGACAAGCAAGAGGATAACAAGAATTCGTAGTACCTGACGTTATTGAAGCAGCTCGCGATTGGAGCAACTCAAGATTGATTTCCCAGCTAATAAACAAGGCCAAGTATTTATTACTCTTTTTTTCTTTTCTTTTCTTTCTGGAGACAAATGAAACGGGATTTCATTGCAAGGCAAAATAGATAATTACCAGCCACAAGTAGCCAACTTTCTTTCAATCTCTTAGAATCATTTCCCTAAAAGAGAATTCCGAAATATTGAAAATAAGGAGGTATCTTACCTGTGACT
Source organism: Antitrichia curtipendula (assembly GCA_951230915.1). Taxonomy (NCBI): domain Eukaryota; kingdom Viridiplantae; phylum Streptophyta; class Bryopsida; order Hypnales; family Leucodontaceae; genus Antitrichia; species Antitrichia curtipendula. The sequence continues at coordinate 3,470,241 of OX579635.1, forward strand.
TCCAATCTTGCATGTCCTAAACTGACACTGAAAATATCACGACTAACAGCTCCGGGGCTAAAGTGTTGAAGATACCACGAGGAATAGCTACAGGGCTAAAGTATTGAAGTAAACTCCTGAAAAATTCGCCAGCCAGTATTATCAGAGCAAGATCAAATTAAAATGCAGCTGATTCAAATACAAGCAAGCACACTAGAACAAAACTATCATTCCATTGGCATTGTCAATATTTCATCAGACTACTACATCTGCAATTTCTGGCAACAGCAGGATCGCGCTCTTCTCTACATCATCCTGTTACCAAACCAAAACCCTAAGTGTGTTGGTAGCTGCACTCACGACGGATCAAAGGAAGTAGGTTTGCAACCAAAAACAATAGCTAGCCCTCATTACAACCGCAACAAAAGTATACGCGGAAGAAAAGTGCACTGCAGATTCACCACACCTAGAAACACTCTGCAGCCGTCAATTCCAATTCATGGCCGCACCCGAATACAAGAACAGCGCTCCTGTAGCACAGAAAACCCAAACCCACAATCAGGCCAGGGTGAACTGACCCCCTCGCTCGTCCCCCTGGGAAAACCCTGAAATTTTTTATTTTCCATGCATGAATCTTTTTGGAAATTCTGAATTCATTTTTGCAATCAGAGGCCCCAAGTTAGCTATGGGCTGTAGAAAATAGATTTTACATGGCACAAAATAGGGGACTTTCTTTTATATGCACCGTTGGATGGACTTCAACAGGACAAGTGAGGGGCCAGTTCACCCCGGCTCACAACCAAGCTCATACTATGCTGTACACAAAATAGTGAAATTAGATTGCCTTAACAATTAGGTTGCACTACATCAAGAAAGTTACTTTGCAAGCCATCAAAGTCAACCAAAATTTCTGAGAATATTTTCATTTGTACACTTGGAGGTTCATGAGTTCTAGTTACAACATTATTGATTAGTGATGATTCGTTTTTTGGAAATAACTTTTGTATTCTAACTCCAAATGACTCAAGGTCTTGTCTAATTTTTTGCAATATTCAAAAATACTTTATGGGTGAATGCAAGAAAGACTAGTACTATTTTTTGTCACACTTGACGTGTCGGACTTGTTATCGGCTATAACTTTTGAAGAATGAATCCAATTAACTTGAATTTTTTTTTGAAGATGGCTAACCTGATCTTGTTTAGATCCCTTATTTTTCAAAAATATTTAAAAATCATTTTATATTTCAATTTCAATTTGGCTAATTTGTCACACTTTGCAGTTTAGGGGTTTTTAGTACTGGGGAGTATCCAAACTTAATGATCTAGATCTGAAATTTCTATGGTCTATTCCCATAGTAGGAACTCATGTATCTACCAAAGGAAATTTAAAAATATTTTATTTTATGCCCTCCACATACGTGCAAACAGGGCTCCCTTGCGCGCGCAGTTCTGAACATTCAAAATTGTTTCAAGATCATTTTTTTGGTGAAATGTCTTTCCTATAAAGTCTTCCCAAATGGCCAATTTTTAGTTTCCTTAAAAATTGTTTTTTCTATTTTTTACAAATTAAAATGTGAAAGTACCTATTTTCATGAGATTTTGCACTTTTTCAATTCTCCTACTTAGAGAATTTTTCTATGCTTTTCCTTCCTAGGGTAACTTCTTCTTAAAGGTGTATACATTGAACATATTTTTCAGATTTTTTTTAAAAAAGATTTCTAATTAAACAGTACTCCCAAAAAAATCAGCAGTACTGTGGAAAACGCTACGCAAAGTGGACGGTCTTTCTTGCATTCACCCTTATAGTCCAAAATAGCCCTTAATTTTATGTCACACTTGCCAATTTGGAGGTTTTAAGAATTATTTAGTACCCCAAAAAACAAATTAAAAGGTGAAACTTGGAAGACATACTTAGTCTTCTAGTAGATTTGTATTTATCATTTGGAAAAATTCTGAAAATAGGTAATTTTATGTGGTGTGAAAGTTCACAAAATGAGTTTCTTCCAACTTGCATTATCAGACATGTAAAATATTATTTTGGTAGTTCTTTTGGTAAGGGACCATCTCCATAGAATTGTTACAAATCATGGACAATTTTGTTTTTTAATTTCATTTTTTTCTATATTTTTTTCTATTTTTTCCTAATCAAGGCATCAAAATATTGATTTTCTTGAGATATGGCACTTTTTTAGTTCTTCTATTTAGAGAATTTTTCTTTGATTTTCCTTTGGTGGTTACCTTCATCTTAAAAGCATATACATTGGACATATATTTTGAGTCTAAAAAAAATGTTTTTTTAGTTTTAAAATACTCCAAAAAACTAAATATGAATATAGTGAAAATGCATAGTAGGTGTTTCTTGTAATCACCCTACAACCAATACTATCCATATTTGCAATAGAATCAGTAGGTATTTTATGTTTTCACCCATTTCTATTACTCCCTCCGTTCCAAAATAATATTTCTGTTGGTTTCAATTTTTTGTCCCAAAATAATCTTCTTGTTGCACTTTGTGACCTTAAAAATTGTACTAATTTGGCTTTTAATTTTTATATGGGGCTAGTAAAATAATTATGAGCAATAGTTCTCCCTCCATTCATGCAATCATCATTTGAAAGACAAACAAAATGACTAAGGGTAAATCAACACTTTTGTACTTATTTTTTGCATCTCTTTTAGTGTTGCCCACTTGAAAGATATGAAGCTTTGGGAGGTGGTATAGAGGTCTACACATGTTCTTAGGTCATACTAAATATCCACAAAATGACACCTCACAATCAACAATTAAGTGCCAATGGGTGCTCCTTGAAAATGTCCAAAAATTTCCACTTTTCAATAGTTACTCCAAAATTGCACTTTGAAAAGATTTATGAAATTCAAAGTTTTTAGGATGCTAGGAGTGCACTAAATTATATTTACAACATGAAATGGGTTTTTAAAATGTTATTTTCAGCTTTATCTAAAACATTTTGTCCAATAAGAAGATCAATTTGGGACGAAAAGAGTAGTTGTTAAGGACACTATCTCAACTAACTATATTAAGATTTATTATCAAAAATTCTATTAATAAAAAGTAATGGATATTGCCACCAACCCTTTTCAAAGACCATAGACTTTTAAACCCAAGAAGTTGAACATTGTGGGTATTGCTACTAAATACTAAAATGTGATGGATATTGCTACAAAACATTAAATGTTTTTCAGCCCCTATGGAGGGCTGTGAGTTCTCCTAGGTTCCCAGACTCTAAAAATTGCACTGTAGCAACTACTTGACGTAGTAGAGAGACTGCCACATCATTTTTATATTATAAATTAATTAATAAAATAAAATAAATAAATTCAACTTTTTTTCATTTTTAAAACATTCAGGTGCTAAGGTGCTAAGGTGCTAAATCTAACTAGAATGTACGGTAGTGACAAAGCCACTTACTTCCATAATCAAAGATGAAATATGCAAAACATGGATGAAATGCTATTTATTCATCCAAAAAAGAGTCATATCATCCTAATATTTTGAAGCAATTCATTATTTCATCCAGTAAAAATGGAATAGTATATTTCATATTGATTTAAAACTAGATTTATCTCCAAAAAATCCTATCCCCAAATAATTAAGTGAACATAGGAAAAAATGCATCTCATGAATATAAGGCAAACTAGTTTACGATTGGCAAAATGATTGGTTTACCTTATTGGCATTGTTGATAAATTTTAATTTTTTTTCTACATAAAGACAAATGTCAAAAATGAGGAGAAAAATTGAAATTTTAAAATAATTACAAAGTAGGATTTTGTAATCATTTTTAAAGTGTGTTGCTCAATTGGTCCAAAAGAATCTCTAGACTCTACCCCAAAACCAACAAAAAGTGTAACTATAATGGTTATATAACTCACCTAAAGTAGTCACAATTTTTCCTAACATCATGGCTACAACTTCTTCTTTTTTTAACAAATGAAAGACTCATTGCATTAATACAAACCAATAAAAAAAACAAGCCTGAAGGGCTAGACAATGAAGAAAAAGCAAGCATAGAACCAAAAACAAAGGAACATAAAAAGTTCAATATACACGAAGGTACACTCCTGAAGCCTTGCTCTATTCCAGTAAATCTTGTTGTCACCTTTCTTGCTAGCTAGGACCGATGACTGGAGACAAACATGATCAAATTTGGTAAGAAATTTGTCTGCCAAGTGCGGGTGCTATCGAACAATGCTTTGCGCTTTAATTTGTGCCACCCGCCTTGAGTCTAAAAAAGCCTTCCATAAAGCCTTCTAAATCTTGCCCCTTGGCCAAGCAGAATTAGAAAAGACCTTACTATTACATGAGATCCAAATGATCCACAATGCCTATCCTTGAAGTACAGACCATATAATTTTAATATTGGTGAATCTTTGTGGGAGTGTTTCTCTAAAGATGCATTGTGTTGGCGTGAAGCAAGTGTGGGGTTCCAACATTAGTGGTTCTCTATGTATATGGTGTAAAATCAATTAAGAACACTCCCAAACCTTTTGAGCATGAAGGCATAAATAAAATCTACAGATTGGTGTTTCCTCCAACAATTACACCTTACATCTATGTTTGGTTGATGCAAGCTCTCCAAAAGTGAACCACCAATGCATTGTCTCCTAAAAACCACATAAATGTTGTTTGATTTTGTAATCTTGTTTTATGCCAAAAGTTCCTCCAATTTGGTGAGAAATTTAAAGGAAGATGACTCGTCCATTTAGACGGGATGGAACGCTTGAATTGGCACTGCTTAGAGAGAAGTTGGCGCCCCATGGATTTTGTATAAGATGACAGTGAGTGGCCATTAGTCCACAACCATCGCCCGGGATCAAACACTAGGGATTGAATATCACCTGAGAAGAATAGAATAGGATCTCCCCCACGTCTCTTACAAAATTCCAGGACATGATACCCTCCAAATGAATCCTCAATAAGATACTTCCCTAAGTGAATATAGAATGATGAACAATTGTCTAGATGTTTGACCAACTGTCGTTGTAACCGTGGAGTCTATCAATAGGGATGGAATTTGGATTTGAGAAGGACAAAGTTTGAAGTCTAGATTTATGTTTTTCCAAAGCAAAATGGGAAGCTCATCTTCAATTTGATTGTAAATACACATCTATTGGTCCCATTGAACACTATCATATTGAATAATGAGGAGTATCAGCCATCCATAATCTTATTCCACACACAAGAACCATGAATAACTAAAAGTTTCAACACCATAAGCCATGCCTGTGACGGTAACCAATAAATTTTTTTAAGCTATGGTTTCATCTTATTTATTCTATATCTTAGGAGAATTTTAAGGATGGATATACTTGATTTGATGGCAAAAAGGATCCATTTGGCCATGAGAGCCATAAGTGATACTTCAAGGTCAAGCAGTTTTAAGCCTCTAATTTCTTTAGGTAGACAACAATCGTCCCAATTAATCCTAGTACGCATCATGTGTTTGATCCCGCTCCATAAATAATTACAAAAGCTTCCACGAACAAAGTGGATGGCTTGCAATGAGCCCCCTAGATGGCTATGAAGTAGTAGAGAGTGGAGGGAAGAACCGCGTTGACCACTATCATTCTCCCCACTCGGGAAAGTCGTTGTGTGCTTCAATATGTCAACTTCTTTGTTATCTTCTTTTGCAAGAAGCCATCAATGCATACAATGTCTAAGGTAATACCAAAAGAAGCACCAAATAATTTGAAGATCTAAAAAAGTCACTTCATGTGATGAATTTACACTCAAAAGGTGGAAGTTCTTATTGTATTCACTAGTCACTCTACCACCATCATCCAAGACATTGCCATTGTACAGTCCTTTTTTTAACTTTTTGAAAAAGTGTCTGGATGTTGATAATTTAAAATTTGGTGAAGCATTGTATTCTACTTTCATCCACCTTTTGGACTAAAAAACACTTTTCAATCATATTCATGCACTTTTTATTTAAATTGGATGAATTCATCCGCATTTTTAATAGAAATGAAAAATTTATAGTAAAAAATAAGTACTTTTATCTAGTGAAAAGTAGACATTTGTTTTGAAATGGTGCAATTTGGCCCCATGGTGCCAAAAAAAGGGATGCCATTGTGGCCACTAACTCAACCTAATATACCCCAAATCCATTTATTGAAAAAAGTTTATCATGGACTAATGCAAGACTTTAATGGGTCATTCCTCAATTGTCTATGATGGATCTTTTGCCTATGATGGGTTGGTTTACCTTACATAGATTTTATACTATTACAATCCAACCAACTACAAATTGAGGTTTGTATAAGAAACTCAACTAATTTTGTATAAAAATACCTTGATGATCACCATATAGAGTAAAATATGTAACTTAATAGATGAATATATTATAAGTTGCATAATTAGGACTTTACTTGATTGCTTTACAAGCATTCTAGCAAGATTCATAAAAAGATAATATTACTTTGTAGTTCATGATTTTATTTTATTTCTAGAAATAAAGGAATCATTGACACAATTTTAATGGTTTTAAGGAGTAGAAGCACCCATTATGGACCTTATCTAATATCCACACTAACCACTCTTCATATTAGAATAGATATTTTGCCAAAACACAAATTGTACAAGGATTTTTTTAAATTGATATTTTGGTTTAAAGTTCATTTTTTGGTCACCAAATGATATATGAAATCATTATCTACTTTTAACTTTAATAAATCTTTATTCTATTTGCAATGAATTTTAATTATTATATACCTTTATCCATATTCCAATCATCTTTTGCATAATTGAAATTAGTGGCTATTGTCTCAAACTTAATAGTAGCTAATATAAAAAGATTTATTTTTATTTTTTTATAAATTATATTGGTAGAAGAATTTGTATTGTTTCTATTTGCAAAATGCTTTGGTATAGTATAGTTATAACAAGTTCAATTTGGAAAAATATTGTGATTTCATGTACCAAAAGTTTGGTTGATTTTATAGCAAAATATTTTTTATTAACCAATAATTATTATAACTTCCTCCCAAAACACTTTTATCATTATCATATAAAGATCATAAGACTTCTACTATATGAACTTTGATCAATACCACAGTGGATTTCATATTATTAAACGGAGGCTTCTAATTCTCAAGTTAAATTCAAAACTCCAAAAATCTTAAAATTGTAAATTTTTTATAGTTTATACTTCAACAAACTTACTAAAATTTCAAATAATACAATGTGAAGTTTGTACAAAATTCACATCTAGTGTCTTGTTAAATTCTAGGAGGATGTCTAGGACTAAAAGTTATGGGCATTTTATTGAAGTTTGAAGTTGTGGATCAATAACCACATTTCTAAATATGATTTGATAGGAAAATATTTGTATTCAATAATGTTCTATAATACAATGTACTTTTTTTCTAAAGTTTCAAAATTTTCAAGTGTGTTTTGTATTTGATGTGAATTTCATTCACTTTTTCTTCAAAAGTTCAAGGTAATTTGAAATATTCATAAAAAATCTATGGCATACATTAGATGTATAATTTCATCTCTCCAAATAAAACTAATACAATTCACTCATAAGTATCAGTAAAATAGAAGATACGAAGTGGATTACATAGTCATGGGCTACATCCTTTGAGGATTAAAGTTCACACATATGAACTTCTTATAACAATGATTAAGGGATTCTTCTCAATGGAGATCAATTACATTACTAGAAACAATTACACTCAAGTAGTGTCTACGTGGCCTTGGCATAAATAGGGTCTACATCAATTATAATTTCTAGAAGTTATAACTTAATTGAATTGACTATGCAATCGATGTAATTATTTGTTTTTAGCCATTGATTGCAAAAACCAACCTTGAAAAGGTTTGTGCATCAAGAGTATAGAAAATTTGGAGTTTTGTTAATACATTTTGCCAAATCCATCCAAGTGAAGGGTGCAGATTCGCCAAATTTTTCTTATTACAATAGACTATGAAACACAAACAAAAAAATATAGCTAAAATAGTATAAATTGGAGCCGCATGAGCTGCATGGTTGGAGGGGAAAAAAATTACTCCGTACTTTGCATGCAACTGTCGGTACGAGCATAAGCAGCCGAATCCATCCGTTTTACAGTAAGCTTAGTTAACTTATGTTATATCTCTGTCAGTCCTCGTGAGTCCGCTGACAGAAATCCAGCAGTAAATTCGGGAAGAATCGTTCATGACATTGATTTATTCAGGCCATTCTATACTCTCGTCACTCATCACTCGTCACTGGCCTCACCCTTAGATCGCCATGAGTTTTGTTTTGAATTTGGCTGGAGTTTGCTTGAGTTCGGGGAGAAGTTAATTACAGCGATGGCGACCAAGGAAGTGGTCATGGAAGGAGTGGTGGTATCCGACACCAAGGGCTTGTTAGCGTGGACGACATGGCAGTTGATCGATTTCATCCTCCCCACGGAACAGAATCTGAGGGACTCGAAAATGCATTCTTAGAACACGAATTGTAACGAAAATAAAGCCTTCACCCGTTCGCTTGAAACGTTCTGAAAATCCTCCAGACAATCTTCTTTTTTTTTGCTCCAAAAGAAATAATTAAGTCCTCCCGAAATGTTCTCACATATCCACAAGAAAAGAGAATACGGACAGAAGCTCCCATCATTCTTCAATCTGTCTTCACATGTTGAATGATTCCGTCCCAGCTCTTTCAATACCGCTCTCACAGGATTATGGCCATTTTAACCTCTAAAGGTTCAAGACTTTGTTTCAGAAAACACTTAAATGTGGGTTTGAGCCCTAATGGTGCAATTTCTTTTCTTTTCCTGCTGACGCTCGTCTTTCGTAGCTTTGCACTGATGCATGGGCCTCCCACGCTTTGCCTATGAAGCACTGTTGTGACCGGCATTCACCGCCACCTCATCTTTAATCCCCGAGGTTTGGGCTAACCCCGCCAACGTCTTTGCTTGGCAGCTCGGGAGTTGAAATTCTCCCTCTTTGTACGAGAGTGATATTGATGGAGATCCTTTCCGCTGCCCTTTTTCCGTACATGTCTGAATCCACTTGGGGCACTCTTTAAAAATCAACCAAGAATGCAAAAATGAAAATGAGTCCTGCTTCGGATACCGGACCTTGTACAATTCCACTGAGTTCTGAAGGATTTGTCCAAAGATTTGTCCCCGATTCTTGACAAGTATACACATGTTTGCAGTCGTTGATGAATTTTTCTACTTCATACTTGATTGTACCCCACTTGGTCTCTACAGAACGAGGAGGACTCTCACTAATGCCGCTCGGGCGATTTTCATTGTAATGAACACGGAATCTCTCCCAGAATGATTCTTTCCTTTTGCCCATTCCCTAAGATTGGGTCTTGCGAAATGTGGATCACGCTCAAGCAAACTTAGCACTCCTTGTCGGTGGAAAAGTTCTTTCCCAGCCTTGCAAACGCGGGAAGCTTTTTCTGTTTTGACCATGGTCATGAATCTTGGGCTTGGTGTGCACTATTCCGAATGCAGAACAAAGTGACGAAATGTCGGACGTGTGAACTGACGTACCGGAGGCCGCGAAAATGTCGAGGGTTGTAATAGACAGAGTGGGTCTCATTTTTAATTCGCCCAATAGCAGTTATCCGCGGTACAACCTTTACCGGAACTTCGTAGCGGTCCCATTGGTGACGATCTAAAACTCAATGTGAGTGAAGAAGTGGAGGGTAGAGATTCGAGTATGATAATTGCCATGGCAGCCGCGCCAAACAGCAGACATGGTCTTTGCTACCTACTATGTCATAAAGAGGCGAGGTCAGCAAAGACCTTGCATGCATGCGGCAAGGCGATACCACACATAACCATTTGGGCAAGCCTTTGCACAAAGGTAGGATCACCCAAATCCAAGCATGTTTTCAAAAGCGAGCCTTGGAGGAATCAGAGAAAAAGTAGATGCTCAATGCACTCTCTTCAAGGTGTGACATTGTAAATAAGGCAAACCTTTTCAAAGTTGAATTGGTAGGTTTATGATACACCTCAAGCATCTCATTATGCAAAAGTTATAAGAGGTCAAAGTTGAATTGATAGGTTTTCTTCATAATACAATCAAATATCGTTCTTGGATTTTCCCTCAACTTTGTTGCAAAGTTGTCTTTATGTAATAAAAAAAATTAAAGCATTCTTACACTCAATAGTGCTTGTCAAAGAGATTTATTCAGTTTAAGATGATCCAACCTTAGTAGAAATGTGACCTTGGAGCACCAAGTTACAATCTGAGAGCTTGGTGCTCCTAGGTCACATTTCTACTGGTGTCGGGACAGATTTGATTACTAGTTTGGAATTTGCCGGTTTCTTTTTAGAGCTGCACTGGTGCCAAAATTTTGTTTTGCCAACAGAGTGTCAACGAATATGGGCTTCATCATGTTTAGGGTTGAATGTGTTTCCCACTGTTAGTAACGAACTGTTATTATCGGACGGGGGAGATAACTTCCAGCAGTTACAATTGAGGGTTGAGGTGCAGAATTGGCACGCTCATTGAACAGAACCACCAGGCTCATTGAACCGACTGTCGATGCAGACTCTGTACTTGTTCCCGCTGAAGTCGCTGCGACCCTTGTGAGTGTTCATCACCTCATCGTCTATTGCTGCAGTGCGACGCTTTGGAGTTCCCCTTATTCTCAACAATCAGGAGCACATTTATGAATCTGTCACAATCATGATCTCGAATATGATTTGAGTGACAAACGAGTTGCTTCCTCACGGTAGTGCGTTTCACGCATTGCTGATGAAGGATAATCCTTTATTGTCTGGTCTCGTTGAAGTTTTGTAAACGCAAGTGGGTTTTTACACCCACTAGCAAAAAGCTATTACTATCAATTTTAGGGACAAATTTAAAAAAAATCAAGCTTATATATGAAAATGTAACGCATCTGTAATCACTTGTGCAGCTCGACATGTCGTAACTAGGCCTTCCATAACCAGGATCTTCATTCCAGTTACGTTGAACATGTTACATATTGCAAGAGTTGATGGTGTCGCCCTAATTCCTAGCTATGCAAGCTGTTTCTGCTTGATGAATGGTTGAAAGAATGAATGTACACTACAACCTAGCTCTATGTTACAACAATCTAGCAGCACCGGTGAATCAGATAATACGAGTAGTCTTCAAAATGATAAGGATGAGCACGACTATGATGATGGTGAGCAACAGGATTGCAATGCAGGTCCACTTTCGTTTGCTCAGCTGAAACCGTTTCGCCTGCACCAAGTGCTGGGTGCCTTCCCGCGTGTACGACGCCGCGCGGTTCACATTGGCTTCGATGTCGTTGATCATGTGGCCCTGCGCATCCACCAACACCGACATGTCCATGAAGATGCTGTGAAGCTCCAGCAAGTGCTTCTCAATCTCTTTCACGCCGTCGTGCCGTTCCTGAATCTCCCGGATGGTCTCCAGCACGGGTCCGCGCCCTTGCTCACGAATTGCTTGTTGCATGAACGTCTCGCTCTCGCCCGTGCGGATCATGCTCTCGATCGTTTCTTCGTCGGCTTGCTTTCCGGTGAGATTGTAGTATCTGCAGGGTTAACATCGCAAACCTGATCAGATTACGGAAACACGTACAAACCCTATAATGCCGATTGAAACATCAATTTAGTTGAATTCACGCAATTCCATCGAAAATGGTGCAGTATAACCTCAAGCAAAGAAGGAAATAAAATGACTTAGAGAGTCGATTGAGAGGGGATGGGGTTGGAAATCCAAGCCTAGCAGAGCAGAATGTTGTAGATGAATTGCAATTTTCATATCCATCCGCACAGCAAGCTACTGTAAATGTCAAAATGGCACATGGAATACCGGTAATTTAACAGAATTGACGTCTTGATGCCGAGTTTTAGCTGAGCTGAGAGGAGGATTGGATTCCGTTAGGGGAAAGAAATTAGAAGATCGTTTAGGGTTTGCGAATCTGAGACCAACCTGCGCCCGATAGTGTCCTTGTACTCGACCACCATTCTCCCACGCAATCCCTGGAACTCGTCCATGAGCTCCTTGAGCTTCTTGCGCTGATTCTCCGTCAACAAGACGCGTTGCCGATCCGAGGCCGTCCCGGCGCCACAGCCCGGCACCTTGCGGTGCGCGAGATTGGAATCATCAAGCTCCACCAGCTTCCCCTTGATGAGCCTCGCGGATTTCAACACCGAGGCGATGTCGTCGTCCATCCGCGCGCGTAGCGCTTTCAGTGCGTCCGCTCTCGTAATTCCCTTGCTCTCCTCGTTTGCACTCTTGAGCTTCAGGAGAATCTGCTTCACCTTATTTACCTCCCCTTTCACCACCTCAATCTCCTTGAAAAACTCCGCCATGCTTTCGGAATTCGTCTTCACATTTGTCATCTGCACACTGCTCGGAGACTTCCCGGTCTCCAGGTCGATATCTTCATATGTATCCACGCCGTGCCTCACCCGGTTGGAACTCCTGGCCATCAGGTCGTTCATGGTGACCGGAAGGTGAATTCACAGAGCTTTCGGAAGCTGGACCGATCGACTGTCCAAGTTGCAATTCCTAGGATAAAAGCCCAATTTCCTCCAAGTCTATGTACATTCTCTCAGTATCTTCTCCAAGCTCACACAATTGCAAAACAGAGTAATAGTTCTCCAACTGAAGACGAAGTGGGCGATTGAAGCTCTCTCCTACAATAAATGGTGGTCAAGATATATAGAAACTGTAATTATCCGGGACGCATTTGCCGCGGTACGGTACCGCTGCGGGAGAACACAGATTTTGTGGACTTTGTCCCCTCGCTCGTTGTTGAACTTCGGGAAATTGCAGTTTGTCTGTAGAATCTCGTCAGTCGCAGGTCAGTCGCGCATCATTTGTTGGAGATTCCAAATCCTAGATGGAAACGCGTAAGAGCGTTGCACGTGACCGTGAAGGTCAAGACTCAAGACTATTGTCGGGCGTGGGACCGTGGGTGATGTTTACTGTATACCAGCGGATACCAGTCCAAAGTTTTGACGGGTATCATTGGTCATGTTTACTGTATACCAACCGGATACCAATCCAAAGTTTTGACTGAGTATCATTGAGGAAGAGAAAATTATATTGGTTTTGGGTACTACTTCAATTTAGAGAAGAATAATAAAAATTTCATGTTCCAATCAATGTATTGGTATGAGTTGGGGCTACGAAACATGCATAACAGTTTCGAATAATGGTATTACCTACAGATTAAAAAAATGAAAAAAAATCAAAGCATTAGGCGAATGACAATTGCACAAGACTTGACAATGCTAAGGGAATCCAGGACCAAAAAAAAATTCAAAGAAGGAAACAAAGTGGTTCTTAACCCTTAAACATCAACAAGTTTGGTGTCAAATGGATAACAAGGAATCCTTCTAGTAGGACAGAAATGCAACTATTCATTCTCGGAATTTTGTTGTGAAAAGGGTAGGTCTTCTATAGTAATTTGACTTTCAATGAGTGCTTTTGCTATTTCTTACTCCCTAAAGTTCTTTGACTATGTTTTCACCAAAAACACTCCAAAACTGCCATTTTTAGTACAAGTATCAAATTTTTGAACAAAAACATTTTTGGGCACACATAACCATAGGATCTTGTAGTATGCTGACTTGAAAACATGCGGTAAAATTTTCAGAAATTTTTACCATGTAGATTGCAAGATGTAAGCATTCAAATTCACTAAAATCATTTTTGGGGCCCTACAAAAAATCGGGCAGCTACACTTCACAAGCTCATTTTTCTATGAAAATATGTCTAAAATGGTGGTGCTTCTTTGGATTCTTTTTTCTAGACAAGTTGGCTACATGCTTCAAAAATTTCACATCATTTGGAATTGTACAAGATATAGGAAAAAAATAGTAACTAAAAAGAAGTAGAGAATGATTCAAAATACTAAATTGCTTACAATTTAGTTATGGAGTTGAAAAATGCCAATTCCAGTGGTTGCAATGTTATAATAAACAATCTACATCGTAAGATAGATTTTTTTTCAAAAAACATTGATAAATGAGTAAAATAAAGAACTTCAGAGTTTATTTTAGAGTAGAGATTTTATAACTGCCCGCAAACTAAAAATCCTCATAACTTTTGACTTGTTGGTCAAAATGGAATTATTCAAAGCTTTTCAATTTGCCCAAATTGCCCGATCAGATAAAAAAGTAACATATTAGACCATAAATTTTTACTTATATTTCGAAATGTTGTGAAATTTAGTGCACATGAAAGATATTCCTTATCCTTACCTTCTATTAAAATTTCAGCCTAAAATATGCAAATCTCCAATCACATGTACAATACATACCCAAACTTTCTATGTTGCCAAAAAATGCATGTTGGTCTTTTAGGGATTAAGCCAATAATTCATACGGTAATGAAAAGAAATGATTTCCAAAGTCACCCATTTGTCCTTTAAGGGTCAATCAAATAAAATGCATTTAAAATTGAATTCAAGCTTGACTTTGTCCATTGCATTATTCATAAAAAGAAAATTAAAACAATCTTCAATAGAAGGTACTAAGAGAAATAAACTAAATTCTAACTCTAGGTGCCCAACATGTTAGATTTGAATGCCGTGAAATCTAATATATTAACACCTAAAAAGGTTTTTGACTATGTTTTCACCTAAAGGACTCCAAAATCATTTTTGGACACATGTAATCGTAGGATCTTGTAGTATCCTACTTTGAGGAGATGTGGAAAGAAATTTAGAAATTTCCACCTTGTAGATTGCAAGATATTAGCATTTGAAGTGACAAAAATCATTTTTTTGGCTCTGCAAAAAATTGGGCAGCTGCACTTCACAAGGTCACATTTGTATGAAAAAATGTCCCAAATGGTGGTACTTCTTTGGATTCATTCTTCAAGGCAAATTGGCTACATGCTTAGAAATTTTTAGGTCATCTGAAATTGTACAACATATAGAAAAAATAGTAAGTAGAAAGAAGTAGAGTGATTTAAAATACTAAATTGATAAGAATTCAATTATGGACTAGAAAAATGCCAATCTCAATGGTTGAAATGTTGTAATAAACAATCTCCACCCTTTGATTTTATTTTCTTCAAACATATTGAAAATTGAGTTAAATAAAGGACTTCAAAGTTTATCTTAGAGTAAAGATTCTTTAACTATCTTCTAATAAGAGACAAGCGGCCCCAATCTGAACCCCTTTTCCTCTGAAAAATCAACAGCCATGCAATTCAAAAACAAAACAATAATCCCTAGTGCCGTCCGTTTTGACTTGAAAAAGTCGTTAGTAGAGGTGTTCCATTTGCTTGCCTTTCAAAATTGCAAATGAAGGTCACAGTAATTGTATTGAAACCCACCCATGTTGTGAGGGCATTGCTAGAGAAGACAATCAACAGCCATGACATTGTTTAGATCAAGTGTAGCAATGCGTAGTAGTGTGAAATTATAATTTGTACATGATAATTGAAGTTGATTTTGATATTCTTTATGAAGAGCTTGAAACTTGGCAAATTGTGGTTACCTTGACATAGATGCAAAGTCACTCGATAGTTACCTTGACGGGATGCTTCTTGTTTGGATATCTAGACTCTGTGACTTGTATAATTATACCAACTTATGCAGACTGAGGACTTCACATGCAAAAGTTCTAAGAGCACAACACGAATATCCAAATTGACATAGATTCCATCAAACATTGGTGTTCATCAAACTTTCTGCAAACTACAATCCTTCATAACTTTCATCTCATTAATCAAAATGAAATGATTCAAAGCTTTCCAAATATATATAAATTTAAAAATATAATTCTAAATTTTTATTTCTTAAAAAAATGATCTTTAAAGAGGGTTTTTTGGCTGCCCGGGTTGCCTGTTGAGCAATAAAAACTACATATTATACAATAATTTTTTAATCATGTAGTCAAAAGTTATGAATATTGATGGGCCTTAAAGCTAATTCTTGGGCACATATTGCGTGAAAATTTCAAATAAATAAAATAAAATTTTCATTTGTAGTGAGCTTTTCGAAATTGCTATGTTGCCCTAAAACGCAGTTTAGTGCTTTAGAGGTTAAGTACATAGTGTCATGACCCTTGTCTCGACTCCTACCAAAAAGTTTGTCATGTTTTCATCTTGAATAAATATCATCCAATTATTTCATCTGATGTTTGAGATGAAAACCTAAAGCATGACGAGCATTTTTGTAATTCATCATGCACACATTTTCCCTATCTCTTGCAAACAAAAATATGCATCACAAAAATTGTGATGTTAATGATATTCTTATTGCTTATTAATTTTGCTCATGGTATTGGAATACAATTAAATTTATGAAAACTGAAATCTTTCAAGGTCAGGTGCCAACCATGGTTGGTACTTCTCGAGAGGGTTACTTATTGCTACATCACCGGTTTTGATCACCGCACGGAAAAATTGATACCGGGTGGGACTTGGATTGAGATACCATTATTGAGAACCACTATGATACCCACACTCACACCCAACACTAATCACGCCCAATATTAATCAAGACCACAAAGACTATGTGAAAGTCTAGGGAAGCTTCCTTATGGATGAATGTTGTTGCTTGCAAATGAACAACTGAAAGTTCCAGTACAATATTGCAGTCGGATTGTCATTCACGTGGAATTGCTATGAATTTTGGCCATGGCTGGTGGCACCAAGGTATAGTAGAACCACCCATTGTCGACCACTTAAGCGATTTGTGCATGTTTTGGAGCAATATAAGGTAGCCGACCTCATTCCGACCAAATAAGCAATTACACATATTTGGAGCACAGATTGATTCAGTAGAGAAATTTTTCCATGTACAGAAATAGAGTTTAGAAGGATTGAATATTTTTTCAGGATTTTATTTCTCAAAACATAATTACTGTGAATTTTTTAGTAGAGGATTTTGTTCAACCTATTCTTGTCAGATAGGTCTTCCCATTTCCAACCACAAGTTGATTGCAAAATCAACCAAGACTGCAGCCAATCGTAATGCGCTACAATTGCATTGGAAAATGTGCCATAATTAATCACTGCTTTTCTCCTGCTGATTGAAAAGGGAGTAACCTATATAACAAAAAATAGGTCCTTGGTCGGAATGAGGTCGGCTACCTTAAGGCATGTAAATTTTCTGCCACGTAAGGTAGAAACACCTATACCCAACCAGGGTCCCATACCCAACAGATAGGGCACCAATATTTTGGATCAGGGGAGGGTGTGATTTGTGGTTGTAATGAAGTTCTAAGCAGGGCCACTGAAAGATTTGTGTGTAGTGCTTTGTGAGTGCCAAGTGTGATGATAATGATAATATGTCATCACACATGCATGTGCTTTTTCAATGCAGAAGTAAGCAGGTAGTATGCTCTTCAGAAGCAGAACTGAAAAACTCTAGAGACTGACTATGGGTTCAGCCTACATTTGGACTCCCCAAAATCACAATAATTCTAGTTTTGGAAATAAAATTACTGAAAAATTGCAGTCTTTGTCTTTTCAATCCTTCTACAACGGAAAAATATGCATCCCTTCATATTGCTCACCCTGTGCTTGAAAACAGCTTAGATGATCGGGTATGGGTGTCTCCACCTTAGGAAGATAGAAATCAAGGGGATTGCAATTTTTTCTGTAATTTTATGCCTTGAATTGAAATTACTTTGAATTTTGGAAGTCGTCAGCTAGTCCAAACCTATAGCTGACATATAGAGTCTTCCAATGCCGATCATTCAAGAACTATTTTCTGCTCACTACTTTGGGACATGTGTCATGACTCGATTATTCTTAACTTTGAAAAAGATATAAAAAACATTCAAAGCTTTGGTTGAAAATTTATTGAAGCCTTGGTTGGAAATAGTATGCCCTACGGATTGGGGATGGGTCTTTGGTTGACAATGGGTGGTTCTACCATAGAGTTCAAAACTTGCATATCATTCAATAGTCTCTACAAAGGTTGCCCTTCCCCAACATAACGATGTGGAATATTAGACATTGTTTTATCTCCAATGAAATGATGTATAATATTTCAAATCTCATGGAGGCACAAGGCATTAATTCCTATAGGATTGACATGTTTGGAGGTTTAAAATTGCTTCAAAATACTTGTCCCTAAAGCAAGGTCAAAATTTTTAATCAATAGTTGTTTTGTAACAAATTCAACCATATGATCCTTTAATTAACTTATTCAAGTACATTGTCCCAAATTTTTTAAATGAATAAGAGTAGCCCACAGCAACATGTTGAAACAATAGTATAAAGCAAATCAGTGGAAGACATTCCTCATTATTAGAAGATCAATGGTACAAAACCTTTATAGTGTTGCTTCAATATGTTGTTGTGAGGCTGCTATAACCCCACCAATTGCAAGTACAATGTACTAAATCTTCAAAATGTAAGATTTTCTAGCCTTTCAAAAATGAGAAGTTTTATCTTTCAATATTTTTAGGAAAAAAATTGTATGTCCTATAACTTTTTCATTTAGTTACTATGTTAGAAAATGGGTTGAAAACATATGTAAATAAATTTTACCAATTTTTTTTTCATATTCATCTTAAAAAATGTTGTAAAATAAAAAGTGTTACTGAATGAAAGAAAAAACTAATATACTAATAACTTTAATAAATGATTGAAAATTATTATTTAAATTCAAATATGAAGATGTTCTAATAAATAATTAACATTATTTATTATTATTTATTTGAAAAAAAATTTAAGATTGAGAGCAAAATACGATTTTGTTTTTTCTACCTTCATTGCCTCCAAAATAAAGTTTCTGACATTGAAATTAGAAAAAAGCTTCTAACTTTTGCAATATTTATTCAAATGACATTAATCAGATCTTCAAACGTAGATTATGATGAATAGCATCCATCCTCAAAATTTCGTGCAAAAATTTCAAATAATGAATTTAGTAGAGATAGCCCGAGTTCTCAAAAAAAAAATGTGGGCTCCTTGGTCCTTTAGGTATTAAGTAGGAGAATAGTGAATGCTATATCCAAATAGCAATATCAACACTTTGGTGTTGAATATTCAATTAAAGTATAATAATTCAAATCAGTGTTTCAAAGTATAACTTTAAGAAACTCAACATTAAATTTTGATTTAAAAAAATGTTTAACCCCTAGAGTACCAAAGTCTCTATGAGGGATTATTGGGATTTTGGGTAGGTTTATTTGATTCAGTTTTTGACATGATTTTTTGAAACTCCTTTTAAAGATAAGAAATTATCTTAGCTTCATGGAAATATAACTTTTATTTCAATTGGTGCCTAGGAGCAAAAGTTATGCCACCCTAAATCAAAAAAAAATTCAAAAGGTAGCCCAAACAAAATCACCAAAAAATGAGTTTTTTTAATTTTTTAATTTTTTTCCTCAAATATTATATTTTTGTCTACATCTGAAGCTTTCAATCATTCTATTTGGACTAATGATAATAAATTTATGGACAATTTTTTTTTCCAGGCAATCTAAGCATCTTGTTGAAAAAACTTGTTTTCTTCACTTTAAATGCAAACATCTTGCAATCTATGTTGTCAAAGTTTTTGAAGTTTCTTCCTTGAATTCTTATACTACTATAGTTTAGGATTCTTTGGTTAGATATAGAAAAAAAAATAAGTTTTTTGCTCCTTGCAATAGAAATGGTAGTTTTGAGTGGTCTTTGATGGAAAAAAGGCTTTGGGACTTTAGGGGTTAACAACTATCTCATGTGGTTTCAAACAACATTTATTTTTAGTGTATAGAGATGAGGGGTGAAAGCATGCTAAGGCCTACCACTTTTAATGTCACAATGTCACATTTGAGGAACAAATTTATTTTAAGTGTACATAAATGAGGAGAATTACATGCATAAATTTGGTGTGATGATTGACATTACAAATGTATTCTAGGGTCCAAGCCCATTTTTCAATTTGTATTCAATATCTAGTTTTATTCACTAATATACATGTTTTAGTTTTTCTTTTCTTTTCTTACTTTATATATAAGTTTTAATATTTGAATTGGTTGGAAGAAGAAACTAGCAAGATTTTACAAGTGGGCCTAATTTTCTTATTATTTAATTCCTTCTACAAGATATATTGTGGAATTAAACAATAAAATGAGTTAAACAATATAATAAATAAAAACAAACAAAATTCTCAAAAAATTAACTTCAAGACAAATTAAACAATATAAAAATTTGGCCCACCTGTAGAATCTTTTTAACTTTCTTCACCAAGAATCAAAAGTGTTAAAAACTTTATTTACATTTTTTTATTGAATGTGCCAAAACAAGTAGACTGTAGCATGCTTTTCCCCTCAGAAGACACTTTCTTTGTACAAATAGGGTGGTTGGAGGTAAAACAACCCATGCAATAGGGATTAAATGACTTTGGTATTTGGCTTCAAAAATTATTAAGATTTTTGAAGGATGTTGTGTTCTTATATACAAACGCATACTCCACTATGTTTCGAGGGCAATTGTTGTGCAAGAATTGTTTTGGAAGCCAAGACCACATATGTTTGAGGTGGGATTTTTATAGAAAAAGCACTTACAAGTGTGGCACACGGTTGCTCAATCAAAATTGGATTTTATAAATATAAGCTCCATTGAGAAATTTGTGAATATAGACGGGTGCTTGACTGTCTCTATGAAGTTTGTATAGTCTATATTTGTGTCTCTGTCTTTTGAACGCATAGTGAGGACAAGGACATTTTGAATTAATTTTCATACCCCTCCCCGGAAAAAAAAAACACCTCTTACAAAAATTAACACCCCCACCATACAAAGACTAAAACAAATACAAATACAGATTCAGATACGGAGACAAATACGAAGATTAGTATTGAAAATTTTGAATTGAAAGATGAGTTTCAAATGCGTTTCAATTCACATATCAACAATGTATTAGCACGTAAAAAATTGTGTTCACATGCTCATAACTACAAAAAAAATTGTGTTCACATGCTCACAACTAGAGTTAGAAACTATTATGATTGTCACGGTCACCGTACACAACAGGAATGAACATGGCATCATCTATAGTGTCTACTGCAATCTGAGCAGTGGTTTCAACTACTTGTGCTGGAGGTACCGCACCATCTTGAGTATCATCAAGCACAACAACATCGTCATCATGTTGTTGTGCATCACCTAAAGTGGTACCTTTTACAAATGCAATGTGTGAATTAAAAAAAGTAACCATACGTTTTTGTGCATTTATAATACAAAAAAGTGTTAAAAAAAACGACATGAATACTTGGAACCACATAATCACATTGAGCCCCTTCTCGAGCTTCATCTAAGGCTGATGCTAGTCTCTGTCACCCCAAGTCTACAAGGCATGATCCGGGACTTGTGTGCTTGTGGGTGCTAGATTATCCACCCTTGGTAATAAAGCGAACACCGACTAGATTTTATGCCTTTATCCACCTTTTTAATATATGGGGGTGTTGTGAGCGCGGTCTACTGTGCCTTTCAAGCAATGGATCTTTTTTGCTAACGGTTCCTAAGTGTCGTGGATGGCAACAAAAATAACTAGAAATGCATGTGGTAACTCACAGGCTAACTGCAATGATCCGGGTGACAGTGAAATTCTAACTCCATAACTATCTATTTTATGTCTAGGGTTGACTGGATAGTTGGCATCATTTCTAACGTCCCTAATGACGTAAAGGGGGAGCCCTTATGTTCCTTCCATGAACCCCTAAGACTATCTTTGTGTTTTGACACTTCTCATGAGAGTTCTACTTCAAAGACAAATCCTAAAACTCAACTTTTACTCTAATTCTCAACCTCTAAATGTAACTCTAGATTTTTACTCCTAATATTAACTCTAGATTTTATTTTCAAAATTTAACTCTATCTTTTGATTTTTAACCCTAGGTTTTACTTCTAGAACTAACTCTACAGTTTAATTTCTAAGTTTTATCCTATTGTAACTATTCTTCTTTGGATTGACTTTAAATTCTACTTCCTAAATTTTACTCTAAATTCTTTACCTTTAATTTCTACTTTCTAATCGGATTTTTGACTCCTAATTAACTCTAAACTTTTATTCTTATCCTACCCCAAGAATTGATTTGAGAATTTAACCCCCCGAGTTAACCTTCCAAATTAATTCTATTTTTTATTCTTCCCAATTAACTTTAGATTTCGACCTTAGGATTTTAACTTTTACAATTAAATTGTAAATTGACTCTAGTTCTGACCGCTAATTAACCCCTAAGTTTAATCCTAAATTTCTCTTTCTACCCTAAATCCCTAAGTTCCGTCCATGGTTCCTTCTGGATGAGATTTTAAATCCAATTCCTCCGTCCTACCCCCTACTACTTAACTTATCCTAACGCGGTCAATTTAGAGCCAAATCCTAAGTGTAATATGTTTTCGGAAACCTTTATCCCTAATTTATAAACTTTTGAATCTAAACTTCTAATTTGTATTAACCCCAGCTCGCTAATCGCGCTTAGAGGGCTAATTAAAGAATCCAACGCTAATTAGGAAAAAACCACCAAAGATTAATTCAGAAACTCACCTCTTCACTGCCGATTTCAGAAATAACTTCGTCCACGTCCGCGTACACATCCTCATGCTCCATGGTGGTCTTTTGGTCTTGTTTGAATTTTTCCCAAGCTCACCGCTTATTTTTAGAAAGTTAGTACACCCGTGCGATCTAAACTTCTTCTTTCCCTTCCTCTCTTTTTACACTAGTACTATTCCACCTAAGCTTTTATGGACGTCTTACAACTATAGACTCAAACCCCAAGGAGGTTTTAATGTCTCTCCTACCCTCTTACACGACCTTGCTTTTGTGTCATCCTAATCCGCCTTCTAATGGTCACTACGGATTCTCGAGATTTCCCTCCTAAGCCTATTTAGCCTAAGCCTAGGTCACTAAATATCGTCTCTCTCACCTCTTCTCCTATTTCATCCTATTTTCCTCTAATCCTCCTCCATTCTTGTTGGTTTCAATTTGGTGTAGAGAGAGAGGTGGTACGTGAGTGTTGTATGCAGATTTTTCAAGACATTTGGACGTGTGGCTTCTTTTCTTCCCCCTCCAGGTATTTTACGGTCGTGTTTTCCCAAGATAAACCTTGACCCCTAGTTTTTAGATTTTTGAACCCAACCCAAAAGGAAACCAAACAAAAAAATGAAGACCCCAACTCCCCTGGATTCTCAACTCTCCAAGGACCCCGACTCCCGGACTCCCTGCACTCCCTAGACCCCGACTCTCAAGCTACGATCTGACTGGACCCTACGACCCTAGCTGCGATCTGGCTGGACCCCGACTCCCCAATGATTGATCCTGAGCTGCAATCCCTCAGCTGGACCCTGACTGGACCCAACCCAACTCCCTAACTGAACTGAACCCAACTCCCTAATTGGATTGGGGGGGTCTGGTTGGTTTTTTTTTGTAGTTCTTCTTCTTCTACAATTTGGAATCCTTGGGTTTGGGCTTGGGACTGGACTAGGGAAATCTTCTACCTTAGGATACAAAAAAAAAACGGATGTATAAACTTGGATAGGCTAGGTCGCTAAAGGTTGAAGGACAATAAAAAAAACCCGGATGTATAACTCGGTTGAAACAACTTGCTAAAACTAATTGTCTTGGAAGCTAAACTTTGAACTTTTCCAAGAAGGTCTTGAAAACTAGACTTTGAGACTAAGGATTATAGAGGTTCAAAACTTCGCTGTAAAGTTGGATTTAACACCAACTTCAGGACTTGCGACACTCTAGTTTTTCAAAGCTCTGCCATCTGGGACTATTTTAACACACACTGTAGGACTTGACGTGGGTCACTAGTTCAAGGCTTCGCTGTCCCGAGGGGGGGTCCCCACAACAAGGGGGATATTAGAAGAGGATGGGAATATGTCAGTAAAGATAATCAGCACGATAGGACACTTAGAGACACACAACTTCACATGCTAAAGGCCCCCCAAAGCAGCATCGCCAAGGTACGGTGGTGGGTTGCTCTAGGGTTAGTGCAAGACCCAAAGACTCTTAAAACTTCACACGTTAGATCACCAAATGCACAAGAGAGAGAGAGGACTCTCCATTTACAACAAGGTACCAAAAACTACACCAAAGAGTACACAAAGCAAGGTAGAAGGACCCCCAAGGACCTTCAAAGCTTGAGAGTAAACAACAATGGAGCCAAAAGTGCTCTGAAAACACCGTAGAGGTTTTTGGCTTCAAACGCCAAAATATCCAAAATAACTTGGACCCCCACGGACCCAAAACAAGAATTGGAGGTGTTCTAGAGAGAAAAATGGGGACCTTAAATAGGTTTCCAAGGGCCCACCCCTCCCTCTAGAGTTCTAAGGTAACCTTATCAACTTGGATTTTCATCCTCATCTTCAAAGATTTTCATCCTAATCCCTAAAAATTTACTTCTACCATCTACGTTGGACCAACATCCTAAATTTTGGAGATTAACTCCAATCGTCAAACGGATTGCGCCGTTGGCTCCAGATTGATGTGTTTAATCCAAGACCACCCTACCCCCTATATTGAGGCCAAAAAACCATTGTAGGCTAGTTTAGTTTAAAAACCAAATCGTGGTAAAATCCTAGATCTTGGGGGTCTCCTATTTTGAGAAGTGTGAATAGCCTAGGGTCTCTGGTAGGTGCGAGAGAGTCGGAAAGGACTCTTGGTTGACTTCGTTTCGCCATCGTATGGTCCCAGAATGCCGGTCAACGTGGCGGGGACCCCGCCACGTGATTAATTCCCGAGGAATCTCGCCGGTTCGGGTAGTTGCCGCTATCGGAATGTCATGAAACTTCACGGAGTGCATTATTAACATAAAATAAGCTAGTCTAATTTTTAGTGAGATTTTATTGTAACCTGGGTAATTTCCATGAAATTCCCGTTGGAGGTTAAAAGGGTTGATCACTTAGAAAAAGGTTCTTTTGTAAGTCGGAAGATGTCGAGAATTTTCACGTGACCTCTCAGGGAGTCGCATGAAAGACGTGTAGGTGCATTTCCGTACTTGGCACGATTGGTCAGTGGAGATGAAATTGGCCATCTCTTTGAATTCGGGACGGTGCAGGAATCTTTTGCAAATAGAAGAATCTTGGCGAATCAATTTTGTCGTTGGACTCTTGGCATGGTATTTATCCTAGAACACCATCCGTGGGCTGTAGATTCCTCCACGGCCTGGTCTTGCGTCAGTGGCTCCTGCATGCTAACAATCGGGGTTTTGGGAATTCGTTGATTTGATGGGGAATTCTAAACCTAACTCTAGGACCCGACCTAGTAGCCTCGCTGTGGATCCCTCGAACCGATTCAACCATAAATTGCCATATTCATGGTGGGATTTAGCCCTTTTGGGGCTATATGACTCAAATCCTCCAAATCTAACCGTTTCGTTAATTCTACCTTGTTTTTAGGCCATGTTTGGGGGGATTCTAAGTCTAAATTCAAATCTAGACCAATACTATAATGGGCATGACACAACCCTATTTTGGTTCTATACTCTTTTTATGACTTTTTGTATACTTTTATCAACTTTAAATTGCAAATTTCCAAAAAAATAATTCTACAAGTCCCAAGTGACAAATTGGGAGCTTCCAATGCTCAAAAAAAATTTGAGTCACATCATCCATGTTTACAATGTCAGGTTGCATCATACATTTCCACAATGCTGCAGCCTTTGTATATTCCATGCCGCTTTGGCAAACATGTAAGATCCATGAAGCCGAAGGAATATACTGATCGGACTGTAGCATGGGCAACAAAGTGCCGGGAAGTGTACTTCCCAATCGTTTTTTCATTTTATATCTACAGAAAGTAGCGGTCCTCTCAATCAGATTCTTATGGGTCAAAATGATCCGGTTCTTGGCAAACGGAGTACCATGTTTCACATACTCCTCAACGCCTTCTTCAATTTGCTCAGGGATCACGTTCCGATGGATACACTCAAAGTGATCTTCGCCTCAATCTTTGATGCAATACCCCAACATGCCAGTGAACGTGTGCAAACCGGTATTGCGGAGCATTTTACTGAGAATGTGATGCCCCACTGGAGCTATTGTAGGTTTATCCCATCCAAGAAAAGTCTTGATCCTTTTGCTGACCACAGCTGCCGAGGGTGCCATTATTCAGCATACCTTTGTAAATGCAGTTTTGAAAGAGCTCCACCTCTTTCAATGGAACATAGTCTACTAATGCATTCAGTTTCAAGAAATTCTTCCATTTCTTTTAAGGAAGTAGGGTCAATGTCAGAGCTCCCCACGGAAATGGTGACACTCAGATCAAGTTGTTTGGGTGGTACCGGAGTTTTGCGTGAAGCTTTTTTAAGAACCTCTTTCTTCACTGTTGTTTGCTTCTTGGTAGTGTTTAGTACAGCAATAGGACCTTCTGGTCCTTGCGAAACTCCTGTGTTTTCCATTGCCTCGTGTATCCCTCTACGGGCTGCTGCTTTAATTATCTACGACATGGGCGGTTCCATAACTGAATGAAGAAGACATAATTAAGACAAATTAGATTTAAAGGAGTATACCATTACAAAAATCAAGGATGGATCAATACATAAAGAAACCAATAAATGGTTTCATGTGTGCTACACAGCACCCTATTGCTAATCCTAAAGAGTAGAAGAATTGAGCACCTACACCTTCATAGCTCCCTAAAGCTACCTCTAAAGACCAAGACCTAAAGCTAACCCTAAGCACTTGAAAATGAGCTATGTCTAGCACCTGGACTTTAGCATTTCTAAGACTATTTGACCTCAAGTTAACCCTAAGCATCTCGAAATCAGCCCCTTGGAACACCTGCACAACAACATTGCAATGAAAAAATGAAACTTGGAAGCCTTACCTCAGGGCACGACGCGTTGCATACCACCTCGCACTTCGGAACACGACGTAGTGGAGCACGACACACTAGAGGCAATGAAAACAAAAATGTGAGTAGAACAAAACGAAAATTTATTAAAAATCTGAAACAAGCATCCCTTGATACAAAACAAGCATCCATTGTTACAAATGTTTTAGTTAGCCATACAAACCAATTTGCGTGGGCAATGAATTCTTCCACAAAGACTAATTCTGCTGTGTAAAATTCCACGTAATGAAAAGCGTAATGAGGATTAAATCTTCAGTGTAGAACATCTTCAGGGACTAGTCCCTCAACTTGAAGCTCAATAAAGCTAAAGATGACAAGCTCATACCTGAAAAACTAGCTCGAACAAAGCGCTAAATATTGCCACAGCTTTCACGACAGATCTCCAGGCTTTAGTCTACTCTACCAAATAAATTCCAAGGACATCTCGATACCTATAGAAAAACAACAACTTTTCTTCAATGTGGACAATTACAAGGACCCTGTAATGCACACTAGGAATTGAAGATAGTGAAATAAATCCCTAAAAGCGCAAGAAGTCCAAATTGGGATTCATGTTTTCTGGCAATTTTTGGGACCTCACTCCTAGTACTAGAAATGAAAAAACTTGCACAAGAATATAAACCGATAGGTTGAAAACTGGCATAGAACATCAGATCAATGGCCATGGCCAAGAAGTTGCTACTGCAACATGCTGGTCTAAACTGTTATGCATAGTGCTTAATTAGCAAATCTCAATCACAGAGTGATTACGAGAGCGCATCAATCTTCAGGGCCTTTGATCAACATATATACCTCATAAATTTGATGGAATTGCATATTTTGATTGGACAGAAGGAAAGATGGATGCACTTCGAGAAATCTCCTTCAAATACAGGAAAATATCCAATACGGAAATTAGACCACACCTACAAGCAAAACATCCAGCACAGCAACATCCAACAAATTACCTCAGTACCTCAAAGACAAAAACCCTCACGCACTCATCGGAGGAGAACCCTCATGCCATCGCCAAAAAACTGTGCAACTTCCTTCCAAATCTCACGCCAGCTCTTGTACGCCAACTCCTCCCAAATCTCACGCCAAACTCACAGGAAACCTCACAAGAAGCTCAAAGGAAGAACATCGAACAGAGGGGTGGAGCAACGGGACCCTAGCTTGGACGGTTAGGATCGCTCTACATCAACGGCAACTCATTAGCTAAAATCCCTAAATCGGAAGGCTATTGAAATTTTTGTGGGGGTGGAGGGCATTTTTTCTTGATAAATCGGATGGTTGCTATTTTTTCATGGTGGTGGGGGGGTAGCCATTTTTTCATGGCAGGTGGTTCCTATCTTTTCAAAGGATAGTAGAGACCAGTTTGAAAAAGACAGGTGCGTTAGGTGAAGAAGTTCACATGCGTGGTCCTTGGCTTCTACACCAATTTTCAGGTAAGTATGCACTGGAAGCACTTATTGCCAAGCAACATGACTCTAAGTTAGAACGTAAGCTATGGTTCTTGCATGCTTGATTTTGTTTGTGCTTATGACCATTACTAAGAGAATTGGATGAATGAAACACGAGGTGAAACACCAATAGTCGAACACTTTTTTGCCAATGTGATCACACAGAGACGGAGAATTTTTGTGCAAAAAGTTGTGGGAAGTGTCACTGTTGAAGATTTCTTGTGAATAAGTGTTTCAAACATGAATGAGCAAGAAAGGATCAAGCACTATGATATATATTTTTTTTAATTCCTGATTTTTGGAGGGAGGGGGGGAGAGAAGATAGAAAAACAAATAAGCTGTCTGAAAATATAATTTTTATTTCAATCAGAGCCTCGAAACAATTGTTATGGCACAAAAAGTCGTTTTTTTAATTCAGCAGGTAGAATAAATCCTTAAAAAAACCTTAAAAGTAAAAAAATTTAAAACTTGTTTTGTATATATTATATTTTTATGTACATGAGAAGCTTTGATTCACTCCATTTGAATTTGTTATTCGAAAAGTTATGGACAATCTTGTTTTTTGGTCAATCAGAGCATCTTCTTGAAAAAATAACTTATAGGATTCATTTTTTACCTCAATTTTCACAATTAAAAAAAAAAAAAGTTCCATGAGGTTAAGATCTCTTGATAGAACAATCTTGTTGTTGAGATTAGTATATTTCAATTCCATCTTAGAGCTATTAACAACTTAGATTTTTCTTCGATCTTGAACCCACTTCTATTTAACAATCTTTTAATGAGTGAAAACTAAGCGTGTTTTTTGGAAAAAAAATTCTTAGATTTTCAACTCAATTTTTTTATCATATAAAATTAGAAGTTCAAAATCAGTAGAGCAAAAAGTATAAGTTATTAAGGTTCAAAGCCATTAAATGTAGTTGAGCAAGATGTTTCTTTCATTTTAACCCTAGATTGCCCAAGGCTAGAAGGCTTCACGAACACGATGGATGAAGTAGCCTGATGAAAATCCGTCACTGTGCAGAAGTTGGTTGGAATGGTTGAGATCCACTGTTCAAAATTGTGACGAGGTCAGAGGCGGTTCTAACTTGAACAAAAATTGTCAACATCGATGGTTAGATCGTAAGATTGCTTCAGTTAATGAACAACAAACTACCTTCCAAACAACGCTTTTTTCTAGTAGAGTTGGTTGACTCACGCTCACATAATATTGTGCCTAGCTCAAAACAGAAAGGAAATTTGCAGCATTCACAAAGACCCCACAAGCGATACGCAACGGAAGAAATCGGTGAATTTTTCCAAAAAATGCGAAAATGACAAGATATTGAACTTGGGCAATTCAGTGAAGCGGTGGGCTAGTGACCGGTTTCGACCGAATGGCTTCAAGGTTGACTACAGCCTACTGCCGGTCACGGCTCCTCTCCCAACTGTAGGAACGCATTTCTTACGGTGCAAAATGGCATGCACGCCATGCATCAGAAATCACGGCAAGGGCTTCGAGTGACGCCTCCCTCGCATTGAGAATCACATGGGACGGAGGTGGGCACAACAACAACTTCAAAACTTCTGGACATAGGAAACTGCAAACTGTGATTTCAAACCAAAAAAAGAAAAGTAGGGGTGGCTAGTCTGGCCCGGTTGATTACAAAATGTCTAAAGGCGGAAGTCAATAAAGCTGAACAGCTCTTTCCTCTTTCCTAGAAACTACCATTGGGAAATGCAACTACATCTAAGGAAACTAAACTTTGTCACCCACCCTCAAACCCAGTTGGATCACCCATCGCGATCACCGTGCAAAACGGAAACGGAATGTATTACACACACGGAACCCTACGGGTCTGTCTTGTGTACGCGTCCAACGGTCTTCAACTGGCTCTAGGCGGTCAGTTCTGGGTCTTCCAGGCTAACTGCCAAGTCCCTAGTTTCCCTCCTATACAATCTGACGTCCCTAGAAATGCATGAGGTGTCACACAAAAGTTGCAATTGGATGCTCCTAAACCACACAGACACCTTTCATTTATTCTGAAAACTAGCATGCGGATCCATCCACATCCTGGCTTGCTGGGACCCATTTTTCAATTCTGGGGGGACAGAATCCGTCCACTTAGGTGGTCTAGGGTTAAACACATATATCTTGCAATCTACACGGTCAAAATTTGTGAAATTTCTTCCACACATTTTTATATTGGTCTAGTACAAGTTCCTATAGTTAGATATGCAAAAAAAAAATTGGAATTATTTTGCTCTTTGCTATTGAAATGGCAATTTTGAATGGATTTTTTTATGGAAACTGAGAGGCCTTGGACTTTAGGGATTAAAAAAATTCACTTTGGCACAAAAGCTTCTCATCGTTGCGCAAAAATATGTGTATGGTGTTTAAGTGTTGTAGCTTGTGTTAGAAATCGGTATTGTGCTGATGGAGCTTTCAAGGTTTGCAATTTAATGTTGGAACTGTGGTGCTTATAGTAATTTGAATTATTCTTGATATTGTTGTAGAGAAAGTTGTGGCTCTTATTTTGTGTGCTTTTGTATTTATGGACAACAAAAGCATGGAGGACAAAACATGGAGAATATATTACGGAAAATCCTCATAGTAGCTACTTAATCTCGAGAGGACCATTGTTCCTTCACTCCTTCAGGGGACAAATTGGATTTTGGGCAACTACCTACAGTCTTGATTTTTGTCATGATTTTTTGAAATTTTTATTGGAAATAGATAAACTGATTATCTTTGTGAGAATATAATTTTTTTTTTAACTAGGGCTTGGGAACAATAGTTATGCCCAAATAAGCTCTGAATAGGGAAGATTGGGCAACAAATTTATCTTTTGTAATTTAAAATTTTTGAATTTTTTTTCTCATAGAAAATATTTTGTCTACATGGAAACCTTTGATTCATTTCATTTGAATAAGTGGTGTGAAAGTTATGGACAATCTTATTTTTTAGGCAATTTATGCATCTTCTTGAAATAATAACTTATAAGATTCAATTCTAAATGCAATTTTTATAATTTTTCAAAAAAAAGTTCCACGTGGTTTAGTTTGCTTGCTAAAACAATCTCACCATTGGAATTAGTGTGTTTTAATTCCATCTAGGGCTTTCTACTACCAAACTACACCAAGAATAATAATTTGGCTAAAAAATGGCTAAAAACTTGGATTGAATTGCCTAAAAACTTCAATTAAAAAAATATTGGATGAAACTGCCAAACTGTAGATGAAAACCAAATTATAGACATGTGTATGTGCTAATGTGATATTTTCTATCAAATATATGGATGAATGTTTAAATTTGGAGCATTATTATAACATTTTATATTGCCACTTTGGCACTTCTTAAAAAATGAAAAAAAATCCTAATTCCATCTTAGAAATATTAATGATTTAGATCTTCCTTCTATCTTGTACCTACTTTTACTTAAAAATTATTTTAAAAATGAAAAATAATGAAAACTAGGTGTTTTTAGGATTTTATCTTTTTTCCTAGACTCTCCACTCAATTCTCCACCATAAGGATTTAAACCTCCAATCTTTGTAGTGCAAACATTTTTAATTAAGCACGTTCAAAGTCAAATATTCTAGTCCCACAATGTAAAAAAAATACTTGTTTTTTACACTTTAAATGCAGATATCTTACAATCTGTGCAATCAAAAATTTTGAAATTTATTCTACATATTCTCATACTAGTTAGTTGTATATATATAAAAAGAATAATTAAAAAAATTTACAATAGAAATGACAGTTTTGAGTGTGTTTTGGCCAAAAAAAAGCCTTCATCCTTTAGGGGTTAACCAACAGGATGCCAAGCAGCCTCAAGGTGTGCTACTTGGTTGCAAATTTTTCTTAAACAGCTATACAAGAGCTTCAAAAATTTGTCAACAACAGTTCATCCATACTTCTTGGACAAAGTGAAAACAACGTGATGAAATCTCAGCCAAGTGCAATGCATAAATCCTTACAAATAACAGTAAACATTGCAAAAATTTGCACACCAAGACTCATAGAAAAATCTGCACTAATCGATAGAGGAACGCCAACTCACCATTTGAAAGCAAGCAGACAATATGCAACTTCGGCATTCTCCATGCTTGCTCCAAGCACAAAATCAAGCACATGGTGAGTAGATTTAATTGACATCGTTGAATTCATGTTCCGGTTCTTGCCATTGATAAATAAATTTCTCAGAATTGCCGTTCATTCACTGCCTCAGGCAGTCAAGGAATACGTTAAGCACTATGAGGCTCGAGCCTTAAACAAAAAATCCCAAATTAGAGGGCATCATGCACTCGTAATAGTGTCGAGCACCTGTGATAGTGCCGGGCACTATTACAAGTGCTTGACACTTTAATTTGAGGAGGCCCACGTGCTTAACGTAGTGGGAGGCCTCCCCCCGAAGGCCTCCCGTGATGTGAGAGCCCCGACCTTCAGCCTTGGGCTCCCGCCCTCGCCTTCAAGCCAGGGCCCTCACATCGCGGGAGGCCTTCAGGGGGAGGCCTCCCACTATACAAAATACAACAAGTGAAGGTGTATACATGGACCACTTGCACAAGCACAAAATCTTATAAAATTCTTTGAGTCCATGCTTAAGTATTGTATAACTCATAATTCCAAAATCCCCCATCTTCACTCATTGAATCCACAACTACAGCAAACGTAAGCCAAGGTTGGCTCTTGCATCATTTAGGAGTTGACATTTCTTTGTTAATTTGTTTGGCTGGTCCAAGATTTTGCAAAAATAATCGAGCACACCATAAATGTAGTACCATGATCCCAATACTAAAGCTTATTTTAATTCTCCATGTGGATGTTTTTTGTGGATGAGGTCTCCAAAGAGGAAAAAAATAGCCTCTTTGAAGGGCTAAGATAGAAGCACCAATTCTCAACCACACCTAGTCCCAAACTTGTAGGATGCGCTATTTCCCAACTTAGTCTGGAACTGAAACTTGGAATGTTTTTGTTTTTTCCTTTTCAAGGTTGGAACTAATATGGTTGTGACACATGTCCCGAAGTACACTAAAATTGATAAATAGTGTTGGATGATAATTAGTGTTGTTCCCTATTTTTTACCCCCAACACTATTTTTCAACTTATGTGTAAATAGTGTAGGGGCACTTAACTCCCGTTGTCAAACTCTAACCCTTTCTTGAGAAACTCTAACATTATATGTTTTTTAGGGGGTCTGGAGGGTTGTTTTGGGCCTGTTCCCGGCGTTGTTCCCCCAGCAGTAAAAGAACGGTTGCTGTCAGAAATTTAAAAATAAATAAATAAATAAAAAACTTAAAATGAAAAAAAAGATGAACAAAAAATAAATTTGTTTTTTTGAAAAAAAAAAAATTTTATATGATGTGGCAATCCCTCTACCACGTCACGCAACTGCTGCGACGCAATTCCAGAGTCTGAAAACCTAGGGAACTCGCAGCCCTCCACATGGGCTGAAAAACATGTAATGTTTCCACCTCCCGCCGTCAAAATTGTTATTATAGAGCTAAAATAGTGTTAGAATGGGTAAATAATGTTCTAACACTAACCTTGCAAATCACAATTAGTGTTATTGTTGACAATTAGTGTAGCCAACACTATTTACCAATTTTAGTGTAGTGAACAAGAAAATAGGAAGTAGTGGGTGGGAAAGTAGTTCTTGAATAATTGGAATTGGAAGACTCCAAACATTGGCTATGGGTCATGAGTACTTTTAGGCTCCCAAAATTCACAGTAATTTCAATTTTGGGAATAAAACTTTGAATAGTTTAGAAAACCTATATTTCCTATCTTTCTACATGACAAAAATTTCCATCACCTCATACTCACCATCTGCTCAAAAATGGCTTAAATGATCAACTACTGGTGCTTCTACCTTACTGAATGTTATGAATGCTGTTTGGCTGTATGAATTCAGTTTCGGTATGTTGACTTCAATTCCACTTGCAGCTGCTAACAAAATGGTTTCCTTAGCCTTAGTGAAATAATGAGCTTGCAATTGGAGGCGCTCTTTAAGAATTCAGCTACCTGCAGTATAATTAGGTTAGTGAGATAATGGGCTTTCAAAGTTGCAACTAATTCATTAATCTTTTACTCCTGCAATGAATCTCCGTTCATTTGTGTCAAACAAAACCAAAAAAAGTTGCAATTAAGTTAAGCCCCTGCCGGGTGCTGCGTGACCTGTCACTTTTCTTTTTTTTCCTTTGAAATGAAACGTTTCTTTGTCATGTGCATAGACCAACCACATGTATGTGTATGTTCATAGAACTTTCCATTGTTGTCCATTATAAAACAATGACTTTTCAACTCAACTCCAACCTTTTCAACTCCAATTCCACTCTAGAGTTGTCAAAATGCCAATCTTTTACATTAATCACTACGTTAAAATAAAAGAAGGCACGATCGGGCCCGACAATAGGGTGCGCAATTTGGTTGGGGTGATTTTGGGCATAAAATATACATATAGAAACTCTCATAGTGCATGGTGTTGGGACTATGTATGACAAGAAGCTTATGCATTTAGAGAGGTATAATAATGGTCATCTAACTAATGTCAGCTTTAACTATACTACTTTTCATAAAAAGTGCTTGAAATTGAACCCGCCTACTAATTGCATAAGTGACAGTTATACACTAAGAGAAGATGCACTAAGAGAGGTTCTACCTATACAACTTATTTCAACAATGTTAAGCATTTCAACACATGTTTGATTGAGAGATAGAAAGGGGGATAATTTTTTCAAATCATGGAATAGAAATAATGAAGATTGCATTATTTTTTGCTAATTTTCTATCAAATTTGGAACTAATAGAAATTAAAGAAGTATAGATAATAGTCTAATTTGTTCTCAATCTATTGATAAACATATTTCTAAGAAGCACAAAACTAAAAACTAGTCTTAGCAACTTCATTAGGTGTCAATGTTTTATTCATCACACAATAATGAAGGCCCTAGTCGGCATCATATTCCCCTAATTCATGAAAATAGGTCCCCCTATCTTGCGCAAATGGGATCTTGGTCGGAAACAAGTCATACACCTTATATATCTTAGAGGCACTCTTCTAGAATGATCCAACAACCATCTAGGTTAGTCAAACATTGAGCTGTCACTATGCTAGACAATTGAAAGAGGAACTTCTATTGCACTCCTCTTGTTAAAGTGAAGGCACCCATGATTACTGATTGGTAGCCCATCAATAATCAATAGGGTGTTGTATTTCCAACCAAGGCTGGACATATTTCCATTTTTTCCTTGGAATGCGTGTTTTCCTCCTTTTTCAAGGTTTGGAGTACTTTGGACCAATAAATTTATGACACATAAGTGAGCAAGAAAATAGGAAGCAATGAGCAAGAAAGTAGTTCTTGAATGATTGAAATTGGAAGAGTCTAGACATTGGCTAGATAAAATTTCCAAAATTCATAGTAATTTCAATTCAAGAGATAAAAATTTCCAATTTTTTTGCAATCCCCTTCATTTGTGTCAGTGCACCTTTGAAAATATTTCTTTGCCTTGCACTACCCTAGATCATGTCCAGAATTGCTTACTTGATTGCTTATGGGTGCCTTCACCTTAGTAACTTACAGATTTAATGAAGCTGCCCACTTTGGATGCTCACTAAAAGCTAATAAGCCTACATGACGGCCACAGAATCCGACATGACAAGAGAAGGTACTCTGTTCAGTTGTATTCAAGAGGAATTAGATACTGTAATGGTGCTTTTGCATTTGCTGTTCCGGAAGACCATTGTTTTAAAAAGATAAAAGATAAGGTGGTCAAAGACCGGCAACTCTCAGAGAAGGAGTCCCTGTCAGTGCACTGGTGGAGCTGCGAGGCAGACGCCCTTAGTTTAGTCGATAGGAAAGAGCGCGCACTGTTCAGACAAGTCGTGCTTCGCAACTTCATGACAACGAGACTAGCAAAGGTGTGTTCGCACTTGCAACTTACTGTTACGTGAGGAGTGGACCCCTACGTAGTTGGTCGGCACTGACGAGGGTCTTTGCGGACGGGGACTTGCAGTTCTCTCCGGAAGAGACACAACCGCTTCTTCTTTCCCTGACGTGGATATGGTGTCGACGCTTGGTTAGCACTAGTATTCGTTGTGACTGCCTGTGGACAAGCAAAAACATGTATGTTCGTCGAAACGAGGGAGGACCGAGCGGGCGGCGTACAACTGCGGCAGCGACAGGATTGTGCGGCCTGAGGGATCACTGAACCACGTGCACTAGCGTCGTCAGAGAATTTGCTCCTGCGTCATCGCCAATTTCGTGAGTGCATCATCAGCGGCTTTCATCTGTTGTGGCAATTAGGTTCGTTATCGTCGCGTACTGATCCATGAAGAAGCGTAGTGTATACTTGAAAACTGATAATGGTGCATCCGTTGTTGTTTATCTGCTGCATTTTCCATCACAAAAATTTTGTTGACAAAAGACCGACTAGGTCATGAAAAACAACACAAAGATCGCAATCGGAAGAACGTCTGGTTGTACAGAATTGAAAGTATTGTACTTAATTCTCTCACTCAAGCGCATGAATGGACCTCCTCAGCCTCACGATAGTTGCTGCACGAAGGAAATCTCTGGATGCAAGTAACTTGTAGAACGCGTGAGCTCGAAGGTTGCCGATGAAATTAATTTCTTGGATGCACTCAAATTCCGTGCATGTCCTGCATGGCATGGGCATCCGCAGTTGACCTTCATGACGCGGAATATTTTATATCTAAGACGCCGCCCTCATCATAATCAAAGTTTCATTTTACCTTAAACTAGGACCGTTGTTTCCATCCTGAAATCAATGAGTTTGCCGCTTTTTAAGCTCCTTTAATGCCAATACCTAACACGTTACTTAAATTAAGCAACAACCGTCGGGTAGTTGCAGGACCGCTCCTAAAGACTGCCACCTACGCTTCCAGCACGGCTCGGTATTCACAAAAGAGCGCAGGTGTGACAACGCGCCATAGGTCTTCCGTTACAACCCTTGGTAAGACCCCCGGTAGCAACAAGTGCGAAAGGAACATGGGGCTGTGTCATTTCGTTATGAATTCTTCTTACAAGAAAATAGTGACTTACGTATGGCCCTTCGTAACTGGCGTCTTGCCTCAAAAATCTCCAATATAATGTAAATGCGTTTCTTTGATATGTAACATGGCATGTACTGAGGTGCACAACTTTAATTCGAAGGAAAATAAAACGTTTGGTCCAAGTCTGACCCTTACCACATGGGGTAGCCACCATCACTCAAAATGTCAAGTAACCGCTTACAAATACTTCAATTTTCTCAATACTCATACCATGGTTGGCACTGAAAAAATTCAAGAAATCTTGAAATCTCTCTCAACATTTCCTAAACTTAAAATGTATTTACATCCCATAACGTGGTTCCGTGAACTGTTTGACGGTCAGAAGCACACACTGACAGTCTCTAAAAAAAGTGATGAAAAGCTCTCTCTGCTTGTGAACTAGCTAGACACGAATCAGTTCAGCTGTTCGGAAATTTGAAGTCGGGACCTGGAGTGGATAATTTGGCACGCCACTCAAAGCGATATAAACTAGCACTGGTTTAGGCTCTACCCGGAAGCTCTAGAAACTCCGGTTGGTTTAGATTTACGTTTCAGGTCGTGCACCCTGAAGAGTGTGAAGTCATGGATTTCCGCCAACATAACCTAATTGACATTGCAACGACTAATCAATTTATGATTATTCTATTTGGAACTCAAGCTCTTGGAATGCTCATGGTGCAAAGATATCGCTTCAACATATCCGGAGGCAATGAAGTACGTGACGTTGTATTTCTCACAGATACGCGCAACAATCGGTTGCAGTTGCGGGAGGTGACAGTGATTCACCGTAGGAAACAAATGGTGAATAACTTGATAAGTCAAGCCCCCACTAAACAGATGGATCCACTTGCTGCCCACCCCGAAGTCCTGCGCCGTAATCACCTGGTGCTTGTACCAATCTGAGTCTTCGATGTACATCGTATGCGGAAGCAGATGGTTGATCTGCGTGTTCATCATGAATAGAATGGAAAATATCGCATAAGGCACGAGGGCAAATGCATAGCTCTTGCTGGAAGACTCCAGCCAAAGGAAAGGCCACGCGTGAATGACAACGATCGTCACAAGGCGTCCGACGATGTGTACAATCCGACGCAGTTCTGAAATGTCCATCATGGGCACAACATCGTTGTACAAACTGCTCTGTAGCATCCAGAGATCCGCCGTGGTGGCCATACCGATCTGCACAGCCAAGCTCCACCGAAGCAGTGTGTACACCCAGAAGCTTTGCAACTGGTGCAGGGGTACCCATTTCACGTCGCGATGCTCCCGCTTCATCCAATCATGGTGGTGCACGTCGGGATCGCGGTCACCGAGGTTCGGGTAGCTGTGGTGACCTATGTTGTGTTGATGGTACCAAACGAACGGTGAAGAAAAGAAAGGGAAAAAGTAAGGAACAGTGGCATTGATACGCCAATTGGAGGTGAGCGCAAAATGGGTTCCATCGTGAAAGGTGTTCGCAAAGGTGATCCAAGACATGATCGAAAATGGCACCAGGAATCGCCAGTCGCCGCGAAAGAAACCCGGAAATGTGGCGATGAAGAGCGCGACAATGATCGCGATTTCTGCCCATCGGACTGGGGTTGCTTTCGTGGCTTCGCAAAGCGACACATTCCGCCGATTAGCTTCCCCTTGAAAATACTCCTTCACCTGAAATTTCAAAGCCTCCCCGAAAGCACTCGGCCATTTAAACTCGTGCTCCGTGATGCCATGTTGCTGCTCCAGTGTCTGAAAATGCTCGCTGTCGGAAGCGAGGATTTCATACTTGGCAAGAATGGCGTTCAAGACCGCACGAGAGGTGAACGGGTGGTGACTCTCGAACAACACCGTCGCGTCGCGGCCGCGAGCTAAGCTGAGCGCCACCGGCCCGCCCGGATGATGTTTCTCGAATTCCGTCAAGTCATACCACTTGCCATGGATCTTCGTCAAAAACTTGCTTGGTTTCGGTGCAGTAAATAAGCGCCTCTGCCTGCCAAAAATTCCTGGCTTCAAGGATTGATTTGCCTCAGCACTTGCTGCCGCCTTAGTATTCTCCATCAGCATTGGTACCTCCATCGAAGAGGTGACTGTTGGTCCGGTCGAGCTCAGTTCGCGTTAGACCTCAATCTTCCTCGCACAAACTCCTTGATAAAACTTCACCTCTACAGTGCAAGTTCGAAACCAACAAAACTGCAGCAGCAGAAACCAAAATACAAGCAGCAATGCTGTGAAGACCGACTTAAAACCATGGCGGCCTAATGTAAACTTCTTGGATCTCAGCGCAGATCTTTCCACCTAAACTAATAAGAGTCTTATTTCACTTGTTTAAAATAGATAAATAAAAAACGAACAAGAGTCAACAACGCAGTTATGAGCGTTGTAACCAGAAGAATTTAATGTACTGGACCGAACTCACAAAGGATTTTGTAAATTCGTTTTAGTACAAATGGCAGACATCATCAAATCCTCAGATCCTCTGCTGAAAAGGTCAAAGTACCACGAGATTTTGATGAAAAAGTAAAATATCTCCTTCAAAAGATCAGATTTTTAAAATCAATCCAGAAAGTAAGTGCACCGTTGTTATCCTCCCAAAGTCCAAATTGGAATAAATAATTTAATTTTAGGATTTTTTAAATTAATGAATTAGAATAGAACCTAGACGCGATAAAGCTTCATTTCCCCTAATAGTATTAGTTTGGCTCAAATTTTAAAAAGAGGTCGTTTCCATGGTCAAAACTCAAATCGGTGGCAAGAGTTAGACACTTGTACATACACTCTAAAAAGGCATCTTTTGTGATTCATTTTCTGAGCATCTTTTTTGACAAAAGAAAATCACTATTACCACCACCATTTGTTGCAAATACCTTAAATAAATTCTCATAAATAAAAATTTGCATAATATTTCAATCTTCAATCTTACAGTGATCATTTGAAATGATCCAAGTACCACTTTGTAGCACCTTTGGGTAATATTTAACCCCTATAGTCCCATTGTCCCCTCAAGGGACAAAATGGATTTTGGGCCCGTCCCTATGGTCTATATGTTTGTCTTGATGTTCTGATTTTTTTTTGTCAAGATCAAAGAAAACATTAGATTTCAGAAAATATAATTTTTATTTCAATTGGAGTCCGGGAGCAAAAGTTATGGCACAAAAAGCCTTTTTTTTAGTTTGGTGGGCAAAAAAAAAAACTTCAAAAAATCTTAAAGTAAATTTTTTTAATTTATTTTTATTTTTATTGATTATTTTTTTATGTACATGGGAAGCTCTGATTTATTCCATTTTGATTTGTTATGTGAAAGTTAGAGACAATTTTTGTTTTTTGGGCAATTAAAGCATCTTTATGAAAAAATAACTTGTAGGATTCATATCTGGCCTCAATTTTCACAATTTCTTAAAAAGAAAAGTTTTACAAGGTCAAGATCTTTTGCTAGAAAAATGTCATTGTTGAAATAAGTGTATTTCAATTCCATCTTAGAAGTATTAATAGTCTAGATTTTCCTTCAATTATGAACCTACTTCTACCTAATAATTTTTCAATGAGTGAAAACTAAGTGTGTGTTTTTTTATTTATTTTTCTAAACTCTCAATTCAATTTTTTAATCATATAAAATTAGAAGTTCAAAATTAGTAGAGCAAAAATTATAAGTTATGAAGGTTTTAAGCCATTAAATGTAGTTGAGCAAGGTAAAAAAAACTTGTTTCCATCACTTTAAACGCAAATATCTTGCAATCTGTACGGACAAAGTTTGTGAAATTTCTTCCACGTATTTTTACACTAGTCTAGTACAAGATCCTACAACTAGATTGCAAAAAAAATATTTTAAATTTATTTTTGCTCTTTGCTATAGAATGACAGTTTTGAGTAGTTTTTGATGGAAAAGAGGCCTTGGGACTTAGGGGTTAAGTGACTTTGTTATGTCTTCAAATTAGTCCACAGTGTTGAAACAAACCTTTGATTTTGAGAATCAGGTACAAAATTGAGGTTTTTTTTCTCTAAACCAAATTATGCCTCTAGCCATTTAAATTACGATATGACTTGACATAGGGTAATTGTACATTACAATACACAAAGTCCCATCTTTGGACTAAGGTGTATAGAATGCTTGATTTGCACTAGTTTTGCATGAAAATTGGACTCAATACTACACTAGCATATTTATCCCTTTTTCCACAAACAATTCATAACCTTCAAGAAAAATTCAAGAAAAAATCCACTCACATAGTTTGTATAAAATAAAAACTGAAAAATATAAAATTGAAAAAATATAATTTTTTAAAACCTTAAAATTTAATCCTAAAATTTGATTTTGAACCTTAAAGTTGAATATAAAAATTTAAGAAAAACTAAACTAAATTGGTTTGAATTTGAAAATGTAATTAATTAAATTATAAATATCTACATTAAAAAATTATAAATTATCTCAATAATTCTCAATGAAATATCTAAATTTAGTATACATGATGCCTTGTGATGATGCACTTTGTCTAGATGTAAATTTTCTGATTTCAAGTACTTGAAGAATAAGTGTGTATTTTTTTGGGGGGGGAGAGAAATAGCCTAGATAGCCTTTTTCTTCTAAAATTGTCCTCTACCCCAAGTTCAATGTGTATTTATTGTGGATATTTTTAAGTTTCTCTCAAAACACTGCATTTTAGTGTATCATGATAAAAAAATCCATGTATACCATAGTTTGCAAACAACCCATGTTGAATAATATTTTTGTACTCCTTCTAATTTCCATACATTTGTGGGATGGAATTATTAAA
Source organism: Antitrichia curtipendula (assembly GCA_951230915.1). Taxonomy (NCBI): domain Eukaryota; kingdom Viridiplantae; phylum Streptophyta; class Bryopsida; order Hypnales; family Leucodontaceae; genus Antitrichia; species Antitrichia curtipendula. The sequence goes on from OX579635.1 coordinate 3,512,186, forward strand.
ACCTATTGAAGTGATCAAATATAATTTGAAGTTAATTTTCTTAAGTATGTATCATTGCCACCATCCATGTTGGATGATTGCAATAAAAAATTGTATTATTTTTTTTTATCACATTTTAAGTGCCAAAGTGTCTTTAATCACAAGTTTGAGAATAATGATCCAATGTAGTTGAAATTCACACTAACAATGGACATGACTATTTTATTAATTAAAAATAATCTCAATCTTTCATTATTTTCTAAAATTAATTTGATAAAAAATATTAATTTAAAAATTTGATTTGATATATTTTTGAATTAGGGTTTGGCAAGGGGATTGTTGGATCTATTTGTACTTTCAAGTTAGGCTACGCAAGTGTGTGTTTCTAAGGATGTGAAAGATAATTTTAGAAAGTCATATTGCAAAAAACTCAACAAGGTAGAAAGTAGTGGATAGACTAGATTTTTCATCATAATCACCACCAATTTAGATTCAAGCAGTATGATGTGAGTGTTTATTTATCCACTCTTGGAAAATACGCGAGCACAACCAGGTTCTAGGGGGAGCTTTAATTTTTATCCTATGGGGTGCCTAACGTCGGTCCATTGTGCCTTCCAAGCAATGGATCTTTTGCTAAATACTCTACTTATCCTAATTTTGCCAGAGGAATTACAGGATTGATAACCATCCCTAGGTCACTAGCACAACTGTGAACACTACGGTGATCCGACTTGGGAATTCTAAAGCTTTAATCTAACTAGCCTAGGTTGGACATTGCATCATGCCAATCTTGAAAACCTAAGGCTTGCCTCCTCTGGACCTCCTTAACCTAACTTGGATTGGTCTAAATCTTTCCCAAGAGATTCTACACTTAATTTGGACCTTGGTCTATGTGGCCAGCTCTAGTATAGCCTCTATTCTTATCTAAGGGGGGAGGCTGAATTAGTCTGTGCTACTTGCTATTGTGGGGGACGGTCTATTTTTATCTTGTAGTGCCTACTCTACCCTATCCGGAACCCTAAGTGGTTTTGGATTCGGACTTCCCTACAAGGAGCTAGCTACGGATGAAGTTTGGCCGCTAGACAATACTCCAAACTTCATCCGCTAATTTCTATCAATTTGGAAGTTTGAAATTTACTTCTAAGGGTCTCCTAGGGTTCTAAGTCCCTATTACTACCACCTACTTGAGTCCTCCCTCGATTGGTCACTTCTTCTAATTTTTCATCCAATTTCGGGTCTAACCTTCATCCACTCCTATCTTCTTTGTCACAACTCTGATTTCTATGTATCTTATGTTTTCGGAAACCTCTAGACATGTACTATATGGTTCTATGCTCAAATTTGTTCTGACTCTTGGTGACCCTAGCTCTCGGCCCTAATCCTACCTTGCTAATTAGAATGCGGAAAATGAAAAATAAAGGAGTTAATGTCATACCTCAAACCATCCTCCCCGAGCCGGGTGGGGTTGTGCCCCTAAGCTCCCCATCCCAGGGTCCCCCCTAGTCATGGAATGTCCAATTACGCCTTTGGATTCCTTTGTAAGGGACTTCAATTTATAATTTTGGGGCCCCCTTGGTCCCTTTTCCCCCAAGTGTAATCACTCTTTTCCTTGGTTTCCTCCTTTCTTTTACCTTGGCACTATTCCAACCATATTTTGATGGTGGTCTTACAACTTATCCCCTTGTATTCTGAGAGGATTGGTAGTACTTCCTATCTTCTTACGTATTTAACACCATATTCATTAAAATGGGAGTTTTCCATTGAAATGAGAGGTTATTTAAAAAAAAATCAACTAAAGGTTTTATGTCAATTCAGCTAAAATTGAAAGGTTTTCTGTTAATTTAACTCAGTTTGAGTTAAATTAATAGAAAATCTTTCAGATTTGACCTAATATTGAAAGTTTTTTTGTGAATTTAACTCGAATCGAGTTAAATTGACAGAAAATCTTTCAATATTAGGTCTAATTTGAAAGGTTTTATATCAATTCAGATCAAAACTCTCATTTTAATGGAAACTGATGTTTTAGATCGAGATCATCATGATTATTTTGAGAGGTCTTCAATCTCTCATTTTAATGAATATGGTATTATTTTTACTTTGTGTCATTTTAATCTCTCCCTTGATGGTCCCTAATGGATTTCCTAGATTTTTGTCATAGATGGTGCTAATCGTACTCCTAGGTTACTATTGATCATCTCTCTCCTTTCCTCTCCTATTTCTATCCTTCCTCTCTAACCTTCCCTCATTGTTCTTGGCTTCCAATGGCGAGTTGTGTGAGGTTGTGTGTAGGGTGATGCGTGAAATTGCTACTTCTCTTTCTCCCCTCCTCCCTTTTTGAGTTAATTTCTAATTCTAGGCTTTGATTATGGGACTATGATTTTCTGACTATCCTAAGGTGTTGTAGTTAGTTTGATTCTTGTTAGTAAAAAAAATCAGAAAAAAGGGAGGGGAATTGGGACCCCGTAGGTTATCATCCCATAGGCATGGAAGTCCAGCCGAAATATGAGAGAACCAAACTGTGCGTTGTGCATGGCTAGGTGCCCCAGGCCCTAGCTAGGTGTCGGTGCCCGACTAGGTGCTGTTGTGTCCGGTTGGATGCCGTGGATGCTCGGTTAGGTGCTGCTGGTGCCCTGATCGATTGCCGCAAGCCCTGGCTGGTGTCTAGCTGGATGTTGTTGGTGCCCGGTCGAGGTGCTAGTGCCCTGGTTGGGTGCCGCAGGCCCTGGCTGGTGTTATTGGTGCCCGGTGGGTGTTAACTAGTGCCCAGTCTAGGGTGCCGGTTGGCTACCTTGGGCTGGGGTGTCAGTTGGTGTCTTGGGCCTTTTGGGGGGTTCCCGTAAGGGAGCCCTCCTAACAAATATAAATTGGATTGTTGGTTTGTTTGTTTATTTTTCTAGGAAAACTAGTGCTAGGATCGAAGCTTTGCCTTCCATGGGGGTTAGGCCCGAAGGCTGTAGCGGGGGCTAGGGTGAACTAAAGGCTACTGTCTATCATGACCTCTTGTGACCCACTAGCCTCTTGGATACTAAACTCTAATTCTCTCCAAGAAGGTCTTGGAAACTAAACTCTGAAACTAGGTACATGGAGGTTTCCAAGCCCCGTTACAAAGTCGGGTTTAACACCAACTTTAGGACTTGGACACTAATCCTAGAGCCAAAGCTTCGCCGTCTAGGGGCATTTAGCACACACTGTAGTACTTTGACCGTACTCCTAAGTTTAAAGCTCCGCCTTTCGGAGGAAGGTGTATACTACAAGGGAAACTTTGGAAGGAGTAAGTAAAACTTTGAGAGGTAACACACATTTAAAGGAAGTCAAAGCTTCGCCGTCTAAGAGGGGCCCACTTCAACCAAGATGCACATTAGGGAAAGGTAAGTTGGGGAGAACCACACATAAGTTAGAACAAATGAGGGAATACCATGATCACACACTAAAGGCCCCCTAGAGCAGCATCGTCAAGGTACGGTGGGGGGTGACTCTAGGATTAATACAATGCCACAAAATCTCAAAGGTACCACGTGGTACACAAGTGCACAAGGACGCAATGACACACAATAGTTGACAAGACCTTTACCAAGAGTTTCACCAAAGCTTACAAAGGTTCACAAGACAAGAAGAAGGACCCCTAAGGACCTTCAAAAGCTAGAAATAAAACAACAATGGGAGCCAAAAGTGCTCTAAAAACACCGTAGAATTTTTTGGCTTCAAATGCCAAAATACCCAAGATAACTTGGACCCAAAACAAGTAATGGGGGTGATTTTAGAGAGGAAAGTGGGGCCCTAATATAGGTTTCCAAAGGCCCACTCCCCCCCCCCCCTAATTTCCTACTAGTAACCTTACCGATTCAGATCTTCATCCTTATTCTCCAAGATTTTCATCTAAATCCATAAATTTTGACTATCTACCACCTACGCTGGACAAACACTCTAACTTTTGGAGATTAACTCCAAATTGCAAACGGATAGCGCCAATGGCTCCAGAAGGCCATTTTTAGTCCATTGATCCTCCTACCCCCTACTCCGGTGCGAAAAGTTCACCGCCACATAGCCCCAACTTTTGTTTAATTAAGTAGTAAAAATCTAACTCTTGGCGGTTGACTCCTATGACAAAAGTAACTACACATGGTTGTCCGGAAGGCTCGAGGGAGTGGGAAAAGACCCTCTGTCAACTTCGTTTTGACTTCGTGTGCCCCCGAGACGCCGGTCAACTTCACGCAAATTCCCTCACGTTGTAATTTTGGAGGCATCTTGCCGGTTTGGGTTCCTCCCGCTATCAGAATGTCTTGAAACTTGTCGGGGCGCGTTATTAACACAAAAGAAGCTATACAAATTTTTAGTGAGATTTTACCATGCCTGAGGTAATTATTAGAAATTTCCCATCAAGTTTTGAGGCGGTTGACCGTCCGGAAGGAATATTCTTGCAATCCAGAGAATTCCGAAACTTCTTGGGGAACCTCTCATGGAGTTTCCCTAGAGATGTGTCAGCTCATGTCTTTTACTAGCACATTTTTCAGGGGGGGGCCAAACCTTGGCTCCTCGTATTTATCAACAGTCAAGGAATCTTTCATATGTGGGGGAATCTTGGCGAATGGGTTTCGCTTCTGACTTCCTGACATGTTTCCAAACCAAGATCACAATCCGGTAGCCATAGATTCCATTGCTAGTCCGTGTTGAGGGAGTGACGCCTACATGCTAACAATTGGGGTTTCTACTATTCATCGCTAGAATGGGGAACTGAAACCTATCTTCGGAAATCTGTCTACGAACTTCCATGGACTTCCCTTAGACCAATTTGGCTACTACAGTCACGTGTCACGTGGATTTAGGCTATTTTGGGTAAGAACCTTCATACCTAGCAATTCCTACTAATTTCGCGGATCTAACCTATGTACAAGTGGAATTTGAAATTATTCTAGGAAAAATACTCTATTATAGACCAAATGCTATATTGGTATGTGACATATCTATTTTGGTTCTATACTCTTTTTTGAGCTTTTTGTATGATTTTGTTAGTTTAATCTAATATTAATGGAAAAAAAAGGAATGTGAGTCCCAAGTGACAAATAGGGGCTCACACATGACCTCTCTACATGAAATAATAGCTTTATCAGGAACCAAGTCTTTAGTAGACTCATTAAACTATTTGCAAAAGATAATTTCTTGTCATTTGCCAAACATTTGCACAAGTAGCTAAAACAAGTGTGTGCACATGTGAATGTAGGTAAGTTTCAAAGTATTTTTAATTGAAGGTCAAACTCACCATTATTAGGTTTGTGTAAAAAAGAAATGATAGATTGAAGATTGTATACAAAATTGTATGCATATACAAGAATTATTCGAAGTCATTCCAAGAATGATAAAGGAATGATTATTTAATATTAATTTAAAAACTGTTACTAGGATTGAGGTCTCGGGGAGGTCACTTAGAGTGTCCATTAGAAACCACGTGCGATCAAAACTTTGGACCCCCTATTTACTTTTTGAATTTTAAATAAAACAAAATTAAAAAAATATGAATAGATTTTCCTACTTTAAAAGTTTATCTTTTGAATTATTGATATTTTTATTTGTTAATGATAATTAGTTACAAATTTTTGAAGTAAAAAGATACATTGTAGAACTGAAAAATAACTTTCACACCCTTATATTATATAAGAAAAAATTGTCTAAAAAATAAACAAAAAATTCTGGAAAATAACTCTCTATTGAAAGCTCATTTTGAATTGAATATTGATTCAATGGTCATCTAAATGTGTTCTCTATAATTATTTGAGTTGAAAAAGATGCCATTTTAGCCCATTTTCAACCTCTTCTAGAAATCATTTCATATTTTATTTGAGTTGGAAAATTTGGCAATAGAAACCTATAGTCATTATTAAACAATGCTCAAAATTTTAGGTTGAAATTATAGTTTATTAGAAACCACTTGTTCGCACGTGGTTTGTTGTAGTAGAGCTAAGTGACCTCCCCGAGATTGAGGTTTAATGTTAGTTAGTAAAATCTTTAAACCAAAATTTAGTGTTAGCAAGAATAATTAAGTATTCTAATTTTAAGTGTCAACAATACTACTGATGATACCAACACTAAATGTCAAGGACTGTAATTTGAGGATTGTTATCATATTTGATATCTTTGCATTTAAAATCAGTGAAAAAATTATTCATTCACAACAAAAAAACCTATAATCATGTATGTGTGGATTAATTTTGAATAGAAAAAAAAATTTAAGAACTAAAATAGTGCTTTAGAAAACAGATGTGCATCTTCACATATTGTTCTTTAAAAAATGGAAGTAAAAATCTAGAATAAGCTTTGCTTATATAAAATAATCACAATAAATAATAACAAAATGTGATTAAACTTATAAAAATTTAAGAAATATATATAGTAATTAATCAAAAATATAATTAATGAAACTTCATATTTATAAACAAGTCAAAATGAACAACTTGGCATATTTAGATGTAATATAGTCACCTAGTCAAGCACATCTTGTCTTGAAAATATCTTGCAACATTTTTTTGAAGATGTGGAAGTAATTGATGTAGTATATTCCAAGAGCCATCAACACATACTGCTATGCCATAATGTATCATGACTTCTTAGCTTAATCCTTAAAGTCTCATTGTATCCTCTGGGGACAAAATGGATTTTGGGCAGGCTTCTATGGTCTCAATATTTGTTGTGATTTTTTGAGTTTTTTTGTGAAGATAGAAAAACACATGAGATTTTTTTAAATATGATTTTTATTTCAATCGAAGCCCAGGAGCAAAAGTTACGGCACAAAAAGCCCTATTTTAGTTTGGTAGGTAGAAAAAAACCTTTAGAAAAAATTTAAATAAGAAAATTAAAATTTTTTTTTTGTGCATATTATTTTTTTGTGTATATGGAAATTTTTTATTCATTCCATTTTGATTTGTTATGTGAAAGTTATGGACAATCTTGTTTTTCGGGTAATCAAAGCATTTTCTTGAAAAAATAGCTTGTAGGATTCATTTTTTACCTCAATTTTCACAATTTCTTAAAAAAAAAGTTCCACAAGGTTAAGATTTTTTATTATAATAATCTCACCATTTACATTAGTATATTGTAATTCCATCTTAGAGCTATTAACAATTTAGATTTTCCTTGAATCTTGAACCCACTTAACAATTTTTTAATGCATGAAAACTAAGTGTGATTTTTTTGAATTTTTTTTCTAAACTCTCAACTCAATTTTTTAATGATATAAAAGTTAAAAATTAAAAAACAATAGAGTAAAAAATTTAAATTAAGAAGGTTCAAAGCCAAAAAATTGTAGTTGAGCAACATGCAAAAAACTTGTTTTCTTCACTTTAAATGCAAATATCTTGCAATCTTCATGGTCAAAGTTTGTGAAATTTCTTCCACACATTCTTGTACTAGTCTAGTACAAGATCCTATGGTTATTTATGCACAAATCAACAACATTAAAATTATTTTTTTGCACTTTGTTATAGAAATGGTAGTTTTGAGTGGTTTTTGATGGAAAAGAGGCCTTTGAACTTTAGGGATTAAGACATATTGTTGCAATTCACTTCTCTATTGACATCTTCAATACTATCACCAACCAACTAAAGAAAAAATATTTTACCATCATTGGTAAAGTTGTCAAATCTTTGGCCATCTCCACAAGCAATATTTTGCTAGATATTGGTTCTAGTCAATTTTTTTCCTCAACACTTGGTCCAAACATCATTTATCTAAAGATGACAAAGATACCTGTCGTACGCCTAATCTAGGTGTAAGCACCTCTAACACATAATTGTGGTTAGATGACACAAATATTGTCTCAAGAGACTCTACTATGTTGCTGTGAGTTTAAGTTATCCGGATTATCCCAAAACACCCAAGTGAGACACAAATCCTCTTGCCCCACTTTCCGGAACCAACTATTTTCCGAATTCTGATTCGGATCCGTCCTCTTCCGGAATCCGTTTTTACTACTTTTTCGGTTTGTTATGCCCATGTTTTACTTTTGTTCTTTAAAGGGGCGGGACTTTACCACTTATGAATTGTACTTCTCTAACTTCTCTAAAACAACCAAAACAACCAACAAATCTCAATGTTGCGACGAAGCAAGTTTTCGTCTCTTCATGACTTTCCGGATGGCCTATCCGGGAAGCAGGTCACACAGAATCCGGTTACTCCTCTTTACTACAATGACAGATACATACTATCCGGATTCAACAGAGGGAATCTACTAAGAACTAGACTAATACTGTAATTGGCAGATCTTCCGGTAAGTGGGTTTTTTCCCCCTGATGGTTGCCTAACTCCGCACGGGACCACTCTCAGTCCCAAAACCTCATCTACACCACTCTCAGTTCCAAAACCTCACCTGCACCACTCCAATCGGATTACCGTTCTAGTAGTTTAAAGACTCTAATGCACAAATCCTCCAGATCAGACCTAACTCCGTCACAAATCCTCCCTCACATTCTAATCCCAAATAGTACGAATTCGGATTCCTCCTTCCCGGTTCCTCTTTACACCTCACCACTCAAACAAACATATAATTGACTCCGTACAACACTTGGAGCCGAAAGTCCATTCGATGGCTCAAATTAAAGAAAGGAAATTAAATACACAAGGATGGAATGGAATGGGCAACAGACCTGCCCACCCTTAAAAACTAAAACAAAAAGGCAAAAGAAGCATCCGCAACCTAGGCAAGCAACCATTGATGCATCCGAGATATCCGGAATGCCAATGCCAGTTATCTCTAAGAATTCGGAAACGGGCCCACATCCGGAAAATCCGTTCTGAAAAAGAAAGCAAAAATAACAAACTACCTACTAACTTCCTATCTACCTCCACGGCGTGTCTTCTTTGAACTGCTGCCACCTTGATTCGTAGCTCCCATCGGGCTCGGCTTTAGGGAAGTCAATTGGATCGCCGCTCAGGTCTGAATCTTCCTTGGAACTGGTGGGAGGTCCTCATTCGTTTCCATCTCTTATACGGATCCGGAATTGAATTCCTCCTTTTCCGACTCCACGAACTCGTTGACTTCCTCCATTGAATTTAGGTCGATAAGTGCCTCACTCGGCTTTGGTGCCTCTTGCTCCGGTGTTTCATCCGTCTGCATATGAGCGAAGTCCCCTAGATTGGTCCGGGCTGGATTCGCCATCGTCCCCAATTGCTCGAGGAGGTTGCTCAGAACGGTCGACTTGGTCGGATCCACTAACTCAGGCGTCCTAACCTGGGTCTAGTTTGAGGTTTCCGGCTGAACTGGAAGGCTCTGCTCCTGAGCTGGAACTTGTACTAGGGTCTAATTTTGCTACGTCAGCCACCCCTGAGGACCTTCACATGGCTTTATTAGAGACCCAAGCCCCTCCGGTTGTGAACGGATCGAACTGGCCCCCATCAGTTTGAACGGAGTCTGCAAGTATGGGTTGGAGGACAGATCCGGATCCGAAAATGTGGAAAAATCCATCCCCCAGTCCGGATCAACTCGTGCCACCAATGACTGCATCTCCTTCAACACCCTCTCCATGTGAGCTTGAAAGTCCATGAGGATCATTACTACCTTTGATCCGGTTATGTGCCTATCCGCTACCAGCTGCATGTCATAGAGGCTCACCTTGTTCACCAACTCGTCCGGTTGGGTGACGAGAGATCGCAGGCTCCGAACCATGTGAAGGACGTCTTTCTCGTTTCGCTTTGCTAGTGAACATTCCCCTTCCGCCCAACTGGTTTGAGTTTGTGTAGTCTAAGTTTTGCTACTTCTGCAAATACCCACAGAACTAGTATAGGGGTTCAAAATCTAGGAAATAGTCAAATAGTCTAACGTTTTGTAGCTAGGGTCACTTGTATTCAAGATTGGAATGAGATTTACTATAATATTTCACAAACACAAAAGAAACATACATTCACTCTTATACCCATATATATAATTTGGTTGCCAGTCCTTTAAATAATGCTATGGATGCATGAAATGCCATCTCAGTCTTGCCTAGTGTTCTAGGGGAGAGTTCCAACAATTTGTTGGGTTTGACCACAATTTGTCATGTGCATGATCTACTTACTAGACAAATGCAGATATAATAATATATTTATATAGTTGTATCTATGTTCCTTAATTATTGGTGATTTGCGTTACCAAGACAATTTGTCCAGTTACTATTTACTAGCCTAATCACAAATTTAGATGAGTAGAAACCAGTCCCAGTCCTACAACAATTTGTCTCTAAATAATGCAGGGCATGATTGCAATGCATTCACCAAGTTTAGTACACTCTGCACAGTTGCAACAATTCGTCAAAGTACACAATTCATTTTGCATACAGGAAACAAACCAAAGCACAGAAACTTACTATTAGTCTTACTCACTCAAGCTGATCCTCAGACTAATTGTCGTATCTAAGAACAAATCACTTCATTTAGGACTATAATCATATCTACCAAGTAATCCCAATTCAATTTCACACAACAACTAGTTCATACCCAAACGGTGGTAATTGATAAGACAATTAGTCATACTAAACATTCACCCAAACATGGCTTATTCTGTGCACTGAATTCACAATTGTATTTGAACTAATCACTAGTTCAGCTCAACTCTTCAAACTCAGTCTTTTACAATTTGTCTAATTGCTTCAGACTTAACGATTAGAGATCAAGAGACAATTTGTTGAATTTCCAATCGGGAAATTTAACTCACTTAACAACTTCAATAATCACATTTAGTAAAAATTACTTGAAGACATCACTCGCTGTAGGATCAAACAATTTAATTCTCACACATATCGATCACACACAGAATACAATCAATCGCAAACACACATAATTCAAATTTACAATTTAATTCAATTTATAATGACAATTTGTCTGCAAAACACTGGTCCTTCTCTGTCTTCAACAATTCCATCGCTTAATACATACATCAAGCATGACGATTAGTCTTAATATATATATCACAAATAATAATTTCTTGAATTACACAATTCCAATTGTTTTTAACACTTAACAATTTCACATACATGGATTTATTTTTTATTTACAAAAATCCATAGAATTAATTATTTCACTCTTTACACAATCATAATTTCAATCTGATTTTTATCATATCCAATTCATATTAATTACAATGACAAATTGTCTATACTCACTTCTTCTCATTCACTGATTTAAAACAATCTACAATATAGTTGTTCTTACAACGACATGATAAATAATAATTTGATCATATTCAATTGACAATTTGTCTCTTACAATTCCTCTCAACAGGATATTTTAATCAATTGTTTTACAATCAGTCCTCACATGATTTCATAATTTTGCATTCCAATTGCAATTCAAAGACAACTAGTCCAATAACATTATAAGACTAATTGTAATTCAAATAATTTGTTTACGAATTACATACCAGATAAATTATTTTGGCTGGTCCTTCACGATCCAGCACCGAGTTTGCTTTCCTCAAATGTTTCTTTTGTCCGGCTGCTCCAACTCCGCAGTTGACAAATTATTCTAGAGCCAGTATCCAAGTACAGCGCTCAATTGACAATTTGTTTTACACAAATAACATTCACTAAATTCAAGAATTTACAATGAAAACCATACTGGCAAACTTGCAGTTCAATGGACTGAAATTAATTATGCAACTCAAATGAAAATTAGTCAAAATACAATCAAAGGCATCCAATTAAATTGACAAAATGTGATAACTCATACACTCGGGGAGGTCACTCTGCAAAAAGTAGAAAACCACGTGAGTTAAACTATAGGGTGAATTTTATTCATTGGAGCAAAAATTTATAAATGATGTAGATCTATTTTAGCCTGGATTTAATTCTTGAAACATCATTATATATAAAATAGGGTATTGAAAAATCTTTTGATTTAAAAAAAAAGTAGATATAAATTAGTGTGAATAAAATCATAGAAGAAAAAAAAATTAATTTTAGGATGAGTATAATCCTTAGTCCTTCTAAAGGATGAATGAAAAATATTATGTTTTAACTATTTAATGCTTTATACAAGAAGATGTGTTAAAAATGAATCATCAAAGATGCTTTCTTAGTGTATTTTGGTACCTCCTATCTCCTTGTTTTGAATCTCAAATTTAGCCATGAAAATGGTCTCTTTTGAATTTGAATCCAACTAATTAAATGAAGCAAACCAAGTCTAGTTTCTATTCCAATTTGAAATTATGGAAACTTCCTAAAATTGAGTGTTTTATTGCAATGTGAATTTCATGAATATAACCATAGTTTATTAATTTTCTAATTATAAAATGACACGGAAATTTGGTTAACATCATGACGTTCTACACTATAATGTATGCCTATGACAAAAAATCAGATTTTTTAGCTCATTTTGAATTTAATATGAATATGAACTATTATAAACTAAAAGTAAAAGCAATTTTTTAATTTGAAAAAAACAAACTGAAATTAAATATATTTTATACATGAAATAGTTCAAGGGCTTTGTGCAAGAGGTTGCTATTTTATTACAAATAGAAAGTTTTATGCATAAAAGAGTGCAAGGGTTTTATTTTGTGGCATTTGGACATGCTATGTAAAATAAAAAATAATTTAATTTAATTTTTTATTATTTTAAATCCATTATTTTTGCATCGTAGGTCCAAATGCCACAAAAGTGGAATGAATAGATACCTTCATGCACAAAAAAGTGCAAAGGCTTGTTTTGTGGCATTTGGACATGCCATGTAAAAGTTACATTTAAAAAGAAACAAAAGATAATTTAATTCAATAAATTAATTTAAAAAAATTCATTACTTTTGAATTGTAGGTCCAAATGCCATGAAATTGACTTGAATAGAAAGCTTTATGCACAAAGGAGTGCAAGTGCTTTATTTGTGGCGTTTGGACATATAATGTGAAAGTTAAAAATAAAAAATAATTTAATTCAATTTTTGAATTCATAAAAACTTTGAAATTCAATAATTTTCACATTGTAGGTCCAAACACCACAAAACAAAGTTCGTGCACCCCTCCTTGCCAAGAGCTTTCTAGCAATACCAACAATGCCGCCAAATGCCTTACCATTTCTTAAATCTTAATGTATTAACCTCTAAAACCCCGTTTGTCCACTCGGGGGACAATTTGGGTCCGGGTAGGTTCCTGTGACCTCAATTTGTAGAGAATTTTTTTGGGATTTTTTGAGGTTGTGCGGTTTTGCAAGAGCTTTGTGGATACATAATTTTTATTTCAATTGGTGCTCGAGAGAAAAAATTATGCCAAAAATAGAGTTTGGCGGGCAGCACAAAAAAATCACAGAAAATTTATGTCTTTTTGTCTACATTTGAAGCTTTGATTCATTCTATTTGGACTAATAATGAAAAAGTTATGGACAATCTTAGTTTTTCGGGCAATCTAAGCATCTTCTTGAAAAAATAACGTTTAGGATTCATTTTTTAATGCAATTTTTATAATTTTCAGAATTTTTTTTTAGACAAGGTTGAATTTGCTTTCTAGAACAATCTCACCATTGGGATTATGGTATTTCAATTTTGTCTTAGAGCTATTAACAATTTAGTTATTCCTTCAATCTTGAACCTACTTCTACTTTTTTTCTTGAATTTTTTTCCCTAGATTCTCAACTGAAGTATTCAACATATAAACTTAGAAAATCAAAATCAAAAATACAAAAAATTTAAGTTAAATAGGTTCAAAGCCCAAAAATCTAGTCAAGCAAGGTGCAAAAAAACTTGTTTTCTTCACTTTGAATGCAAATATCTTGCAATCTATTTGTTCAAAGTTTCTGAAATTTCTTGCACACATTCTCATACTAGTCTAGTATAAGATCCTATGGTTAGATATGCAAAAAAAATCCAATTTTTATTGTTTTTTGCTCTTTGCAATAGAAGTGGCAGTTTTGAGTGTGTTTTGATGGAGAAAAGGCCTCGGGGTTTTAGGGGTTAAATAAATTTTTAAAAAAACAAAAAACAAAAACCTAATTTAAGGTCAAGATTTTCTTCACTTTTTTCTTAAAAACCTCAATAATTTCAAATTTTAACAAAAAAATCACAAATAATTTTTTGACATGTAGCATACACATGCCTTCATCTACAAAAATTAGCATATTGCATTTTAATATCATTCGTAGTGCCAAAACAGGTTCTAGAATGCAATTATAATTCCATAGTAATATAGGGTCGTCTTTAAGAGGTAATAATATGACAATCTAATTATGTTCACCTACTCACCTAAATTATAGGGTTCCAGTTTGGCTAGAGTGGACATCGTGCGTGGCCAAGATTTTATGCCTAACATTCACCCAAAAATCCTTCATTATCAAACAAAACAAAATTCCTAAAGTTTATAAATACTATAGCATGCCAAAAATTAAGTTAGATTTTCATTTATAATTACCTATAGGGTGCTTAAAATTAAGACCAAGTAGCTTTTTTTCTACTAAAAGGGTCCTTTAAAATCATGATTACTAAGTAAATAGCCTCCAAACAAATAGGTGGTTAACGCACATGGTCACAAAACATAAGGGGAAGTGACCTCCCCGAGCTCATACAATTATACACTCACAATTTGTCACAACCACATACATACAACACATAGTGAAAGAACTTAGAATCAATACATCAATTTGTTATAATAACAATCACAGAATTCAATAATCCAATCATTGGTTTATTTCACAATTTCCAATACAATTTGTCACACACAACAAATAATCCAATTACTAGATTACAATGATTCACCGCAAGACTCTTGTGCTGAACAATTAGATCAAAAAGACAATTTGTATTACACGATTGAAGGAGTTCACAATTTACAGAAATAGCTTAACACTTAAGACACGCGAAAAATAACCGAGAGAGTGAGAGAGAAGAAGTTGACAATTTGTTCATCTTAAGCTACTGGAAAGGTGTGAGACCTTGAATATCAACCGATGCTAAGACAATTTGTCACTCTTCCGATCTAATCTATTCACAGCTTTTAAAATCCTTCATCTACTTGTTCATTCATCATTCCTTTTCCGTTTAATTCCTAAGACAAGTAGTAAATGACTCCTTTCTACACTACTAAAGACAAGTAGTCAAAACCAAAAATTTCACTGTGCTCACAGCTTGAGACTCGTCTCAACTCTTCTCGAGGATCCGGATCTGCTCATCCTTCTGCCAAATGACTTCCGGATTTGACCTCCGTCGGATTTCCTCCAGGATTTATTTTGGCAGCACCTTCAGTTTGTTCGCAATCTCCTTGATAAATCCGATTGTCCTCTGGTGCAAGAGCCACGCCTGCCCCATCCACTGGACTCCGATGTCAAAGAACTCCTGGCCGGTTGGCTTCTCTTCATCTGGAACTTGGTTTGTCTCCAACGGATCCACCTCGGGTTGTTTTTCCCTTGAAGCCGGATTTGTTGACTTCCTCTTCGTACCTCTACGCCTAAGTCGGTCTTCTTCCGGATCCTCCTCCTCGGATACCAGATCTTCTTCTTGCACTTTGTCCATCAATCCGTATTTGAGGAGTTTGCATCTGGTGTTGTAAACGAGCATCTCATATGCCGTCAGCACATCACCATGGTGGTATAGGTGGAAAAGATACGGGCTGATTGGGTTGTATTTGCTCTTGGCCACGTAATCCGCCAATTTTGTTACAACAGTTCCAAATTCCCTCCTCCAATGTACGACTCTCTCTTCCATCGATCTGAAAATGGTGTTAGCTACTGTGACCGTGACCCGGCTAGGCTTTTTTGGATATAAGATTGGAATTATAAACTCCAGCACCCGCCTGTGCCACGCATCTACACAATCGTTGATGGCATATCCCTCCTTCGAGTTGGGCAGATTTCGGAACTTCCCGGTGGCGTATTTGTCTGCACACGAGGCCAATCCGTCTCCGAACTTCCGGAAGAAGTATACCTCCGTCCAAGCATCTTCCGTCCAACCTTTTCTCTGTCCTTTCACAATCAGCTCATACTGATTCGACGTTCCGTTAATCAGCTCTTAAATGAGGTCGTCACTTCTTAAGCTCCACGGCCTCTCCAACAATCCTATCCATCCTATCCATCTGAGGTCTTCTTCTAACTCCTGACGGGCGGCCAGGTCATTGGGTATGGTCGGATAGATCATCTAGGCTGTGACCGACGCCTTGGCGGATCTCGGAACCCTACTTTCCGCCATCGAATACCGACAAGTTCAACTACACCGTAATGCAACCTCACCTCTCTCTATCCGTGCACGAACTCTCACCACATTTTCCTCTCAACTATCTACGCGTGAGGGAGTTCAGAAAACTCAAGGTGAAGAGAAATGGGGTGGTGGTGGCCCTTAAGTACCCAACGCGCCGCCACCAGTTGCCGGATGAGAACTGGATTAGGGTTCCATTCCCGAGACCCGTACTTTAGCTTCGTAGGCCAAATCTCTAGACTGTAGGTGGCGGCGTTCCAATCTACTTCCAAATACCAGATCGTAATCGGATGGGAATCTTTTTTCCGGATGAGTCCGTATTCCAAACTTAAGCCTATCCGGAATAAAACCATAGTACCTTACACACAAAATTGAAAAATTTCTAGCCTACTACATCTATTCTATTCTATCTACGTGGAATTCGAGTTTTCGTGTTGTGACGATATCAACTAGTTGTCACAAATTCTTGAGCAAGGTGGCAAAAACTTCAAAATTGCTTGTTTTTTAGGCAAATACATTATTTAATTTAGGAGTATTATTGTGTCTGATACAATTATCAACCCAAATCACTTTTTTTGCTATTGTATATTTGTATAAAATCCACAAGATTCCGCAAAGTGTTTTAAAAAAATAGCATGATCCATCCAATCCTTTGACCCTGTCCTATAACCAACTCTTGGAATGTAGTCATAGAGACTTCTAATAGGATGATTTTTGCTTACATTAGTAAAAATGAGCATAGAAACTTCAATCATAAATCAATGTCCACCAAAAACTTGTATGATTATAATTATAGAGTCTTCACTTAACATTGGTGTTTTCTTAAAACCTTAATGTGCAGTTGTTGTCTATACTAGTAGAAAAGTATATCTTATGTTATCGACTTGCAAAATAATTATGTATCCCAAACAACTACATTATAAATGTATGCTACCATAATAGTACTACGACTCACATAGACAAATGTTAAGTCATTTTTGAGTCAATATTGTAACTTGATTATGAACCATTTGCAAACAAGGTTATAAAAGAAGAAGAAAACTACATCCTTTGCCTTTGTTGATGTGGCTATTGAAAAGTCGCTTGGAATTGAAAGTCATTGTTTAGTAGACACATCCATTGACAATGACTCAAGTATGGCTGGTTGACAACTATTTTTTTGACAAGTATATATAGTCATAGACTCATGGAAAGTGTAGAAAGCTTTAACCCCTAAAGCTCCAAACATTGATTTTTTTGGCAACATAGCAATTTTGAGCAACTCAATACAAATGGAATTTTTTTTTTTGAAAATTTCACACAACATGTAACTAAGGAGTAGCTTTAAGGTCCAACAATTTTCATAACTTTTGACTACATGGTTAAAAATTTATCATGTATACATGCATTGCATGTATAATATGTAAAGCTCCAAACATTGTTTTTTTTGGCAACATGCATTGCATAATATGTAATTTTTGTTGCTCGGCAACCCGAGCAACTCAAAAGACTACTTTAAAAATCACTTTTTGAAAAAGTAAAAATTTGAAATTAGTTCTCTAGATTTATTTATATGCAAAAAGCTTTAAATCATTCCATTTTGATTGATGAGATGAAAATTATCAAGAATTCTAATTTGCGGGTAGGTATAGCATCCACAGACTTGTGCTTGCACATTCTAGTTTTATTTAAGAAAATGTCTATGTTTCTTCCACTTAAAGTTTGAAGATATAGGTTGCATGAAAGATGATCATGATTGTGTCTCTCCCACATCAATTGTAGAAACTTGAAACCTTACCTACTACTTTCAAACATGTGCAAATGTTTAGGTTTTAGAGCATTCACTTTGTCTTCTTCATATTTTGCTTGCTTTGTTTCATTGCATTTGTCTCCCATGCGCCATCTTCTCATTATTTGCACATCCAATGAGTGATTGAGGTTATTGCCAACAAGACAAAGTTATTTTTAGAGATGTTGGCTTTTTGAAGTTATTGCTAATAAACTCAATTCAATATGATCAGATAAATAAACTTTTTTTTTATCAGTTATTATGTATATTATAATAATTAGATATATACATAAAAAATAATACTTGAAACTTCAAAATAGGAAACAAATCTTTTTTATTTTTTATTTTTTAATATTAAAAAATAAAAAATATGAATGAAAAATACACAATATTGTGTAATTTGGAATTGTGGATTTAAACATTTAAACATTGCAAGCATTGCCCACTGTTTTATGAAGTGCTTAGATGGTTAGCTAAGTTACATGGCAACTCCAAATTGCAACTACATTGAAGACTAATTAACAATATGTAAAAGAACTAACTACTATAGAATTTAAATAAACACATTGTAAACAAATTAACTATCCTAAAAAATAAGTTGTAAATTTAAAAGTTACACTTTAGTTCACCCCTAAAGTCCCAAGGGTGTTTTTTGTCAAAAACCACTCAAAACTACCACTTCTGCTGTATTCACTTAAAGAAACCAGTTTTTTTTGTTTTTTTGGAAATTTAACCGTAGGATCTTGTACTGAACTTGTCTGAGATCATGTAGTAAAAATTTCATCAAATTTGACCGTACGGATTGGAAGATATTAGCATTCAAAGTTGAACAAAAAGTTTTTTTTCAAGAAGATGCTTAAATTGCCCGAAAAACTAAGATTGTCCATAACTTTCTCATACCTAGTCCAAATAGAATGAATCAAAGCTTCACGTGTAGGTCAAAACATAATCTTTTAGGAAAAAATTCAAAAAAAATTATTTTTATTTTTTGTAATTTGTTTTGGGCTGCCCGAGAATCTCCATTTCTTGCTCATTGTGTCATAACTTTTTCATCCGGCATCCAATTGAAACAAAAATTATATATCCACAAAGCTCTTGCAAAGCTACACAACCTCAAAAAATCTCAAAAAAATTCATTTCAAATTGAGACAATAGGAACCTACCCGGATCCAAATTGTACCCCGAGGGGACAAGCGGGGCTTTAGGGGTTAAATAAAAGAATGGGAAATTAACCCCTAAAGGACCAAGTTTTTTTTTTTGGCAACATAGAAATTTTGGGCAAGTACTTGTGACTAAAGATTTTCATATTTTAGGCCCAAATTTTAATAGGAGGTGTGGATAAGGAATATTTTTTATGTGCACTAAATTTTAGGACATTTGGAAATACAAGTCAAAAGTTAAGGCCTAATATATAGTTTGTTTCTCAACTGGGCAGTCCAGGCAAATTTTTAAAAATCACTTTTTTTAAAAATAAATTTTCTTTTTCCAAGGTTTATATATACATAGAAAGCTTTGAGTCAATGAGTCAAAAGTTATGAGGTGTTTTAGTTTTCAGGCGGTTATAGATTCTCTACTCTAAAATAAACTTTGAAGTCCTTTATTTAACTCAATTTTCAATTCTTTTGGAAAAAATTAGGTGTACATTGTTTAGTACAAAATTGCAACCATTGGAATTGGCAATTTTCATTTCCATACATAAATTGTTAAGAATTTAGTATTTTAAATCATTCTCTACATTTTTCTACTTACTATTTTCTTCTATATATTGTACAATTTCAAATGACCTAAAAATTTCCAAGCATGTAGCCAACTTACCTTGAAATAAAAATCTTAGAATGAAAAAAAAATGAAACTTTAAAAATAAAATTATTTTTTTTTAAAAGTTATTTTTATGTGATGTGGCAGTCTCTCTGCCATGTCAGATAGCTGTTGCGATGCAATTCCTAACAGTTCCAGAGTCTAGGAACCTTGGCAAAACTCGCAGCTTCCACAGGGGCTGAAAAACATGTAATGTTTAGGGATTAATTAGATTGCTAAAGAATTCATGAACTATCTTAAAAAAATTTGTCCCCCAGATTTTGGGCAAGCTCCTACATTATCAATATTCATTAATAAGCCCAAATATTAGTTTGATGGGCAAGAAAAAAAACTACAAAAGAATAAAATGATTAAAAAACTTGTTTCCTATAGATTGTGTTATCTAATGAGAAGCTTTGATTCATTCCATCTGGATTAGTGATGTGAAAATATAGACAATCTTGTTTTTTAGGCAATCAGAGCGTCTTCTCAAAAGAATAATATAGAAGATTCAATTTTCATAGTTTTAAAAAAAGAAGCTTTATAAGCATATCCCCTAAAGTTTTTTGGTGTTTTAGGCCCAAACTGCTTCAAAATTCTCAAATCCAAAATAAGGCCAAACCGCCAAAATCTTTATCTATATTTATTTATTAATAAATTCAACTACAAAACCTTTTGTTAATTTGTTAGAGTGCATCCTTAAAAAATTTCAAAATAGGAAAACCTTATTAATTTCAAGATCAGGTCAATTGAATCTGGGAAAAAAAACATTTTCAATTGTTCCCAAATGATTAGAATTCATCTTTCAAAAACTTTGAACAAAAATGTGTATATCCTATAACTTGTTACTTTTCATAATTTGTTGAAGAAATAAGTTGGGAAGACCTATAAAAAATTTCAAACAAGCAATATTTCATATTCATGCTTGAAAAAAATAATAAGTAGAAAAAAATAGAATATGATTTAATATACTAAATTATTACAAATTTAGTCATGGAATTGAAAAATGTCAATTTTCAATGGTTTTACATTGTAATAAACAACCTACATCACTAGAAGAAAAACATGTCCGGCACAACCAACTACTATGCAACTAGTATCCTATACAACTATCTTGCAATTGTAATCCTCTCTATTAGCACCAAATCCAACGTAATTGTTTTATATTGTTGTTTTACAGCATTGATGCATTGTTTTAGTTGCAAAGTAATCAATCTATAGTTGCAACAACTAGAAAAATATTGCAACTATAAAATGATTATAGTTGTTTCCTAGTTGCTTTCAAGTTGTACACTAGTTGTTTCTTAATTGTTTCCTATAGTACTAGAAAATTTAATTTTTTTGTTGATTTGGTTGCATAGATTTGATTCACTTTCTATTGATTTGGAGAGTAATTTGTTGATTTGGATAGAACTCTATAGAAAAGTGAACTAAATGAATGCGACCAAATCAACAAAAAAACTAAATTTTCTAGTAGTGAAGCTAGTCATTTCCTAGTTTCTCTTCAGTTGTATACTAGTTGTTTCTTAGTTGGTTTCTAGTTGTTTCCTAGTTGCTTCCAAGTTCATCTTCATTTGTCTTCTATCAATAATCCCATATCAATTATAAAAAGTATCATTAGGTTGGACATATAAGACTTGTAAGTTGTTGTAGTCTTATGCAATGAATTTTGTTGATAGATTTCTAAGACTTCTACAATTTATAAATTTCTATAATTTGTAGGTTTTTATAGAGTATAGATTTCTACAATTTATAAATTTCTACAATCTATGGAGATCCAAAAATATTTAAAATCCAAGAAATTTTAAAATCTATGAAATTTTAAGGTATCCTAAACCAATGAAATCTATTAAATACGAGTATTTGAATTTTTGAAATCTAGGAGGAAAGTAGATATGAAAGTTTGAAATCTAGAGAACACTACAATTGATATTTTAAAATCTACAAATCTACAAGTCAAAAACAAGTCACAAATGAGTCACATACGAGGCATGATTTTTGCAATTGCTACACTTTTTTCCTAGATTTTAGGATGTCCACTGCGACTACAAGTCACCAAATTATTACTAGTCGCAAACCAGTCACTAGTGTCTTATACAACTGAAAAACTAGTTGCATAGTGTAGTTGCAAAACCCCTCATTTTCTTCTAATGAGAAAATCAATTTCAAATTTTATTTAAAAAAAAGTGATTTAAAAAAAAACTTTTGAACTATGGACCTAGATTGCGCACCAAATAATGAAAATGACATATTATACAATAAATTTTTAACTATGTAATCAAAAGTTATGAAAGTTGTTGTGCCTTAAAGCTACTCCTTCAACACATGTTTGGTGAAAAAAATTTAATTTAAAAAAAAATCCATTTATAATAAATTGCCCTAAATTGCTATATGGCCAGAAAACACCATTTGGTCCTTTAGAGGTTAGATCTCTTTTTAGAAAAATCTCACTATTGAGATTAGTGTGTTTCAATTCTATCTTAAAGGTATTAATGGTTTAGTTTTCCGTCAATTCTAAACCTATTCCAACTTAACAATTATTTAATGAATGAAAATTAAGTGGTTTTTATTTTTAAAAATTCTAGATTCTCAACTAAATTCTTTATCATAAAAAACTAGAAATTCAAAATCAGTAGTATAAAAATTTTAATCTAAGAAAATTCAAAGTAAAAAACCTAGAAGAAGAAGGTGCAAAACACCGTGTTTCATTGTTTCTTCACATTGAATGAAAATATCTTGCAATCTTTGTGGTCAAAATTTCTGAAATTTCTTCCACACATTCTTATACTAGTTAGTGCAAAATACTGTAGTTACATATGACCTTATGGATTTAAATTAAGATGCTTTTCATTTTAACAAAATTAAATGCACATGAAATTAATGTGAAAGTTTCTTATAATAAATCGATCATTTAATGAAGAAATTCAATTATAGAAACAAATAGAAATAGTCACCTATATCAACTAAAAAGCTTTTCAAAATAATGGAAGAACAACTTCCATCCAACTTCCATAATGGAAGGACAATTTTGTGCCATTTTTTTTTCCATTTGAGTGACAAAGGTGTCCAAGCCAAGGATAGAGTATGGATTGTTGTGTTAATAGTAGCTCATGTGGACTTCCAACAAGGACCTCAAATTGTTGCACCTTTACAAGACTCTGGAAAAGTCCAGTACTGATGTCTAATTGTTTACCATGCTATTCAACCAATATTTGCAACCCACTGAAAATGCATGTTCAGCTCAAACACAAAATACTCTAAAGGACTGCTTGGAGTCTTGCTTGGAGTTTTTTCCCCACTCACTCAGTAATAAATGTAAAAATTAGCCACCTACGAAATTATATTGAGTTGGGTGATTTTGTCTTTCTTGCTTTCTCGGAACAAAGTCGGTGTGTCTGATGAATTCCAAATTATATACTAATTTTTCCCAAATACGCTTCAGAAGTTTCACCTGCAATGCAAGCAACACTCATAGGGCAAGTGAGTAGAAGGATCCGCCAACAACCGGAAGACTCGTGGCAGTCTTGCGGTGCAACGCAGTGCGTATTTAATCATCGACCATGATCGCTGCAGTGGGCAATTTAGTTCGTCTTAGAACAGAATTGAATCGACGCCGCAGCACATGATGAATAAACATAAAGACATGATCAACCAATTCCTCAGCCGCATCATCACGTTCACGTACTGCTGTTAAAGTCATATTTTGTTAAATTGGCGGTTTTCCACCACTTTGACATCTTCCAGGATGTGCGACCTAAAACGACAATCTGTACAGTACATCTGTCGTAGCGTTCAGAGCTACCTGTACATGAATGTCCCAATTAGCGCCGGGATCGCGCCAATGTAGCGAAATTGGCGATTGTTTCCTTGTGCATGACGCAGTTGTCGATCGTGATCGAGAGGTCCAGATGGCACAAATGAGGCAGCGAAAAATTCACGAAGGAATCGTCCGTGTCGACGACTCGATCAGCCAGTCGTGTATACGACTCACCTGGTTCACCGGTGGGAACTTTCTCGCAGTCAGCCTTCTGTGTGGAGATCGCCTTTGCATTCTTTGAGGTTGGCGAGCAGTTGCAGCGATGGCGACCGAGAATGTGGACAGGGAAGGAGTACCTTCTTCTGATTGCACGGTAGCCAAATGAAATTTCCGTTTTGCCGAAAGTGTACACTTGTTAACCTGAGGCATGAAAACTATACATGAAAAATTGCCAAACTATAGCCAGATGACTATGGTTCAGACTTTTTCTATTACCATCGATGATCAATATGAAAATTTGAAATTCATGTTTGGAATCAAAGACTCCGAATCAGGCGTGAAAGATGGAGAAATACCTAAGTAACGTCTGCGAAATAGGGAGCAATGAGGGAGTCAGTACTCCCTGGCTGAAAGACAGAGGCTCAGCAACACAATTCCTTGCCAAATCCACAAACAGAGGAACCATGCAAGGAAACAAGAAGCAGAATGGATTACAAGAATTATAGTCGTGGGGTCGATTTCGTCAACACGTATTCTCAAGAGTATACAAGCGTAACAAACTTCACTGTCAGCTCCAGCTGGCAAACTTGGATTGATAGTATCACCAGCAACCAAAAGAATGACCTAAACGGATACTTGCGGTGGCGACTCCCATAATTAACAGGGCGGAGACCGTTCATAATCAAGTCTCCTTTTTAATTGTGCATGAGGTGTAAGCGAGCCTCATGCTCGATAGGAGGTTACAAGATACAATGCATTTCAGAACTGGCTTCGCCGTTCCCAAGGTGGCGACTTGCATGGAATACTGGAACTGAAAAGAGCACGTCAGCAAATCGCCAATTTCGTTGAGTTGGTATGGTCCCGGTTCTAGGTTTGTGGCATTCATCATTCGACTCCAAGCTCTAGAAACCAGACCTGGTTTAAGACTTCATTTTCAGGCTGGTGCACCCTCAAGAGTGCCAAGTCGTCGACTTCCGCCATCAAAACCTAATTGACGTCCGACGACTAATCAACACGATTATCCTACCTGGAACTCAAGCTCTTGGAATGCTCCTGATGCGAAGTAATGGCTTCAACATATCCAGAAGCAATGGAGTACGGAACGTGGTATTTCGCACAGAGACGCGCAACAATCGGTTGCAGTTGCGGGAGGTGACAGTGATTCACGGTAGGAAACAAATGGTGAATAACTTGATAATTCAAGCCCCCACTAAAGAGATGGATCCACTTGCTGCCCACCCCGAAGTCCTGCGCCGTGATCACCTGGTGCTTGTACCAATCCGAGTCTTCGATGTGCGTTGTATGAGGAAGCAGATGGTTAATCTGCGTGTTCATCATGAATAGAATGGAATATATTGCCCAAGGCACGAGGGCAAATGCGTAGCTCTTGCTGGAAGACTCTAGGCAAAGGAAAGGCCACGCATGAATGACGACGATCGTCACGAGGCGCCCGAAGATGTGCACAATCCGACGCAGGCCTGAAATGTCCATCATGGGCACAACTTCATTGTACACACTGCTCTGTAGCATCCAGAGATCCGCCGTGGTGGCCATACCGATCTGCACAGCCAAGCTCCAACGAAAGAGCGTGTACATCCAGAAGCTTTGCAACTGGTGCAAGGGTAACCACTTCACATTGCGATGCTCTCGCTTCATCCAGTCGTGGTGGTGCATATCGGGGTCACGATCGCCAAGGTTCGTGTAGCTGTGGTGGCCGATGTTGTGTTGGTGGTACCAAACGAACGGGGAAGAAAAAAACGGGAAAAAGTAAGGGACGATGGCATTGACACGCCAGTTGGAGGTAAGTGCGAAATGAGCTGCGTCGTGGAAAGTGTTCACCTTGAGGATCCACGCCATGAGCGGGAAGAGCACCAGGGTTCGCCAGTCGCCGCGAAAGAAACCCGGAAATGTGGCGATGAAGAGCGCGACAATGATCGCGATTTCTGCCCATCGGACTGGGGTTGCTTTCGTGGCTTCGCATAGCGACACATTCCGCCGATTGGCCTCCCCTTGAAAATACTCCTTCACCTGAAATTTCAAAGCCTCCCCGAAAGCACTCGGCCATTTAAACTCGTGCTCCGTGATGCCATGTTGCTGCTCCAGCGTCTGCAAATGCTCGCTGTCGGAAGCGAGGATTTCATACTTGGCAAGAATGGCGTTCAAGACGGCGCGAGACGTGAACGGGTGGTGACTCTCGAACATCACCGTGGCGTCGCGCGCGCGTGCTAAGCCCAGCGCCACCGGCCCACCCGGGTGGTGTCTCTCGAATTCCGTCAAGTCGTACCACTTGCCATGAATTTTCGTCAAAAACTTGCTCGGTATCGGTGCTGTGAAAAATCTCCACGGATGTGTGGCGAACTCCGGCCTGCCAACAATCCCTGGCTTCAAATTCTGATGTACTACATGAACTGACACAACTGCTGCCGCCTTAGTATCACCCAACGGCATTGGTGCCTTCATCAAAGAGGCTCGCCTGTCGACTCTGGTCGGTCCAGCTCAGTTAACGTTTAGACGTCAATCCTCCTCAAACACTCCTCACAATGCAACACACCAGCACAAGGCAAGCTCGAAAAAGAACGACAACAGAAATAGAAACCAAACTAGAAAGAGCAATCGACTGAAAATGCGGTATGAGAGCGTGAGATTCTGGGACTCATCGCTGCTGCGGTGCCACCTAAATAAGTCTCAAGAACTGTAGCTATCAAACGTAAGAATTGACGGACCAAACTGGCAGAGGGAACACGCCGGACGCTGGTGTCAACTGTCAACTGCCGAGTGTTTCATAACTCACAGAACAATCAGTAGCACTCAGAGAGGCTTGGGGCGGTTCCTCTCCGGACGGAGTCTTCATCGACGAAATTCAGCCACCCATCATTAATGTAAGCTTTAGGACCAGGATGGTGGTAGTACATTTATGGTGTGCTCCATTTATTTTTGCTAATTCTAGGATCAAACACTTACAACAATAAATAATTGTAAAGAATAATAGTTTGCAAAAAGTCCAAAGAACCCATTGAGTTAAATACCAATGTCATTTAACCATATACCATCGAAAACAAATTTTGATGGTAAAATGAAGAGGTTGTATCATTGACATGGAGGGTGGAGACATCATTTTTATATTGAATTTCATTGTTCACTATGAACCCTCAAAGGGTATGGGATAATTTGGAGATGAGAGCCTAACCGCTCATTGTCAAAATGTAAACATTATGTTTGAAGTTAAATTTTAAACTTCATTTAAGCATAGTAGAATAACTTTTTTCCAAACAACTCTAAACTAACATTAGAAAAAACTTTGGCCTTGCAAAAGGCTGCAAGATTGCATGGCAACACTACAATTACAGGGAAAAAAAATTAAAAAATTAAAAAATCTGACGTGGCACTACTAGTGCCACGTCAGAATGTCAACTTCAAAAAAAATTAAATATGTTTTTTTGAAAAGTAAAATTATTTATTTATTTTTGCATTTGCATCACGAGGGGGCCGAAAATGAAGATCAAACAGCCCTTTGCAGGGTGCTGATTTTTTCTAATAGAAAAGTTGGCAAATCAAGCTAACTTTCATCTACACAAAATTAGTTTGAGATTTAGAGGATTGTATAAAAATTTATAAGCAAAATTTAGAGAGGATGTTTGGTAATGTGAAACAAAATATCCTTTCCAACTCCTTTTTGAAATGTGT
Source organism: Antitrichia curtipendula (assembly GCA_951230915.1). Lineage (NCBI taxonomy): Eukaryota > Viridiplantae > Streptophyta > Bryopsida > Hypnales > Leucodontaceae > Antitrichia > Antitrichia curtipendula. Next base: position 3,539,522 of record OX579635.1, read on the forward strand.
ATAATTTTTGATTGGAGGTTCAAAATCTGAAACGGATTTTTTGATAAAAAAATTTAATTTAATTAGTCAATGTTTTTTAGTTCAAAACTTTTTGAATTTTTTTATTATACTATGAGTAAATGAGGTCTAAAATTTTACTTCAAATATAATTCCTGCTTTTGATTTAATTATGAGCTGGTCAAGAGCTTCTACTAATTCTAATTTACATTTCCCATATAGGTTGTTTCATATCCTTCCACACCAAATGTATATAAAGAGCTTGATTTTGCAATTCAAAACACAAATCATGAATGGCTATAAAAGCAAAGTAAAGTAATTTAGTTGTTGAATTTATTTATTTTCAATGAATTGAATACTTTTTTCTTTGAAAGTTTAGAATCTTAATTTGCTCAAAGTCACGCAATTAGTATGTAATTTTGACTCTAGTGATTCAGCTGAAATGTATTAATTTCTTTGACACTTTGTGATGCGTGGCCTTGAGTTACTAATGGGAATGTAGAATATTCCACAACATTTCATCCGCATGATGAAATGATGTGAAATATTGCACATCATTCCATTCAAGGAAAGGAAACCATTCTAATTGCTACTAAATGCTAGGCATAGTAGGTCATATACTCTATTAGAGAAAATTTGAACTCTCAAAGTGCTGATGAAGAGTTGACATGCAAAGTTATTTATTAGAGTCTAAAGGAGAGTCTAAGTACATAAATACATTCATAAATGTGTCTTTACGTTATGTGCAGTAAATGGGGAGTTTATGGGGTAATTTGGCTTTTTTCAATTCTTTTCATATGTCACTTGGTGGTTCTCCATTATCATTTGGTTGTTGCCTAAGCTTAGTCATTTAATTTGGTAAATTTTTTTTTCTTTGGCATTTTGGTCATTTTCCTTAAGTTTGCAAAAGCAATTAGTTAAAAAATCTAACAAATATTATGCAATTTAGATCAAATACTAAGTTGAAGGCGAATCATCAATTCATAGCAATTTATGTATACTTAGATAGCAGGTTTAGCTTAATTTAATTTTAAAAAGGGTTGAATTTTTTTGTTGATTCTAGGATCAAATAGTCAAATCTACAAATAAATGTAAAGATGGTTTGTATTTGAAAATTTACCATTCATTTAGATGGTAGATGGTCAAATAATGTATTTGACTAAATGGATTGACAATCTATAATCCATTTGGTCAAATACAAATCTAGCATTGACCAGGGTTCTTCTGCGCGACCTGGCGACATCGCGACAGATAGACGTCACGCGACATCTAATAGACCCTCTGCGACGTCACATAAAGTCAAATTTACCTTTGACTTTTTAATAAATTACCCCCCTTTTACCTAAGCCACGTGGATGCCATGTGGCGTCCGCGTGGCACATTTTAGGGGCGCATGCGGGTGTGACGTGGATGGGCGACTTCGGGTACACAGCGACCGCGGGTAGGGGCAACTTCGTGTAAGGGCGACCTCGGGTGGGGGCGAGCGCGGATAGGAGAACACGGGTGTAGGCAACCGCGGGTAGAAGAACATGGGTATGGAAGAATGTGGATAAGGGAGACCGCGGCTGAGGCGACTTCGGATAGACTCTTGGACCCGCAGTCGCCCAAGCTAGACCCGAGGTCGCCCAAGACAAGAGGTTGCCTACCCGAAGTCGCCTAGACCCGAAATCGCTCCTTAAACACAAAATTTGACCAATCTTGAGATAAAGACAAAAGAATGGCTCCCACCACCACCCGAGGTCGCCCAAGACATGAGGTCGCCCAAAACAAGAGTTCTCCTACCCGAAGTCGCCTAGACCCGAAATCGCTCCTTAAATACAAAATTTGACCAATTTTGAGACAAAGACAAAAAAGGGCTCCCACCACCACTCGAGGCCGCCCAAGACAAGAGGTCGCCCAAGATAAGAGGTCACCTACCCGCAGTCGCCTAGATCCAAAATCGCTCTTTAAACTCAAAATTTGACCAATTTTGAGACAAAGACAAAAGAAGGGCTCCCACTACCACCCGAGGTCGCCCAAGACATGAGGTCGCCCTAAGAGGTCGCCCAAGATAGGACTTCTCCTACCCAAAGTTGCCTAGGCCTGAAATCGCTCCTTAAATACAAAATTTGACCAATTTTGAGACAAAGACAAAAGAAGGGCTCCCACCACCACCTGAGGTCGCCCAAGACAAGAGTTCTCCTACCCGCAGTCGCCTAGACCCGAAATCGCTTCTTAAACACAAAATTTGACCAATTTGGAGACAAAGACAAAAGAAGAGCTTCCACCATCACCCGAGGTCGCCCAAGACATGAGGTCGCCCTAAGAAGTCGCCCAAGACAAGAGGTCGCCTACCCGCAGTCGCCTAGACCCGAAATCGCTCCTTAAATACAAAATTTGACCAATTTTGAGACAAAGACAAAAGAAGGGCTCCCACCACCACCTGAGGTCGCCCAAGACAAGAGGTTGCTCAAGACAAGAGGTCGCCTTAAGAGGTCGCCCAAGACAAGAGGTCGCCTACCCGTAGTCGCCTAGACCCGAAATCGCTCTTTAAACACAAAATTCAAGTTTCAAATTCCCAAAATCGGCAGTAGGGGCGATCGCGGGTGGGGCGACCTCGGGTCCAGGAAGGAAGGAAATTCAAGTTTGAAATTCATGGGATCCAAGACATGGTGACCACGAGTAGAGAGATCAAAATCTTTCACTTCCTAAATCTGATTTTGGATGCTCATGGTACACTTTGAAATGAATTTTGAGAAAAACATGTCAACTACCACAATTAAGAATTTAGTAAGGTTCTACAAGACTTTTAAGCTTTTTCTTCACCAAAATGTGGAAGATAGGCCATGTGGGGTCTAATGGATGGAGGTTTAGTGAATCCATTCCTCATTTTATTACTTTCTCCTCCACCATTCATTTTAGCCATGCACCATTTACTTCATTTTATTCAAAATTACATATTAGGGGAAAGGCCATTGAATTCAAAAAAATTCACAATGAAAAATAAAATATGGATGTCACTTCTATATATTTAGGTGACTTCTTCATAAAGAAGCAAAAAAAGTGGGATTACATAACTCTAGGCATGGCATACAAAATTAATAAACTTGATATTAGGGTTTAGGGTTTAGGGTCTAGGGTTTGGGAAGACCTTTTACATTGCACCAAATTATAATTCACTATTGGCATTGTATTACTTTGCTATTCACTTGTACATGCCTTAAGCCTTTCAGTTGGATGTTCAATGGACAATTGTCCTTTAGGGATTTATGCTATCATTTTGGAATGCAATTTCAACAAATTGACTTGTCGAAGGATTTAATTTTGTTGTTACAATTATTTTACAATTGGATTATTGTATTTTGATTTCATCTTTGAGCTATTATCCATTTTGATTTAAATTTAATCTTGAGCCAACTTATATTGAACATTTTTTCTAGAAATAAATGTGAAGTGGTTTTTACTTCAAGTACAACGTATTCATGTAGAAGAAAGTAAATGACCAATCTTCCATAGAAGAATTCATGGACACGGAAATTAGATTTAAACAATGAATACAAACATAGTACAAAAGGTCAAGCCAAGAGATGGAGAGACTTTCTCTTTCTGCCCAAACAGAAAGATACTAGAGACTTCGGGTGTTGGGCGACCGCGGGTAGAGATAGACCCTCTGTTCCTTCCTAAATGGAGGGTCATTAGAGACCTCGGGTCATGGCCAACCTCGGGTGTGGGGTGACCTTGTCTTGGGCGACCACGGGTAGGGAGAGTCCCTTTCTGCCCAAATGAAGGAATGGAGGAGACTTCGGGTCTTGGGCGACCTCGGGTGGGAATAGACCCTCTCTTCCTACCCGCAGTCTCAAAATTGGTCAAATTTTGTGTTTAAAGAGCGATTTCGGGTCTAGGCGACTTCGGGTAGGAGAACTCTTGTCTTGGGCGACCTCGGGTGGTGGTGGGAGCCCTTCTTTTGTCTTTGTCTCAAAATTGGTCAAATTTTGTGTTTAAGGAGCGATTTCGGGTCTAGGCGATTGCGGGTAGGCGACCTCTTATCTTGGGCGACCTCTTAGGGCGACCTCTTGTCTTGGGCGACCTCGGGTGGTGGTGGGAGCCCTTCTTTTGTCTTTGTCTCAAAATTGGTCAAATTTTGTGTTTAAGGAGTGATTTCGGGTCTAGGCGACTGCGGGTAGGCGACCTCTTGTTTTGGGCGACCTAGGGTGGTGGTGGGACTACCCGAGGTCGCCCAAGACCCGAAGTCTCCTCCATTCCTTCATTTGGGCAAAAAGGGACTCTCCCTACCCGCGGTCGCCCAAGGCGAGGTCGCCCTTGGACCTACAGTTGCCCCTGACACGTAGTCGCAATGGCCCACACACTCGGTACCCGAAGTCGCCCAATCCAGCCCCCACCCGCGGTCGCCTATAGACTATGGACCCGAAGTCGCCCATGCAGACCCGAAGTCGCCCCACTTCCAAAAGCCGCAGTCGCCCTGGTTCTTGGACCCGCAGTCGCCCTGTCTCGACCCGCACGCGCCCTAACCCGCAGTCGCCCAAGCTGACATGGTTCTGTCTTTCCACGTCACTGCGGACAACCAGACACGTAGGACAAATCCATTTACCATGGGGTAAAAAACTTCAAAACCCTAAATGTTTTTGCGACGCATTTGTCGCCTATATTCGACACATGTCATATACGACATGCGACGCGACACGTCTAATACGTCACCGAAACCCGAAAACCCATCCAACAAGACAACCCTGGCATTGACCATCTATCATCAAGAATTCTTTTGATGAAAAATTAAAATGAAGGAACTACATTATTGACATTTAGTAATAGTGAAAAATAGATAGGTTTCTTTTATAATGAAATCCACATTCCATCATGAATCCTTAGGAAGTATGACAATTTGAAGATGAGAGCTTGATTGCTCATTGTCAAAAATGTAGGAATTGTGTTCAAAACAAAACTTTAGTCCTCATTTGAAGATAGTAGAATAACATTTACAAAAAACTTTGAACTTGAAAAGGTTGTTAAATCAAGCTAAGTTTCATTTATCAAAAACCATTTTTGATTTTGAGCTTCCAAAAAAACATTATGGACATAATTCAGAGATGATGTTTGAAAATGTCAAAGAAATGTCCCTTCCAACCCTCTTTGAACTTTGTCCATAACTTTAGATTGGAAGCTTGAAATCTCAAACGGATTTTTAAAGGTGAGATTTGGATTGATTTTCTACATTAATCTAGTTGAAAGTTTTATGAAAAAGTTATTTTTTTATATTCTATTTTGAACACAATTCTTGCTCTTGCCTACTATGAGCACCTGAGCTTTCCTAATCCTCTTACATACTTGGGGAGGTCACTTCCCCTTATGTTTTGTGACCACGTGCGTTAACCACCTATTTGTTTGGAGGCTATTTACTTAGTAATCATGATTTTAAAGGACCCTTTTAGTAGAAAAAAAGCTACTTGGTCTTAATTTTAAGCACCCTATAGGTAATTATAAATGAAAATCTAACTTAATTTTTGGCATGCTATAGTATTTATAAACTTTAGGAATTTTGTTTTGTTTGATAATGAAGGATTTTTGGGTGAATGTTAGGCATAAAATCTTGGCCACGCACGATGTCCACTCTAGCCAAACTGGAACCCTATAATTTAGGTGAGTAGGTGAACATAATTAGATTGTCATATTATTACCTCTTAAAGACGACCCTATATTACTATGGAATTATAATTGCATTCTAGAACCTGTTTTGGCACTACGAATGATATTAAAATGCAATATGCTAATTTTTGTAGATGAAGGCATGTGTATGCTACATGTCAAAAAATTATTTGTGATTTTTTTGTTAAAATTTGAAATTATTGAGGTTTTTAAGAAAAAAGTGAAGAAAATCTTGACCTTAAATTAGGTTTTTGTTTTTTGTTTTTTTAAAAATTTATTTAACCCCTAAAACCCCGAGGCCTTTTCTCCATCAAAACACACTCAAAACTGCCACTTCTATTGCAAAGAGCAAAAAACAATAAAAATTGGATTTTTTTTGCATATCTAACCATAGGATCTTATACTAGACTAGTATGAGAATGTGTGCAAGAAATTTCAGAAACTTTGAACAAATAGATTGCAAGATATTTGCATTCAAAGTGAAGAAAACAAGTTTTTTTGCACCTTGCTTGACTAGATTTTTGGGCTTTGAACCTATTTAACTTAAAATTTTTGTATTTTTGATTTTGATTTTCTAAGTTTATATGTTGAATACTTCAGTTGAGAATCTAGGAAAAAAAATTCAAGAAAAAAAGTAGAAGTAGGTTCAAGATTGAAGGAATAACTAAATTGTTAATAGCTCTAAGACAAAATTGAAATACCATAATCCCAATGGTGAGATTGTTCTAGAAAGCAAATTCAACCTTGTCTAAAAAAAAATTCTGAAAATTGTAAAAATTGCATTAAAAAATGAATCCTAAACGTTATTTTTTCAAGAAGATGCTTAGATTGCCCGAAAAACTAAGATTGTCCATAACTTTTTCATTATTAGTCCAAATAGAATGAATCAAAGCTTCAAATGTAGACAAAAAGACATAAATTTTCTGTGATTTTTTTGTGCTGCCCGCCAAACTCTATTTTTGGCATAATTTTTTCTCTCGAGCACCAATTGAAATAAAAATTATGTATCCACAAAGCTCTTGCAAAACCGCACAACCTCAAAAAATCCCAAAAAAATTCTCTACAAATTGAGGTCACAGGAACCTACCCGGACCCAAATTGTCCCCCGAGTGGACAAACGGGGTTTTAGAGGTTAATACATTAAGATTTAAGAAATGGTAAGGCATTTGGCGGCATTGTTGGTATTGCTAGAAAGCTCTTGGCAAGGAGGGGTGCACGAACTTTGTTTTGTGGTGTTTGGACCTACAATGTGAAAATTATTGAATTTCAAAGTTTTTATGAATTCAAAAATTGAATTAAATTATTTTTTATTTTTAACTTTCACATTATATGTCCAAACGCCACAAATAAAGCACTTGCACTCCTTTGTGCATAAAGCTTTCTATTCAAGTCAATTTCATGGCATTTGGACCTACAATTCAAAAGTAATGAATTTTTTTAAATTAATTTATTGAATTAAATTATCTTTTGTTTCTTTTTAAATGTAACTTTTACATGGCATGTCCAAATGCCACAAAACAAGCCTTTGCACTTTTTTGTGCATGAAGGTATCTATTCATTCCACTTTTGTGGCATTTGGACCTACGATGCAAAAATAATGGATTTAAAATAATAAAAAATTAAATTAAATTATTTTTTATTTTACATAGCATGTCCAAATGCCACAAAATAAAACCCTTGCACTCTTTTATGCATAAAACTTTCTATTTGTAATAAAATAGCAACCTCTTGCACAAAGCCCTTGAACTATTTCATGTATAAAATATATTTAATTTCAGTTTGTTTTTTTCAAATTAAAAAATTGCTTTTACTTTTAGTTTATAATAGTTCATATTCATATTAAATTCAAAATGAGCTAAAAAATCTGATTTTTTGTCATAGGCATACATTATAGTGTAGAACGTCATGATGTTAACCAAATTTCCGTGTCATTTTATAATTAGAAAATTAATAAACTATGGTTATATTCATGAAATTCACATTGCAATAAAACACTCAATTTTAGGAAGTTTCCATAATTTCAAATTGGAATAGAAACTAGACTTGGTTTGCTTCATTTAATTAGTTGGATTCAAATTCAAAAGAGACCATTTTCATGGCTAAATTTGAGATTCAAAACAAGGAGATAGGAGGTACCAAAATACACTAAGAAAGCATCTTTGATGATTCATTTTTAACACATCTTCTTGTATAAAGCATTAAATAGTTAAAACATAATATTTTTCATTCATCCTTTAGAAGGACTAAGGATTATACTCATCCTAAAATTAATTTTTTTTTCTTCTATGATTTTATTCACACTAATTTATATCTACTTTTTTTTTAAATCAAAAGATTTTTCAATACCCTATTTTATATATAATGATGTTTCAAGAATTAAATCCAGGCTAAAATAGATCTACATCATTTATAAATTTTTGCTCCAATGAATAAAATTCACCCTATAGTTTAACTCACGTGGTTTTCTACTTTTTGCAGAGTGACCTCCCCGAGCTTACATATCCAACATGGATAGTGTTACCTTCTACCACCCCACTTGTATAAAAAACTTGTTTTTTCATCTCTTTACATTCACAATTGATGATTTTTAGAGCTATGTGAGACAATTATTGAATATTATTAATTTTTATAAGTTTAATGCTAGCTATACCTTTAGGCTACTTAGCTAGGAATAAGTAGGAGCTTATGTGGAGAAGTTAATATATGTTTGTTATTTATGGAAAAAGGATGAAAAACTATCAATTTTTTTTCATAAGTGGTTCATTTTCTATATTCCTAGTTTTCTTTTTGGTTGTACGACCTAAAACATTGAAATTAAGATGGAAATTTATTGATTTTACTCGGCCGATTATGGGTCATTGCAAGAAAGATCGGTACTATAACTTTGTTACAAAGCGAATGCCGAAGCTTTCTTTTGCAATAACTTTTTGAAAGCCTATCTACCTTCTATCTAAAGTACTTAAAGATTGCCCCTTGTTGTATAAAACTAAGTTTTAGTGTCATTCAACAATCATCTATCATCCAATGCAATGAAAAATAAATATATTTCATTCAACAAAGTCAATTACATAAATTCATCCAAACTCATTTATCCCCATTCATCCTCTTTAGATTCATTTATAGATTATAGATTCTTTGGTTTCTTCCCAAAGTTTGAAGATTTTTTTCTTACATAGAGTACTAATGTACTATATGATGTCAAACTCAAATTTTTTCATGAGTATTTCTTCTTGGATCAAATCCGTTATTGATGATTGTAATGTCATTTTTTAGATTGTCTTCTCAAAGAGCTTATGAAAGACCTATAGCTTGGAGGCAAACTTTGCATTAAGGTAAGAACTACCTCATCATTTGGAATTGTTGATCCTGCTGTCAACAATTGTTTGAGATGCGTTCTAAATGCATGGATGTGTTTAGTAACACTATCATTTTCTCTCATCTTCAAGGTATATAATCTATCCTTAAGATACATTTTTGTCACTGCATCTTGTGATTCAAATAATTTCTCTAATTCTTGCCATACTAAATGAACTGATTTGTAAGATTGTCTATGTGAAACAACATTGTTTTCTAAACAGTTATTGATGATCGTAAAAGATAATGAATCTCTTTCTTCCCAATGACTAACACTACCTACGCTTGTGGCAGGTAAAGTTTGGAATCCTGCAGCAACTTCTGCTACAGTAGGTGCTATTAGCAAAGGTTCAACACTACTCACTACAAACCACAATTTATTTGTTTTGAAAATCAATGTCAAATTATGTTTCCATATATTAAAGTATGTTCCATCAAATTTAGGAACATAACTGATATCAATTTTATCTCTTGTCATTTTACTAATCTTGTCTTCAAATTTGTTGCATCTCACATTCATTTTTAAAATCTAATGTTGCAAGGGCATTATTAATACCACATCTATTTTATGTTGATTTCAGATGCTATTCATCTTTCTCAATTGGAAGATTTTGAACTAGATTTACAAGAGCTTGAAAGAATGCATTTGTGAGGTTTGCAACTAACTATGATTCTTCCTCACTTGAGCATTCTAATTCGGGTTGAGGAAAGTACATTATCATTTTGATACCATGTAGGAAAAAAATATATAATATTGAAAGTAAAATGACGCATTTAACTATTTTTGGACTTTCGAAGGGTCCAAAATTAATAATAGAAAAAAAACTAGCCATTTGGAAGTAATGCAAAACATCAGGAGATCTATGCAAAACCTTGGGAGATCAATACAAAACATCTAAAGATCTATACAAACATCTGGAGATCTCCAAATGTTATTATCTAGATATCTTTGAATGTTTTGTCCAGAATTCACTTAAAAGTTCATAAGTAGTTAAATGTGGCATTAAAGAGGATACTTTACATCCTTAAGGCTTAAACCAAAAGATATTTATCAATAGTCACAACTCTATGTGTGTAAGGTCACAACTATTAGTATAAACTAGTGTACTATATACATACTATCATGTGTATCCAATAATAGTACCTCTTGTAAAATAGAAAAATGAAGTTCATGGGTAGCCAACGTTAACATAATTAGATCCACATCCTGCAAAGCATGACAATGACAATGACAATGAGTGTCAAAAACCAGAACATTCTTCAATTGCAAACACAATGCTTTGGACAAGTAATTGCTTCTGAATAAGCAAGACTCAGCAAATATGATATTAACAACTAATTGCAATACTAAACCCTAAACGTCTGGAGTCTATATCAAAATTGGCACTTTAGAAAAAATCATTGTAACGTACTATTTGGAAGAATATTTTTGGAATTGATATACAATTGAAAGTTTTAGGTTTTGAATTTGAGATTCCATCTATATGATTAGATTCACCAAAACTATCACCAATGTTTTTTTATGAATTTTGAAAGGAAAAATTTAACGTATCCTTTAAATTTGATTATCATTTTTGGAGTAAAACTTGTTGGAATGAATTTGAAAGGAGGTTCTCTTGGAATGGAGATTTTTTGGAATTTTCTTGAAAGGAGGTTCTCTTGAAAGGAGATTTTTTGGAATTTTGTATTATTTACGTCTATGACCTCATTTCTGCAAATCTAATTTTGAACTAGAGTCAATGCAATTTTGGCTTGGTCAACCATTTGACATACTTCCACATTTGTAATTTTAGAAGAATATGTACTCTACTAACACCAAATCCAACCAATAGATAGGACAAGGAGTTGATAAAGTATCTCCAAAAATTATGATAACTTTCATCCAAGCAACAACGAGAAAAAAACAAGAATATGAATCTATTCATCGTCCAAAAATTGAACATTGGAGCGCTCCAAGGTTAATGCTCAATTACAGAGCATGTACCAAACCATATAGACAATTGCGCGTATTGAGGTCATAACATTGTCTGCAAGGAAATGTAAGACATTATTTTGTGTTCTTATTCCTAAGAAAAATTTGAATCAGACAAAATGACCCTAATCAAGTGAATGTAAGACATTTCAAGCTTGAAACGTCAGGGAAAATCCCAACATCACTATGTAAAAGTAAGATCTTTCTGGAAAAAAGTCAACAAAGTATGACATTCACCGTTGCCTGTTGTAAAAGTATTGACTCTACAGAGACTATGTGTGCCCAACAAAAACAACATAGGTAATAAGTCCAGAAATTGCCCACCTAAGAGCTGAAACTGAGTTTTGAGGAGGCGAAGTTTCTTGAAATAATTTTCAGTAAATTTTCCTTGAAAGACAAGTGGAATTGGCATCTAACCCAAGTTGTTTCATATTTTTTGGAGCTTCATGGAATTAGTTATAAAAATTTGAAGTTGAAATGGCATAGGGCTCTAAAATCGCCCACCTCCTAAAATGTACATTGTTTGCACATTACTGAAGACTATGAAAAAGAAACATGTACACAAAGTGTAAATTTGAGGATGTGGGCGGTTTTAGAGCCTGTGCAATTTCAGAGCCTATGACCTTATTGAGCAACATTATATTGTAACAATTACATGAAGAGCAAACTTTGTAGCCAGTTGTAGCTCTGCAGAGTTATGCCTCTTGTCAAGGTCAGGTAGGGACAAGGTAACTAAATTCTTAAAAGTATGCTCCAGCACTTGTTGAGTGCTCAATCCTCACTAGCGCATAGAAATACCTTAAGTGGAGGGAAGGCCTAGTCACAATGGCCTATGCCAACTCAAAACAATTTTCCAAACAAACTTAAACTGTAATGAAATGTTACAAGAAAAGACCCAATTGCCACCCCATTTTTCCTCTATTGTAGTACCTAATTATTAGTCTAGCTAAAGTCTTTTCTTTTTCTTTTCTTTTGTGTGCCTCACCTTTTAAGTAGAGGTGTATTTTTACCATTTCCATTTGCAATCAAAACATCATTTTAGTTAATAAGTGCCCAAATCCCCTCAAAAAAACTTGTTATATAAATAGTGTAGTTCGTCATCAAATATGACTTGTTCCACTTAAAGGGGTGTCAATATTGCTAAGGTTCAACATGTCTAGTATGTTTAGTTTTAAGTTTTAGTCAATAGTCAAATGGTCCACCTCTGAGAAGTATGAGACAACTATGGACTACAATCTCAAGAAGGTGGAGCATGGAATGTAGCTACCAAAACCATTGCCAACTATTGGAGGGAATAAATGAATGGCAATGATTGGGCTACAAAGAAACATGATTAGATTAGAACATTCAATTTGGATGCAAATTAGTTCCTCATCTAAATTGTCAAATTCATGGACAACATCTTCCTCCAACTCAAGAAGGGATCTGAATAGAGTACAATTTGGATTTATTACAACCTACCTCAACTTTCAAGTTAGCCAAAAGAGTTATGGCCTTACTAGATCCATTCCACTCATTTAGGTTCAATTTAGTCACAATATATTTTTAGGATGATTCAATTTGGATTCCTAAATCCTTATCACTATGTGAAGGTTAAATTTTCACTACCCAAGTCTCACAAGTCAAAAACGGAGCCTTGAAATTTTCAATTTTTAATGGATATCACTAGTAGCATTGAGAGTAAATCGAGTAGATCAAGCTCTAGTTGGTACATATAACAAAAGACAATCCAATAAATTTAAACTTTATTTTGGAAGAATACATGGCAATGAAGAATGATAAATAAAATTTTCAAGTAATGTTTTTTTTACAAACAAAACATCCTTTGCATTCAAACCTTGTAGTCAAATTATCTCCATAAATTAAAATTATCATTTATTTAATTGATAGATTAAATTTCATTATTTTAATATGTGAAATAATATTGTTTTAGAAATGTTCACTTTTCAAAGTTATTCTTGATAAACCAAATCATTGTGATTTATAATGTACTGTGTAAATAGTTTTTTAATCACTTATCATGTATACTAGAATAACTTGATCTTTTTTTCAAAATGATGCTTAAATTAGGATTTTTTTTAAAAATTGAATTTGTTATTTTGAAATGTAAAACATGAATGAAGAATATACAATATTGTGTGATATGGAATTTTGGATTTTAACATATGAACTTTGCAGTTTCAATAATTCATTTTAAGAAGGGAAAAAAATCTAAACCTATTAATAATCTATTTAGATCTATTTAATTATTTAAATTGTATATTTAAAAATAACTATTTTAAAAGCTACTATTGTGTTTGACCAATGAGCATCCATTTTTTGGATGTAAGCACATGTAGGGTTTTAAATGCTTTCTATTGTTTCCTTAAGTACTAAATGATTTGTTAGGTTCTTCAAGTGGTGCACACTATTTTATAAAGTGCTTAGATGGTTTGCTAATTAAGTTACCTGGCAACTCTAAGTTGCAATTATATTAAAGATAAGTTAACAACATATAAAAGAAACCAACTACTATAGATTTAAATACGCACATTGCAAAGGAATTAACTATCTTTAAAAATTAAGCTATAAATTTGAAAGTTACACTTTAATTAAGTAAAATAATAGAGAATTAATTAGATTGGTCAATAGCAAATGAACCATCTTAAAAAGAAGTTGTAAGTTGATGAAGTTATATTTTATCCCTAAAATGTCATGATTTTTAGAAATACATTAAAATAGGATCTAGAAAGCTAATTGTGACATTTAAGGGAAAAAATAAGTGAATAACTGAATCCAAAATAATCCAATAATGTCTTGGGATTGTTTTGAATAGCCTTGGATGATCCTCGAACACTATTGCAATTAGAAGTAGAACAAACATATCTAAAATTAAGATGCTTTTCATTCTTACAAAATTCAATGCATACAAAATAAATGTGAAAGTTTCTATTTTGCAATTAATCATTTATTGAAGAAACCCAATGGTAAAAAAAAATGGAAATAGTCATGTGTATCAACTAAAAAGTTTTTTAAAATATTAAAACTTTGTGACTTTTTATCCAAACGAATGGTCAAAGTGTCCAAGTCAAAGAAAAGAGTATAGATTGCTATGGTATCAGTGCCTTGTGAACACTTGCAAGAAGGTCCGATAATGATGCACCTTTGTTGCACCTTTGTTGCACCTTTTGAAAACTCTCCCAAAGTCCAATAATGATGTGTATTAGTTGCCCATGCTCTCCAACCCAATATTTGCAACCCCCCAAAACTGCATGTTTAGCTCAACAATAGCGGTAGTCACACCTTCTCCCCAGGCAGGTGGAGAATGAAGAATGACAAGTTCATGAGGATTTGGAGGAACCAATGGGGAGCCGTGGTGGATGAAGAAGGTGTGACACCCCCAAAAGTTGTTTGGAGAACGAGAGTGGAGAATCGGAGACCAACATTTGACGTGGAGCGTAGGATGAACATGAAGACGGTGTACAACGCAAGATGGAGAATATACTTAAATGAACAAGTCTTCACCACTCCCATTATTCACCTCCCGAGGTGAAGACTAGGAGTGCGGAAGATATAACTAGTTAAGAATATTCTAGCGTGGAGGGCCAACATGAAGCCAACCTTAAGCCGCCACATCTCCATTCTCCATTCTCCAAGTGCGGAGTGAAGAAGGTGTGACTACCCCTAATATAATACTCTATAGTACTGCTTGGAGTATGCTTGGAGTTTTTTTCCCCACTCACCCACTCAGTGATAAATGAAAAAAGAAAATTAGCCACCTACGAAATTATATTGAGTTGGGTGATTTTGTCTTTCTTCCTTTCTCGGAACAAAGTCGGTGTGTCTGATGAATTCCAAATTATATACTAATTTTTCCCAAATACGCTTCAGAAGTTTCACCTGCAATGCAAGCAACACTCATAGGGCAAGTGAGTAGAAGGATCCGCCAACAACCGGAAGACTCGTGGCAGTCTTGCGGTGCAACGCAGTGCGTATTTAATCATCGACCATGATCGCTGCAGTGGGCAATTTAGTTCGTCTTAGAACTGAATTGAATCGACGCCGCAGCACATGATGAATATACATATAGACATGATCAACCAATTCCTCATCACGTTCACGTACTGCTGTTAAAGTCATATTTTGTTAAATTGGCGGTTTTCCACCACTTTGACATCTTCCAGGATGTGCGACCTAAAACGACAATCTGTACAGTACATCTGTCGTAGTGTTCAGAGCTACCTGTACATGAATGTCCCAGTTAGCGCCGGGATCGCACCACTGTAGCGAAATTGGCGATTGTTCCCTTGTGCATGACGCAGTTGTCGATTGAGAGCTCCAGACGGCACAAATGAGGCAGCGAAAAAGAGATGCACCAAGGAGATGCCGAAAGTGGGATTTTTGAGGGTGGACGACATGGCAGCTGATCAATTCATCCTCCCGACGGGTGGATTCGCGCACTCGAATGGCTTAGAGACCGCGTTGCAAGCAGGATTAGTCTATGACGCCATCACGCTGGAGAGATTCGCCGTCACCACGGTAAAGAACGCGGGCTCGCTGCTGCTGCCCTTCCTGTTCGAAATTCGCCGCGGGCCAAGTCACGAATTTGGAAAGTTGGTTCGCATTGAATTGCGCTCTGCACGCCTGTTCGATCCTATCCAACGGAGTGGCAAACGTGGCAAACGTGGGACAGGGGAAGACGCTCAGTGTCTTGGCGGGGAGGGAATTCAGGGAGATCGCCGCCGGTTTCTGGTTTCTGGGTATTGACGTCGTCACGGCGCAACGGCGCATTGGCACCTCGCGATCAGTTGCGCGGTGTGCTTTCCGCGGCCACGGGAGCTATCTTCGTCGGTCCATGGAGGCTGCGCTGCAGCAGCGCCGCCATGCCCAGTTCGCGGACTGCGTCCATGGGGAATTACGCCGATCGGAGTGTTTACGAGGCGCCTCAGCTCGCGCTCCTTCTCTTTACAGCCCCTAAATTGCAGGCTTCCCTTATTTTCCCGTCTCTTCGGCTCGCATCCTAATTCCTGGACACATTTAGCCCAAAATCAGAGTAAGACCCGCACTAGTCGTCGCAGATCGGCCGAGGAAATTCTCCCTGTTGCTCATTATCAGAGGTGAGGAATCCGTTTCAAATGCTCCTCTTCGGCACTGACGGATCCAACGAATGGGGATTGCCTTCTTCTGATTAGACGGTAGCCAATTGAAATTGCCGTTTTGCCGAAAGGGTACACTTGTTAAGCTGAGGCATGGATATTTTCCACGAAAATTCCATAAACTTAGCCAAATGACTATGTTTTGAACTTTTTTATTACCACTGATGATCATATATGAAGTTTTGAAATTCAAACTTGGAATCAGGGACTCCGAAAGTGGTGGGAAAGATGGAGACATACAACCCCGGCGGACAGACCGAGGATCGGCAGAACAATCCCTTGCCAAATCCACAAACAGAGGAACCATGCAAGGAAACGAGACGCAGAATGGATTACATGAATAATAGCTGTGGGGTCGCTGTCTATAGGGATTGGTAAGAATGACACCATCTTTCTCCTCGGCACTCACAACCAGGAACTCCGGGCCATTCGTAACCAAGTTTCACCGTCTTCTTTTTATACAACGAATATATCACGTACTCAATTCTCCTCTCAATACAAACATTGAACTCAAGCGGCCTTCTCTTCCATCCTGCCTACTGTAAACGCCTATTTCGTTCAAATGGATAAATTCCTTGGGGCATTTTCACATGGAGTAGAGATCCAACCTTGAAAATGTTGAAAATTTTATCATGCTCTCAGCATTTCAATCACAACATTGTATACCACCATGTAAAGATTTCCTCCCTCTTCACCCCTTCGGCGGCCTAAATCGTTTTGTCTTCCTCCAGCGCTTGAGGCTCAACCATGACTAAATTTATGAAGGAATTTGGCTCCTTTAACGAAATTCACGTTTGTAGTACCAATATCCCTGCCCTACCTCACTCGCACTAAGCTCTAATAAATTCAGGCGATCCAGCGTTGGCGTGAACACGTACTCTCACGAATATACAAGCCTAACAAACTTCACCGTCAGGCTTCACAACTATTGACAGGAACACTAGCAACCACAAGAATGACCTAAACGGATACTTGCGGCGGCAACTCCCATATTAACAGGGCGGAGACCGTCCATAATCAAGTCTCCTTTTTAATTGTGCATGAGGTGTAAGCGAGCCTCATGCTCGATAGGAGGTTACAAGATAAAATGCATTTCAGAACTGGCTTCGCCGTTCCCAAGGTGGCGACTTGCATGGAATACTGGAACTGAAAAGAGCACGTCAGCAAATCGCCAATTTCGTTGACTTGGCATGGTCCCGGTTCTATGTGTGGCATTTATCATTCGACTCCAAGCTCTAGAAACCAGACCTGGTTTAAGACTTCATTTTCAGGCTGGTGCACCCTCAAGAGTGCCAAGTCGTCGACTTCCGCCATCAAAACCTAATTGACGTCCGACGACTAATCAACACGATTATCCTACCTGGAACTCAAGCTCTTGGAATGCTCCTGATGCGAAGTAATGGCTTCAACATATCCAGAAGCAATGGAGTACGGAACGTGGTATTTCGCACAGAGACGCGCAACAATCGGTTGCAGTTGCGGGAGGTGACAGTGATTCACAGTAGGAAACAAATGGTGAATAACTTGATAATTCAAGCCCCCACTAAAGAGATGGATCCACTTGCTGCCCACCCCGAAGTCCTGCGCCGTGATCACCTGGTGCTTGTACCAATCCGAGTCTTCGATGTGCGTTGTATGTGGAAGCAGGTGGTTAATCTGCGTGTTCATCATGAATAGAATGGAATATATTGCCCAAGGCACGAGGGCAAATGCGTAGCTCTTGCTGGAAGACTCTAGGCAAAGGAAAGGCCAAGCATGAATGAAGACGATCGTCATGAAGCGCCCGAAGATGTGCACAATCCGACGCAGGCCTGAAATGTCCATCATGGGCACAACTTCATTGTACACACTGCTCTGTAGCATCCAGAGATCCGCCGTGGTGGCCATACCGATCTGCACAGCCACGCTCCAACGAAAGAGCGTGTACATCCAGAAGCTTTGCAACTGGTGCAGGGGTAACCACTTCACATTGCGATGCTCCCGCTTCATCCAGTCGTGGTGGTGCATATCGGGGTCACGGTCGCCAAGGTTCGTGTAGCTGTGGTGGCCGATGTTGTGTTGGTGGTACCAAACGAACGGGGAAGAAAAAAACGGGAAAAAGTAAGGGACGATGGCATTGACACGCCAGTTGGAGGTAAGTGCGAAATGAGCTGCGTCGTGGAAAGTGTTCACCTTGAGGATCCACGCCATGAGCGGGAAAAGCACCAGGGATCGCCAGTCGCCGCGAAAGAAACCGGGGAAAGTGGCGATGAAGAGCGCGACCACGATCGCTATCTCTATCCATCTGGATGGGGTTGCTTTCGTTGCTTCACGCAGTGTCACATTCCGCCGATTGGCCTCCCCTTGAAAATACTCTTTCACGTGAAGTTTCAGGGCCTCCCCAAAGGCGCTCGGCCATTCATACTTGTGCTCCGGGATGCCGTGTTGCTGCTCCAGCGTCTGCAGATGCTGGCTGTCGGAAGCGTCGACTTCATACTTGGCAAGAATGGCGTTCAAGACGGCGCGAGACGTGAACGGGTGGTGACTCTCGAACATCACCGTAGCGTCGCGCGCGCGTGCTAAGCCCAGCGCCACCGGCCCACCCGGGTGGTGTCTCTCGAATTCCGTCAAGTCGTACCACTTGCCATGAATTTTCGTCAAAAACTTGCTCGGTATCGGTGCTGTGAAAAACCTCCACGGATGTGTGGCGAACTCCGGCCTGCCAACACTCAACAACTCCGGCTTCAAATACTGATTTTCTTCATGAAGTGACACAACTGCTGCCGCCTTAGTATCACCCACCGGCATTGGTGCCTTCATCAAAGAGGCTCGCCTGTCGACTCTGGTCGGTCCAGCTCCGCTAACGTTTAGACGTCAATCCTCCTCAAACACTCGTCACAATTCAACACACCGGCCCTAAGTTAATTAGGCGAGCTCGAAATGAACGACAAGTGAAATAGGAACCAAACTAGAAAGAGCAATCGACTGCAAATGCGGAATGAGAGCGTGATATTCTGGGACTCATTGCTGCTGCGTTGCCACCTAAATAATCTTCAACAGCAGTAGCCATCAAATGCACAGAATTGACGGACGAAACTGGCAGAGGGCAACGTCGGTTGCTACTTGCGACGTACGCTGGTGTCAGGTACCGAGTTTCATGATTCAGAGCAGGTCACATGAGAAGAGACTTATGAGAAGAGACCTGTGAAGAGGGCTTCAAATTGATGTTGATATGACCCTTTGTAGGTACTTTACACGACCCAAAGATATTTTGAAATTTTTCAGAACACTGTCTTAAGGTATGTTTGCATTTGGTGTTACAGGTGTTGGTTGGAACGTGAATCCGGTCCAAAAGTATATCGAATTTCATTCCTAAGATCCTCAGTAACAACAATTTTAACATCAAGTGTCCAAGTGCAAACATACCTTTAGAAGTAAAATACAACAATACATAATGTGTCCTAAGGAAGAGTGAAAGCAAGTTGAAAATGTCTTGGGATACCTCACATGGATTCACAATCTTGGATTGTTGATTCTATAGAGGGTTCTAACTTGCAAAGTCTTTTGAAAATGTTAAGAAGATTTTATTGGTTGTAGAGACATTAGATTTTTGTTGTTGTTTGCTCTTGAAGGTGAACAACCTATCCACGTAGAAACTATACTTAATAAACTTCAATTCATTAGTTGGGATCAAATTCAAAATTCATTATTTCTAAAGCTAAAATTCAAATCAAGATGTGAAATAGTTAAAATGAATCAAAATACAATGCATGGTGATTTGTGGACTAAGCATCTTCTCATGTAGAAAAGTAGACAATAACACTACATGAGGGGATTTCCATCACCATCCACTAGACCACCACAAATAAATTCAAACTTTCAAAAAAATTAGATGAAAATTCTCTTTTTTGGCCTTTACAGGTCCCTAAAGTCATTAAAAAGACTAAATCAATTGTCTTTGCCTTTCAAGATTAATATTTGGAATTAACCCCTATATTATTTTTGTCCTCTTTTAATAAACGATTTTTGATAGAGTTGGCAATTCCTCAATCCATTGCTTTTTTCTTTCCCCTTAAGAATTTGCAAGTTGTTGCAATAAATGGTAGATTATTTTTAGCTTTTACACACTATATGTTGAGTTGTATGCATGAAGAAAATAATTGCCCCGCTCTCTAAATCCAACACCTAAATTTATGATATTCATGAAGTTTCTTGCAAGTTCCAAGCTCATGTATTTATTCTTCATCTCACATTCACTTGGAAACTGTAATTAATGTCACTGAGAAAAATAACTTAGCAATATATTGACCTGAAGCTTCAGCGCTTACTTTGAAAAGAATGATAGGGATGCTCAACTACTTTCTAGTTAATAATTTCACAAACCTACCTGATTTTGACACAATTTGGCAGATGCATTATTTTGACATTATTATTAGACAGTTCACACAGAGTGCATCACAATTGAACAGATTCAACAACCCAAACACATCAAGTTCCTGCTTAATGTTACTTGCGATTGCTATCAAATGAAAACTACTGTTTGATCTACCGCACATGCAGCAGCGTGATATGAGGACAGTACAGGCAGTGATGGATTAAGGATGTGACACTTGATTGATTACTCCACCCACAATATGTGAAAAAAATTATGATTTTATGGTAATAAGGAAAAGGAAACTGTAAGTCTCTTAAGATTTTTTGGTTTCTTTGTTTTCGCAATTTTGTTACATGCAAATGAATCAACAACAAATTACTGTAAACCAAATATTCTAGACGCTTTGAGTTTCTCACCTCCGAGCAACACTCGTATGACAAAGAAGGTGGATCCGTCAACAACCTGAAGACCCGTGCCAGTCTTGAGGTTCAACGCAGTGCCTAATCATCGACCATGATCAATGCAATGGACGATTCGGTTCATGTTAGAACTGATTTGAATCGATGCCGCAGCGCATGAAGAACTAAATAGGGAACTAGATATGCCACTGTCGGTAATGACAAAACCAAACCAATTCATCGGTCGAATACATCATTGTATTTTACTGTTGTTCCCTGTGCATGTCTCAGTAAGTCGCCCGCCCAAATGTAGGGGCGAAAAACTTTGAGAGGCATCGGCCATGTCGTCGCAGCTGGTCATGAATTTGCGAGGTCTCACCCAACGAGAACCCTCTCGAAATCAGCCTTCTGTGTTGAGATTCTCTTCACATTGCTGGAGTTCGCGCGACGATCTGTTGCATGCAGCGATGGCGACCGCGAATGGGAACATAGAAGGCCGGGTGGGACGTCACTGTCACCAAGCCCAACGAGCATGCTAGCTAGCGTGGAAGATATGCGTGCGTATGGCAGTTGATCAATTTCATCCTCCCCACGGGCGAATTCGTGCACTCGTATGGCTTAAGAGGCCGCAGTGCAAGCAGGATTGGTCTACGACGTGCCCACGCTGTAGAGCGCGGGCTCGCTACAGCTGCCCTTCGTGTTCGCCGCGAGCTAAGCGACGAGCTTGGCAAATTGGGCCGCATCGGAGTCCGCCTAGAACGTCGGTTTCCAAATGCGGGCAGGGAAAGGTGCTAGTCGCGGCGAAGCGGCCGAGCGTGACGGTGAAACCCGAGCGCGCGTTTGGACATCACGCAATTTTGGTGGCCGGAGGTTCGGGTTGCTGGACGAAGACGCTGTCACGACGCACCAGCTCATTCCCTTCTCTTCTGCTGGTAACGTACTTTCTGGACATTCCTGGACACATTGGCCCACCATCCGAGCCAGACCCGCACTAGCCGTTAACCTCGGAAGTTCCCCGCGTTGCTCGTTTCCAAAGGTGCTTAATCCGTTTCAATTGCTCCTCTTCGACAATTGACGGATTCAACGAATGGGGAGTGCCTTCTTCTAGTTACACGGTAGCCAAGTGAAATTGTCCTTCAGCCAAAAGTTTTAAAATGTAAATCTTAAGCAAATGACCATGAAAATTGTCCATGAATATTGCTCAACCTGAGGCAGATGACCATGGGCAACCCGGCTAATTTCTGAGCCAAATCATACGTTACTTCTTTGTCACTAGACTGTTTACATGTTTAGTGCACTTCGCCCTGTGGGACTCCTCCTACTGTCTCGTGGTGCGGAACCCTAGTTGGAATCCTAATTTCGCAGCGGGGTTTGTGATTTCCTGACATTTGTAGGGACTCCTGGCTGAACATAGTCGAGCAGTACATGCAAACAGGAGTTGGAATGTGTTGGATTTCGCAAAGGGATTGAAGGTGATGTAAAGACAACACAAGGTTAGGGTTTCCTTTCTTCAGGGGCATCCAGTTAAACCTCCTTGGGACAATTCGGACGAGGTCGTTGCCCAACCTGATTAGTCTATCCTGCCGATGAGAAATCAAGGGACATTCTCAAACCCATTTCTAAACTGAGGTACCCTTAATGGATGCCCTAGATCCAACTCAGGGCAAACACAAGAGCTTCTCGTGCTGCATACTGTGAAATGCGACCAAATTTCGTTCGTTTTCTTTTGTCACTCGTCACCTAGCAAACATCAATTGCCAAATTGTATTTGACCATAAGTACTGTTGACCCCTATTTACTAGCAGATATAAGCAGCACATGTTCAGACAACTCCACAGCATATTGAAGATGCTAGAAGTCTTAGGAGTAACTTAAATAATTTGTTGAGAATTGATTTCACTGACTCCATGGAACAAGTCACAAACAGAATGTGTTTAGAGTGCCGCATCTGCATGCCATGCAGTTCCAATTAATCATGTAGCAACCGCTTCAGTTGTGGTCACTCGTTCTGCTCGCCCTGCCTCTACCAATGACTCCAGATTCGATGCGTCGAGCTGTTTGCAAAACTATACGGCTGAAATGGTTCAAACAATACGTCATTCCTATTTCTGGAGATGGCGCGGCAATGTCGAGCGATGGCAGTAACAGCATGAACCTCAACGCCCATCATCTGCTACGCTGAAATTAGCAGGCCAGTTTCTCACTGGAAATGCAGTACGGCATGCACTTCATGTTATTGAGACAGAGCACGAGAATTTGCATCTCCGGGGATTTGAATCTCGGGTGGGAAGTGATCCAAAATCAACTCAATTGGTAAAATTGAATCTTCTATGATGTAGTTTTTCCACTTCTAGATCTAAACTTTATGTAGGTTTTGTAGCACATAGTATAAATGTTTCATAGACTTTGGCGGCGCAAATCTAAAACAAAGATCTAATCTATTTGATTTGTAGATTTTTTGAATTCTAAATTTGGTCTAATTTGTAGATTTCAAAAGTGAAAATCTTGTATTTTGTAGCTTTTGTAGTTTTATAAGTTTGTTTGATTTCTTAGATTTTAATTTTCTTTTACATTTCTAGAAATCCTTAAATTTTTTTATTAATTGAATTAAGTACTTATAATCAATGTTTGACAACACACCTTTCATGTCTCCAACCTCACGGATACCCTTGGCAATCCTTTTGAATGGGAACAATATGAAATATAATATGTGTCAATGCATTATGAAATCTACCAAATTGGAATTTTGCACATGGGATTTGGAAATAATTTATGGAGAGAGAAAATCAAATATAATATTCTAGGTATTTTCAAGCTAAGGTATAGTAACTTTGTTGTCACAAAAATATATTTTCAAAATTTTGAAACTTCTAGTTTATTCTTAGTAGAAGATAATATTAAAAAATTTAATCCCGTAGTGTACTAAATACATGACAACATGTGCAAAAAATTTGAGTTTTAATTATAAATATTTTAAGAATTATAAATATTTTTATAAAATGATATCATTGCATTGCAATACTCAACACAGCTTTAAAAAATCCTTCTAATTCTCATTGCGGTCACACAAGGAAGAAAAATAAAAGCTATCCCTCTTCTTTCTTACAAAAGGGTGACCTTCTATAATTTCTTTGTGAATGCCAAGAATATATTTAAGATAAAAGAAAGAGAACCAAAAAAGAGAATCAAGATAATTGCTGACATTGTTGGTTTGCAAAGAATAGTGAATTGGTCATATCAAATCCCAGACTCAAATCAAATAAAGTCACATTGACACCTAAGAGTCCTTAGTAGAGAGGTGATTGTATATGAAGAGATTTTTAAACAAAATAAATTATAGAAAATTAAGAATTAAGAATTAAGATCTTCATTATTGCAAGTTTTGTTTTCTTCCCATCATGTTCAATTGTTTAGTGACCCTTACCTTTCAAACTCACCTTTCTATTGATACTAAAAGTCATGATCTTCTAACACTGCACATGCCACACATATGCAATGTTAAGTTCCAACTCTAATCACATGTCCTCATTCTCCATGACTTCTATTATTTAATTCCCACAAAACAATAGACATATTATTTGATGACATAGGGTGGAACTTCCATTGATGTCCAAGCATTTGGTGGTAGCACAATTCCCCATTATCACTAAATGCCCTTGAACAATACCCAACTCCCCAATAGGTCCTAGTAAATTCATTTTGAGAATCATTAATTGAATCACATCATAGTCTAGTATAGAGCATGATACCATCTAATCAATATTAAGGAGTGCACAAGCACTCCACAATAAACATGATGAGGCTCCCTTACCAACTTCACTACACATGGTTATTGTGGCACCATTTAAAGTCACGAGGAAGATTGCCTCTCTTTGTACTAGTCTCTCTACAAAATTCAGCCCCCTCTCCTCCTAGGGTTTTATAGGACATCTAAAACACACTCCCATCTTGGAAGACCATCCAATTCAATGCCTTAGTTTCAAAACCATGTCTCCAAAGGCCTCATCATTTTTATAACTATATAACATTTAACTTTGAACTCCAAATCCAAAATGCAAGCCCATTTTTGTAATCAAATCTTTTTGTAGATCACTACGGGCAATTCACTTTTCCAAATGCAACAAATATTGAGCAAGTTACAACCCTCCAAAGTTCAAAGTCCCCTTATAGGTGTAGTTCTTCATGATTCCACCCTCTCTAGTTGCCCTTAACTTGTAGCTCATAGCTAAGCCATGCGTAAGCGGCTTAGCATTTTGAAAATCTGGTCTCATTATCTTTCCAACAATATGTAGCATGCCTTGTTTGGACTAAAGGGTTCTTCCTATATTGTAAGCTGCAATTTTTGAACCAATTCAAGTAGCCAGTTATGTCACAATCTTTACCTCCACATCCTACACCTCAAGTTCACAACTAGAACATTACCAACTTTTAGGAGCCATAACTTTGGACTTTCAACTTAGATCCTTGTGGTCTTTGAATCCATGGATTCATGTTTTCACCATCTTTCTAAAAATGTGTAGCACACCATCCAATTTGTCCCAAGCATAGCGCTATGGCCCCCTCCAATGTTTGTTTGCTCCAAACTCTTCATTTTTCTTACCTTGTTTATTGCAAGGTTGGGAATGTCACCCCAATGTCCCCCTTACTCACCAAAATGGCACGGGCACACTTTATAATGAAGTCATGACACATATATATGTGAATTGATTCAAAACTTTGCTTAAAAATCAAGAATTATATATGACCACACATTACAAAAAATCTAAGCCCTTAAGAAGGTCGTGAGAGGGTTGTTAACAAAGTTGTAAATATCAAATTGCTAATTTGAACTTTAAATATTAAAAAACATATTTTTTTAAACAACATATTTTATATTTTTATTATAAAATAATACAATAATATAATAATATAATAATAAAACAATATAATAATATAATAAAACAATAAAATAAAATAATATTATTTGAAGTAGCACAGCTCCCAATCATTTCATTATTAAAATAAAATAAAAATTTAATTCAAAAATATGTATCATTTCATTACATTGTTCTATGCAATTCAAGCCCTACAGTTTTTTGGTGGGTTTTTTTCCCGCCATTGTTCCTTGTTGTTTGGGAACTATTGACCCTTTGTAAGGCTCAATGTTTTTATAATGCTAGTTACATCACTAATGGATATATAAAAACTGATTTTTGCAACATATTTGGATGCACTTCATCCATTTGCTGTAGCTTAGAAAAAATCTCTTGAATATAATCCACCTTATGGACACTAGGTCTCTTAGAAATTAAGTTGTATACTTGCTTCATCTTCCTTGATTGGTTATAAGATAGATTAATAAAGACTCTGATATCTTAGAAGGTCTTTGAAATTGCATGTTAATTTTTAATATGCAAGGGTGCAATGAATCTAATGTTAAAAAAATTATTTTATTTTTCATATACTTTCAAAAATTGGATAATTCTTGATAATTTACCAACCTCTATATCCTTCATTTTATGCTTCAAATGTTGAAATAATTGATTGGATATGCAATAAATCAATTAGTAGAGGATGGTGGAACATATGCCATTGATTATTATATACACTTGTAGAAAGTCAAAAGAAAAAACACTTCCATGTATCCTTAAATTTAAATTTAGGATATCTATATTACAATTCAGATAATCATTGTAAAGTAATTTTTTCACCATAAATTTTAAAAGAAAAAAGATCTATAGTAATATCTTTTGACTTTGAAGTCAAATCTAAGAGTGTTTTAGGTGTAAATAACAAAAATAATTACTTGATAAATTTTCACACTATTTTCTATTGCTATTTGTAACTTGAAAAAAAAATCCAAATTGCTTTTGCTGTTTGTTTTTCAAAAAACTTCCACTTTTTGCTATTAAAATTACAACTATGACAAATTTTTACGAAGCTAATAAATTTTTTATGGATAACACATAGTCATAGAAACTTGACAATAATTAAAAAAGCTAGTGGCTTTAGAAATGATAATTGCCTCAATGATGATAGAACTAATTGTAAAGAGGTCTTCAATCATCAATAATTATGTTCTTTGCCAATTTCAAGATTGAAAACAACATTTGCAAATTAATTTATCATTGTGTGTGCACTTTCAATAAAAATGTTTTTTTTCACGTTCTCTACAAAAGATTCTACAAGCATCCTTTGTGTCAATTTTGTTACAACTTTCCATAGCCATTAAAAATTCATATAAACTTTCATTCTAAGATAATCTTCAAAATTCTTAAGGTACTTTTTTGAAATTGTTGCAAGAAATGCACACACCTTCTATAGCATTAGCACTTCATTGAATTTTACAATTTAAAAATAATTCTTGAGTATATCAATTACCTTTTAAAAGTTTAATTTTTTTGTGTAGAAGAATTTGTTTTATGTACTTTTGTTTTGTTTGTTTGTTTATATTTTTAAACAAGATAGATCTAAAGGACTTCAAAGCTAATGGAGTTTATTTCATACAATAAAAAATCTTTTAAGTAGGAATTTCCATGTTGAAGATTAAACACAATTTCAACCTAAAACACAAAATACATAGAATTACAAAAAAATGTACCCAAACTCATAAATAAATAAATGAAATTTGAATATGAATGAATCATCAGTATTAAAGTATTGATATTAACTATAATTTAAATCATATAATAGAATTAAACCTTTGTATTATTTTCTTGGTAATCCTATTTTACATCTTCAAGATTATTATATTGACAAGTTGTTTTTTAAAGCACTAGAAAATCTTCAAGGAAGAAGCAGTCTTCATTGTAGAATTCATGAAGTTTTATTGTATAAGATATAGGATTTCTCTAGATTAAAATTTTCAAATGAATAAATAAACATGAATTAAACAATGAAAAAAACCTAAAAATTAAATACCAATTGCATTATATGTAGAATAGGATACAATAGAACAAATGATTATATGTATTGTCCTTGTATGTTTTATCTATAATCATTCTATATTTTTAGATGCTCACAACTATAGATGATACCACTCTAATTAACCTTTGAAGGACTAATTTTCAACAAAATGAAAAAATGACAAAATGGAGTTTAAAAAGATTCTTCAAGTCAATTTTGAATGGATATCATTGAAAATTTATTTGGGGGGGGGGTGTTATTTTTTATTATGTATTTGAATCAAATAATATGCTATCCAACTCAAATCAGAGATAGAAGGGAGCTTTGGATAACATGTATCATTCTTTTTTTCATTTAAAAAAAATTAAAATAATAATAATTAGTAGTATATAATATGCTATGGTAACTGAAATGATTATATGTAGTACAAAAATCTTACGCCATAAAAAGAGTAGTGGGGCTAAACAATTTTTTATTGTCACTTCAAATGCAAAAATCTTGCAATGTAGTTCGTCTAATCTTGTGCAAAAATTCTAAACACTTATGTAGAATTTGTCCACTTTTTATTGTTGATTTTCCAAAACTAACTTTATGTATAAGCACTTAGAAAATCATCAAGCACTTGCTAGTTGCTACATATCTCGTTAATATTTTTGCATCTTATAAGCTCATTTTGAATATATTTCTTCCTTCATTGAGTACTAAAATTTGGCATACAAATAATTAACATGATGTAATACTTAGTGCTAAAGAATGTTGCATTTATATAGAGCAAAAATCTCATTGCAAGAAGATTTATAGTCTACTAACTTTGTTTGACTAAGATTTGCTAATTTTAATTGCCAATTTTTTTCCTCCAACTTTAAATGTTATAATCTTATAATCCAAGTTGTTAAATGTGCCAAAATAATTTCTATACATGTGCATTGCAGTCTTCTAGACTTTGATACATTTGAATTTTAAGGATTTTTTTCCAATCCCCCACCCCACACACTCACCACCAATAAATGGTAGGTTTTCAACAATTTGGGTGAAATTTATCCATATTCTTTTGATAGTTAATTCTATCTATGCACCTATAAGTAAATTTTGTCTATTTAATAAAACCACAAGACAACTAGTATAGGATTTACTAAATCCTTTGGAAAGGTCAATAAGTCTAACGTTTATGTGACTAGTAAGGTCATTTGATTTGTATTTTGGATACCTATCTATGTGTTTTTTAAGTTGTTTCAAGGAATAAATCCAAGAAAATATACCTAATGTCAATTTGTCACAGTCCAATTTCCAATGCTAAATATAAGATTCAATGTATGGTGTCACAGTCTTATCTATTATGTGGTCACGTCAATTCTCAAGTCAATTTGTCTTTGTGCATGCTCTAGCCACTTAATAATATTATTTAGAATTATATTTATGATTATATAAATTTATTATATTAAAAAGATCTCTTTTTCAATCCCTTTAATCTAATACATTAATTTTATAATTTATTTTATATCAAAGGAGAATTAATATTTTTATCTCAATGTAATCAATCATTAAGAAAGAATTAATTCTTTCCTGGTGCTTGGCAATCTTTTCATCAGCCAATTCGCTCCATTTCTTGTATGTCAATTAGACTTAGATTCTACTGCTAGCAACAAGGTCACTTTGACACATAAGACACCCAAAAGGCCATATTCATTAAAATGAGACAAAGTGTAGTCTCAATTTTATCTTCGACTCGAAGATAAACTGTTATAACTATTTAATTTTGAGACCATTCGGTAATTTGAGACTTCCATATGTTAATATATATAAAAACCTTTGATTGCCCAAAGGTTGCACTCGCGTTTTATCTTCGACTCGAGGATAAAATCACTAAAACGGTTTTAGGGTTGAAGTCTCAAAATGACCATTTTGTCTCATTTTAATGAATTTGGCCATCCAAGACCACCCAGGGTAAATCCAGACCCTATGGTCGTCCCCTGGTCCACTCACTAGTCACCTACTGCATGCCACACTGTCGACTTGACCTGTACTAGAAATTTTGCAATTAGACTGGGCTCGCATCCACAGAGGCAAATTGCAACTATTGGATATGTTATTTGGAAATTTTGACACAGTTATCTCTCAACAAAGTGAATTCCATTATTGTGATTTGACGCAATTACAGACTCCAACTATAAAATTCTAACAGAAAACCATTTTGATAACTATGTACAAACTTAATTTAGTTTTTAGTTTAATTTTGTCAATTTGTTTCACAATCACATCCTTTGCAATTAGACTCTATCGATATGAGAACCATCAAATATAACTTATCCAGATTTCCGTTTATTAGACTTAATTGAACTAAGCCAGTCCAGTGTTACACAATTGTAAATGATCCAGATTTACGACTGGTCAATTATCTCAACTCCATATGCACAACAACTGCACTTGCATCCATTTGATAATTGACATGATTTCCAATGGCTAAAAATTAAAGATACCTGTGTACACATTTTTCAAATTTATTGATTATTATTTGTACTGCAATTGCAAATCAACTGTATATCTCAGTTGTCTGCAAACTTACTAGACTCTACAAATGCTTAAGATTAATTCTTGCAATTGAAGTTAGATCGGAATTCTATCTGTCAAGTAGTCCTTATTGATTAACCAGTTGACCACATTCACATGCAATTCAGACACACTTCTATCACCGGTTACACATTCAATTGACTTCCATGCTCAATAAAATTGTTAATTTAATTCTTTTAAATTTCAGCATTTAAAAACACACATACATGGCAATAGGCCAACATCATTTGGATTTTCACAATTTTGCAATATTTAAATTGACAGTACAATCTCACAGGTTAATTGTCCACTTAGCTTTGAGTAACCAGAGTTCCGCCACGTCGAATTGACTTCTAACAGCTCAACACAATTGCAGATGATACACACACTTGACCATTTGAATTACCGGAAGAATCAATTGGACTAGGGTTCTTATAACTTTAAAGGTGAATCACTTCCAGACAATTTGACCAATGCAAGACCGAAGAATTCACTACTCTCGAAGTTCATAAAGAATTACTTCAATCAAATTGACAAAATTTTGATACACGTCAAACACCAACTAAGCCATTGCATACAAATTTCAGCACTTACATCAACACAGACGGATTGATGCATTTACAATTCTCACATGCCAAATCGACCAGTCTTCACAGATGGAATTCACACCGTAACACCAAAGTAGTTTACAATAATCTCAGTCCTCACTCATGAGCTGTAGCAACTAGACAATACTCGCAACTGGTCAAACTGTTCACAAAACATTCATACTCTAACACACAGCTAGATTGACAAAACTTGAATGCAGCAACTTACACTAGAACAGTCGATCAATTAGACAATATCTTCAGTTCGTAAACACAAGCTACAACATTCAGACAAATTGCCAGCAACTTCACATGCACAAGCCGTATCTCACAGCCAAATAGACAGTAGCTTCTGCTACAAATTTATACAAACAATATAAAGTAGACAATTTGCGATTTTGAAAGTCGAGAATTCTATTCACAAAAGTGTGCGCAAATACACTAAAAATCATACCACCTTGTATGAATTGAAGAAAAAGAAAATAGATCTTTGGACAATATAGTCCCAAAAATTGTGAAAACAACTCTTCACAAGGAGCTACACCTCATCAATTTGACCTTTTTCAAATCTTGTTAATTGCCCTTTCCATATCTTAAGCAAACCCACCTATTCAATTCTGGTTGATTATCTACAAGGCTATTTGACTTGCTAATGGAAATACAATGAATTGACAGCTCTATTTACACTTGAAGAATCAAATTGACAAAAAAAATAAAAAAATTCAGCATGACAACACCTTACAATAATAAAACTAATTTGTAACATTTGGGGAACTATCCAATTTTTAAAGTTCTATTATATAAGTTCATAATATTATAAAAAAGATTTGTATAATTTGATCTAAGCTAGTTTAACATGATCCACCTCCCTATAGAACTTGATGATTGTTTTGAACTTTTTCACTATAATGTCAAAATTATTGTTTTTGTAAAACAATTTTTACAAAGTGAGTCATGTTACAAGCTTTCTAGAACTCCAATTTATACTTTATTTTATATAACGATTGTAGAATATTATAATGCGGTGAAATTTATTTTAGACTTAACCGGGGTTGCTAGGAAAATAATTTATCTTGGTTCATTTTTAAGTCCAACTGTAAATTCATATAGCTAGCTCTTTGAAGTATGTGGCATAAAATTATTAAAGTGATAAACTTCACTAATTATAAAATATTTTTCTTAGGACTTCTAAAAAGAAATCTATTTTAGATTAT
This sequence comes from Antitrichia curtipendula, assembly GCA_951230915.1. NCBI lineage: Eukaryota > Viridiplantae > Streptophyta > Bryopsida > Hypnales > Leucodontaceae > Antitrichia > Antitrichia curtipendula. The sequence continues at coordinate 3,571,605 of OX579635.1, forward strand.
GGTAGTTCATCTTTCAATATCCATGAGCCAAAATGAATTTGTCTAACAACATGTGCAAGTTAATGCTTGTTTTGAAATTTTGTTGATGAACTATAAAAAAAGACCCAAATATTTAAATTTATTTTATTATTACCCATATTGAGAACAATAACACAATACATTGGACATTATTTTGTAGCTACTAATCCAAATTCTATGAAATTTGGCTTGCAATTAAGTCAATCATTGTATTCATCTATTTGAAAATTTCCAATGGTAGAATTAAAAAATTGGCATTATAATACGCTACTTACAATTATTTGAGGCCAAAATACTTGAATTAAATCCTTTAGAAATAAAATTGTGTGATTTTAATCCAAAAGTTCACACTAAATAGTTTACTTTAATGCAAAATTCAAGCTGAGGGGGCTTGCACTAATTGAACTTGGTTGAATAGACTGTCATTTGACTTCCTCTAAGAAAAAAAGTGTGCAAATTGAGTAAACTATTAGATTTATCACCTTAACCCCCTAAAGCTCTTTGAAAAACAAAATGGGATTTGAGAAAATTTGGGCATCTAAATTGAAGTATCAAATTATTTATTTATTATCATTTTTTCCTTTGAAAATAGGAAGACAAATCAAATTCATAAGAGTCTAATTTGTCAAGAAGATCCAACGGTTGAAAAAAAAGAATTATATCACATGTTTGCTCAAAGTTCCAATTTAGGCAAGAAGAGCATCATTTTGGTTTAAAATTATTTTTGTACTTTGTCACAACTTGAGGCTCTAAAAATATCAAGTCACTAAATCTTCAAAGGGTCATTTTTTGGAGTTATGGAGCTCAAAAGCTTGGCAAAAATTTGACCACGTGGACAAAAACTTAGGCAAACTTAAAATATTTTGATCCGCTTTGCAAGATTTGTTCTTATACATATATTGCCCTTAGAATCCAAATTTTTTATAAGTAACCTTGATAGCAACGAAGAATAAGATCCTATGGATACAAAATCTATAATATGATTTAACATTGATTTATTGACATCTTATTAGAAAGTATTTTAGAGGGGGGAAGTTGTAGAAGTATTTGCTAATATTTAGTAATGATAAAAATAGTATTATAAGATGATATTTTGTTCAGATAACTTTTCCTTTGTCCCAAGTAATGCTTGGTTTGATAAGAACTACAAATTCTTGAAGACCAATTTGATGAAGTTGAGATTATATATATAAGCAAAATATTCAAAATTTCGAAACATTTGTAGATCAAGTCCTAAACTGCATTGAATATTTTTTGAAGTGTCTGAGATTGAAAAATCACCCAAGGTGAATTTATAATTAAATCAAAAATATTATTTGGCTATAAAAAAACCCTCCAACAAATGAAATGAAATAAAATAATTAAATAACATAATTTAGTTTATCTAGCTGGCCTATGAAAGAAAGTCAATGACCAAAGATGCTAAATTGTGGCCTTGGCCCACAAATGAAGTGGTTATGAATTCAACTTGAGCATTAGTAGAGGGGCTTACCACTATAGTCTTGAGGATGAAGCATCCAAAGTGGGGATGCTCTACAGCTATGGTGGTATTATATACCTTTTCTTTTCCAATGGAATCTATGCGGAGCTTGAGATGCAATTTTGTTAAGAAACAAAAATACCAAACAATTATAGCCGTAGAGCATCCCCACTAGGGATGCTTTCTATCCTTGGAACTTTAGGGATTAAAATTTTCAAATTTCATCATCTATGGTGAATTTTATTTTATTTTATTTACTGCTTTTTCCTCGGGGTATAAATTCCACAAGACCAAATGTGGCGTACCCTGAGTTCACCTAGGACCTTAGCACACCAATGCAGTGGTCATGAGTTCAAATGCAAGCACTGCTATAGTCCACTTGACTAGATTGGGATCAACAATTGACCTTTTGTTTACATGGAGAGACCTCAGAATTTCTTGAGGGAAAGAACATGTCAGTTCCTTACAAGGTCTATCTCATGATGGAGGCCGCGATGGAGGCCGCAAGGATGGAATTTGCCAACTAGATCCACGAGGTTTCAATCGTTCATCATACAACTTCACTCACGCCGCTTCCTTTGGTCTTTCATCAGACCGGAGTTATGAACCTCCTTCTGGCTTACCCGTTCTGGAGCACCCCAAATTGCGCGGTCTCCCCGCCAATGGAGCGTCTCGAAATGACTCACTCAGGAACGTCACAAAACAGGCCAAGAGACGAACAATGGCATCACAGACGCTTCGCTCGTCTTTCGTCAGACCAGACTGGAGTCACTGGACCGGAGTTATTATGAACCTCGGCTTCTTCTTCTGGCCTACCCGTAGCCTGATAATAAGCAGCCTTGCAGCACCCAAACTGAATGTGCGGTCACTCCTCCAATGGACAGTCTCGAACCGACTCAGGAACGTCACCACTCACGCAGTCTCGTAGCAGTGAGGCTACGAGACGAGCATCAATTTCCAAATGTTCAAGGGCATCACCGGAAAAGATACTTATTACAATCAGTCATGCGGAAATATCTCCCTGGGTCCTCAAAAGTCAGGGCGTCAGTCTTCTTCCGCCTTTCCGCGCGCCCTACAAATGTGCAATAGTACAGGAGGACAGTACAATACTAGACTGGACTCGACTAGACTAGACTGCAGTCTAAGTTAAGCGTATAGCAGCATCCTTGCAAAAGGGACAATTGGAGTTCTCGGCCAAGGTGGGAATATTCTTCACGTGAAGACAGACGCATCACGGATTCTCGGCAGCCGGTAAGGTTTCCGGTTTTTAGAAAGTAACCAAATTGCGTCAAGAGCTCCGCCCAGTGAGATTCCATTGCAGAAAAGACGTAAGGTAACGAATTTACCCCATTTTACGATGCTGCAGAAGGACGGATACTTCTAACAGGAAATCAATTTTAGGGGCAGACAAGCAATCAGAAACATTGAAAAAAATAATTTTCACACTTCATGTGATTTAAATTTTTTTATAGAAGGTGCTGCCGGCCTACAACATTCCATTTAACCTCTAAATGTTTTTTACTATGTTTTCACCCAAAATGCTCCAAAAATGCTATTTCTAATACAAGTACCAAATTTAGAAGAAAAAAAACATTTTTGGACAAATATAACCATAGGATCTTGTAGTACGCTGGTTTAAGAAGATGTGGAAAAAAATTCAGAAAACTCCACCCTGTAGATTGCAAGATATTAACGTTTGAAGTGACAAAAATCCTTTTTTTGCCCCTGCAAAAACCTGGCAGCTGCACTTCATGAGGTCAGATCTTTATGAAAAAATTCCAAAATGGTTGTAACTTTTTGGATTAATTCTTGAAAATATTTAGATCATTTGAAATTGTACAACATATAGGAAACCAATAGTAAGTAGAAAGAAGTAGAGAATGATTCAAAATACAAAATTGTTAAGAATTTGGTTATGGAATTGAAAAATGCCAATCCCAAGGGTTGACATGTTGTAATAAACAATCTAAACATAATGTTTGTTTGTTTGTTTGTTTCAAAAAAATTAAAAATTGAGTTAACCCCTAGAGGCCCAAGGTCTTTTTTTTGCCAAAAAACACCCCAAACTGCCACTTTTTTAGCAAAGAGTGCAAAAAATTAAAAATGTTTTTTTTTTTGCACATCTAACCAAAGGATCTTCCACCTAACTAGTATGAGAATGTGTGGAAAAAATTTCAGAATTCTTGGCCGCACAGATTGCAAGATATCTACGTTTAAAGTGAAAAAAACAAATTTTTCAGCACATTGTGGGACTGGATTTTTTGACTTTGAACATTTTTAACTTAAAATTTTTGCACTACAGAGTTTTGAGCTTTAAATCTTTATAGTGGAGAATTGAGTTGAGAGTCTAATTAAAAAAAATCAAATAAAAAAAACATAATTTTCATTATTAAAAGAATTGTTAAGGAGAAGTAGGTACGAGATAGAAGGAAAATCTTCACAAAAAAAATTCAGAAAATCACAAAAATATTGAGACCGTAGGAGCCTGCCCAAAATCCATTTTGTCCCCCGAGGGGACAGTTGGGACTTTAGGGGTTAAAATGGAATGATTCAAATTTTTTCATGTAAATAGAAATCCAAAAAAAAAATTTCAAATTTTTATTTTTCGAAAGAGTGATTTTGAAAGAAGTTATTTTGCTACCAAGGTTGCCCGCCGAGCAATGCAAATTACATATCATTTAATAACTTTTTGACAATGTAGTCAAAAGTTATAAAAATTGTTGGGCCTTAAAACTATTCCTTGGAAAAATGTTGTGTTCAAATTTTCCAAAAAAAGAATAAAAATTCCATTTGTAGTGAGATGTCCAAAATCGCTATCACTAGTAGAAACCCGTGTTTATGCCCTATTTAACTACTTTTGGACTTTGGGCCCAATTTCGGACTTTTTGGAAGATATCCCATGATGATTACAACCGACATTATGGAAAAAATCACCGTCATGATGTTGAAAGTAGCTAGGATAATAGGTAATTGAGCACATATGTATATTAAAAGCCATATAACAGAACGCGCTTTGGCATTGTAAGCGTTTAGGGTGCGTTTTTTGCTGTTTTATTCATTGAAACAAATCCATCATCTAGGGATTTCATGATGTAGAGATTGAAATACTTGTCCACAAATTTACTTCTGGAAATTGCAGACCATGTGTAAATATTGTGAATTCAAATGCTAACATGTCTACATGTTTATTTCGTTAGAAGCATTGAGATCCACAACAAAATGGAGGTATGAAATCCATCACTGAAATTGGGAATTGGAGATCAAGAGATCTCCAGATGAAATTCCCATAGCATTATACAGGCATATAGGATGACATGTTCAATGCATGCAAATAGAGAGATTTCTGCAAAATAGAGACAATTGTATAGTGAAGTAAGGTGAAATCACCACAATTCATTCGTAAAGATACACCAAAGTATACTTAGGCGTGCGCCTCTGAAATGAATATGAAATTAGCTTGCATTTCAGAGTCTACTGTACAAGTAATTGGGGTCATCTCTAACATGTATGACCGGGGGGATTAAATGCATCCGCATGTTCATAGGATCTATATCAAGGAAATGAACCGTTCGATTCCTAAGTACCTCCCTGGCATGAGGATCACTAACGAGGGTCTTCAATACATGTTGACGATGAGGATGATGCAGTTGCAACTTGCAATGTAAATCACATCCACAAGTTATCCGCCATAACCTCGAAATAAGTTTTTGTGGAAGAAAACGTGCAAGAATCTCTTTCAATGACGACCAATGCATATTCGACTAGAGGAAAACGAAAGTTGTTGTCAGCAGAAGACTAATGAACGCCTCGAAGCGTGATAATGTCTTCACATTAATCTGGAGATCCGAAGGAGAATCGCCACTGCAGAGAGCACCCGTGAGTACCAGGATCACCACTGCCTGCAGAGAACAACACCCGCCCACAGTCAAGGACACAATACCTATAATGAAAGGAAATGTGACCTTAATTATCGAGAGATCTCCTGATGGAATATATCGTATGAAACTGTCTGTAGCATACCCGAACAAGGGATTAGTGTTCCATGAACTGCAGTAATCAAGCATTCTGATTTACTAATAAAATTATAAAGAAGAACGCAGAAAACAATTCGTACTTCCGACGACTCCCAGAAGCTTTGGGAAAAATGTGAGACTTGTGTAATTATGCTCCCATCGGTTCAAAGTAATTCCGAGATGATCGAGAGAAGTAGGGCTCCATTCTTAAGTGAACTGCTTATGGAGAATGTAGATCATTCATAAACTAAAATGAACTAAAAAACTACCTCCACATGTGGTGGTAGACTCAGAGGAAAAGAATTCGGACCGAGGTAAACCATGAAGATTCGTATCGTGAAATCCCGTGATGCAGACTGTAAAAGAGTAATACACCCGTATCCGAAAAGCAGAATTATCGAACATCAGGAGATCTCCGGATGAGGTAATGGACGAGCTTATTACAAAAAAACATCCGAAGAGTTTATGCAGAAGCGAACTGAACCAGTGTCCATATTACTGATGGACGAATAAGTTGGTAAGAAAAAAATATATATATTGTAAGAACGAATTCTAAGCGAAAGAAATAAGAAACAAAACAATGATACCATACGCACTCAGAATAAAGATATGACATGTATAAGGAATCATGTAACGGGAGATCTCCTGATGAAGAGTCAGCAGTGGGAAGGCTAGGGGCCCCAACTTACCACAATTCAAATACGATTAAAATTATTCCAAAGAAGGTAGAAGGGTAATAGAATACCGAGAGCGTAAATGAAGTATCTGACAAAAACATAATGAAGGACTCATAAAACGGAGAGCATTTGTGAGACAAATCAGACATTTACATCTCTTCCGAGAAAATCCTAAAACTACGCAAATTTAACGAACTGAGTCTGCCCGAAGGATTATAATTTATATATTACAGGATCATGGAAAACAGACGGCCATACTAAGAAATAAACAACCACATTAGCGAATTCGCTGGAAATTCCCATCATATCGATTACAGACATTAGAAAACAGTAACTCACAGAAGGGACGGAAAATAGAGTACTTTAAAGAGAGAACAAGAACAGCTTGGTATTCGACTACAACAACACTGAAGTAAAAGAAAGCATCGTGAGATATCACGATGATCGCATTACTATGACGATTACAAGTAAATTTATAAGGTCAACCAGTTTCTCTGTTATGAACATAAGCGTCGAAGTCAGTTACAGAAGATACATTTACTATGATTATAGTCTGTTCTACCAATATTGTGACACCCACTATCTCTACTTATAAAGAAGTCCCAGATATCATCGTGAGATCTCCTGATAACGCCTACCGAGTATGAAAAAACAGCCCTATTTAGGAATTCTGCCCAGAATACTCTTCACCAGCCTAGAAAACTTAATCTCCGACCTCTGACCACCCGGAAGTGGATGGTTCAAGACGTAGGAGACGACACTCTCGTTTGACTGAAACAGATCCTGAAGCCATGGCTTCAACTGCCCCTCCAAGAAGTAGTTCCTCAGATCACCGGCCCATGTTTTCGAATGAACGGCGGTGCATGGATCATTCAGGAGGTTCTTAATCGGACTGTCATCAATTAGAAGAACATTGTCTAAGGAATTCAAATTCGCAATTGTGGCAAAGGTGGTCAGATCCTTCAGGAAGTAGGGCCTATCGGGATTGTTGCGGTCTCTAAAGGACGACACCCTGCAATCCTCCTGCGAGAGAACAATGACGTCCGCTGCTTTAAATGAGGTGGGCCGCAGAAGGGTATCCAGTAGAGACCTCACATTCCGGCTCAAAGCGCTGCTCCAGAACGCAACGGCTGCATGTCTACGCAACCAGTCAAGGAACTCTACAACACCCGGACGGGGTACAATCTTGCGTCGATTACGATCATCAAAGGATCTGTGAAGAAGAAGCCCATTGAGGTCAAGGACCACAGAGTACCGTCTGAAAACTACCTCTCTCGATGAACTTGCCACAGGCAAGGAAGGCATTCCAAGCTCTACAAAAGACAAAAGAAACATGTAGTTAGAGTCAATTCAGGAGACATAGCTTTAAAACAAAATATGATACAATGAAATAGTAGAGCACTCAAGCACCTGTGACGTCTTCCGTCTCATTTTCCCTCTGCTTCGGCGCATCGCTCTCCGGTACTTTCAAAGCATCTTGTGACAGCGCCCCCTGTTCAAGATTCCAGTTAAACACCTCTTCGTATATGAAACGATTTGCTTGCCTTACGGCTTCCAGATGCTTTGACTTCGAATTATCTAGTCGTCGATTGGGGTATGAATTTAGACTCGAGAAATGACATAACTCCTTGAACACATCAAAATTGCTGACCTTCAGAACCTCTGCCCCATCTAAGGGCAAGGCATCCAAAACCCCCGTGTCCACACCTGTATCGCTTTCTCGAGCAACCTCACCTGCTGCCTTGAGGGCGATGTTTACTACAGATGCCTCCTCAAGCCTCGACGAGTCCCTACCTGGTACGGGACTGAATAAGTCCAAACCCGTCATAGCATCCCTTCGAACGTCAACACTCATGTCCACCTGCACGCGCTTTTCCAAAGGCACTATCGTGGGATCCCCCGATGAAGGAAGGTTCTCCTCCACCGTCTCTATACCCTTCCCCTTGCATCTAGAAGTAACATAGTCATGGGAGATAACCGGTGTCTCCTTTAGCATCTCACCCGATACCAAAGTGCCGGTTACAAGTTCTGATTCCTCCTTCCTTGGGATCCGCGTCTCACTTGCAGGACTCGATAGCAGTTCAGACTCTCCAGTCCTCAACTGATTCACCTCTTCATGTATGCCGGAAAGCTCCAACGTGCAGCCAAGTGCAAGGCTAGGTGACTGACCGTCTTGCCCAACGACGACCGGGTCTTCCTGTGCCATCGTGAGATCCCCCGATGACGGCTACGCAACTTCCTCCTGCGGTCGTCCTGCCTCCTTCACAGGTGACTGAACGATCGGACCCTCTCCATTTCCCTGCTCCGCATCAGACATCTGAGGGTGCTCAGCACCCGAGAGTGTATCGTCGGCGGACTCTAAATGTGACAATCGAGAGGCGCAGGAAACAAGTGTCTTCGCGGCTTTCGACGCTTCCGGTGACGGTGAATCCACTGCATCGTCGCCGGAGCCCTTGCCCTGTTGATTTCCGGTTGCCACCATCTCAGAATCTGAGCAACGAACAAACCGGTCCTTCTCAATCACTTCCACGTCAGGTGACGAGGTGATTCCGTCCTCCAGGAACTTCTCCGCCGCTAGCACTGCGGTGCTCTTGCTCTTCTTCTTAACGATTACCTTGTCCTTCACCTTCTCCAGAACATCAGAAAGCTTCTTCTTGATTTCTAGTTTTTTCCGCTTCTCCTGCGTCGACTGCTCTGGATCTCTGACTGACTTCGAAGAGTTCTTGACGACTCTCTTACGGAGTTTTCTCTTGTCAGTAAGCGCCGCGTCCGCAGCGTCGTCCTCCAACTCACTATAGTGACGAGCAGCACCTGAACCAGCTGGTGAATCCCGAACTCCCTCCCCATGCCTTTCCCTCCCGCTCTCCCGCGCTGGACGAACTTCCTTTTCTATCTTGTTGACCAAGGACGGAGTCTTGAAGTCACCCGTCTGCCCCCTTCCTCGCGGAGAGTCCTCCTGCGTCGGAACATGCCAACGACACTGGAAATCAGTAAGCCATTGGGATAGCGTATATCATTGATGTGCGCTGCCAGGCATCCGGAGATCTCACGATGGCTCAACAAGAAGTGTAAACTGACCTTATTGTTCCCCTGCAATAATCCGGTTCCTCCTTCATGTTCTCGTTCACCGGAATTGTCTAATTCCTTGTACGCTTCTTCCTCCTCATCCGAGTCCTGCTCCTCGTCGTTCAGACTTGGTGCTCAGACAGTGGCTTCGGCTTCAAGTGGAAGTGGTCCCACATTTGTCTCGCAAAGGCTTGACTTTCATATGCAGCCTCCGCGGATTTCACAACTTCGAGGACTTTCACTTTGGCACTCTACAACAGATGGGGAAGAAGAGTACGTCAGTATCTGCTAGTTTATGGGATCAACATAATATTGGAAGGCGATGAAAAGGAGAGGGACAATCAGTTGCGTACCATTCCTAGGAATGTGAACTTTGGTCCATCGTTAATGTTGACGAGGATAAGGTCGCCATATATGTGCTCGAAGAAGATGATCATGGCCGTCGAAATCTTCAAGTACGGTACATTATGCCGTTTCCAATATGTGAAGTCATCCCGATGCTCTTTGGACCTGTACACTTGCTTCATCTTTTTAGATTCTCCCGGGAAGAATGTTTTGAAAGACAATTGCGAACCATATTCCTTGTTGTACCCGAAGCAGAACACAACGAAGACGTTGAAGCCCTCCCCGGCGACAGCCTCCGGGAATCCGTCCTCTGGTGCCGTCATGTAATTGACGAGGTGCAGGTCCCACACTCTAGTGTTGCCGTTCTCACGTCTTCTCTTCTCCAAATGAAGACACAGTATGTGGTATCCCTCTGCATCAGTAAGGAGTACGGCGGCAGACCGGGCTGTGATAAGCTTCGTGAATGGGTCGTAGCACTCCAAAGCGTCGAAGAATAGTCTCAGTCTTCGATCCTCCAGAAGTTTTGCCCGTGATCCCAAATCCGTCTACTCAAAGAGAAACCAGAAGTACATGTGCGGCTTACTTCCATCCCGCCAAGAAACGACGTCGGGGTTCCTTAGAACACTGCTGAGATTCCCGGAGTGGTCGTCCAAGACTCTGCACATGTAGTTCTCGGAGTACCCCTTCTCAAGCGCCTCCTTCACTCCAATGGTCGCCGTCGAATTGAAGTACGCCTCCTACATGTCCCGCACAAATTGCGGACAGTCAGCCGGGTCGATCGTCTTGTTAAGCTTCGATGTGCGATCCAGCAGCCACTTCGATCCGGAATGCGAATCTATGGCTTTGTTCACCCAAAGCTCTACTTGCTCGCGATCTATTCCCTTCTCCTTCGCGAAGTTGTCCCACTCCGTTGGGGAGTATGGTTCGTACTCCGGCTTCTTGCTGGGTAGTGGATGCTTCCTGTAGTGAAGCATCAACTCGTTCTTCATCCCCCGAATGAGGCGCTCCTTGGCGCTTGCCAAAGCAAGAGTCGTGAGGGGTTTCGGGGTCTTGACCTTGCCGCTCTTCACGGAAATTATTTTCTCTTCCACGAGAGTCGCAAGGTAGTTGATGTCTTCCGCTCGAAGCCCATACAACGTCTTGAAATCGTTTGCAGTAAGGGGCTTGCGCTTCAGAGATCCGGTCTCATTGACTGACCCTGCGGTGTCCGGCAGCAACCCTGTCATGTACTTCTCCTCGATTTTAATCCATCTGTCAACATCCTTGTCGTCCTCGAGAAAGGCAAGTGGAATCCGCAGCTCCTTGTTGTCTTTCGGCTTCAGACCCGTGAAGATTGTTACAAAGGATGGATGAAATGCCTACTCAAGACCAGAAACACAACGGGACTATTAGTACAGGACCGTGTACAGTATTGAAGCATCAGGGGATCTCACGATGATATACTATTTTGGAGGAAGTCACCGTGTATTTCGACAATCGAAGTGGACATTTCATTCTAGAGTAAGCGAACTCATGATCCTAGATTGAGAGCTACATTAGCATCAGGGGATCCCACGATATTGAGAATGAAGACTGCATTTAGCAGTGGACCGACCAAATGAGGGCATTTGACATCACTCATACCAAGTACTTCTTGTCGTGGTGCCTGCCAAAGAGTGATGGTTGCGGGCTGCCCATGTCTCTCCATTTGATCCTAGCGTTGATTAGTTGCTTCGTGAAGCACTGCTCTTTCTGTTCGCCAGCAAGATTTTGGTTGAGGGCCCGTGAAAGCAACAACACGTTATCGAAGTTCTCCTTCTTGGCGAAGATGGGTACTATGTTGAATGTCGTCGCTAACTTCCTGTCCGCCTCTGCTATCTCGCCGTCTTTCACCAGATTCTTGTACGCCCTCACAGTGTGTTGTCCCCCTATAATGAAGTACTGAGTCTTTGTGCTGAAAACCGCATTGTCGGGCTCCTCTTTGTAGAAGTCGGCCTTCTTCTTGTCCCCATAAGGACCGCGCTCGACAGGGAGCACCGTTATAACTCTATTATCTGAGTCGAAGTCAGGTGCGATTTTGGCCTTGTTCGTGATCCCTTCATGGCGGCTTTGCTCTATCCCTCTGTACACGAGAATTCCGGGGGGAGCCTCGTGCAGGCAATCGTAGTGTACGCGGATGGGATTTCCGGCCACGTTGCAGAATGTTTTCTTCCCCCATCGGTACAAGTCCGTGAAATGGGTGTCATACAACTTCTTCATCTTAGTCATGTCCTCCCTTATCAGCTTCTTGATTTCGCTCTCTTCCATATTCACGCACACGTGAATAGATAACTCGGTTCCTACCTTTCGCTTTTTCCCAGATGATGTGGCTTCTTCTGCCACCTCTTTGTCACCTGGAGCTCCGGCAGCTGACTTGCGCTTCTTGGCCTTCTTCTTTGGAGATGGTTTGGTAGGAGTATCGTGAACAACTGGACGCTCGGGAGCTCCAACGTCGATCCGATCCTCGTCAATCAAATCCCACTGAGATTTCATTTCAGCCACACTCCAATGGGGTGATGAGGTGCTTCTACAGAACAGCAAGGATCTGTCTGTCATGGACTTGCACTTCGTCATGTTGAGCTTAGCGTAGTCCAGGATTAAGCCGTAGGTGATGAACTGGTCACTCTTCAGTATCTTTTCCTCCACAACGACAAGAACTGTATGCCCATCAAGGCCCTGCATCTCCGTGACGTTTAGCCCAGCTGGTTTGTGCACCCTGTCGAGATGTCTCAGCATCGGGACGATGAGAGCCTTGCCTTCCTCTATCACAAACTCCAGCCACCACTCCGTGACGCTGAGGTTGCATCGGAAAACTGCCGCCGGATTGTGCTCTCCGATGTACTCGAAGGAATGTATCCAGCAGTCGACAAAGGCTGCAAGCTTCCTTGGGCTCAAGTCCTCAGGAATGTCCTGCATCTGTGCACCACTGCAACATTTCATATCATACGAAGTGTTAGATTAGAGTGTCATCATAGCAGGTCCACATCTGGAATCATCGTGAGATCACACGATGTCTGCTTATACAGTAGGGCTTCTATGACAGATTATTACGACACCGCGGCTTCGAATGGAACTGGAGAGTTCCTACGTGAACATCATCAGGGGATCTCACGATGCTAGACTATTACTGGTCGTCATCGTGAGATCTCACGATGTGTCCTCACTCATACATCCGGGTTTAGGGCTTAGACTGAACTACTTATTATTCATGATCTGTTGGTCTACCTTGCTTATCAGGGGATCACACGATGCAATCACTATAAGGGGAGCAACTCTGATTGGGCAGACTACAATAAGCTTTGGTGTTCTGGGATACCACTCATGATCCGTTATCGTGAGATCTCACGGTAATCTCTCTTTTATTCTACAGCTTCAGTCTCAGGAGTGAGATTTTACGGTTATGCGGTTGCTTTTTCAACTTATTGAGTATCTTATTTCCCTCATTTCTTTGATGTCTCTTGGTTATCAGGGGATCTCACGATGATTTGAATGTGAATACAATCATTTACAGGACATCCAATGCAGATTAACTGTCCCAAATTTCCCAGTCGGACTACTCTAATGGATACTTCATCGTGGGATCTCCTGATAGGGCTGACCCCTTATGCATTTCTCTGGTTGATGCCACGCCACGATGCACGGTTATAGGGTTTTAACAACCTTAAAACCGTGGGTTCTGAACTACACCTGTAATTATCGTGCATTCTTCAATCTGCTAATTCTAAAACCTCTGCTGTTCTTGTCTAAAACTCTGTAATGGTAGTATGGTGAGATCTCACGACATACGGTTCAGAGGAACTTACCTGTCATTCCAAATTGGAAGGCCTCCGTTGCGTTGTGATGACGGTCCTGCCATGCTTCGTCTTCAACGTGGTCAAGGCCACAAAGCAACCTTCAATGTACGAATCGCAGCCTCAACTCCTGATACATGACGGCAAAGATCAACATCAGGAAGCCATAAATTTGAACTATGTATCAAACTCAAAGAACCGCAATGGATACAGCTTAAACTTGCACGCCAGTGAGCACAAGAACGAGGTGGGACAAATTTGAACGGAAGCGAGTAGCATTTCTCCGAAACTCAATGAAACTACTAATAACATCTACATGCCGTCCAACGTCCACAATGTCAAAGCTACCAACAAGATAGCACAAGCTAACAGCACAATTGTTCTCAACGCACAAAACAAAAATCCCGTGCATTTCCAAAAGCGAGCAAGTAGGGGCACTCAAACAGAGACATTGACTCACCTGCGCAACAACTCTTTCAAGCCCGCTGCATGTCGCAAAGCAGGTACTATTTGCTCCAACTCCTCCAAGGTCGGACGCGCTCCCGGAGTAGTTCCAATGTCCTGCAGCTCCAGCAATCCTCTAATGTCGGACGCGCCTCGCCGCCAACAACGCCGAGTTCCACTCACTGACAACAAGGGAAGTTGTCCACTCCGGAAGACCAGCGGCACAAAACGCAAAGGATCAGGATCGAAGACTGGAACATCGGGAGAGAAAACAGCGTGAGGTTGGGGAAAGGAAGAGTATCGGGAGAGAAAACAACGGGAGGCAACAAAACTCTCATCGGGGGAAAGAGAAAACCATCCGGAGGCGACAGAGACCACGTGGCGCGAGCGGACAGGGCGAGGCGGAAGACCGGCGGCGGATGTACAGGGTCATCATGACCAAAATTCATCAAGGAACTCCCTTTATTAAAATCCACATCATGAGATTTTTATAAAATCCATGAAATACATATCATGAGATTTTCTGGCTCTTGTAGAGGACGGAGGTCTAATCAAAATTTATTTAACTTACTACTAACTATTCAAATTTAAATTGATGAACACTCTTTTCCAATAAGTTTTAGAACTACTTTCTTTTTTATATAACAAATACTTGCTTAGAACATGATGTGTACTATCCGTGTGTGTACAACCAAGATAAAAGTAAAGAAAAGGTTAACTAATTAGTTCATAATTGAATTAAAGTATGTCAATTATTTTTGACACCCTAAGCAATGTATCAAATGTCCAGTTCAACAACATTGCAAAGGATTATTTCCTACAGTTAAGAAATTGAAAACACTACGAATGTTTTCTTCTGGTTAATTTTCCATCAAGATTAGAATTAGTTAAAAAAACAGGAAGTGTACATTGTCATTTGTCCTATTTCCAATATATAGGAATACCTATTTTTCCTAGTGCAAAATCTTAACAACTTTATTAGATGTTACTTCGTCACATTTTCAGAACATTAAAAAATTGACCACCCTGGTCGAGAGTAGGTCACTTTGTCTAATCCAAATTGGATCGTGAGCATCTTACATCTTATAACTTAGAGTAATAATCACAAAATGAATCAATTATTACAATCATACAACCTAAATTGGATCATGTTTTATTAGGAATACTTGCAATTCAGCAAAATGCTATAAGGTTAGCGAAGTTCAAAGGCCTTTCTTCCATGAACACCATATTCATTCAAATGAGAGTTTTCCATTGAAATGAAAGATAAATTTAAAAAATTCGGTGAAAAGGTTTTAATGCAATTGAAGTCGAGTTTTGACCTGAATTGACATAAAACGTTTGAGATTTGACCTAATTTTGAAAGGTTTTCTTGCAATTTATGTCGATTCGTCCTAAATTGCAATAAAACCTTTCAAAATTAGGTCAAATCTCAAACGTTTTATGTCAATTTCAGGTCAAAACAAATATTCATTGCTACAAAATACTGCCACAATCATCACTTGCTCGAAATGAAGATAATCTATGTAAATTAAAATCATGTAATTCATGTGCATAAATTAAATGTACTTGTAGTAAAATTTTGGTAATTGTTGTGAATCATAATTTCAAAATGAAATCCATACTTTTAGTATACATCATAAAAAATCATTTACCTATACATCATACGCAATCATATGGCTTGCAATGATGTGCCATGATACATCATAAATTCAGTAAGTGCTAATCCACGTGAGATAATTTCCATTCATTTGACATGACATGATTTATTACTCCAATCTTCACAATGATAGTGTAACTATTTAATTTTTCTAAAAAGTTCAGCTTACAAAAACATAAAAGGTTATTTGTATTTAACACTAGCAAAAGGGGGCATACATTAATTGCAATCTTCAATTGCCATAAATTTACCATATGCCATTTTACTCTTATATTTTTTTCTCTTTAATTTTTTTTCAGCTCTAATTTTTTTTCCCACCACTTCCGACTGAAAGTTAGAAACTTCGGTGAAGAATTTAGAGTTCCCAAATATGGTGCTTAAGAAGAAGTGCCCATTGCAGAAGGATTTAAACGTTACAAAAAGTTGTTTCACTCAGTTGCACTCCATGCAACTAACAAACTCTTCTAAGTAAACCCGTTTTGCTCCTATTTTTTCTTTTTTAAAATGAACATCCAACTACTATTTGAAGTGGCACTCTATATATTGGTCATCTGGTACATGATTTTCTTGAATTCCTCGTTTTCATTTTAATAATTTATAAACTTAGCAAAGCTACAGAACGCCAAACATTTGCAGCCTTTTGCCAGCTTACGTGAATTAAAAATATAACTGCTAGTATATGACATCAATTTCAATTTTATGGTGCGCAATAGTTTTGAGGGAATTCAATAGATTCCATGCCTCTGTTCTTCATTTGATACTAAGTTTTTTTGAGAGTGCCTAAAGAAATCTATCTAATGATTATTCTACAATTCAATTCAGAATTTAAAAATTTGTGTATATTGCCTACTAGTTACATATGTGGTAGTTGTACTTGCATACAAACTGAAACAATTACTTTTGATATCTTCAATTACGAATTATAGAACCTTGTTGTAGAAAACATTTAAAATTAAAGTTTGTATAAACGCGAGACATAGGTTGAATGTCCTTGTTTCAAATTAAAGGCTTGCATTTAGGAAAACAACAACTAGGGACACCATTATTAAATAACAATGTAATTCAACATCAAATTCAATGGAGAGAGAAATCAACACAAAGGTTGTCTAAGCCACGATCGCTCCTAAACAACATGATCACATAAATTATTGAAAGCTAACCATTAGTCAATGTAATTTGAATTAAAAACATGAACATAAATTACACTTCAATATCGATGGTTCAAATTGTTTTGCAAGATGTGGGCACTTATAGCCCTTCAGTTTTGTGAAATCATAATTTATATTAAGAGCATTCCTCGATTCGACATTTTCTAATTAAGATAAACAAATGATTGGTATAAAAATACCGTCTAAATTTACTACTTTCACTGCCAAAAAACACCCTCCAATTTTATATTATCTTGATGTTTAAAATCCTACTATTGTGGACAATATAAACCTATAACTCTAAAGCAAAGGAACCAAAAAACTAAGATTGTGAACCCTAAAATCGAAGACCGTGAACCTTGCAGTATAAGATATTGAAACCCTAAACCCTTAAATTCACTTTAATCTAAACCCTAAACCCTAAGCCCTAAAGCCCTTGAATCCTAAATAACCCTAAAACCCTGAAAACCCTCCCCCCCTAAACCCTAAACCCTAAAATCCTAAAACCCTAAAGAAACCCTAAACCCTAAGAACGCTGAATTCTGAAATCCTTACCCATAAAAATGCTGAGGAATTTTTTTTTATTACATTAATAATAGATAGTTAATACATTAATACAGGACGGTTTGAAATTTGCTATTAGAAATAAAAACTAATCCCCAGTATTTATCTAGCAAAACTAGTGCCAACTCTAGCATATGTATTTGAAATGAATATTAATGAACCCGTACTTTTTGTACTTTCTGCATTTTTTTGATATTCTATTTTTTTCATTTTTTTTTTTTCATTTACATTTTTAGCTTATCTTCATTTAAATTTTCTTACTATTTTCAGTGTTTTGAGTTTTTTTATTTTTTTATTTTTTTATTTTTTTGGAGAATTGTGAGTTCCTTGCTGTCATGGCATATATTTCTCATGCTTCTTTCATGAAGAATTATCTTAGGACAATAAATTGATCTGCAAATGGCAAAGCGTCGAATATGAATTCGGGATTCCTTGGCTCACTGAGAAACTGACAGTGTTCAAAGCTAGGTTCGCTTTGCTGAAAGTATCATTGACCCTCAGAGTCCCTTGCAACGATGCCATCTTTGAATGCAACGAAATTCCACATGTCAGTGAGGATTTGAAAGACCGGTCAAGATTCGAATTCTAAATTTTCTGGCAGGAAATCAAGAGAAGCACGCCCTCCCTTCATGTTGTCAGGGTCGCGCGGATATGGAAAGATCGGTCAACATAAGCGGGAAACGGCAGCACGTAATCCAGCATCTTGTTGAATGCGGCGCGACATTCAAGAACGCATCCAACATCCGAAATGAAGGAATGCGCCTCCATTTCAAAATGTCAAGGCGGGAATTCGGAGTTCGAGAATCCCAACCCAGTTCAGTCATAAGCTTTGAGGAACCTGAAGCTTTCTCTTTTCTGCACTTGATTAAGCTGTGGAGGCTTTGGAGTGAGCAAGTCGTGCTGCTTGCTAGTGCCATTTCCTCTTGTTGCTGGCACAGAAGGCTCTCAACTGATCTAGTCGTTGCAAGGTATGCTACCAAGACTTCCAATTTCATTGCTCATGATTGCTTCGATGATTTCGCTTCGCTCTAGACGACCCAGTTGTTCCTCAGATGAGAAACAGGCATCTGCGGAGAGAGAGAGAGAGGGATAAGATCCGGGAAGAGCAGAGGCTGCATTTAGTTTGTCCATTATTCTCGACTGCAGCCGGATTAGATCAAGATTCAGCACCTGAGAAGGATGGAACAGAGGTCTGGGTGTACGTGGACACAACGATCATGTAGTATGGAGACGACAATGTTGTATGTATATGATGTCTTGTATCCACGGCATACGTATACGTATGTTTGAATGTACAGAATGACTATCGTGTGATCCCACGATAGTTTGCTAGGCTGTTCGACAATCCCTATTGCGTGTAGTTATTGCAGGATCTTGCGATGTCTACATCATGGGATCCCACGACAGGAGTTCTGGGGCTTCCCTTCAGATTTGGAACAGGAGACCTCTACATAGATTAACTTGTGGTGCAGCCTATTGTGTCCTCCGTTTTCATGGAGGTATTGTGGGATCTCACGTTGTCTACATTACGGCATTTGGCAGTCGGAGCTTTTGGTTCAGAGTTGGATCAGGGGATCTCACGATAGTTAATCTTGGGCTACAACTTATAGTTTTCACCAAGCATTTTGAGAAATGGGGAATCGTGGGATCGCACGATAGATGAATCCTGAGGTTTCTCTATCGTCTTATCCATTGATGACTTGATAGCTCCGGCAGAGGATCTCGTGTTATTCGTATTATGAAGTTACATGATACCATTTTCCGGGGATGGTAGTCTACATCCATGTTAGGGGCATCGAATGGTGCCTAGTTTGGAATCCTGTACGTGTAATGCTTAGCGCGATTCCAAATAATGCAAGCGACAATATCGCTTGGTTACAAAAGGAACCATCCCTAGTTCTCTTAGTACATACATCGTGAGATCTCCTGATGAGGAAAACAGATGGTTGATAATGACCATTCATCTTCTGATCACAAGGTGATGTTGCATTGCATGACCTTGACTATAATGAGATGGTTTCCATATGTTTTGCGCCTTGATTAGCATATCTGCTTTCACATGATTCAAAATGTTTGGGCAGATGTCGTATCCTGTACTGGGCAAGTGCTATGAATTCTGTCCCTGCCCTGCCTAACTCTGTCTAGCCTTCATCCTATTCGCAGATAATTGTGCTCCACCAGTTTTCCCTTTTTCAAGAAGTTCACCGTTCATGATGGTCTCAACGCGTCATTCGAATGCTGGTGCGATAATTCCTCATTTTGAAGGACCAGGCGTGCATGGTGAATCGCATGCCTCCAGTGGTGCACTTGAACCATTCGCCAATGGTGATTGGGTTAGGCTGTTTGTTTATGGCTTCGGTGAAGTTGGAGCAGGGATGGTAAAGGAGGTTCGTCCAGAGGGTCAGTGGCTTGGTGTGCCCATCCCGTTGGAGCCGTAGACTTACATTTTAGTTTGGGCGCAGTCTATCAAACCCGAATTTCAAGGTTTAAGGTGCGCACCCGTTCAGATAGGGGTGAGATTTTTGGGGGACGCTCAAGAACGGATAGTTCTGTGGAGAGCCGCCGACGTCGTCAGATCATCAGGAGATCCCCCGATGGATGCACGTCCGTATATTCGACAGGGAGCCTGGTGGGGTCTAGATGTGCATCGGAAAGACTCGAGCGGTGTCGTATTGTCGTTGGGTCGAATATTCAGTTGGAGGCCAGATGATCATTTTCAGGATGAAACACTTGGTGAGGACCACGTGGGTGTGACAATCCGCGAGGTTTTTGTGGGGAATGAAGAGGATGTTATGTCTCACGCTCGGTGGCCACTGTCTGAGTGTTGGTTCCCGAATGGTCGGTCCTTGGAGGAGACCGTGCATCATTTTGCAGTAGTTCCGGACTTGGACGACCCTATGGCTTATCTCGGCGGCAGAATGAAAGCTCCGTATCAATTCGTAGTTCGTAAGCCATGTTTGGACGTGACGGATTCACTGTACGATCGGAAAACTACTGACGATGAGATTCGAGAGGTCACCTTGTCGAAATGTTGCAATCGTTTATGTTGCCAGCACTTCAACCAGTTCCAGACACTCCTTGTGAGGCAGAAATACTACTTGAAGGCATTTGAGGACCGCCGCGAGTATGGCATCTCTGTCGGAGGACAACTTCATGAGTTTGACGCGAATCGGAAGAGAAAATTCGTCACATTAATGGGGATGGAGGTTTGTGCCACAGCATGGTACATAATTCACGGTATCCCGAAGTCGACATACCATAGTTACATAGAGAAGTATAACGAGGGCACTGTATCGGGAACGCATGGAAACAAGGGCATTAAGCGCCCACGGATTTGAACTGTCCAGGTCACTGGAACTATGAAATCCATCATAGACGAGAACGCGGACCAAATGCCCCATCAAATGCATGGAATCGGGAACGGGCAAGTAGACACGCTGAAGTTCTTGCCTGCGGGACGAAACTGGAAACGCGTCCAAGCAGATGCCAACGAGGTATTTGTCTTACTCATTGCTCAATGCGTGGCTGATTGTGATTTCCTACCATGGGCTGTGATCATCGTGTGATCTCACGATGTTCTCTTGGATGTTGGGTGTTCAACTTTGCAGTTCTTCATTGTCAGTTGTACCCAGGCTAATGTGCGGTTCTCTTTCCTGTGCAGCTCAATGCGGACTACGGACTTCCTCCTGTCAGTCAGTCCACTATCAGTAGACTGAGGAAGGAGCACTTCAACAATGTTTATATTAAGCCTGTTGGAAGTTCGTTTGCAAAGTGTAGCACATGCGACCAGCTTTAGCAATTTCTTCTGAAATCACCGAAGGGGTGCCCTCAGTATGTGGAGTTCATGAAGCAACGCACTGAACATCTCAATCACCAAGCTTCTTGCCGTCGACTGTATGCGTCTTGGCGTGAGGAATCCAAACAAAACCCTCAGGAGATATTGTGTATAATTCACGACAAGATGGATGCAGCCAAGACGGCTTTACCAAGAATGCGGGTGACCACGAAGGCCACGGCGGGGTTGGGACAACTTCCACTTAGCGTTACTGGTATGGTAGCCCATGGTCATGCTGATGGGGCTTACGCCCATTATGCTCCGTCTTGCTGGCCAGGAGATTTCAACTTCACAATTTCATCGCTGGCCAGACTGTTGCGCCGGTTGGAGGGTCCACCGATTCGAGAGACAGGCGACCTGTTCCCGTATCCGCCGACTAATCCGATGTTTGAGGCTCTTCTGAGGGGGAAGTCTAGATGTTTGGACAGCTTAACCCTTGTTGAACCAAGAGCTCGGGTCGGCTCCACTCCTCTTCCCCGAAATTTGTATCTTCAGCTTGACAACTCTGCTAAGGATAACAAGAACCAGTACCTCATGGCGTTCTTGTCCCTGCTGACTGCACGAGGTGTCTTTAAAGAAATTCAAGTTGGTTTTCTGCTTGTGGGACACACTCATGAAGACATCGATGCATATTTCAGCCATCTCTCGAAGGCCTTGAAGAGCAAAAACACTTTTGTTGTCGCGGACCTCATGAAGGCGTTCATGCAATCTCAGGAACTGTCATTTATGCCGGAGTTCATACAGGAAGTGGGGGACTTCAAGTCGTTCATAAAGGGTTACCAGAGCAATGGCTCCGCTAGACTAATTGGACTAGGGGAGATGCATCTTTTCAAGTTCTACGTGGATAGTGATGGAGTCCCAGTCATGAAATATAAGAAGTCAGCAGTGGACTCGAAGTGGCTACCGTCTGATAAGCCATCAAGCCGCCTTTGGAAGCGAGACCGCAATGGTCGGCCAATGCTCCCTCATGGGTTTCCAAAGCCTGTTCCATTCAAGCCAATGTGGGGCAGTGAGGTTCCTAAACCAACGGGAAATCAAGAGAAGGCTAAAGAAATGGCACGAAAGGCAACCGTGAATAAGGGATTCATGTTAATAGGCCTAGAGAAGTACATTCAGTATTGGTAGAACGGAATGTCCAAATGCGACGGATTTGTGATGGCGTTCGGTCCATACGTGGAATATTGGAAGCGCGTGCTGATCGAGTTGAAGGAACCATTACTTGAATGTGCTGCTGAATTAGTGGAGGGTTTCTGGCTGAAGCACGATTGGAGGGTGCCTCGCACTGAAGGACCTCTCGCGGGGTTCACTGGGAATCCCTTCGATGTGATTCCGGAGGAGGAGGATCTCGAACCTTACTGCGGCCCTGCAAATGAAGCGCCTCTGGAAAGCTTCAATCCCTGGCTTGACATACGCCCAGGATCATGGGTGCTTCTGAGACCCGAAAACCCAGCAATCTGTGCTGTATGGCAAGGAAGAGCACTATCTGCCGTATACAAAATCAATGGAGATGCAAATAACGGGAAGTTCTTGATACAGTATTGGCGACCGGATAACTCGGAGAGTACCATGGAATTGAGGTACCGGAATTGCTGGGAGGGTAAGTGGGTTGTTGAGAGAAGGGCCTCGGAATGGGTGGATGCTACTTGTGTTGTGTATTCGAACTGGTCCAAGATAGTAGATCCAAAGTCACGGACAATTCC
The DNA here is from genome assembly GCA_951230915.1 of Antitrichia curtipendula. Classification (NCBI taxonomy): domain Eukaryota; kingdom Viridiplantae; phylum Streptophyta; class Bryopsida; order Hypnales; family Leucodontaceae; genus Antitrichia; species Antitrichia curtipendula. Next base: position 3,594,364 of record OX579635.1, read on the forward strand.
AAAGAAGAGTAGAGAGGCTGCCTTAGTAAATTTGAATCGGGCAAACGAGGTTGACCCTTGATGGACTCCCCTATTCGGATCTTCCCGATCATCGGGAGATCTTCTGATCCTTTCTACGGGCCATGCCGCCATCGTGAGATCTTCTGATGAAATCTCCAACCACTTAGCTCAGTCAAGAGTTGTACTTCTGTGTTTGAGTATGACTGCTTGTAGACACCATTTTCTTGCAGCTGTTGTCTGTGACATGTAATACCGTATGTCGGCATAATGAAAACATCTATTTCGGTATGCTGCGGTTTAATCTCTGCATGCAACTTAGGATAATTTTGCTTATACCTGAAGTGTGGCTTCGGCTTTCTCTGATGTGTTGCATTGCATGTGGTTCATGTTTGTATCAGATTGAAAGTGCAGTGCTTGGATTATGCGTGCTTCAGTATTAATCTGTGTCTGCAATTTATTTCCTCTCACATTTAGTGAACGAGGGAATTCTGCTTTCATGGATTTCTTGATCTTTAGTCTCAAGAAGTAGGCAACCAGGTAGAGACCATTTCTAGTAGTGAGAGAGACTCCATGTTCCTTTCACACAATCTATTACTATTTCTGATGGAACAATATGCTTGCCATTATTCATCTGGAGTCAGATTGGCAATGTCTTAGTCTTTACACACTCCTCCAGTTGCCTTCCTACAAATTTCATCGGGGGATCTCCTGGTGTACCACTGGAGGTCAGCCATGATGTACATTTGCTGCAAAACGGATTCTAGCTACGAACGCAGTCGTGGACCTCCGCGTGAATGAGTGGTTAATAATATACGGTGAGTGTTGGCATTTAATCACAAACCATCACTTTGTTATAGATGATTACATTGCTTGACAATGTTAGTACTCTATCGGGGGATCTCACGTTGAAATCATGACTGCGGGCGTTTTCCCTAAGAGGAAATCCTCATTTGATAATTATGTAATCATCTCCTACTCTTTGAGACAATCTCTTACATCATGTATTCTTGTGAATCATATACTGTTTTGGAGGACTGTAAGTATAGCACTCGCATTGTACCACAAGAGTTGAGATAGGGATTCATATGGGTGATGGGAGCTATATTTGCTTCAAGCACTTTTCATCGGGAGATCTCTCGATACTTTTTGGGACGTCGTTCTACTGCTAATGGGATCCTCAAATATTGGATACCTTGGTCAGATTTCTCCCAATCCAGTAGTGCAAACTTCTGTACAGTAATTATCGAGCAATGTCTGAAGAATTCGAGTCATTTCTATACAGACAAAGCAGTTCATGCAGTAGTAACGACTGCAAAACTTGATGCATGCAACCCCATCATACATGGGGAAATCTCCTGATATAGAGGAAAACATCGGGGGATTTTGCCACTTCCTTAATTCTGGACTACCCCCAGTCCAAAAGTAGTTAAATAGGGCATGTTTTTCTTGACACATTTTTTGTGACATTATGTTGTATTTGATGTTACAACTAACACCTTACGCTATGTCTAATGTTGACATTTGACATTAGACATAGTGTAAGGTGTTAGTTGTAACATCAAATACAACATAATGTCACAAAAAATGTGTCAAGAAAAACACGGGTTTCTTCTAGTGTATGTTTCCTTAAAACGCACTTTGGTCCTTTAGGGGTTAAGCCCGTAGACATTGATGTCTGTCAATGTTTGAAAAGAAGAAGAAGAAGCTATAGTTGTATAGCTTCTACCAACCAATGCCTAGCTTAACCCCTAAAGGACCATCCTGCAGAATTTGGCAACATAAAAAAATTGGGCAAGTACATGTGGCCAGAGATTTACAAGTTTGAGGCTGAAATTTTAATAGAAGTTGTGGACAAGGAGTACCTTTCATTTGAACTAAATTTTATGACATTTGAAAATACGAGTCAAAAGTTATGGCCTAATATGTTACTTTTTTTCTCAGCCAAGCAGTTAGGGCAGATCAGAAAAAATCACTTTTTTCAGAAACAAAAATTTGAATCTGGTTGTCCAGAGCTATCTATACGTGGAAAGCTTGTAATCATTCCATTTTGACCAATGAGTCAAAAGTTATGAGGAGTTTTAGTTTGCGGGCAGTTTTGGAATCTCTACTCTAAAATAAACATTGAAGTCTTTCATCTTACTCAATTTTCGATATTTTTTGAAAAAAATAAAATCATAGGATGTATATTGTTTAATACAACATTTCAACCATTGGGATTGGCATTTTTCAATTTCATATCTAAATTCTTAACAATTTAGTATTTTGAATCATTCTCTACTTCATTCTACTTACTATTTTTTTCCTATATGTTGTACAATTCCAAATGATGTGATATTTTTCAAGCATGTAGACAACTTGTTTAGGAAAAAGAATCCAAAGAAGCACCACCATTTTGGACATTTTTTCATAGAAATGTGAGCTTTTGAAGTGCAGCTGCCCGGTTTTTTGCAGGGGTCAAAAAACGATTTCAGTGAATTTGAATGCTTATATCTTGCAATCCACGTGGTGGAAATTTCTGAAATTTTTACCACATATTCTCAAGTCAGCATTCTACAAGATCCTATGGTTACATGAGTCAAAAAAAAGTTTTTTTCAATTTTTTGGTACTTGTACTAAAAACGGCAGTTCTTGAGCGTTTTCAGTGAAAACATAGTCAAAGAACTTTAGGGGTTAATACATGTGCAATCCAATCACCATAATGACCTCAACACCAACTACAAACTTCAATTTGTAACAATGAATTGATTTGTATTGATTTGAGGCTAATTAAGAATGAATTGATGACAATGTGTAGTTAAGGCATAGATTTTTCCCATTCCGAATACATGTTATCCTTATTTTGTGCTTGCAATCAACTACGTAAAGTAAGCAATTAATTCCTTTCATTTGTATTTTTGTTATCCAATGCAAGCAACCTAGAATGGCTTTCCCTAGATGTCCACAATGGGAGTTTGAACTGGAATTGAATAGTTTTCTATACATGGTAATACCACAACTTTAGGAAACTAATTGGTACAAATAAATCTTAAATCCTGCTCAATAATAACATGTTTTCTAAGTGGATTGTCACTACATGTGACAATTCTATTAATTTAAATGCATGTGGCACCTAGTGATAGGACAACTTTTCCAATTCCCAAGCCCAAGCCTAACCAAAATCCAAACCAAAACCACCCGTATTTGTAATTTGAAATTGGGTTTGGGAATTGCAATCAATATAGGATATTTTGCCGTTTCCATTTTTGTATTTCATAATTCATATTTGTATTATATATCCATATACATCTTCCGTATCATATGCGTATCTCAAAGTGATGGCCACTATTTTTGGCAAATCAATGGTGTGGAATTTTTGGCAAATAGATGGCATCGGTAGTACTTTTGTTTATTTTTTGGTAAATCAGACAGCTAGGAATTTTCAGGGCAATGTATGTGAGTTTGGAAGGGACGTTTGCATTTTTTTAGGAGGTAGTCTTTCTATCCAATTGACTCCTATGCCACAACACTTGCAAATCTTCCTTCTTCCAAATACATTCATGCTATTTATCCAATTAAACCTCTTTGTAAGTTGGGCT